>OX638305.1:6599045-7199045 GCA_951812265.1 Taphrorychus bicolor
TAGAAATTTTTGCTGACCGGTATACATGGTGATACATGAGAGTGTCTTACATACGAATTTAGTAAACATCGGGCCGAAAATCGCTTAGTTACACCCCTGGAAAACATAAAAAGTGAGATTTTTTGCTGATCCGTTACAGATTCTTGCCAAGCGGTATGCAGGCTGATAGCTGACACCTAATTATACATTGTTGGAAATTTTCGTAAATATCGAGTCAAAAATAACTTAGTTACGGTTCTGAAAACCTTTAATAGTGAGATTTTTCTGCTGACCCGTTACAAATTTTTGCTGACCGGTATGCGGGGCGATAGCTGAGAGTGAACTTAACATTATGTACGAATTGCATAAAAATCGGGCAGAAAATCACGTCGTTACGGCCCTGGAAAATATTAAAAGTGAGATTTTTTTGCTGACCTATTACAATTTCTTGCTGACCAGAATGCGGGGAGATAGCTGAGATTGTCTTATATATTACATACGAAGTTCCTAAACATCGGGCCGAAAATCGCTTAGTTACAGCCCTGGAAAATATTAAAAGTGAGATTTTTTTGCTGACCCGTTACAAATTCTTGCTGACTAGTATGCACGGAGATAGCTGAGACTGGACTACACATTATGTACGATTTTCATAAAAACCGGGTAGAAAATCACTTAGTTACGGCTCTGGAAAATATAACATGTGAGATTTTTTTTGGTAGCCCGTTAGAAATTCTTGCTGACCGGCATGCAGGGAGAGCACTAAGTGATTTTCGGCCCGATGTTTATGAAATTCGTACATAAAGTGTGATTCAGTTTCAGCTATCTCCCTGTATACCGCGGTCAGCAAGAATTTGTAACGAATCAGCAAAAAACTCTCACTTTCAAAGTTTTCCATCGGTGTAACTAAGCGATTTTCGGCGCGATGTTTACTAAATTCGTATATTATATGTAGGACACTCTCAGGTATCACCCTGCATACCGGTCAGCAAGAATTTCTAACGAGTCAGCAAAAAAATCTCACTTTCAAAGTTTTCCAGGGGTGTAACTAAGCGATTTTCGGCCCGATGTTTACTGAATTCGTATATAATATGTAGGACACTCTCAGGTATCACCCTGTATACCGGTCAGCAAGAATTTCTAACGGGTCAGCAAAGAAATCTCACTTTCAAAGTTTTCCAGGGCCGTAACTAAGTGATTTTCGATCCGATGTTTACTAAATTCGCATATAATATGTGGGACACTCTCAGGTATCACCCTGTATACCGGTCAGCAAAAATTTCTAACGGGTCAGCAAAAAAATCTCACTTTTAAAGTTTTCCAGGGCCGTAACTAAGTGATTTTCGGCGCGATGTTTACTAAATTCGTATATAATATGTAGGACACTCTCAGCTATCACCCAGCATAGCGGTGAGTTTTCTGTAATAAATGGATTTCTTATGGGTCAGCAAATTAGGGATACCCTTCACATCAAGTAGGCGTTAGAAATCTGACTTATATTTTTATTGTATCTTCTCAACATGTGCTGAAAGGAGATAGGTATTAAAAAAAATAAGATTTCAAAGGTACCGAGACGTCAAAAACAAGTGAGTGAGGAGACAACTTAGCTTACATCAAGGGCCGTATTAATCAACGTTTTTTGACCTAACAATGACGCTTTCTTCCCCATTTAAAAAAATATCTGGATAGAAAACATTGAATGACTTAAGATATTATTAAGTAAAAGTTGACCCCCCTAGGGTTCCTAGCCCTTAGCTGACCTAGCTCCAAGGTTTTCTAAAATTTAATTTCCAACCTAACAAAACCAAAAAACAATCGCCACAATCAATATCCGGTCCGGATTTAAGTTGCGGTGACGACATTATTACGTCATGAGAACTTAAAGAGTGCCGAATGTCCGTTCAAAAAAAGGGACCATTTTTAGAGGAATATCGGCATTTGTTCTCTCTGTCCATATCTTCTAGGTCATTGTCCAATACCAATTTTTAGAGGTTAGGTGACTTTTTAATTTTGTCTGTTTTCTTTATATCGCTTGTGTGTGTTTTCAGATTGAAATGAATCTTTCAAAAAGAATAAAAACTTGCTTTGTAGAGTGTTCTTTCCAGAGTGTATTTTCCAGACAAAGTTTTCGTTACTGTACCTACCCCAAAACAATATCGTCGAAGAGCGTGGTTTGAAGCAGCTGCACAGCCATATGTATGTAGTAAAACTCTAAGATTTTGCTGCAAAGATCATTTTAACGTAAGTACTTTTTTACATAATGCATCCACATACAATCATATATATCTTTTATTTTGCACTATTTTTGCAATTGGATATTGCAGAGGCAAGGACGGTAAACAGAACAGGACGGTCCACTGCCATTTAAACAATATGGACCCAAAATCGTGACGTCAGCATAGTGCGGACTTGGGAGCGATAATGACGTCATTGGGCGAATAGGGTCATGGGCGTCATGTGATGGCCATCTAGCAATTTAATGGATTAAGCAGGTGACTGATCTACCCGATAGATGATCTGGTGAGTTTTGGAATTCGCCCATCATTTCCCGAGCCCCGTGGCCATCATCGGCGCTGCAATTACGGCTGTCAATAATGTCATTGCTGACGTTGTCATCAGTAATTTTTTTAATATCCTTTTCGGGTGGCTGTCCTAAAGCGCTCGGAGACTATTCCCGTCGTTTGTTTTGTTAAATAAGAATGTAAGGACGGAAGTAGTCTCAGGGCGCTCTAGAGCCTTCACCCGAAAACGCTGTGAATATTTGATTTGACATATCGATGATTATTCGCGGGCGCGGGTTATTCGTTTTTTTTTTATTATCGTATTCTAATTTTTGAATCTTTCCCTTGTTGCTGTGATTGTGCCGATTGTGTTGTGATTTAGTAAAATTACGAGTACACAATGCCTGGTCAGATTTGTGCCGTTGCTGAACTTTCTGTCATTTTTATGTCAACCAGGACCAGAACGAAAACGACTATAGCGGTCGATTTATGTGAGCCCTTTCTAGGGTAAATTGGTATTATTCGCAGGTATTTTACTGTGAGTAGTGCGAAATTCTTTTTCCAACAACGAACGAATCGCCCAAAAAAGTGGATAAGACTTCACCCAAAAGTAAGTAGAAAAAAATTAACTTTTCACCTCAAAGTTTTAGGAGTTATCTAAAAAAAATACGGATCGTGGAGTGTTAAATAAAAGTCTATTGACTTATTTGGAAGGGTCCAGTAAAATGCGATTGAGAGTCTCTAAGTTCTCGGCTCTGAAAGAATAATGTGAGATTTTTTCAATGCTACACTACAAGACTAATATCAAGTTGATCCTAGTTTTTACGCTATGATAGAGTGAAAGTTCAAATATCTACCTGAATCAGTGGGCTGTTGGTACAATTCCAAAGTGATTTATTGGGAATTGGGAAAGATTGTGGTCACCAATGCATCAAGAAAAGAGACGGTATTGTTATTCTCTTTTTTAACTGTGAATTGAACATATCCACTTATTTTTGACATCTCGTTACCTACTTTTGAATCTCAGTTTTCTCTAATTAACCTTTCTCGTTTTAGCACATATGTTGAAAAAAATACGATAAAAATATCAAGTCAGATTTCTAGCGTCTACTTGATGTGAATAATAAGAGAATGATTTGTAGTTACTACAGTTGTTAAATACCGACAAAGAATGGTCATTTTGATCGAAGGGGACTGCTGTTATCATATCGCCCCCATGTTTTTTTTTTTAGGAAAGGTGAAGGAAAATCAAACTCCAGCATAGATAAGGTCGTCTGTGGCATATAGAGCCGGATAGGTGATAAGGTTGCTCCCATAGGAGTACCAAAAAAAAACGATTAAATTAACAATAACTGGTACCCCAAACTTATGATATAATTTCGAGGATGTGTGATTTATCAAAAGTGGCAAGGTAACCTCCCCGATCTTGTCCTAATGTCTATGAATGTTATTAATGATTGGTTTGTATGAAATGTTACAACCAGGTGAATTTGAAAATCCTTTGTGAACCCCGGAAAATCAAAACTGTCTTTAATGTGTAAGCATTTTTGTGGTATTCAAATTTACCACCAGAAAGCAACACCATCTAGGGAAATTAGTTTTAACTCATTGATTTAGAGTGGTACTGTCATTGTCGTTGATGGGGGGGAAAAGTGTTGAAGGAAATTGTTCAAATTATTCATTGCTTTACACTTTGTGGATTGTAATAAAACGTGTTTTTTTTTACTTATTTGAATGGTTTATTGTCAGCCAGTTCCCCATTTTACAAATGAATTATGGGTTTTTTTATTTCATAAGCTACTGTATGAATTGGTTAGTAAAGAGGAGGGCTTGCTATAGGTGCATTGATTGAGGAGAAAGTAGGCTTCAGATTGAGTAGGTTAGTAGTCCATAAAACTTGGGTGCACTATGATTGTAAATGCGAAGTTGGCAGGCTTCCTTTTGAGATATTAGAATTCTATCTTGAAAACTAGAGATGAGTTTATTACTTATATTATTATTTTCTTGCATGAGTTTTTTCTCATTATGACCATTATGATGTATATATAATACAGACACGTACGAAACTACGAGTTTTTTCAATATTCGCAGCTTGTTTATCTCAAAAATGGCGACTTTGAAGTTGTGACCCTTTTTTAGCAGGGGTGCGATATATATTTTTTTCATCTGTGCTCCCAATTTTGAAGAAAAATTCTCTCTTGCTTTTTTTTATATGATGTATTATTTTGTGATTAAAAGGATGAAAGTGGTTCATTCCCGCATTTATAGAGACTTTGGAAAGACATTTGAAATATATCGACTTAATTAAAACACAAAGGGCGCATGCAGAAGGGTCGCGAAACCTTGATCACCCTTGTACAGGGACATGGAAGAAACTTATTTGGTTCTTTGCATATACTGTATATTTTTAGATTCTTGGATTTGTCTCGAAAATTTAAATATATTTTCTGTAACACGATCCACACCGATTTTCAACTGTTTTTGAAAAATTAACTTTTGTAACAAAATCCTATCAGCACCTCCCTACCGATCACACCTGGCATGGTATACACATCTCTCCTAGTAGATGGCACCTGTCAGTTGTCATTGGTATTATAATAAGAGTACACTTGCTCAAGTCCTTATGACCACGTTCTTCCACGTTTTATAGTAATTTACAATGTCTATACTTTTCTTTGTTTCTTTTGTTTAAAATAAACTATGCCTACCGTTGTGAGTGAGTTTGATACTACTGCCAAACAGTGTCCCCGACATCATACATGAGCCTCGACAGGATTAAGCGAACTCAAGAGATAACCTCGTGACAAGATTGGCGCCCAACGTTGGACCTTAAGCGGAGTTTTTGGTGATGTCTCCACCGCATATCGCATGTGTTTTCGTGTTTATCTCGAACATAGTGCGGGTAGTACAGTAACGACTCATTTTCTCGTGTAAAACGGTAATAGTGCATCGGGTTGACATAACCTCAATCGTTAATTTCCAAAGCACGCTTTCGCTTCTTCGCGTTTCCCTCGCAGTGTTGTCGGTGCATCGTACCACGTAACTCCGTTGACTCCGTCAGTTCTTTTCGAACCTGGTTCCACACTGGCCGACGCAACGCCGCAACGTCCGGGAGCGACAAGGAAAGCGCCACGTCCGTCAAATTCATTTCTGTCATTGCTGTCAGAATCAGCTGCTACAAAAACAGCACGAACTTCACAGCTAATTCAAAACATTGTTTCTGATTTTGTAAAATCCCACAGTTTATCATAGTACTGTACCAAATATATGATATTACGCTCTGGTACCATGGCAGGCGGAAAAGACGCATCCAAGCAAGAGCCATCCCAGCAAAATGCAACTGCTGCCCCTGTGCAACAAATTGTGATGTCTCCAGAAATGTTGCAGCAATTGTTGACCAATTTACAAAATGCTACAGTTAGTGGACTTCAGGCGAGTTCCTCATCACAAAACATCAACTCACCTACAAATTTTTGTGGCTGCAAGTCACGGTTTAGTGGAAATCCTGGTGATGAAGTCGAAGCATTTATCGATTCCATATCAGTGTATAAAGACTGCTTACAAATAACAGACGCCCATGCATTAAAAGGTTTATCTATGCTGTTGTCAGATAATGCTGCTGCTTGGTGGCAAGGTATAAAAACCTCCATAACTAGTTTTGATGAAGCCATTTCCTCTTTGCGACATGCATTTGGATTTTCAAAACTCCCACATCAGATCTATCGAGACTTGTTTTCCAAGGAACAGGACAATGACAAAACCGATATCTTTGTTAGTCGATGTCGTGCTTTGCTTTCACATTTGAAAGGTGACTCTGCTGTGACAGAACACATTCAGTTGGATATGGTTTATGGCCTACTGAATTTCAAGATAAGGGATAAAGTGCCTAGGGAAAGTGTCTGTACCTTCAAAGATCTCATTGAAGCAGCTAGAGTAGTAGAGCAAACTTACTCCGACCGTATTGTGAAGCAAAAGAAACCAGCCGTTGAACAAAAGTGTAATGTAATATGCAGCTATTGTAAGAATTATGGACACACTATCGATGTCTGTAGAAAACGAGCCCGTGCAAGTGGTAAAAATGGAACCCCAGCTGCAAGCCACCCGCCATCCGGTCAAGAAAACTTCAGTAACACCAGTGCGACAAAACCTGTATCCTGCTATGGTTGTCAAACACCAGGCTATATTAAGAGCCATTGCCCGAAATGCAACAAAAGGGAGCAAACACCAGCCCATGCTATTAACCCAACAATGCTGACTGAGTTCTTCGGCACATCAGTTACCCAATTCCAGACACCTGTGAACATGCGCACGCTCACATACGCCAAGGTAGAGGGGCACTATGGACTGACATACCTTGAATCAGGTGCTCAGTGTAACATAGCTGGAGCAAAGTTAGGTCAGATTCTAATGGATGAGAATGTGCCCTTTGAATCTAAATCTCTGTACATGACCCTTGCTGATGGAAAGACTATAGCAGTTGAGGCCAAGTGTTTCACAGCCTCGATTGACTTGAAGGGGCGTAAGCACAACACCATTTTCCACTGGATTCCAGCCCATAAAGATAGCAGAACTCTTCTAGGTGTGGATTTCATTCGGCAAGCCAACATTGTGATTGATGTACCACAAAATTGCTGGTATTTTGGAGATGACCCGCAGACACAGCATTCCTTTGTCGAGTTGACTGATGTGAAGCTCTGTGGAATCCAACCCGAGGTTAAGGAACAAAACCAAATGACTCTGTTACGAGGCGAGGAGGCCTTGAACCTGACGGAAGTTGAAAGACGCCGCCTTGATGACTTATTGCAGAACAATCATGACCTTTTTATGCCAAGTACGGAAGCCACTCCATATGCTGAGCATATTATCGAGCTTAGTGATAGCCTACCAGTTGCCGTACCACCATATCGTCTTTCAGTAGCCCGAAAGGAACAGCTCCGACAAGAACTTGATGACCTTTTGGCTCAAGGCATAATAGAGGAGTGCGAGTCCCCATACGCGTCACCTGTAGTACTGGTGCCTAAGAAAGACGGTAGCATCAGACTTACCGTGGATTATCGAAAGCTGAATTCCAAAACCTGTCCTGACCGCTACCCCCTCCCACGTATCGATGATACACTTCATGCAGCTAAGAGAGCGAGGTATATGACGACCTTGGATCTAAAGGCTGGATACCATCAAGTAGCAGTTCGACCGTGTGACCGGGATAAGACGGGATTCATCTGTCCATTCGGCACATTTCGTTACACGCGAATGCCGTTCGGCCTGCGAAACGCGCCTGCTACTTTCCAGAGACTCATCGACCGATTCCGATCTGGTTTACAAGATATCCACATCTTGGCGTACCTGGACGACGTGATAGTCTTGTCAAATTCATTTGCAGAACACCTAGAGCATCTGCAGAGGGTGTTTGATCACCTTCGCCATTTCAAGTTGAGACTCAACCGGAATAAATGTAACTTTTCATGTTCCTCTGTGAATTATCTGGGACATGTTATCACACCAGTTGCATCGCAACCGACGCTCACCACGTAACGTCAAGGAGTTGTTGTCTTTCATCCAAAGCTGCTCATGGTACCGGCGCTTCATCAATGACTTTGCTTCCGTGGCGCGCCCATTGACTGAACTGACCAAAAAGAATGCTTCTTGGACCTGGGGACGAGCTCAAAACGATGTTTTCGAGAAACTCAAAGAACTGCTCACTTCTGACCCAATACTACGGCAAGCCGACTCAACTCTTCCCTATGTGTTGAAAACAGACGCGTCTGCCTATGCTATTGGCGCATGCTTACTGCAGGGGGAGGGCGCCGCAGAGAGACCTGTGGAATATGCCAGCCGCTTGCTGACCGCAGCCGAAAAGAACTACACCACTACTGAGAGAGAAGCCCTGGCTGTGGTGTGGGCTGTAACGAACAAGTTTAGAGGCTATTTAGAAGGAGCGACAGTCTCTGTAAAAAGTGACCACCAGCCGCTTAAGTCGCTAATGACCCTAAAATCACCAACTGGAAGACTAGCGAGATGGGATCTCGCCCTACAGCCCTACGACCTCAATATTGACTATACCCCGGGGAAAACCAATGTGATTGCCGACATGCTGTCTCGCCCACCAATCTCGGACTCAGAGGTGAACTTGGTAGAGATGGACTTGCCCAAGATGAAGGCTGATGTGATACGACAGGAGCAACTGGACGATCCGGATGTGGCAAAGATCATCAAGTGTTTCGAGAGTCCCGCAGGAAGTCCTGACAACGACGCTGTAGATTTTAACCGGTGGACCGAGAGGGGCTACGTCATGGACAACGGCGTCCTCTATAGATACTCTCCTGACATAGATGAGGAGCAAGCTCAAATGGTTGCTTCAACAAGTCAAGTTCCCCGAATTCTGAAAGAATATCATGACTCCCCATTGAGTGGCCACTACGGTGTTGACCGTACCTATCAACGCATAGCATCCCGGTACTTCTGGCCCGGAATGCGCCGCACCATTGCAGACTACGTTGGAAAATGCATAGATTGCCAGAGATATAAAGCATCGAACCTTAAGCCGGCGGGACAACTCCAAACCCCCGTTCAGGCTCAACGATTCGAGGTAGTGTCCATTGATCTATTCGGACCCTTGCCGGAAACGCCTGATGGATTTAAATGGATTTTCATAGTAGAGGATAACGCTAGCCGTTGGGTTGAATTATTTCCTTTGCAACTGGCCAGCGCGGAAAACTGTGCCAGATGCCTGATCGACGAGGAGATATTGCGATACGGTGTGCCTCGCCGCATTGTCAGTGACAACGGTGTGCAATTCGTGAGTGCCGTCATGCAACAGGTCTCTCATTGCCTGGGTTTCACCCAATCTCTGATCCCAGCATATCATCCAGCCTCCAACCCGGTGGAGCGTAAGAACCGTGATCTAAAGGCCCAGCTGTCCATCTTCGTCCAAAAGGACCATACCGCTTGGAAAGATAAACTGCCAGCCATAAGGTTTGCCATGAATACTGCACGAACACAGTCTACAGGTTTCAGTGCAGCCTATTTGACCTTCGGACGTGTGACCCCAGATGACGTCGGACGTGACCTCCGAGCTATCGTCGAGAATGACAACTTTGTGAGTCAGATTACTCCCTATCTGCGCTCTCTTGCAACTACCCTGCGTGAAGCCCGAGACCGCCATGAAATGGAACAAGATCGTGTAAAGAAGTACGCTGACCGAAAATTGCGACCTTGTCCTCAATACGTCATAGGAGACAGAGTGCTCGTCAATAGCCATTGTCTGAGTAACGCTACGAAGTCTTACACCTCAAAGTTTACACCCAAGCGCGACGGTCCCTACATCATTACCAAAATCGTCACACCTACTACATTTGAGTTGGCATCTTCCGACCAACCTGGCCAAGCAGTGGGTAAATACCATGCATCTGCCTTGACGCCCTTCAAGACCACCGACTCAGAGAATCCTGTACCTGTCCGCCCAATCAGAAAGCGAGGTCGCCCACCTGCCAAGTCACCCCTACCAGAACCTGAAGAAGATGCCGCTGACGCAGAAGACCGCCTCGATATAGAAGAAGAGGAGGGCACCGCTGACCTCGAGGACGTAACCACCTGTATCCAGACCCGACGGCCCATAAGGAAACCTACCTGCCCCTGCTGCAGAGAGACTACCACTATTCCTCACACTTCCGGGACGGTACGTGTGGAAAAGGGGGAGAAGTTGTAACAAAATCCTATCAGCACCTCCCTACCGATCACACCTGGCATGGTATACACATCTCTCCTAGTAGATGGCACCTGTCAGTTGTCATTGGTATTATAATAAGAGTACACTTGCTCAAGTCCTTATGACCACGTTCTTCCACGTTTTATAGTAATTTACAATGTCTATACTTTTCTTTGTTTCTTTTGTTTAAAATAAACTATGCCTACCGTTGTGAGTGAGTTTGATACTACTGCCAAACAGTGTCCCCGACATCATACATGAGCCTCGACAAGGTTAAGCGAACTCAAGAGATAACCTCGTGACACTTTGAAATACCCCACTTTTTGGACTTTCGAGAGTAAAACGTCATCCCTGCTTAACTTTTCAAGACCAATCAAAATATTGAATTTGTAACAAACAAGTAAAAAATTTTGACTTGTGACAAAGTTAATAATACTTGAAAAGTTAAGAAGGAAAGTGAAAACCGTTTTGCTCTACCTCAAAAGCATTTTGAAGTCACGACCCTCGAAAACGCAAAAAGTGTCACAATTCAAATGTCAATATTTCGTAAACAAATGAAAATAGAAATCGGTTGTGATACATAAAATGTTCTTAGAATTAATGTCTTAATAATTTTCACTTTTCCTACCTCCTGTTCAATTTTTAAGTTATTTGCGTTCATTGAGTTATTTCAATTGAGTGCCCGAAATCTCAGCAGTCAGCAGAATTCGAAATTCGATAGATGACTCGTTCTCGAGCACGTGCGTCAAGTATCGAGACTGTCAAGCAAAGTGACAATTGACAGAAAGGCAAGTCAGAATCATAACCATTAACGGTAGCCACGTGACTGCCTTAATTAAATAATACATAAACTCACGTGTTGAGCTGTAGAAATGCATAGTTTTTCCACAATTGTCTTGTCTCCCGATTATGATTTTGACTCGTTGGTACTAACGTACTAGATTAAGCTAAAATGTACCAGTTCTAGTACAATTGAGCTAGAACGACAACACTGACTGGAACTGGGCGCTTATTTTTAAGGAAGGAGTGAAAGTGAAAGTAAGAATCACTGGCCAATGGAATTCGGCAATAAAATTTTTTGACCAATCAAGGTTGTCAAAATTCTCACTTTCACTTTCACTCCTTCTTTATAAATAAGCGCCCTGGAAGCGAGTTCTACGAAATACTTGTGCGCCGAAACCCCGCGCCACCGCTACCACCACTCCAGCACTGTTGCCAATACCTGGGAAATTTCCCAAATTCTGGGAGTTTTTTCGAAATAAAACGTGAATGGGAAGATTGGGGAGAAAATTACTTTTTTAAGCAAAAATAGGAATTTCTGCTCTTGGAGTAACGTCGCGTTCGAACGACGAACCGGCATCATCGTGAGTTCAGTATATTGCTCGGAGTGCTCGGATTGATCCGCGTATGGGTAGGGCGTTGGGCTCGCTAGCCTTGTGCTTCCATCATGGGGTACGTTCCGCCGACGGCAGCAGCTTAGACGAATAGTAAGCGGACGCGTTCAGCCGACACTTTTTTTTTCAGCGGATGGGTGATTTACTAAGCGCAATAATTTAGCGCTGATCATCTCAGCGTTTGCTTTTGTTTGCTTCGAGAATTTGAGGTTATGGTCTGTTTTTGTTTATTCCTATGCATTGGGAAAGAGTATTTTGAAATAAACTTTCCATAAATAATAAAATAATTTCATTTGTTGCACTTGGGAAGTTGGGTCCGCAGTCCCACATCAAAATGGACGATGAGAACCGGCAAAATCTGTTACTTTGGAAACGAAATTACACGAAACTAGTATGCAGATGGGTTGATCGACAAATTGGTGACCACCTACTATTTTTATTAAGATTAAAACCTCAATTCTAACACTATACTGCTCATCTTAATTTTGGACATTGTGTAGCCTCCACAAGCCTGCTTATCATCATCAAAGTCAAACCCTATAAATCATCTCGTATACACGTGTACAAATAGACCCGAGATTGAATATTCATAGATCTGAATTGCTTATTGTTGGCGTGTTCTCGACAAAACGATGTGTAGAAAGTTCCTCGTGCAACTTGCCAGACTTCTCTATATAGAACTCTGGTACGTAACAAACAGACATCAGAAAGTTTTACTGACATGGGGGCTTTATCAACTCCGATGCATAATAGAAACTCGGGGGTTGCCGTCAAATATTTGCGCCTATTTTGGATTTACGAGCTCAAGAATCGCATTTGAATATTCGAAACTTGAAGTAAATTGTATTTTACATGTTAATTGAAGGGTAAAAATATTGCTCTATCGTCAGGGTTTAGGCTAAGCAGGGGTTGGTTAATTTGCATTTGATTGTTGTGACCGCATTTCTGATCGATAAATACATATTAATGGATGTGTATCCCAAACTCGCTCCGAAACCAAACTAAATAATTCAGCTTGACGTGATAGAAAACCAAGCCCCCGACACGTCTGAGAAGTGAATTATTGATTTCGATAAGCTAAAAGATCGTATTTACCTGAAGTGTCATTTTCAACGTAGAGGGTAAACCTGCACAGTTTAAGAATTCCATTTGCGGAAAATATGCAATTTAAATGTCGTGCGAAGGAGCTCTCTTTAATCGCCTCAACTTTTCCCCGAAAAATAAAACGTGGGGAAGAAAAGTGAATTCTCGATTCTCTTTTGTTTTCACATTTTCAAATTTAACTTGGAATTTTCAGTGTAATTTATCAGATTCGCCTATCAATGTGTAGCAAACCCTTTCCAAGGAAAGCCTCATTTTTGGTTCGAAGCAAGAAAATTGATATCGAAAAAGCGGCAGGAAGTGTGTTGTTCTTTTTCGGATATCTACTTTCTTAAATCGTTACTGATGAAGTCTGTCAAGTTTTCAATTTTCTCCCGGATTCCGTTTTGTTATCGTGTTCTGCCCGGGTTTCTTTTTTTTATAATTTATTGTCTTACGTATTGGCTGTAAGTAAATATATCAAACATTCGAATTCAGTTTACTATGGTTAGCTCAAATTAATTCCAATTACTATATGGCCCACTCAAAAAATTATATTTTTTTCTCGTTTTAAAAAAATGGAAAAGTGTTTGATAGAGTTGTGATACATGGTTAAAGCGCACCTTTTATGCCCCTAGCAAAAATAAAAGTTGATGGTGGTTGTACAAAATCGAAACGTTGTATTCAATTTTTATCTTTACAGATAAAAATCCTCTGAAAAAGTGGCTCCAGATTGTTTTCACAAATTTCAATTATTGTCTAAAACGTCTACTTGAAGACAATAATAAGTGAATGGCTTATAGAGAAGAGCTATCACGTAACTATGTGATGTGTAAATAAAGATTTTTTAATAAAAAAAAGACATCATTATGAATGTGAGTTAGGTGCTTACCTGTTCCAGAATATGTCCTTCATTAGACCTTGAGAACCCGACCAAAGCAAGAATGTATAAGGCGCATGTGAGCAAACTGAGTACCACACAGTAACGCAGTCTTAAAGGCAACGTTACGTAGATGAGATAATCGAAGAGCAGCACCCATCCGAGATTTTCACGGGAACTAACTTCGCCGTACTTCAAGTAGAGAGCGGCGAACAACTGAAGAAGGACGACGTGCCAGCAAAAGTGCGGCAGCACCACCCAGAATATTCGGGTGTTGGGCGGGGCCATCCTGCAGGATACCAGCAGCGCGATGTTGACGACTAGGAGGATGCATATAGGGAGGATGTCGGAGTAGATTGGTACCTGAAATTAAATAAATTGATTGTTAGACATTTACGTTACAGCCACTCATAATCTAATAACAATTGTCCACGATAATTTAAAAGTAAACTAATATGAATGTTGGGGAAACCTAACATAAGAAGGAATAACAAACTAATTTTTAACAGTCTTACCAGCTTTCACGGCCGGTCAAAATACAATCTAAAGTGTTTGCCGGGCTTTGACGCTGTGGTCCAATGGAATTTCTTCCTGATGTTTTGTCTACACCTGCGGCATACATTATCAAAGACGATGAGGCAATAGGCGAAGTGATTTCCCGTGCTCCCCGACGATAACTGTCTGTAAACTCTCAAGAAATTGGGCTGGGAATATGGTGGCGCGGGGTTTCGGTGCACTTGAAAACTTTCAAGGTCAGCTTCCAGCGACCTCGTGTGACGCTCTCTATGAAGCCCATGGATGTTTCTAGCTCACTTAAAGTGAGCTAGAATCGGCTTTGGTTAACTACTTGTCGTAGAACCCGCTTTCAGTCTGCATGTAGAAACGTAATTTCCTCCTTTCTGTTGAAATTATGTTTAAAGATCTTAAAGGCCTCTCTCGTTAGCCTTGGATAGAAACTCTGTGATTAATATAAGATCGGCAACCGGAGTTTACCGAGTTCCATGCAGCTGTGGCTCGGTATGCATTGGCACCACAAAGCGCAGTGTCAACACGAGGATTACGGAACACAAGAGGAATTGCAGGCTGGGACAAACACAAAAGTCAGCAGTAACAGAGCACGCTCTCTCCAAAGCTTACGACATCCTTTTCAACGAGGTGGGTATATTAATATATCAATTGCAGCTATCCGAGACTAACGAGAGAGGCGATTGAGATCTTTAAACACAATTTCAACAGGAAGGAAAAAATTACGTTTCTAAATGCAGACAAAGCGGGTTCTACGACAAGTAGTTAACCAAAGCCGATTCTGGCTCACTTTAAGTGAACTAGAAACAGCCATTGATTTCATAGGGAGCGTCACACAAGGTCGCTGGAAGCTGACCTTGAAAATTTTCAAGTGCGTCAAAACCCAGCGCCACCACTATTCCCACCCCAGACGCTCCACTGCAGCACGACGGCGGGGGAATAAATGCCATGGAGCTCATCGCAGTCGCATCAGTCAACTGGTTGGGAAGCGCGAGAGATTACTCCGCCTCATGGCTTTTGATAATGTTTGCCGCAGCTGTAGACGAAACATCAGAAAGACATTTCATGCCGAATTCAGCCCGAAAAACACTTTTAAATGTAATTTCAAACAGTACAAATGCAGACAACTTGCAGACTGTTTCCATAAAGACAAAAAGACAATAAATCGTACCGAAAGTCTTCTGGTTGACTTAAAAAAGGCGGCTCGTCTGATTTTGGACGTAAATAAGCGTGTTCCGATGCTGAACCGGTAATGGTCTCGGTTGTGCCCTTGGTTGTTTGTGGTTTGTCTTGACAAATGACACACCATTTAACGTGACGTTACTGCAAGTCTTTGCCGACATCTTTCTTCGCCGCCGTCTCCAATATTATGACTTTTCGGCGAAAATTTATTTTGCAATCTTGTTCAACAATTTCAATACTTTATCTTATTGTCAAAGTCTTTCCTTAACTTCGCCTGCAACTTCAGACTCCACTAACAAAACTGTCTGCATCAATCAATACCAATTTTATTTGGTCGTCTACCAGTACCTTATACATTCCACTATCAGGAATATTTATCATTCGCAGTTTTCAAATTTTTGAATTGAACACAATAATTTTTCGGTTTATGTTTAGAATGATGTTTGTTTACTGGTTGGAACAAATATTTATTACACATTTATGGTTAGTAGTTTGCGTCCTGAACGATGTTTAAGTGAGATGATCTCCTTGAATTACACCGTCAACAACAGAATGGACACCCAGGGATTGAACATTCAATATAACTATTTGATAAATCTCCATAAATACCAACAATCAGCGTGACTCCGCTATCTAAGGAGAAAAAATAATGTAAATAAATGCCTCTCTGGTGCATTTTGCTTGTCGATCGTTCCCCGTTATTTGCCCTGGTCGGCCGTATATCGATAATGATATCGAAAAAATTGAACATGTGTCATGAATACGAGTTATCCAGACTTTGACAGGAAGCCCTTTAGGTCCAAACAGGTACGCCTTTACTTACGTTTGTTATAGTTCAGTGTTTTTGTTTCTTGTACGAGTTTTTTTCAATTTTAATTTTAATTTTTGCTGGGTGGAACCATAAATCATTGCCATTTTAATCATTTTAATATTTTAATTTTAACATTGTTGTTTACAGCCAATCCGTGTTTGTAATATGTGATCCCAATGTGAATTTGATGGGTGGAACCACAAAATCATTGTCAATTTATTCATTTTAATATTCCAATTTCAATATTGTGTTTTACCGTCAATCCGTGTTTGTAATATATGATCTTAATGTGATGCCTAATGATGCAAAATGAGTTTTGGAGGGTATTTAAGTGTTTCAGTTATATGTGTGTGAGTCTCGTCACCGTTTATATAAAGGTTCCCTTTAATTTGTAACCACTCCCATACTTCGTGAAAAAGTTTTGGCTGATCTTCTGATGTGTTTTTTTATAGCCTTGAAAAAGACCAAATATATAGTCGAAACGTCGGCGATTTGAAATATTAAAAGTGTTTCATTCTACCCTGTCCCAAACCCTCTACACTGCAAGGCCAATTTATTACACCATTCACAGCACAAGTACTGTAGTACAAGAGAGAATATATTTACATGCAAAAGTAAAGTTTTAAGGCAATTTGTTAATATTTGCTTCTTTGTTTGTCGTTTTAGGTTTTCGTTATATGCATATTTACAACCTTGTTTTAGAGGTAGGTAGAATTTACGGTTCTAAACTTCAAAATATGACGTAAATATCACTTGACAGAGGGCCAAGTCATGACGTCATGTTTGTGTAATCGGTTTTAACCATTTCGCTTGAATACATTGAGTCATTATCGATAATGACTGGTTGTCTTCTTGAATCCGCCTTATGATTGGTTGAAAATCAGCTGGTCTGCTCAACCAGTTTTATGGGTTTCGTGCGGCACGTGACTACAATGGTTAAAAACAAAAAATATATTATAATTGTGTGCTTCTGCATCAACATAACTAAATTTAAAGTTTGGAACCCCCAAAAAGGCCTTAGTAGGAATTTTTGCAATTTCATTGCAAACATTATGTAATTAATTATTAAAGTGAGATTATATTTACTAAAATTCTGGCATTCTGGTCATGTGCACGAAACCCATTACCCCAGATAATGAGGATGTCGGTATGCCACTGCTGATTTCCCCCAGCTTCACATCAGCGGATTAACGGTATGGACTGCTCGATTTTGTCTCATCTTCCTTGTTTTCGCTTGTGTCGTCAACATTCGTCCTGTTCTGAGGCAATGCTTGGGTTCTATGAGCATGGCGGTTATGAAGAGTAGGTTGCTAGCCTCGCCCTCTAAACCTCCTCCTTTATCCGGGCTTGGGACCGAAAGTGGCACCATCTGAGCTACTCACTTCACCCAGTGATACCCCAGGCGGAGTTGGAGGGCGAGACCACCAGCCAACAGGAAGAAAACAGACAACCCCGAGTCCCAGCAAGATGGAGATACAGCATCACAATCCTTGTATTCAAAAAGATGAAAACCTCAGATCCGGCGAACTACCGAGGAATATCGCTTCTAGACACGAAATTATTCACTCGTATGCTACAACTATAACAGGGAACACACTTTGGGACCAAAGAAGGAGTAGCGAAATTAGAGCGCGGGTTAGAGAATGTGGTTAGATGGACCCGTGCCAAAAGACGCTTCTGGAACAAACACATATCCAGAATGGAAAACCAAAGACTGGCAAAAATCGTCAGAAATAGAAAACCAGCATCCAGCAGACCACCAAGACGGCCTCCCAAGAGGTGGTAGGACAGCTGGTCGTCGACATCCCAAGAGGGGCAAAAATAGGTAAAACAATCCTTTAAGGCTTCCGAAAAAAAGAAAAAGATCGTTCGATTCGATTGGCTGATGTCTCCCTAAGAGCAGGCGAAAATGCATGAATGCATTCGTTCACCGGGATGATGAGAGTTCAAGTTCAGATTTCGTAGGTGCTCAAGGAGCGGGGGAGGTGGAACCGAGGTGAAGCAATAGACATCGAGGATGTAAAACAATACACGATGGAGGAAGTGATATTCGAGATGAAGCACTTGAAAAACGGTAAATCTCCAGGCCCGGACAACGTCCCCAACAAACTGCTGAAGGGCGGAGGAGAAGCTCTGGCTCGACAGCTGGCCGAACTAGTCAACAAAATAGTAAAGGACGATAAAACACCAGCAAGTTAAAGACACAGATCCTGATCCCTTTATTCAAAAAGGGGAAAATCTCAGATCCGGCGAACTACCACGGAATATCGCTTCTAGACACGACCATGAAATTATTCACTTGTATGCTACAACTATAACAGGGAACATACTTTGGGACCAAAGAATGAGTAGCGAAATTAGGGAAGAGCGCGGGCTAGAGGACGTGGTTAGATGGACCCGTGCCAGAAGACGCTTCAGGAACGAACACATCCAGGATGGAAAACCGAAAACTGGCAAAAGTCGCCAGAAATACAAAACCAGCATCCAGCAGACTACCAGGACGGCCTCCCAAGAGGTGGTAGGACAGCTGGTCGTCGACATCCCAAGAGGGGCAAAAATGGGTAAAACAATCCTTTAAGGCTTCCGAAAAGAAGAAAAAAATCGTTCGATTCGATTGGCTGATGTCTCCCTGAGAGCAGGCGAAAATGCATGAATGCATTCGTTTGCCGGGATGAATGAGAGTTCAAGTTCACATTTCGTAGGTGAAGCACCGCTACCTTCCAGGCGAAATATATCCCTCGGAAAGTATCGGTGTCAGTAGGTCAGCTATCTGAGAGTTTGGTCAAGTAATCGTTTGGTGTTCGTTCGGGCTTAATTGCAGTCTCGTGTACTGGACAAAGTGTGTTTCTGTTATCTGTGCATAATCGAGGGTGTGCAGATTAGTTCTTAGTAGTTGGCAATAAATGAACTTACTTTTATTGAACAAAATAATGTTTTCCTCTATGTGTATCTAAGTAAAGTGTAGTTAGCACACAATTGCACTATTTCCTGTTCTGGACTAATAGAAATTCAGGATAAGTATTCCAAGAAGACATTTTCACGTAAGTTGTGCATTTAAAAAGCTTTAATCAGACATTTACTCTCTAATCAATGTCGATAAGTAACAAACAAGTTCTGGATTGTTTTGTGTTCTTCGCGTATCGTGTGCTTTTGTTTGTTCGTTTGGATGAATCCGTTTCTGGTTGGATGAGTCCAGAATAATCTACTCTATTTTTAAGTAATCATGCTATTTTCCATGTGGTCCTTCGAAAAAACTATAATAACCTACCTCCGCCGTATCCGTTAGGAAATCAACACTGGTGTGAATCCTGGCTTAAAGAGGTGTCTCCGCCATAAACTTTATACCTCAGAATCTGAGGCTGTTATAAAATTTTTAAAAAAAAATGAAAAATTCAGTATATTGGTTAGCCTCTTGGCCCAATAAAAATCAAAGTAGTGAAAATTAATATCCAATCCACCGTAATAATAATTGCAATTGCTTGACTCCAAATAAGTGGCAGTGATTATAAGAGCCAATGACCTACGATTATTATTATTGTCGTTAATGTTACCGGCTGATGGACAGCGTAGTAGTGCGAGAGTTCCATCAAAGAATTGTGTATTTATGTCACAAATTATTAACATGTTTACTTCGGTAAATACTTGCGTTCTAAAGTTCACGTTATACCACACAGAACCGGTAATCGAATCCATGCAGCAGTCTTTGAGACAAAAGCGTCGATTACCGTTCGGTTTGTCACAAAGTTATCCTCGTAATGGACTTACACAACGTCAAACTATAAATGCACCCGCTTCTACATAGAACAAATTCAATTTCCACAAGGTTGAGCGTTCTCAATTAAACAGGGAAATTCACTTGAAGCCCCATTAGACGACGCACAATGGGACCTCCAGGGCGCCGGCTTATTAACGAGAACCCAATAATTTCAGTTAATCTATGCAGCTTTCAGAGTGCCGTCCCCGGTTTATGATAAATTGCTCAGGCGCTGACACCTGATGCTCAATGTATTGTTTATCGATATACCAATAATAAGAGAGAGGCAGAGGTTAATTTTTATAGAGCGACACTTACCACCAGCATGTAAATATCAAACAAAGCGGCCGTGACTACAAAACATTCCAGTCCGGCCCGTTTTTGTTTTACGCTGAAACTTTGGTACAGCGATTCGAGGGATTTGTCGGAGAACGTGTTGAAAAGGTAGCACCTGTCCTCCATCTTCCCGGAAGACGTTTGATTGTTATTGTCTTTAACAGCGTTTTTGTCTTTGTCGGTGCCTTCGGCCATTTTGGACAGGAGAGTGAATTACATGTTTAAGGAACAAGGCGCAATAGTCGTGTCACCGCTCCAAGTGTGACTTGCGCAGTGTTGTCACAGCAACTTGATTTATCAATACCACGAATTGCGTTTCATTTAAAAAACAGGTTTCTAAAATTAGCACCACCACTAACAATGCCTATTAACCGGAACGGGGATATATCACGGTCATAAATTTCCCCTTCGAGGGAGTTTTATTACCGCTCCTTGGAGCGTAGATCAAATATTTATCTGCCACTACGTGGGCTTATTTATTTACCGCCCCTATTAGTTGATTGAGGACTCCCGAATCACCGGCACATTGTTCTGACCAAGTGATACCTCCGTTCAGTGCCCGGAAAATAATTAAGATCCATGAAAACCGATAACAATCAGCATGAGGTCCACTGCGAGGCACATTTCGGGGGTAAGTTTCAAGTTCGCGTGGCTCCGTATCAATCGGGTCGCATCGATTCCGGGCCGGGGGGGTGGTAAACGCTCCGACTCCGGTGACCGGACTAGGCTCACTGCCACGGCTCCCGGAGCAGATTCGGGGACCCGACAGGGGCGAGGCGCATGCACCCTGGGATTTCTGGTTTCGGAATCCGGTTGGCAATCGTACTAAATGAAAGGATTACATCTTCCTAGGGCGCTCTATTTGTCTGGAAAAGTAATTTGTATGGAGTGTTTATCGACGTTTGTAGGACTAATTTAGGATCAGCTGTCAGTTGTTTGGTATGTATGCGCGTGGTGGACATAGTATGTACGATAATGCGTTTCTTTCAATTTGAGGAAAAACCTAAATTTATTTGGCACTTGATATCTCCTTTTTCAGTCTACTAGCTTGTGTGCTAAGAGCAATTTTTAGTGTCAATGAAATGCTATTTACAAGTCACATAATTTAATAATAACTCCGAAATTATTCAGAAAATGTAAGTCATTTAAGTAACCAGTCAAAGAAAATATCTTACCAGCTGCGACTATACAGGGTATCCGTATGGATTTCGGTTATTTGAAGACATGAAAAAGGTTCAATTAGGGCAAAGTTGCGCGATTAGAAGTCAATAAAAATGACGCACCATACACCGGTCTGAGTATACCTATTGCCATCTTCATATTCTTATTGAGAAAACAAAGGATGGGAATACTCTCTGAACGCTGTAGAGCGCCTAACCGAAATCGTATTAAAACATCATTCAGTTTTTTTTTTGGGTGTTGAACGCATGAACGCTCCTTGGGTTTTTTAGAAACCGTTCGAAGTACCTAGGAATATCATAATTCCATACCTAAACTTGTCAGAAACTTGTAGGTATCGCTACTTTTTTAAACAACTGCCTACCGCAAAATGAGGTGAATTGGTACGCATTTTGAACTTTGACAAGCTGTAGTCCACACAATTATTTTTGTTTTTAAGGTTTTTTCCCCTAAAAGTCCGAACTAGGTTATTACTTTAAAAGGTCAAATTTTGGACTTTATGAAATTATTTTAATAGTAGATTATACTAGGAGTTTACAATTCTTTTTAATTGAAGGAGTTGTAATTCGTTCTTTCTCTTACTTTACCAGTATAGTTTCGTCTTTATTTGCATACACTATTTTTTAGCCGCCAATCCCACGTGTCAAGACGCTTTACAGTCTTTAATTTTTCTCATTTTTTTAGTTGTGTTATTTCTAGTTCTCTCATACCCCATTTTCTATTCTTTACGTATAGTGCTTTTCAGACGTTTCCTTAGGCAAGTTCTTGACTTTTCTCACATTTCTTCTTTCTTCTTCGTTCATCTTTTCTCGTATTCTTCTCCACTTTTTTCTTTCGTTTTCAATAGATCTGCATTTTTATTACTTCTTTCTTGAGATCTTTTTAATGGTAATTTTTTAAACAATTCTTTTTAATTGAGGGAGTTGAAAAAGTGGGTCTTTTCGTGCTGAGCCCAGAGAGTGGCAATGCAACTTGCAAATGAGCGAAGCACAAAAAGACCTTTTACTCCAAGTAACATATACTATTTTTTTTCAAGCATGCAGGAAATAATAAAATAAGAATAAGTCTATTTCAAAGTGATTCAGTTTTGCAATTTTCTCTCATCCTCTTTAAGCGGCTCTAGGTACTTATCTCACTAGTGGTGTATATTTGGTTTGTAAAATAAATAGAATGTGTTAGAACGGTGGTTTTCAATGTTCAATGGTTTTAATGGTATTAAATCATAACCAATAGTTTAGGTAATTTATGGTAAACTAACAAGTTGGTCAGCAAAAATCTTGAGTTGGTTTGTTTATGGTGTGCTTTTTACTTGAGACGCGACATTTTTTTTTTTTTTTTTTCCAGATTACAACATTTTTTTGGAACACTTTATACTATCTAAATCGTAAACATATGCCCTATTTGCCACAAAACTACTGAAACCAACGAATAAAATCGATTACTATTGATTATGTGGGAAAAGTAGTTATTTCTTTGTTAAGCATATGGAGCTCTCAAACCGACCCGAAAACCGAATTTTGGGGATCAAAATCGTGCATTTCAGCCTTCAGCAGTTTATATCGCGTTTTATTTAAGATTTATCCGATAAGCTATATGAGGAGCCAAAGAAGTGCAATAATTTTAGTGTTTTTTTAACAATTTGTGGATAAAATGGCGAAGGAAATGGTCTGCAGTAAATATTACTAATATCTGACAACACCAGACTCGTTGAATAATTAAAATTGCTTTCATTACTAAGTTTTAATAACTCTTTCATCGCCTATATTTAACATTTTATTCTACCTTGTCTACGTACTAAATAATCCACCCTTTTTATGTAAAATACACACTGCTTATGGACCTTTTCTGCATTATTAGCATATATTAGCTTCCTGCATCATTTTTTGAGCCACCCTATACTATCTAAAACAGAAATCAACGTCCTATTCATTATAAAACGACTCGAAGTAACAAATAAAATCGATTACTATAGATTTAAATGAAACATATAGAAAATTCTATGTTAAACATATGGGGCTCTCAAACCGGCCCAAAAAACTAAATTTTGAGATAAAAATCGTGCATTGCTGCCTTTAACAGCTAATATCTCGTTTCGATAAAGATTTATCAAAAAATGTATAAGAACAGCTAAGGAAGTAGAAGAATAGAGCTACACGTAGAGCCCCTTTTCGAAGCTCTGACTAGAACAGTAACCAAGCACGGGTGGCCCAAAAATAAGGTACAATTTTTGCATTTTTTTTTAATTTTCTTAAAAACCGTGAAAGCTAGCTTCTTTCTGATACATGCATCTGATAGCCCTTGATGACCTCTTCATACATCATATTAACCGGCATATCGAAAAACCTTACCGTTTCCAAGATAAACAGAAAAATGTAAAAATTTCAAAATTTTCAAAAGGGGTAGATCGTGAAAATTTTCAGCCAAAATCGATTGTCATAGATTTTGTCAAAAATAGTCTCATATGAAAGAGGGGACAAAAATATGTAAAAAATTTGCAATTCTGGAATTTTCGATAATTTCCTTCCCCTTCAAAATGGCGCCAAAAATGTAATTTTTCCACTTTTTATTGACATTTTATTACTTATAACTATATAATTCGAAAACTAAACATGGTATAACGAAGCTATTGACACCCATGAATAGAGCATTCTCGACCACGAAATACCTGCTTAATTTGTCGTTCAAGATTTTTAATTTAGTTGACGTAATGTTCGATCAAATAAAAATATTAGGTAATTTTTACAAAATTTTAATAGTTTTTCACTTCCTATGAGACCGTTATTAAACTTAGCAAAATAGTAATTAACGTTTTCAACAGTATTTGAGACGAGTCACACTTAATTGAGACACTGTTGTGCTATTGTCATAAATGGCTTTGCTATAAAATGGCAAAAGTCACTCTACCCCTATCAGTGAAAAATTTAATCAGTTAAATCTCGGAACCTAGAAACGATAAAATCGAACAGTTAGTACCAGTCGAATGGGCTTCGTTAAAGCTATTTTGTCAGTCATATACGAAAAACTGATTGTTTGGGCGTGGCACATTTATAAAGCAATAATTATAATAAAAGAGAATACGCTGATGATGGCCTATAGTAAGTGTAAAGTCGAAACTTCGGATATATTTGGTTTCAGCGCCCTTTAGCAACAGTGAGTAAGTTGTAGCAAAAAAATGTAATTTTGTTAAAAAAGTTTCCAAAATAGAACCTTTGGTACCCGCGGCAAGGTTCAGCCTTGCCTTGTTCAACCTTAGAGACCTCTAGCCCAACCCATAAAGTAGCCATATACCAAATTTCAGCTTTCTAGCTCAAACCGTTCCAGAGATATCGGCTTAAAACCAAAATTTTTCAGGCCGCCATCTTGGATTTTAAAAAATGCCATTTTTAGCGAAATTTTCATACGGGAAACCTACCATTCGATTTTCAAGTCGATATCACCATCGGTTCATAAAACAGCTATAACCTAGCTATGGTCAGCTACATAGCTATGTCGGCTATATTACCATTCATGGTACCCAATGGGCACCCAGCATCCAAAGTTGAACCATGTATCATTAACAGTTCTCTAAATATTAACGTTACTCAGCTACTGTAGCTATGATAGCTGAGTCAGCTACATCACAATTTATGATACCCCCATAGGTACCTACCATCCAAATTTGAACCATGTACCATCAATGGTATCATAAATACAACATTTTCTATCTTCCTCCCATTTAAAATACATGGTTATGTGCTATGTTGCTGCCGTCGCCGCCTTTTTGAGATGCTATTTTTCGCTAATATTACATAAGGGAAATGTACCATTCGATTTTCAAGTCGATATCACCATCGGTTCATAAAACAGCTATAACCTAGCTACCGTCAGCCATATAGCCATGTCACTATACTACCATTCATGGTACCACAATGGGCAGCCAGCATCCAAAGTTGAACCATGTATCATTAACAGTTCTCTAAATATTAACGTTACTCAGCTACTGTAGCTATGATAGCTGAGTCAGCTATATCACAATTTATGATACCCCCATAGGTACCTACCATCCAAATTTGAACCATGTACCATCAATGGTATTCTAAATACAACCTTTTCTATATTCCTCCCATTTAAAATACATGCTTATGTGCTATGTTGCTGCCGTCGCCGCCTTTTTGAGATGCTATTTTGCGCTAATATTACATAAGGGTACTGTACCATTCGATTTTCAAGTCGATTTCACCATCGGTTCATAAAACAGCTATAACCTAGCTACAGTCAGCCATATAGCTATGTCACTATACTATCATTCATGGTACCACAATGGGCAGCCAGCATCCAAAGTTGAACCATGTATCATTAACAGTTCTCTAAATATTAACGTTACTCAGCTACTGTAGCTATGATAGCTGAGTCAGCTATATCACAATTTATGATACTCCCATAGGTACCTACCATCCAAATTTGAACCATGTACCATCAATGGTATTCTAAATACAACCTTTTCTATATTCCTTCCATTTAAAATACATGCTTATGTGCTATGTTGCTGCCGTCGCCGCCTTTTTGAGATGCTATTTTGCGCTAATATTACATAAGGGTACTGTACCATTCGATTTTCAAGTCGATTTCACCATCGGTTCATAAAACAGCTATAACCTAGCTACCGTCAGCTACATAGCTATGTCAGCTATACTACCATTCATGGCACCACAATGGGCAGCCAGCATCCAAAGTTGAACCATGTATCATTAACAGTTCTCTAAATATTAACGTTACTCAGCTACTGTAGCTATGATAGCTGAGTCAGCTACATCACAATTTATGATACCCCCATAGGTACCTACCATCCAAATTTGAACCATGTACCATCAATGGTATCATAAATACAACATTTTCTATCTTCCTCCCATTTAAAATACATGGTTATGTGCTATGTTGCTGCCGTCGCCGCCTTTTTGAGATGCTATTTTGCGCTAGTATTACATACGGGGAAATGTACCATTCGATTTTGAAGTCGATATCACCATCGGTTCATAAAACAGCTATAACCTAGCTATGGTCAGCTACATAGCTATGTCGGCTATATTACCATTCATGGTACCCAATGGGCACCCAGCATCCAAAGTTGAACCATGTATCATTAACTGTTCTCTAAGTATTAACGTTACTCAGCTACTGTAGCTATGATAGCTGAGTCAGCTACATCACAATTTATTATACCCCGATAGGTACCTACCATCCAAATTTGAACCATGTACCATCAATGGTATCATAAATACATTTTCTATATTCCTCCCATTTAAAATACATGGTTATGTGCTATGTTGCTGCCGTCGCCGCCTTTTTGAGATGCTATTTTTCGCTAATATTACATAAGGGAAATGTACCATTCGATTTTCAAGTCGATATCACCATCGGTTCATAAAACAGCTATAACCTAGCTACCGTCAGCCATATAGCTATGTCACTATACTACCATTCATGGTACCACAATGGGCAGCCAGCATCCAAAGTTGAACCATGTATCATTAACAGTTCTCTAAATATTAACGTTACTCAGCTACTGTAGCTATGATAGCTGAGTCAGCTATATCACAATTTATGATACCCCCATAGGTACCTACCATCCAAATTTGAACCATGTACCATCAATGGTATTCTAAATACAACCTTTTCTATATTCCTCCCATTTAAAATACATGCTTATGTGCTATGTTGCTGCCGTCGCCGCCTTTTTGAGATGCTATTTTGCGCTAATATTACATAAGGGTACTGTACCATTCGATTTTCAAGTCGATTTCACCATCGGTTCATAAAACAGCTATAACCTAGCTACCGTCAGCTACATAGCTATGTCAGCTATACTACCATTCATGGCACCACAATGGGCAGCCAGCATCCAAAGTTGAACCATGTATCATTAACAGTTCTCTAAATATTAACGTTACTCAGCTACTGTAGCTATGATAGCTGAGTCAGCTACATCACAATTTATGATACCCACATAGGTACCTACCATCCAAATTTGAACCATGTACCATCAATGGTATCATAAATACAACATTTTCTATATTCCTCCCATTTAAAATACATGGTTATGTGCTATGTTGCTGCCGTCGCCGCCTTTTTGAGATGCTATTTTGCGCTACTATTTATTACATAAGGGAAACCTACCACTCGATTTTCAACTCGATACGACCATCGGTTTATAATACTTTATGAAACAGCTATATCTCAGCTATGGTCGCTACGATATCTACATCAGCTATTCATATTTTACGGCAGCTCAGTAGATTACCCACCATTCAAATTTGAACCAACGGGTAAACGGACGTAATTTAAAAGCCTGGTGATGGCGGATATTGAACGAACAAAACGTTGTAAGGCAGCATGTAGCCGTAGTAAGGCATATACCAAATTTCAGCTTTCTTCTCTTCACGGCCGGTATTTATATTTAGTCTACATTTTACATTCGAGTTGAAACTCTAAATCCGAAAAAGTGGGTCTTTGATTTAGGAGAATTTTTTTTATAGATGGACCCAGGGAAAATTCCCAAAAAACCCTTAAACCCAATCTTTTCTTGAAAGCACCCGGCAGTTTCAAGATTTAAGGTTAGATTTTAGATTAGAATTCAATAAATCCACGATCAACGACCCATATGTGTACTACCTCCCTGATTTTTTGCTGCAAAAATGTAGAATCTACAGGGTGAAATGTGAGAAAAGTACACCAAAAGTGGCAAAAAATGCGGCACAGAAAAACTTTTGTAGCTCACCCGGTATGAGAGCTAGACCAAAACTAATAACTGATTTTTTTTCCCTCCATGTTTTCTAGTTGCCCATATACCACCGAAGCTCGACCGCTCCATAGTTTTCGTCAAAATCGCAAAAAACTACCTTCAAATATTGGACACTTCGCAATTGTCTTTGGACATTTTTTTGACCACTCTGTATTAAAGTGACGCCTTTGGCGGGATAGGATTAAAAGTAGCCAAGGACATGCCCTTTCCCCTGGTACCATCCTTATTGGGCCAGTCGTCTAACTAAAGGGATCCAGAAGGCCCAGAAGAAAAATGTAAAAAGCCGTCCCAACTTTGCGAATTTTTCTAGATTTCCCTATTTAACTTATCGGAATTAGACTTCAAAATTTATCGTCTACATATATGAGGAAATCTACCCACATGGACCCTTATATCCCACGTAGCCTCGGAGTTACGGTAAAGACGCTAGACTTTTGGGTTGTGAAAAAAAACGCATTTTTGACTTTGGTACGCCACTGGTCAGCCCCCCCCCCCCCCCCCGCACGTGCAACCAAATCGACCACATTTTTGGAAAGCCCGTTCATTTTTGTACATAGGCGCAACACTACAAAATCCCGTCAAATGAGCAGTTTTAAAGTTATAAGGGTCAAAAGGGAAAAAATACCAAATATCTACAACTAAAATGCCAGAGTGACCGTCGCTTTATATCCTCACTGGCGTTCGGATAAAAATTTGTAGCATCATTATCCATACTAAATTAATAAAATAAAAATCACATTGACAAATAAATATGATGACGCGCATGCCATTTAACAACCAATGACATTTAACAGAATTCGTGAATCTATGCGATTTTGACTAATAACAGTTTCGGGTGGTGCTATCGAGCGCTCTGAGAGTATTCCTATCCTTAGTTTTTTCAATAAGAATGTAAAGATGGCAATACATTCAGATCGGTCTATCTGGTGTCATATAGTGTTCAAATAATTTTGTTGCATGAAAATCGTTTATATATGCGCCACCATGACAGTAGCCGTGACTTTTGACTTTACTTTTACTGCCTAGGACTCTTTTGCTACTTATTTGGTCTCAGGATTAGAAAGCCCACTTTAGGTGTGCGTATGGAGAAAAAAAAATTACGTACTTTTAGTCCGCTTAAAAAAATAATATTTTATGGTATTCGTGTCAAAAGTGCTTTTAAGGAACTTAGAAAGGCAAATTAAAATCAGTTGACGTCATATCAGAAACACAAATAGAATTATATATAGAAAAAATAAATTATTTCCCAAAGTTTCTCGACTCTTCACTCGCAATTGGGGATATCATCCATGAATTCTTTATTACTCTCTTTGGCCGGAATCGATAAACTATTATTAGTTGGCTCGTGACGCAGGGCGACTTCTTCCTTGATGGGTTAATAAGGCGGCTCTTAATGAGATATTTAAGGACATTTTGACGCGCCTCGTAAACAGGGTAAAATGGGATAAAATTACAGGTTATTAAGAGGGAATTTACTGTTGTGCATTAAGGTTTAACGGGCCGTTTGTGTACGTTTATGACGTAATTCCGAGCGTTTTATTACGAGATTGTTGCGGCAGCGACAAACTGTCCGAAGGGCGTAATTTTGCCCACAAATTGAGAATAATATAATTATGTGAAAAATTGTGGTAAATGAGTGGATGAATGAAAAGGAGATATAAAAAAATATATTAGTTCAGGTTTCTTATAGTTCAGCTATTGTTTAATGGATTATACAGGGTTTTCTAGATGTTCCGGAAAGTTTTGTCACACGGTGAAACCTGAAGATGAAGTTTTGGGACGCCACACTTCTGGATAGTGTTTTTATAAGCATTAGGACTTCGGAGCATTGAAGTCCTCAAACTTTTATTTTAATGGGTGGTTTAATTAAATTTTATGTGTCTACCCCTACTTTACCTTAATTTTCGCGTAATAATAATGTCCTGTTTCTACACAAAGTTTAAAGTAAAATTGTCGCAAACTGACTTGATAACAATTTCTTTAAAACCTAACCGATGACTAAGAAATGTGTAAACATTTATTAAAATCATTGTGAACGACCTAATTAAAAGTTGGTAAACGTAATTGCCCCGAAAAAGTATGTCTTAGAAATACGAAATCACCATCAACAATATTATATTATCCAACAATGCAGGCCATCATTACCGCAGGTGACATTTGAGCCCACGAGCGTAGGGAGTGACGCAATTCACCTGAGGTAATGATGCCTATTATATGCAAGTTGGAGACTACACTTTGTCCACGGCTTAATTCCCAATTTTTACATGATATTCAATTCCATAACTCGGTCACCGACACGCAGTTTTTTTTTTGATTGTCAAAGTCAAAGTGACGTTAAAACTGTTATGGCCGTCGGAGACTTTGAATAGGTAGACAATGGAATCCGCGCGCGCAATTCTCCGCTACATTGACAGCCGTTACCAAAAATGATGAGACGCCATTTAAGGCGAAAACCATACCTTTCGTTGGCTAGGTGTTTTTTTTTGCAATAAATTGCATTTTGCAAGAAATTAATATTCAAAATAATTTTGTTATTTACAATGGTGGGATGTGCAGCTTACGGTTCTAAAAGCAGCGACGGTAGAAAGGAGCTTGGAGTTACGTTTCACAGGTAAACAGATCATGGTGTTTTTCAGCAACTATTAAATTATCTCAAATAACTTCGAAATCTTCGAAATATTATTTAGTATATGCCTCAGTGAAGTCAATAATGCTATTCTGGGAAATATTTTTCTAATTCTGTAACTTGTGGACAGTTTTTTAATTAAATTTTTTAGCAGTTTTTCCAGTGGCGTAGGAGATGTAATCCCAGGGTTATCAACGACTATTAATTCACAATTATTTTTATTTATTTAATCGAAAGTCGATGTTTGCTAATAATATTACGTATAATATTACTAATGTTACCAATAGTAATTTAGTTCCATTATTATTTTTAATGAAATATTTTCTTATGTGCTACAATACCAATGCTACGACATTTTCACACTTGACAGATTGGAGCAAACTGGTAACAGAGGCCGGCGTCGTATCCTACTTCCTCTGTCTACTTATTCTAAGGCTCTGGTAGTATTGCATCTTTGGGCTATTTGTCGAATTGGGTAAAACCTAGAAACCAAGTACGTTAATACGTACCGGACATTCCTTAGTGACCTTGAAGCCGAAATCTGGGGACCCGGACACAACGCACTGCGCGCGTGTGCATGGGTTGTTGCCAAATCTCGAATGCATACAGTATTAGATTGCTAGAATCAAATGCTTTCATATTGAATATTTTTCCGTCACATACATTTGCCACGAGTAACCGGACTAACTCATACTCGTGAATGTATCGGCAACATTGGATGTCACGAAGTTCTTCGGCCTCAAAGGTGAAGGGGTGTCACGGGTGAACGCCGAACGGCCAATCGGGCCAATACGGCGATACGGCTATCGCCATATTGCCTTATCTTTATAGCTTATCCTTTACTGCTTTGTGCTGTTTGTTGTTTGATGTTGAGCTCGTGCATTTTCGATCGGCCGGATAATCGGTCTAGCTGCTAGCTATGCCACTTTCAAAAGCGCGCTCAATTTTCGGCATGCGCAGAAATTGCAGTTTACGAGTTATTTTGTTTCTAGCCACGCCTTTTGCAGTCCAAGGCCACCAATGTAAAAGATAGGCAATGTCCCGTATGCTATTAAAGTATATGCTAGAAACGCGTTTTTACGTGTTTAGAGGAAAATAAACATATTCGCCATTCTGTTTGCAAACTGTTTTCGAACAGGAAGAGTTAAAGAAGATTATAAATTTTCCTCGAGGTTTTTGTGCAACCAACTTACTAAATGTAGGGTCACTGTCACTAGGATGGCACACTTCAGAAAGTTTTTTTTTTGCAATCTGTCGTACATGTATAGGAGAAGTTGACCCGTTTCGATTTGCGCCTCTTGTGTGCTATTACAATGTTCGTTATTTTCTCAGTAAAATTGCAATGATAGAATGGGGTTCTTGCACAGATTTTTGATAAAAATTATAATTGTATATCTCGGTTGTCCCCAATTAGAAAAGGCCATATACAAAATTTGGATCACCAAAACGCAACAATGAGGAAGAAATCTGAAAATAAAAATTTGTAATTTAAGGGGCAATTAAAAACGATTTTGATTGGTTTGACGTCATTACACAGCAATATATTGCCAGATTTATGGGCTAACGGCGTGGATGCCAAGAGTATCATCTTTTAATTGTACTGTTATTGTACAATTTCTTTTTGACTACTGAAATAACAAAGAGTTTACCAAACTTCAACTTCAGAAAGCAAAGAGATAAATCTGAAACAAATCATACGATAGTGCAGTGAAATTAGTGAATTTTAATAAACTTATAGCAGTTGGAGTGGTTCAGGTTTACGAACACGCTCAGAGTACACGCAGTAAGCTTTTATTTCAATTTTTACCATCATTTGTAATAAGTACGAGAGAGATAGACCGCTAGCGTTACTGTTCTCGACGGCAATCACCCAACCAGAAACAAATCTGTGCTTTATAACTGGCAACATTGCTCTCTGCCTTGACACTGTAAGAATAAACGCTGTGGTATTAATTCAATTTCTTGTGTAAGTAAAATGGGCATAAACGTCTTATAAACCTTTTACCAGCATAGAATTTAATAATACTATAAGTATTGATGATTCTCGCAAATATATAAACTACTTTTGATGGAAACAGTATTAGGATCCTTGCCGATAGCTTATTCAAGCCATGCAAACATGACTCGTTTATCTGTAGGTAAGAAGATAAATTCCTTGTTTGGCATTAATAAAGAAGTATTTTTGCAGCTTTGCACAAGGCATCTATTTGCGTTTTTGCTCATAACAAACTCTCAAACGACAAGCAAGGGTTTACAAACTAGAAGTTAACCTAATGGCAAAACTCAGTAAAACTTAAGTTCTAGAAACTTAAAAAAGTCTAGATTACAGACAAAAAACTTTTAATTTTAAGCGGAAACTGACAACTGATAATAATAGTAGATTATGTCACTAGGAGTAAAAGTGGGTCTTTTTGTGCTGAGCCCAGGGATTGACGCACCTGCAACTGGGCGAAGCACAAAAAGACCTTTTACTCCGAGTAACATATACTATTTTTTTTTCAAGCATGCACGAAATAAGTCTATTTCAGAGTGATTCAGTTTTGCAATTTTGTCTCATCCTCTTTAAGCGGGTCTAGGTAGGTACTTACTCAATGAGTGTTGTATATAAATATTATGTGTTGGAACGGTGGTTTTCAATGTTCAGTGGTTTTAACGGTATTAAATCATAACCAATGGTTTAGGTGGTTTAGGTAAATTATGGTAAACTAAAAATTTGTAGCATTATTATCAATACTAAATTAATAAAAATCACATTGACAGACAAATATGATGACGCGCATGACAACCAACGACATTTAACAGAATTCGAGAACCTATGCGATTTCGACTAAAAACAGTTTCGGGTGGTGCTCTCGAGCGCTCTGAGAGTATTCCTATCCTTTGTTTTTTCATCAAGAATGTAAAGATGACAATAAGATGGTTTGTATATGAGCCACCATGACAGTAGCGGTGACTTTTGACTTTACTTTTACTGCCTAGGACTTTTTTGTTACTTTTTTGGTCTCAGGATTAGAAAGCCCACTTTAGGTGTGCGAATGGAGAAAACAAATGAGGTCCTTTTAGTCCGCTTGAAAAAAAAAAAATTTTATTACTCTTATTATACTTCATTACCGCACTATCTTTCTCTTTCTACTTCTTTATTTGTATGGCGCTTTAAACAAAGACAAACATACACGCGTTCCTTGTACAATTTGGTGTTTTTTGGTGCCGCATTTTTTGCCAATTTTGGTGTACTTTTATCACGTTTCACCCTGTAGATTCCACATTTTTCCGGCAAAAAATCTGAAATAATTCAGGGAGGTAGTACATACATGGGCCCTTAACAATGCCAAAAATCAAGGGCCTAGCTTTCAATTTGAAATTTTGACGAATTTTTAAACTTTAAACTTCAAATTGCCACTTTGAGGTATATTTGTGCCGAGACCGTGCATCTAATCGAATGGTTTTCTATCCCAGGGGATACCTTGGAATGTTTTCTTTTTGGGACTTAGGAACCATTTTTAGCTGGGACGTCGCGAAATGGGCTTAATTGAATTTAGAAGCGAAAGATGCAGATTTTTGAAATTTTGGCCGAAAATCCCGAATGGTTCCGAAGCGACGTCCACCACGGGGGTGTCGGAAGCATTCGGCGGCCGCGGCCATTTGCAACTGACAGCTAAGATTTCCGAAATGTAAACATTAACTTTAAAGCCTCAGACTAAGGAAAATCGGCCGAAAAGCGGGGAAAACTGTCTGGCCGGGGAAAATTTGAACATTTCTAGGAAGATTATTGGCAAAATGCCCGGTCCTCGAGGTCGTTTTCACAAAGACTGGTCGATTTGAAAATTTCATGTCGGGTTTCATTTTTCGCTGATGACGTCGAAGCCAGACCACGCGGTTCTCGCCCAGACAGTGGCGGCTACAAATTCGGGCAAAAATGTATTTTTTCGATTTTTCGGCAGACGTGGGCGTAGTTATATTTGTTTTTTGCCATTTCTTCCGTTTTCCCATAAGAAATACATTGTGCAATGCTTTTTAAATGGGACAAAATTGATTTCGTCATAAATAAAAGATGGAGGCGAAAAAAAAATGGCCGCCGTAGACAGTGTAATTTAAAAATGGGGATATCTCTGAAACGAATAAAGTTAGAGAGCTGAAATTTGGTACCATGGTTCATTAGGGAATGGACTGCAAGTTGCCATGGGTGGAAACCTTCGTCATGGTACCAAACCCATGGGTACCGTTAACAAAATTTTGCATACAAGTTTTCACGCTTTTGCACGTGCATTTCCCATAAGAAATACATTGTGCAACGCTTTTTAAATGGGACAATATTGATTTCGTCAGAAAAAAAGATGGAGGCGAAAAAAAAATGGCCGCCGTAGACAGGGTAATTAAAAAAATGGGGATATCTCTGAAACGAATCAAGTTAGGGAGCTGAAATTTGGTACCATGGTTCATTAGGGAATGGACTGCAAGTTGCCATGGGTGGAAACCTTCGTCATGGTACCAAACCCATGGGTACCGTTAACGAAATTTTGCATACAAGTTTTCAGGCTTTTGCACGTGTATTTCCCATAAGAAAAACGTTGGGCAATGCGTATTATATGGGTGGAATGTAGATTACGTCATATTTGGGGTACCATTAATGGTACATGGTTCAAATTTGGATGGTAGGTACCTATGGGGGTATCATAAATTGTGATATAGCTGACTCAGCTATCATAGCTACAGTAGCTGAGTAACGTTGATAATTAGAGAACCGCTAATGATACATGGTTCAAACTTGGATGCTGGGTGCCCATGGAGGTACCATGAATGGTAATATAGCTCACATAGCTGTATGTAGCTGACTGTAGCTAGGTTATAGCTGTTTTATGAACCGATGGTGATATCGACTTGAAAATCGAATGGTAGGTTACCCTTATGTAAAATTCGCTAAAAACGACATTTCGAAAAATCCAAGATGGCCGCCTGAAAAGTTTTGGTTTTAAAGCGATATCTCTGGAACGGTTTGAGCTAGAAAGCTGAAATTTGGTATGTGGCCATTTTATGGGACGGGCTAGAGGTCTCTGAGGTCCAGAACCTTGCCGCGGGTACCGAAGGTTCCATTTTGGAAACTTTTTTATTAAAATGACAGTTTTTTGCTACAACTTACTGACTGTTGCTAAAGGGCGCCGAAACCAAATATATCCGACGTTTCGACTTTATGCTTACTATACGCCATCATCAGGGTATTCTCTTTTATTACGAATATTGCTTTGTAAATGTGCCACGCCCAATCAATCAGTTTTTCGTATATGACTGACAAAATAGCTTTAACGAAGCCCATTCGACTGGTACTAACTGTTCGATTTTACCGTTTCTAGGTTCCGCGATTTAACTGATTAAATTTTTCATTGATAGGGGTAGAGTGACTTTTGCCATTTTATAGCAAAGCCATTTACGGTAATAGAACAACGGTGACTCAATTAAGTGTGAGTCGGCTCAAATACTGCTCAAAACGTTAATTATTATTTTGCCAAGTTTAATAACAGTCTTATAGGAAGTGAAAAACTGTTAAAATTTTGAAAAAATTACCTAATATTTTTATTTGATCGAACATTACGTCAACTAAATTAAAAACCTTGAACGACAAATTAAGCAGGTATTTTGTGGTCCAGAATCTCTATTCATGGGTGTTAATAGCATCGTTATACTATGTTTAATTTTCGAATTATACAGATATAAGTATTAAAATGTCGATAAAAAGTGGAAAAATTACGTTTTTGGCGCCATTTTGAAGGGGAAGGAAACTACTGAAAATTCCAGAATTGCAATTTTATTACATATTTTTGTCCCCTCTTTCATTCGAGACTATTTTTGATAAAATCTATGACAATCGATTTCAGTCGAAAATTTTCACGACCTACCCCCTTTGAAAATTTTGAAATTTTTACATTTTTCTGTTTATCTTGGAAACGGTAAGCTTTTTCGATATGCAGGTTAATATAATGTATGAAGAGGCCGTTAAGGGCTATCAGATGCATGTATCAGAAAGAAGCTAGCTTTCACGGTTTTTGAGAAAATTTAAAAAAAGTGCAAAATTTGTACCCTATTTTTGGGCCACCCGTGCTCAGTTACTGTTCTAGTCAGAGCTTCGAAAATGGGCTCTGCGTGTAGCCCTATTCTTCTACTTCCTTAGCTGTTCTTATACATTTTTTGATAAATCTTCATCGAAACGAGAAATTAGCTGTTAAAAGCAGCAATGCACGATTTTTATCTCAAAATTTAGTTTTTTGGGCCGGTTTGAGAGCCCCATATGTTTAACATAGAATTTTCTATATGTGTCATTTAAATCTGTAGTAATCGACTTTATTTGTTACTTCGAGTCGGTTTTTAATGAATAGGACCTTGATTTCAGTTTTAGATAGTATAGGGTGTCTCAAAAAATGATGCATGAAGCTAATATATGCTAATAATGCAGACAAGGTCCATAAGCAGTGTGTATTTTACATAGAAAGGATGGATTATTAAGTACGTAGACCAGCCAGAATAAAATGTTAGATATAGGCGATGAAAGCGTTATTAAAACTTAGTAATGAAAGCAATTTTAATTATTCAAAGAGTCTGGTGTTATCAGATGTTAGTAATATTTACTGCAGAACATTTCCTTCGCCATTTTATCCACAAATTGTTAAAAAACACTAAAATTATTCTACTTTTTGGGCTCCTCTTATAGCTTTTGGGATAAATCCTCGTTAAAACGCGATATAAGCTATTGAAGGCTGAAATTCACGATTTTTATCTAAAACTTTAGGGTTTTGAGCCAGTTGGGGAGAGTCTCATATACTTAATATAAAAATATCGACTTTACCCATATAAATCAATAGTAATCGATTTTATTCGTAGGTTCTAGTAGTCGTATGATAAATAGGGCACTAATTTACGTTTTGGATAGTATAGAGTGTCCCAAAAAAGTGTTGTAACCTAGAATTTTAGGATTTTGTCATGTAAATTGATATCTGTGAATTTATTGCGTAAGCTCCAGTAGTTTTATGATAAATAGAGCGTTGATTTCTGTTTTAAATGGTATACGGTGTCCCAAATAATGCTGCAACATTTAACTTTAGTTTTTTTTTGTTTAACAATACTTTTTTGTAGGTTTTATTCCCTTATTATAAATAGTGCCTTTGGTTTCTGATGTAGATACTATAGGGTGACCCAAAAATTGACAAATATTACATTTTTAGGAACATCTAAAGCTAGAAAAGTGAAATTTCAATCGTAGATTCTGTTCACAATCACAAACAATATGTCATAAATGGCAACTTTGATATGGGTACTCGTGGTGCCATTTTATATCTTTTTATGAATTTTAGCACGTTTTTTACCTGTTTACATATTACTTAATATGAAATAAGGTATTTGAGACGTTTCGACGTTTCAGTTACTTTTAGGTATCTTCAGGTTCTTTGTTAATAATTTTACGGCAGTTTGGGCTACTTTGCCCACAGCGTTCGGATTTCCTAAACTATGGGCGCCCCGCGCGCATGGTCTTACCCTACAAAACTTCAAAAGTACTTTGCCCACAGCGTTCGGAGACGCGCGTGTGTGACAAAAGCACACCATAAACAAACCGACTCAAGAGTTTTGCTGACCAACTTGTTAATAAAAACCAATTAAACTCCGAACATTTATTTACTCTATAACAAAGCGCATATGTGATAAACCCTATTAGCAACAAACATAGTAATAAATTAATAATGTTCTTTTGCGTTAACAATACGAGAAAAAGTGTGTGTCACCAATAGGGCTCAATATTAAAAGAGACAACAATTACTTATGATGAATCGTCAAACACTGTAACAGCCACTCCAACAACAAAGCTTGCTTAGCCCTCACCTTCCACTTCTCCCGTTTTATACCCATATTGTTCCAAGCATTTGAAGTAGTCTTCATCGGCCAACAGCCTCATGTACCATCCCCTGTTATCGAACGGTCCCGCTTCGCCCCCGTATTCGGACGGCAATATTTCAGTCGATAAAAAACCGTGCAAGGCATCGATATCGCTGCCATGAAGAAATATCTATAATTTTGAAAATAGAAAAGTGGAAAATAAAAAGTTTGAGTATTATACCCTCTTCTTGATTTTGTCCTTGAGAAACGGTTTGAGCACGGCCATGACGGCGTCAAAGTAAAAGGGTTCGTTAACGACGTGAAAACCCTTGAACCTCAAGGGGAACGTCTCTTGCACTAGTTCCACCATCTTTTTGGCGTAATAAGGGGTGAAAAACTTCGCGTGTTGTAGCGACAGTCCCGCCATGTCAAGAACCACTACCAGTCCGGCAATTTGTGTCTCTGGCTCTCTAACTATTTGCTCTAAGGCCAGAATATTAGTTCGGAAAATGTCTTCTATAGTGGCCTTAGATGAGTCAAAACTATCTGCAAATAACCGAAAATAATAAACAGATTTTTTCAGGAGGGAATCCTAAAATGCACTGACCCATACGTATCATATATACCCTGCGACCCCATTGATCCCGATGCTGCAGCATGCATTGAGCTTGCAAATTGAACGTTCTACCACACTCTGAGGGTAAGGGACAACTGAATAGCTCAGGATATTTCAGCTTCATAATATAATATCTTTGCAACTAGAAAAACAATATCTTATATTAAACAAATCTAGAAGATTTAGATTTAATTTACCATTTGAAAAGCCTTAGAACTATTGAACTTTCTGGCCCTTAAAAAGCGAATTAGAAACTCATTGGTATTAGGCACTCTAAGATTGGGATCATCTAAAAGCAGCATTTTCAGTGATTAATTTAGAAATAATGTTTGTTACAAATATTATACTTAAAACCAGCTGACACATGGCTCGCATTTCAGCCTCGTGTCTCTCTGGTGTTTCGTTAAGTTCACTTTCGGCCCTTTGGCGCCACTCCCCGTCCATTTCCAAACTCTCCATTGCCACTCCACTTGAATCGCACTAGCTCGTCACACTTGCACACATTTTCCCTCAGGACACTTAACCTTGATTGGAGAGATAAACATTTTCTAAGTTGAAGGTTGAAATATCGAATTTTTACTTTCAGGGGGGCGAGAATAACGCAAGCGCCCGGAAAATCCTTCCTACTGCTCCGTGCGAAATATAGGTCAGTCTACAAGCGTGTAATTGTGTTAGGAGATAGGAGTTGAAAGAATTGTTTCTTTCTCAGATGAATAGATGTGATTAATTTTCTTTTCGCGTAACTGCCCGAAAGCCATTTGAACCGTAATTTGTAATTTCATGGTGTTAAGTGGATATTTCCAAGACTTCACTGAGGAAATTTAAATTGTCGCATATTACTTCATGTGGTATAACCTCTACTATTTTCTCTCCTCTTAGCTTAAGGGCGAAATTATATAACTTGAACTTGAACACCATGCAAATTATGTTATTATCTATAGTGAATCTTTTTAATAAAAAAAAACTATTAAAATATCCGTTACATCGTAAATATTAAATACAGGGTGTTCGGTTTTACTTAAACCCCGTTTATCCGACAAATTTGATTAAAACATTCTTCTAAGATCAGTTTGAACTTGCATTTAAACTCTAGGAAGAATGAGGGGTCTGGCATCTTCAATTTTCTCATTGGATGAGCCATTTTGTTAGTAAGTTGATAGATTTCTTCAAGATTGATGCTTGCGCTTGAATGACGTGCGCTGACGACAACGTTTTACGTCATGGAAACTTCAAAAGTGGCGGATTTCCGACCAAAAAAGGGGATTATTTAAAAAAAAAATTGGCTTTTGTGCACTCTGTCCATATCTCTTCTGTCATTCCCTTATTATTATTGATACTTCTTATAGCGTATTCCATTGGTAAAATTAGTGCCGCACCAGAACAAATATTGCACACCATTGGTGAAGTTAGTGCAAGTTTGGGTGTTCCATTGGGAAACGAGTGCCGCACTTTTTGCACTTAGTACAGCCAGTTCCGCACCGGGTCAGGTAGGTGGTGCGGCACCGATTTTACGGGTATTGGTGGATGGGGCGACCACAAAGCATAACTCTATATTTTTCTAATAGGTAACTTTAATAAAATAAGCGGGTGCCAAATATCTTTTACCACGCTGCAAGGGAAACCCAATTCTCGGAAAGGATCTATCTATTTCGTTGTCCCTTAGGTCGCTAATAAAGGGAGCAAATGGCCGATAATTAATCCGTTGCGTTTCATCCTTGGTTCGGAAAAACACTTCCAGGGTAGCGCCACACGGATATAATTAATAAACGCTAATTTAATGAGATAAAATTTAATATTTTGGGGATGCCAGCAAGGTTTTAGTGTTTAAGACAAAACCTGCAAAAAAACTAATTGAATAGTAAGTAATTATGATAAATAAAAAAAAAACAATTTTCATTCTTCTCATGAATCTGAAACAAAATAGCGGCGGACGTGAGCTTTTCGCGCTAAGCTCAGTGGTTCTTAAAAACCTGCTTGACGGGTACACGATTTCTTACTAAAATTGAAAAAACAACAACGAATAAAACTAAACTAACGATGCAATGTGGTATAGATGGGCGAAGCAAAAATTCCCAAAAAAACCTTTAAACCCAATTTAGGGTTTTTACCCGGGTTTTTTCCCATCTTTTCTTGAAAGCACCCGGCAGTTTCAAGATTTAAGGTTAGATTTTAGATTAGAATTCAATAAATCCAGATTCTGGTTTGTTTTTTGATAAACTAAACACTGGTCAATTGATTAAAAGCTTCAAGCTGCACAAACCAATTAATTATTTCTTAATTGGTAAGAGTTAAGCGTATTGAAAAAGTTAAATTTAGAGGTTATAGTGGAATAAACCCGGAATTTTCCCGGATGTGTGCAGGGAATAAACCCTCAAAAATGAAAAAACCGGGTGAAAACCCATCTCTACAATGTAGAGAAAAAAGAATTCTGCCAGGTCGCTGGGATTCTCGATATTATGGTGAGCAAAACATTACTATAATATACTAAATGTTACAACTTTTACAACTACAAATACTTAATTGCCGGTAGTCTTCTGCGTCTGCAAAGTATCCGCTATCTGAAAAGAGCAGAGGTGGATTGACACTATATGGCGCAACCGAAAGAACACTCCACGAAACTTTTCGTAGAAAGGGGCAAAATTTACGAATTGGCGATAATCAGAAGGGCGGAGCCCAGGACTGACTTTTTTCTCGCGGTAAAATTCAAACTTTTCCGTCTTTCCGTTTAGGTAGTCACTCTCTCGAGTTCAAAACGCGTCTCTCTCTTTACAAAGATTCTCGAAACCACTCCCTCGGTACTTTTTATCCTCGAAAGGGAACTGCAGAAAAATCGATACCACCCCGATAGTGGCCACTGTATGGCGCTTCGGACGGTGCTGGCATAAATTTAGAAAATGAGCTTTTCTGATAAATCTGTTGAAAAAAAATTCACTCCTCACCTGACCTAGTTTAATTGACAATTAAAGCTTTTTATTTAAATTGACCGTTAATTTCCTGGTCCAGTCAATTAAGACATAAATTGCTCGAATTTACATTCAAAAGATGAGAAATTAAATGCTCCATCTGATGAGAGAATAAGATTTTAATTTCAATTAACGATATTGGCGAAATTGCTTTAATTACTAAACTATTGTTTGGGTCTCGCACAAGTCAGAAATTCTTTCCAGGGCCATAAACCATTAAAAAAACGCCTTTGCCGGTTAAAAAAGAAGGGCAATTGTAGGGTTTCATGTTTTATGGCCGGAATTCCCAAGAAATTAGGAAAGTGCCTGTCCAAAAACTAAAAAAAGAAATGCTCTTCGACGAAAATTAAAAATATTGCAACCATATGTGCATTTAGGGCCTCGCATGGGGCTGGTTTATTTAGAAAACTGAAAAAACAGAAAAGTTCCATAAGTTAAAGTTTAAAAACTGCGTAAAATGACTTACAGAGTTGTCATGGTGCCACACATGAACTCATACATAAATAAAGAGTTCAGTTTGCACAACAGTAACGAGATGTTAAAAATAAGTAAACGGGTAATAAGGAAAAATTATTCAATTCGGAAGTAATGAGATTCTTTCTAACTATGTAATTAATTATTGTAGAAATTCGAGATTTTGCACACGCGCATGATTTATAGTTTATCGGGTACAGTCTCTCTACTTTTTGGCATCAAGGTCAGCAAGGCTCTTCCAGTACGTTATAGACGTACGTGTTTCTGTTTAATTGCCCCAAAACCCTCAAAGCGATATGACCGACATTTGTCAAAATCACGTGTTCCAGAACAGTCAATTGGATTGGTCAAATTCGCATTTTAACCTCTTTCCTCTTTTCTTGTTATTTGTTTTGTTTTGTTATTAAAATATGGTTATAAATGGTTATTATTTGAATTTTGTTAACATTTTCCCACATTTCGCGTTTTAATGATTTATTTCGTGGTGTCTAAAATCTACGCAATTAAATAGCGATACAAGTATAAACATTATAAAAATATGTCTTTTTTGCTCAGACAACCCCAGCAGAAAACGTTATTCCACAAATACTCTATTCTTTGGAAGCATTTAAGGCGTAAATATGTTGTTATTCTGGGTATTGAAACTTCCTGTGATGATACTGGTTGTGGAATAGTAGACACAGAAGGAAATATTCTAGGACAGGCGTTGCATTCCCAGCATTTAGTGCATCTGAAGTAAGACACTTTTTTATAATATCTTTTAAAGCCTGTACTGTAAAAAAAAAAGACATAAAACTTTTAATACGCCTAAATTTTATTCCTACCTGCCAAGATTTAAAATGTATAAACAGAATGTTAATAGTAGGTATATTGTGTAACTAGTCTCAAAAATTGCACTTTTCACATGAGTGTGAAGGTTTGGACACGAGTTGTAGGCGAGTGTTACATTGACACAAGAGTGTGAAGAGTGATTTCCATATGTGACTTTAGACATTATACTTTTTTCTACAACTGTGATTTTGGTTCGTAAATGATCATTTGTATTGTAAACTATATGCAAAGCAATTAGAAGCGAGTGCAAAGTCCACTTTTATATGAGAGCATGCGCAATGTGCCCTTTACATGCTGCTTGCAATATACTATTTTCAATGATAGTTAGTAGTGTGCATTCGTCCATTTTCCAAGCAGTCATAGAAAAAAGTAATGATTATTAGTAATATAAGTATTACATTTCTTTCAGTAATGGGGGGATTATTCCACCACTTGCGGGTGATTTGCACCGTAAGAACATTGAACAGGTAGTCCAAAATGCTTTGGAAGATGCTTCTATAATGATAGAGAAAGTAGATGCTGTGGCTGCAACAGTAAAACCAGGTACTTAAAGTAATAACTGATAATCCCACTTATCCACCATCATATCTAAATGTAATACAGTATCTTTTTGAGAACACTTCCAGTACCTATTGCTCTCATTACTCCTCATTATTTTTTTCAAACTTATTACCCCTATTTTGAACCCATGATAGAATATGATTAGAATCAAAACATATCTTTTTTGAAGGTCTTCCCCTTTCTCTTCTAATTGGCACCAAATATGGCAAATATTTATGCAAAAAATACAAAAAACCCTTTATACCAATTCACCACATGGAAGCCCATGCTTTAACTGCACGGATCACAGACAAATCTTTGCAATTTCCATTCCTGGTTCTTTTAATAAGCGGAGGCCACTGCCTACTAGCTGTAGCTCAAAGTGTGGATAAATTTTTGTTGCTAGGAGACAGCATTGACGATGCGCCGGGTGAAGCCTTTGATAAGGTATTCTCTCAACTAAACGCATCTTTTTACCTACGTCATAATCCAGAAACTTTAGTAATGAGTAATGAACTAGAGAATGTAGAAAAACTTTACTTAACGGGTTTCACGCAATACTCACGTCATCAATGTTGATGGTCACTGTTGCAGATGGCTCGTAGAATGAAGCTTAAAAATCTACCAGAATATGCAGCACTATCAGGGGGCCAGGCTCTAGAATTGGCAGCTAGTAAAGCTGATAATCCCATGCAGTTTAAATTCAACCCGCCAATGCAACATTATAAAGACTGCACATTCAGTTTTTCAGGCATTAAAAATGTGTGTTTACATCATATAATAAGGGAGGAGACAGAAAAGTCCCTTGCACCCGATGAAGTTATCCCTGATATAAATAATTTATGCGCAGGATTTCTGTTAGTGGTGACAAGGCATTTGTGCCACAGGGTGCAAAGGGCGATTGAATACGTTGCGCGAAAACATTTAATACCTCCAGATAAACAAGTGTTGGTTGGTTTTTTTATAAACAAATGTGATATTTTTTTGGTTATAAAAGGACTCTTTCAGGTAGTCTCTGGAGGGGTAGCTTGTAATAACTTTATCGCTGAGGGTCTGGAAATCGTTTGCGATGCCTTGGACTATAAACTTGTAAGGCCTCCAAAACACCTGTGCACTGACAACGGGATTATGATAGCTTGGAATGGCGTCGAAAGGTTGATTTAGAACACCGACTTTTGCGGATCTTGGACTATATTTTTGTAGGTGGAGAGAAAATCTCGGCGTTTATCATGAAAACTTTGAAGATCTGGAGCCAGAGAAATCGTGCCCATTAGGAAAGCGGTTAGTCGAGAAAGTCGCCCAAGAAAATATTTCTTGTAAATGGGTCAGAATTTCAAAGCTCAGCAAAAGGAAGAATAGTCCGCAGGACGGTCCCGTGGTTGAGCAGTCTATTGCGTTATAAAAAGTTATTTATGTGATTTTTTTTTTATTAACTTGTCAATATTTTTAAGCAACAAACATAAAAGATATCACACTAGGGATGGTCCCTTTTCCAAGAATGACCTTTTTGTATTGTTATATAAATCAACTTGTTGCTCTTTGGATTCTAACTCGCTCATTACGTCCAGCATCGCCCTCAAACGTTTTTTTACTTTATTTATGTCCCCCTCGCTGTCTCTTGCAGATATCGGTATCACGTCGGTGAAGTTTAAAGTGTTTGTCGGTCTCATGTCTGCATTATATCCCGATATATAGTCTGAAAAAACGGGTCTATTGAGGTTTATGCAAAAAAAAATGATATTAGTGTGTTTAAAACTCAGTATGTGTTGGTTTTTTGGAATTAATAAGCATATCCAGCCTGGATAAGTATTCAACAAAGCATTATAGCTCAGAATGTACGCAATTTTAATTATACAGGGTGTGTTATGTTGCTATACTTCATACGTGACTATGAAAGGAGATACAATGCGCCCTCGCCATTATATCCAGAAATTTGTGAAAAGACGCACACGAGCGCATTAAATGTCGCGACACTGATGTTGCCGTATGAACACCTAGTGCTATGACATCAGATGTCAAGCACTATCAGGGCACTAGATGTCGTGACACTGATGTCACCGTGTGAACGAGCTTTCAGTGACTCAGTACCGGCCTCAGGCCCTATCTACTCTTATTACCCAACTTGGTTTGCAATTTGCTTTTATTCCTACTCGTAAGATGGCGCTCGATCCATTTCTTCCATTCCCGATGGCCAACTTTAAAATGGCTACCGAACTTTCAAAATTAAAAATTTGAAGCTTTGGCTTTGGAATTTGAAATTTTTGAAGTACTGTACGTTTTTAAGGCGATAAAAGTAAATAAAGTATATCAAAGTGATAAAAAGTGAATTGGTGTTACGCTGCGTTTAAAAATATTTAAGGTAAGCTATAAATTACTTATTACTGGGTTAATACGTTTTGCTCATACGCGGACGGTATTGGGTACCTAGACGCTTTTTTCTAGCAGAAAAAAGGTGATTTACGTAGGATATAAAGTAAAATTTTTCCACAATTTCGTACGAATACACCTGAAGAAAATGAGGAGACCTTATTTTTTACTGCCCCCTCGTCAAATAATTGTTATTTTTGCTCTGCTGCAGTAGTGTTGGTGAAATTTGCCATTAAGGCTTGATTGTACAAGTCACCCTCAAAGTCGGGTTCAGCTAAACTCGACTGGTACTTGAACTCACCCATAAGAAAAGCATTGCTGTCAGCAAGTGTCACAAATGAAATTAATTTGACTGCAATGCGATGCTTATGGGCGGGATCAAGTACCAGTCGAGTTTAACTGAACCCGACTTTGAGGGAGACTTGTACAATCTGGCCTAAGTAGCGGCGGCATTATGAAATGTCAAATAAAAATGACTAAAATGAAGAAACTGACCTTTGAAGTTTTTGAGAGTGTCACTGATACTTTGATACTGATCCTTTGCACCTTCACTGTCCATTTTATTAATAAGCAACATAGCTGGCTTTTGGAGGAGTTCTTCATTATATAATTCCAACTCCTACAATAGTCTTCTTAATTTAACTGTTATCAAAAAAATACTTAATCGAACCTTAGTAAGCAACATAATTGTTTCCAAACAACTTCGATGTGGATACTGATGGCTAAGTTGGAATCCATTCACATCCACAATCATAAGCAACAGCTTGGTGCGCTCGATGTGTTTCAAAAACTGGTGCCCCATACCCTTATTGGCATAAGCACCTTCGATTAAACCTGGTAAATCTGCTATAGAAATTTTTCGAAAATCATCATAACTTACTATGCCCAAATGGGGCCTTACGGTTGTAACTATAATATAAAAGGAGTTAGTTCAATATAAACAGTGGAGCACAATCACTCACAGGGATAACTAGCTACTTTGGGCTTGGCTTGGGATATGGCCCTAAGCAAAGTGCTTTTGCCTGCATTAGGAAAACCTACAAGCCCAATATCGGCTATCAGCTTTAAGTCTAATTTTATGGGGTAGGCTTGGCCTCTTGTGGCCAGGAAGCCATTTTTTGAGTGTCCTCCTGTGCCACCCTTAGCTACTACTAATTTTTCTCCTTCAGTATTTAGTTCACCTAGCAGCAATAAAACTTTTACCAATATTTGTCCCTTACAATTTACAGCACTGTTAATGCTGGATCTTATTAATATTCTAAGCAATAAACATGGATTTACCTAGTTTTTTGCCTAACTCTGTTATTACTGTTACTCCAACGGGAACTTCAAAAATCTGATCTTGACCAGGAGGTCCCAATATAAAGTTATGTGATGCACTTCTGCCAGGTTCACCTTGGTATCTTTTTGACCTGTTGGCTTTAAACACAGTGTCTAGGGTGATCCCTTCTTTGGCCTCGACTACCACATCACCACCTTTACCCCCAACACCACCAAACCTAATACATTGTTTTTGTTCAATTTTCTAATTGTTTTACTGATTTACTTTAACCTACTTGGGAAGACCGCTTCCGCCGGCACCCCCAGACACAAATACCCTCAGAGAATCTCTGAAACCTTCTTTCTGATACTTTCTCAAGGGTTTTTTGACTTTGCTAAACAATCCTATAGTTAAACGAACCATTTTAAAGTAGGCGCTATAACATGATAATGATTTTAGAGACTTATGCAAACTGATGGTTAAAATTCTGACATTTTATTATTGTTGTCTCCACTTTTGCTTACAATTAACCATTCCAAAATTACGTCATTGGACGTGTGAGGCCCTCAAGGCAATATGGCGGAGCAACCTATCAAAATACCAGGTTTTGGTTGACAAAAACAACAACAAAGTTTGTTTTAAGATTTTTATTTAACTGTTTAAAGCTACGGAGTACAATAAAGGGCGTAAATAGGTTAAGAAAGTACATGTAGCAGATTTTAAAGCTGGATAATGCAGTTAAAAAAGAGTACAATGCTTTGACAGTGGACTGAGAACCGGCAGTAAATACGTATTTCAAGCATATCAACGTCCGCAATATTGTTTTGGTGGGGCATCCATGTCAAATAACGTAATTCTGGAATAAATAAAAACTTGCACTAGGCACGTGATTGTTGGAAACTGTCACAAAAGAGAGGGCCGCATTAGTCGTTTTCGTTTCACAGCGGTTCTGGTTTACATAAAAATGACAGACCAGCTGATTTTCACAAAACCTGATTGGTTGAAAATCAGGTGGGCTGTGATTTTTATGGCAACTAGAACCAGAACCGGCGGTGTGAAACGAAAATGATCCCAATATGTCGTTGAAAAATGGTTTAACCGGTACTTATATAATATTTATTAAAGGTGATTTCTACATCTCCAGTTTAAACCCTACTTGAAGTTTAAACTCTAGATGTGACGTATATTAGCATTGCCTATCCGCCAAAATCTTTCGGTAAACCTCAAACTGAACTTGTAAAAGGCGTTCTCTAAACAAACATAAAATAATAATGAAATAATACTAAACAACAACAAGAAGTCCTTAATAGCAAATAAAAGAATCAAAATAAAAAGATTTAAATATACCTAAAAGGTTTCAAAGGTAACTAGATGACAAAAGTAACTGAATGGGTAATAACATGATACAATGCACGGAGGGACTGAAGGCGACACTAGCCGCGACTAATCGAAAATGGGTACGTTCAAAGCAGCAGCGTCAATGTTTAGTAAGCGGACAAGCTTTCCGACCGCTTGATGTCAGCGGAATTTTCTAAGCGGAATAAATAAGCGCTGATCATCAGTGACGCCTCAACAGCCGGTCTTGACAAACAATGGTGAACGTGAAAACAAGTGCACGATAATCTCATGGATGATGAAAACTGAACACTCTCCCTGTGCAGAACTCCAATAATACTCAAAAAAATATTATATTTACAAAGTACTCCTAAATCAACAAAAAATCGTCAACAAAACAATCATTATTACAAATTTAGTATTAAAAGAATAAATTAAGTAGTCTTATTAGCTTCTATAAATTATCTAGGCACTGATAAAGTTCATGCATTAATCACTTATAAATTAAATAACACTCAAATCACAATGGCGATTAGTCGAACTTATGCGTGATCAAGGGAAATCGCACGATCCGCAACTGTTTGCCGTAGTCGCACAAGACAGCGTCCCTTAGCAAAATCAGCTGCTTAACGAACACGAATGGATCGCGACCTAAACTGATCGTCCGCACGCACTCCCCATGCCGCACGTCCCATATTACCAAACCCCCATTGCGGCCAGTCACGACCAAATGGGGCGCCAGCATCAGAATATGATTGGAGAACACCTGACCGACAAGAATGGTATTCAACAAGTGACCTTGAAACCGCTCCCACACGCACAAACGTTCATCTATCCCTAATGAGATTACATAGCTGGCAGAGTAAGTCAATGAGGTGATACAGCCATCGTGTGCTTGTATGCTATACATGCACGTTCCTGAAAAATATGCAGTAGAATGAAAAAACCGCTGGACAAAATTTGCCGCTTACCAGACAGAAGGTCCCAAACGCACAGCATGCCATCCTGCGACCCGCTACCCGAAGTGGCCGGACAAACCCTGTCAATGAACAAACACGTGATCGGGCCGCAATGTCCATGAAGCGTATACAGCAATTCCCCGTTTTCAATCCTGTGAACTTTCAACGTATGATCTTGGCTGCCCGTCACTATGCGTCCCCCTTCACAATCCACGCAAGTGATTGGTTGTTGATGGGCCCGTATGCTTATCATTTTGACACACCGCAAGTCCTCCTTAAATGTTGTTTTATTTTGAATAAGAGCAGGTTTACGGGTATAGAACTAAATAAAACCAGCTCTCTTTTAATTGCCGACGTTTCGATTGTGTATTACAATCTTCTTCGGGGCTTTTTTTTAAACTTCGTTAACGTCGGTAATTTTTTGCTCCTATTCATTGACAATAAGGAAGTTAACCACGTTGTTTTTTTTTAACGAAACTAGAGTGTCGGTGAACTATACTTACTTGATTAGAGTGAATTTCTCGCTCAGATATAGAACCCATGGAGCCTGTGCGAATATGCGTTCTACGATACGCGCACGTAAAATTCCAGTCAACAGGCCGACCCTGGGTGTACGTCTGAAGTTGCAGGAAGTCTAGAGAACCGCACAGGCGGGCAGCCACAACTCTCGATCCAATTAATTTCACATTGGTCACCCCCGAGTCGTTTCCATCCTCAAATATACACTAAAACGGATCATAAATTTAAGCTTGACAAGTTAACTATGTTAAAAAGTACCAACCTTAAGTTTACAACTAGTAGCTTCCCAAAATTCCAACCGCCCATGAGCGCACCCAACAATAACCAAATTATCCACATAATCCATGCACCAAACTGAAGATAGCTCCCCGCTGGCGCCGCTACTTTTCCTGCTATTTAACTCGCAACTAAACTTATCTTCCGAACTGACCCTTCTAGTTCTGAAAGAAGACCGCGCTCCATCCCCCCCGTAATGAAACTTGTACGCCTTGTAGAATTCGTATTTGGCACTAAAACCGCTGCTATCTACTTTTGGAGATCTGAATTTCATGTTTGAAAAGTCGGTGTTGATGCGATTTACTAGCAAAGGAAACACTTCATCTCTTGATGGCGGGGAGCCAGATTCGTAATCGGAAAGGTCATCGTTGTCCACTAAACATTTTGTCGATTCCAAGTCAGAGCTGAAATGCTGTTTACGGTCGATAACTCCGACTAGTTCCCCGGTATTGTTATCCCATATTTTCAATTGACCGGCCAAGCAGATGCTGGCCAAATGAGAACCATCGCTAGCAATGCACTCTACCTTAAATGGTTAAACCACCTGTAAGCAACTCCTTTTTTTTAATAATAAATTCTTACAAACCTCTTGGGTGTGGCCATCCAAGACCACTGGAACCGCCTCCAGCAACACCTGTTCAGGTTCTGTGGTCTCTTCGGTCTTTTCAGAGTACCAGGAAGCGCGCCATTCCGCGTAGTTGCGGGAACATACGCATCGGTACAACACAACCAAGCCATACGTCATTACAATCACGCTTATAAGGATCAGAATGGATAAAAGCATGATTTCCATAGGGGAACGAGGATAGAGTGGCTGTTCCATTTGATCCATCGATGGAAAGTCATCTTAAACGAAAATATTTTATTATTTCAACGCTTACACTATACATTGCAATAAGGGCGCTTTCAAACTTCAAGGGCGCCGAAACCCCGCGCCACCTCTACCCCCACCCCAGTCCCTCCACTGCAGCGCGACGGCCGGGGATTAAATACTATGGAGCTTACAGAAGTGCTGAAATTTTCAGGCACCACAATTTTTAAAGTGGAAAAACTACTTGGTTGTAGGGGAAACCCCAACAACGGAGAGGTGGCCGGTTCTGGTGAAAGACGACATCGCAAATCATTGCCTGGGAGTCCAAGACACGGAAATTGATGCAATTTCTCGGGGGCACCAGTAATGGTCAGATGAAGGTCACGTCGGTGTACAAGCCTCCACAGGACGTACTACAGCAGGAAGACATCGACATTCTCCTGGGTGGCCAGCAAGCACTAGTGCTGGTTGGCGACCTCAATTGCAAGCACCGTTCATGGACAATAACAGGCAACGATATCAAACCGCAGAGTAGAGCGACAGCAGAGACGCAAAAAAACCGCCCTGAGAAGCAAGGATCACATCTCCCGCAAGATACGTCATGCCAAACCAGCCAATGTTTGAAGCATGCCAAAGTATGTAAGCAGGAAAGAGCGTGCATCAGAGAAGACTGCCAGTAGCAGACTGGACATTTATAGGCAACCGGGCCCTGAATCCCCAAACACAAACGAGGTTTTTTAGTGGGTAAGAATCGGTCTGGTAACAGACCGATTACCCAACAATTTCAGCACTTGTGTACCTTGGCGGGCAAGATTATTCTCTCCGTTTAGGAGATCCCCATACATTACTAGGTATTGTATAAAATTGTTTCTTACCAATATCTTTTAAAGATTTTTCAATAAATTCTTATTGAACAGTATATCTATAAAAACTACTTCCGGTATAGGGTCTCGTAGAACTGAAAGCGAAGGGAATAAAACTAAATCACACCGGCCAACAAACTTAGTATTGTTGAGGCTATTCGGATTTATGCAGACACGACATTATAGTGGTTTAGTTTACACCTTCTCTACCATCAGAAGCCAACATTTGTGCCCATTTATTGTTACCTTGAGGAGTGTTCTCAGAAGGACTGTATTATTAATAAAATTTTATTTTTAGAAAGACGTTCGTTTAGACGACCTAAGTATCTTAAACCAAACCAAATAAACATATAAAAAGTTCATAATTTTTTTTAAGCAACTACCTTTATCTATTGTAAACACCTACCTCCATTCAAATCGATAGGATCCAGAGCCAAAGCCAACGCCTGCCACTGCAACTTATTCCCATACTTCTCTTCGGGATTTCTCAAGGAAATCGCCTGTTCAGGACTGATCACGTGAGCCAGTTTAATGGTAGGCAATATGGCTAAGCTCTTCCCCCCTAACGACACGTTGTAATTCTTCAGGATCCCCGACCAGTGACTGGCCGGTAACTTCAACCAAGGCGCATATTCGCAAGGCTTCAGCTTTTCCACCTCCGACGACTGGTTTGGCTTCATCGAGCCATCCAAAGGATTGTACGTGACGTAGTTTACGGAGGGTTTAGTAAGGTTGGACTTTGGAGAAGGGAAGAAGTTGAGATTAAGGTAATTTCTGGGTTGTTGTTGTCTACTGGATTCGGTTTGGCTCGACTGGTTCTGATCGTTTAACGAGGTGAGAAAATAGCTGTTGATTATGTCGCTGTTGTAGATGATCATGCATATCCAGACAACCATGAGCACCATAAATGAGCGCTGAAAAAACCTTGTGCGCGCCCAAACATTCACTATCATAAGCCGCTTTGAAATTTTTTTTTCTTGACTGCCACTACCGTGCTTCTGTCCGGCTGCCACAACATTTGTGGGAAAGCTCAATCTAGGATGAGATCTAGAACGAATCATACCTCTACTTGTAGCCTCCATTAAAGGCTGATAAAGGGCATTTCTCAAACTCTGACTGCTCTTCTCTAGGGTAGTACTGGCTCGGTTTAAATCCACGCCCAAAACCGTCGAAAAAAATAAAATTTGCAAGAATAGACCAGCCATCAAACTGACCAGGGCGAATACACAAAATTCCTGAATAACTGGAACAAAAGTAAATAATCCGAAAGTGAATACTGTAATTTCAATAAGCAAGTTCTTGGTAGTGCTCCATCCTTCTTTGCTTAAACCTTGGGCCAATCGGATCTTTGCGTCCAGATGTTGGGGGGTCATAAGGACACTTTTAGTAAGGACCAATACGTTTTCAAAACCAAATAAAAGAGCTACGTAAGGAAAAACCCATTTGCCTCTTTGGGTGTTTACAGCTAATCCGAACAGTAAGCAAATGCCCATAGTCATTAATAAACTGCATAGAACTGTAATTGTGGCAGTAAAGGACATTCCAGCCTTTGATTTGATTTCATCAAATTTCCTCACGTAAAAATAATAGTAAAGAAATAACACTAAGAACGCGCATATCACTGGCATTAGCTCAAAGTAGTCGATTTCTTCTGGATAATTTATAATTAAAGTGTCGTTGCTTAGAGTGGAGAAGGCTTTATCTTGGTGTAAAGGATAGAGGGAGGATAATTTATCGTGAAGTCCTTGTACAAACCTGAGATATTTGAAAAGTTACCTAAAGCATCGTAATAGACGGAAATCAATAAACTTACCCCTTATCAAATTCTTTATAAAACAACGTCACCGCAAATCGTATAATGCGCTGTCTGTGTCTTAAAGGGTACCTCTTGATTCCAGTATCCCTCATTTGCATTCCAAAGAGAATTTCAGCAGTTGAAATCTTGCCTTTATGGTACCGCTGAAATTTTATTTAGTAGTTTGTGAACTATGAAGATTTCACAGTTTGTGAAATAATGTTAACAAGATAAACGATCTGAATAAGATCGATTGTGTAAATCGAGGCATCAACTAGTTCAATACATACGTGCTGATTAAATATTGTTGTCAAAATGTTGCTGTCCTGGCTGAATTCGTTTACGTCTTGATGCCAAAAATTGGCAGGTGACAACACCAAACAACTGTACTGAGGCATAAGTGAATAACCATCGACTGTCTTACTTTTGGCCACTGCCTCGACGTGCAAGCACACATGTCCCAACGTTTTGAGGCTGTAATGGACAACGACTACAGAACGCGTTAACGCAATCAACCAATCGATAAAATACCTGATCTTGTCTTGAAAATTTCTGACTATATCTAGGACCTTAAATGACTCATAAAGTGGCGCTCTAAAGCCATCCCCCAAAATAAGATCAGACTCCCATGGCAGTACTGCTACTTTTAATACTACTTGTTGGATGTAGCAGTAGGGAGCTTGGCTGTGGGTGACATTGCCTGTGACGACCCATTCCTGCTTGGGCGAGGTAAGTGGTAAAGGAATGTGCACCAAAGGCAGGCTAAAATAATTATTCTGACGTTATTTGTGTATCAGAATTATTGTAAATTCAGATCATTTTACAGAAAGCTATTTTGCTACAATGCAGTAACAATCTAAGACAATTACAAAGAGTGTCAAGAGCAACCTACCCAAAAATTGTTAACACCCACAGCTTTGACCCTTAAAATTTAAAATAGTATATTGTGAAACTAGTGTCAAAATACATTTTTCTCTATGTCTGCGATTTTGTTTCATAATTTATCATTTGTATTATTAACTATATGCAGGCCATGTGCAATAGGGACTTTGCACACCCTTCTGTAGGGCAGCTTTTGCAATAATATGCAATTTTCATGAAAGTTAGTAGTGTCGTAGAAAAAGAACTTTTCTGGGTATTTGCTGATGATTTAGGAGATAATATGCCTTTTTAGAATTGGTAATCCTAGATCAGACTGATTGCGTCAGCTGATTTTCACGCCAGCAGATTGGTATCCAATGACAAGCCAGTCAATCTAATGACAGTGATTTTGGTTTTTGAAAACTATGGGTTTGTGCAGCACATGACTACATTGGTTGAAAACAAAAAATATATTGTATCTTTGTGCTTCTGCATCAATATAACTACATTTAAAGTTTGGTGGTAAACCAAACCTTGCTGGTAACACTTCAAGTGAGCCACAATAGTCCACAGGTTGCAGTGGAAGACTGTATAAGTCCACTCACATTGAATACAATACAACACAATATATTAACATTCATCTGACATTAATATATATTTTATCAAGGACACCAAATCAGCAAAACAAACAAATGAAAACAACGGAAAGTGATGAAGAAAAATGTGGTTTATACCTTACATTTACAAGCACAGACAGCATTGGTGACTAAAAAAATACAAAGTATCTCACATCACACAAAATACAAAGACTCTCACATTACAACAGAGGTTGAGATTGTCTAAGGACTATAGAGATTTCCACGATCAACACCCTGAGTTTACAATGTTTCATGCAGTAGTGGCTCAGTAAATATATGCACCACAAAATGCACTATTAACATGAGTATTAAAAAACACAAAAGGAGTTGAAGACTGGAACAAACACAAAAACAAGCAGTATAAGAGCATGCTCTCTCTGAAGATCAAGAAATGCTTTTCAACAAAGTGGATATCTTACATCAATTGCAGCATTACTAACTAAAATGCTAGTATAGGGTACTTTCTGCTTTATTGAGCATGATTTTTAATATATAGAAAATATGAAGCTATAAGAAAAGCTGGCAAATTGTAGTAATGCCACTCATTAATTGGGATTTATTCAATGGCACCAATAAGACAAACATAAAACAATTACCCTTTCTGACCTGTTCTTGACTGATACTAAACTTCAATGCAAAGGTATTAAACAATTCTTCTAACAAGTCAATAATTGTACTAATCTCTAATTATAAATAGCCATTTCACTTTCAAATGTAAATGTAACCTTGACTGACATTACATAAACTTAATTTGTCTTAATAGCACAGTACTCTTACAAGTACAAAACAACCTTCTACTTAAAAAAAAAATTAACATGTGCTTACCAACATCCAATAATGACAGTGATGGCAAAGACAAGAACCGAAGTAGGATAGCTGCTACACAACAGACCTATACTATAAAATAAGGTTGCCACCTTCTCAGGAATTGCAGATTTGTTTGATGCGGCCCTATTAAAGGGCCCCTCTCCCCTTGAGCTCATGTTATATTCGTCATGTTTCTATTTTAAACCGAGGAAAACCTAAAGGATTGATATACATTGAGTTTCAATGAATGAAGTGATATGTGAAAAATGCAAAACAAAAAAGTTTACAAATAATGAATTATCTAATCAAAATCAATATAATCAAACTTAAGAGTGTTCAGGTGGTTAGTTTCATTTATAGAGACATTCTAAACTGCAACAAACAAGTTTGCTTCTGTTTATGGACCTCTTAAGCTAATCACATGGTCAAGGTCAAGCTATATTCATAAATAATAATCTAATTATTTAATAACAATAATAACTTAGTAAGAACTAGTTTTTGCAGCTGCTTTTTTGCAACATGCTATTTATGTTTAACTGAATGCGTTATCTTATGTCTGAGCGGCTTGCCTAGTCTGAAGACTTTTGAGGTGCAGATACTTTACCTACAAATCTCGTAAATAATAAACTTGTGTTTATGGATAAACTGGTATACAAGTTTTGTATGTACAAACAACTAGCTTACTGGCACATTGTTTAAAAATAACACTGAATATTTCGTCCTGCATTTCAGTGACCTAACCTAACTGCACATCAGAATGATGTAAGAAAGGCCGTAAAACAGAGAATACTTACGTGCGTGAGGTGACAATGTGGCAGACGGATTGCGGAACCTCTGATAAGAGTTATTTTTAACTTTTCGCCTGGCACACACACAATTTAAACGTTTTATAGTTGGATAAATAACAGGAATCAGCAAACATTTTTGCTGGTTGTTGCGACTTTAGTCAAGAACGGGAGAAAAAAATGTCACTGTCATCCTGTCATTGTCAAAAAAATGTCAAACGAGAGAATTAAAGCAACGTTGCCGGTTATAGTTGAAACCCCATAATTTTCTATAATTTTTATTTTCCTCACTTTTATGTTTGTACTTTGTGCTCTTGGCTGCTATTAGGGCTAATTACAAGTACTGCAGACTGTGGACACTAAAAGCGGATAAAAAATATCTGTAAAGTAAAATAAATATTGTCAAAGATTCTAAAATTAACAACTAATTATATATTATCGACAAAGGACAGAGAAAACTACAAATGTGAGCGGGCGCACACAATACTTATGCTGCCCATTAGAAGAGGGCGCCAGCAGTGCTGTTCATTTAGAGTACGCTCATAATGCTGGAAATTAAAATAATGTCAGTGGCGTAGCACTAGCTAAAATATGGTGATAATACGAATATACCCTGAAGTTTTAATATTAAATAGTGGGTGTTCATTTGAAAACGTCATCTAGTTGACTGGGAAATTTCGAAAGAAAAGGATGAAGGAACAAACATCTATTTACTTTGATTACGTCATCATTTTCTGTCAAAAATTTAGAGTCTCTAGATGACTTTTTCTAATGAGCACCCCGTATTATTATGGTCATTTTGTCCATTTTAAAATTATATTCATCTAATAAGAGAAAAAATTACGTTTTTACGGCATCTGTTAATTCTACTATATAGTAGGTTGACGAATTAACAGACAGCACTAATAGACTCTACTTAGTGACTTTGTACTACTAGACCCAAGTATGGTTATACCTATATGAACTAAAAGAACAAACGACATTGAATTGCAGATTCTTATTCACCATTTAAGCACAGAAAAATTCGGTATGTCTGACTCATTGAATAGGTAGACAATGGAATCCGCGCGCGCAATTCTCCGCTACATTGACAGCTGTTACCAAAAATGATGTGACGCCATGTTTAAGACGAAAGCATTTAATAAGCCAAGACTTTAATATTACAAATAATTGTGTAGTTTACAATGGTGGGATGTGCAGCTTACGGTTGTGAAAGCAGCAACTATAGAAAGGGGCTTGGAGTTACGTTTCACAGGTAAACAGATAATGGCGTTTTTCAGCAACAATTAAATTATCTCAAATAACTCTAAAACCAGTTATTTTATATCCAAATCTTCGAAATATGAATTAGTATATACGGCAGTGAAGTCACTAATGCTAGTTTAGGAAATATTTTTTTAATCCTATAACTTGTAGACAGTTTTTTTTATTTAAATTTTTCAGCATTGTTTCCAGTGGCATAGGAGATGTAATCCCAGGGTTATCAACTACTATTAATTCACAATTATTTTTATTTATTTAATAGAAAGTCGATGTTTGCTAATAATATTACTAATGTTACAAATAGTAATTTAGTTCCATTATTGTTTTTAATAAAACATCTTTTTATGTGCTACAATACCAATGCTGCTTCACTGGCATTTTCACGCTTGCAAGATTGGAGGAAACTGGTAACAGACGGCGGCGTCGTATCCTACTTCCTCTCGTTTACCTTTTCAAAGGTTTGTATGCTCCTCAAAAAAAGCTTGTCAAAAACAGCTGGAATGATTAAATTGAACGGTCAAGTTGCTTTGAATTAAAAATGGTGGTGACATATGTCACTTTGGCGATTTGTTGAAAGTTTGCAATAAAGGCAATTTAAGAAAGATTTTTGAAAACAGAAATGAAGCTCACCAATATTCTAAGGTTGGACGGAAAAATTGTTCACTTTCGCACTATCTATTTAACCAGTCTCTTGTAAATTTAATTGCTTAGGTTGAACAGGACCGAAGGTAACGTGGTCTCCGGAGTGCCCAAAATGCCTTTGACCCCCCGGCAGAAGTTTGTTTACGGAATGATAATGGTGGGCGTCATACTGACCCCGCCTATGATTACGATCACTTTCATCCCCTACATGCGCAACAAGAAGGAGGGCGTCCATACCGACCAATAGGCATTAGATACCGGAGTCCGGAATGTATCGATTTGTATTGTAGTGGGAGTGTTTTGTGATTTGTATTGTAGTGGTATGTTATTTGTTCTAACTGTTTAGATTTTACTTACTATCAAAGACAAAAAGCGTTACAAATTGCTTCGATTTATTGACGAACAAGTCTGTTACTATTGTTTGCGTGAAGTTAGCCATAAACATCCAGCCCTAAACTTTTCAAATATCGTAGTAATCAAATCACCCATGACATAGTAAAGTTACAGGCCGTAGTCAGACAATGATGAAAGTACTTTTTTTTTATCATAGTTTCATAGCAGAATTTCTAATGTTCGATTGGGGTATAGTATCAAGAGATTGAACAATGAAGCTGAAAATGTGAGGTGTCCTATCAGTTGTGTACAAGAACATCCCTTGTACTTCTCTTACTCGATATGTATATGTATAATTTTGAAACTCCGAAAATCAAAGTGACTGGACACTCTTAATTAAGGTAGATATAAGTCCCTTGGACAGTTTTTATTATTTTTTCAGACTCCTCGGATAGTAAAACATCCTATTTGATTGGTACTATAACATCTTTTGGTAATACTCTAATCGGGCATTAGCAATTTAACACCGATACTAATGATGGATTTATAAATTACTTTTAATATTGTCTAAACTAGGGCCTGTAAGTTTACTTATTTAAAAAGTATATAGAGGATGTTTGTGGCTAATTTCACACAAACGCTACTACAACCAAAATTACCTTAAATTTTATTAACGGTTTTCAAGTACCAGTCACGTTGTACATGACCCAAAGCTAAATATATCGTGACACGTTACATAATTCGGGGTCACGTTATCACCAAGCACAAATTAAACATTAAAAATTGGTGTATCAGCAGAACGATATTAAAATAATGTCACCGAAATAATATGTGCTTTCGACGACGATTTAACTAGGACAAGACCATGCATAGAGCGTCCGTACCTACTTGCTTCATAATAATTATTGCTAAATAGTTGGTTCATATGACCCAAAATACAAAAATTCTATTTAATGCACCTACTGGCTATTGATAACTTCTAAGCTTACGATTAAGTTGTATTGATTAAAAAAATTATTAAAAATTAAAAAAAAAATGAGTCCGTAAGGGAATTGGAATCAAAACCTAAGACCACTTTACTTACTAATTATTTATATACTTACCTGCGAAAGTAAATATTACTGTTCAACTAACTTCTATGAGAAATTTTTATTTGAATTTATTTTTCTTATGTTTTTAATGGTGCCTTGCTCAATAAAAATTAAGTTAATACGTAAATTCCAATAAACCCCAATTTCGCCATTAATGATTCTGCAGAGTGGTTGACATCTATTGTTTTATGCAGGACTCTGGAGAAGTAAGTTGATAATAATGCAACATATTTATCGTTATTTTAGCTATTTTTAACAAAAAGTGGATTTAAGGTTTGTCCGTGTCGGGATTCAGGCTAAGGCCGCCATCACATTCAGTGGAACGGAACGGAGCAGAAATGTCAATAACGTCATTACACATGTCAATGACGTCATTATACATATCAAATCCTATTTTAGCTTTTATCTGATTGGTTTAAATTCAACTGTCAAATTACGCTCCGTTCCGCTTGTGACGTCGCCCTGAAGCTTCCAATTTATGGCTATTCCAATTTGATTACTCCGTTCACTCCAATAAGAAACCGTTGAGCAATCCAGATCCTTCCCATAAGAAACTCATTGCCCAAAGATGGGAGGAACGTTGATTAGGTCATAGTTACTTACCATTAATGAATTTAATGCTGAATACCTATGGGTTTACTATGAATTATATAGTTGATAAAGCTTTTATAGGTATTGGTTGACGTGATAATAATCAAACAGCAATGGTCAATTTTCGTCTAGCTTCTATATCGGGCGAGCCATAAAATTTTTTTGGTTACACCAATTCGGATGTACTTTTCGCTTTATAGATTCAAGATTTTTGCCGCAAAAAATCTGAAATAATTCAGAGATGTAATACACATATGCCCACAAATCAAAATTCCAGCTTTGAAATTGAAATTTTCACGAATTTTCAAACTTCAAATTTTAAATTGTCACTTTGAGGGACATTTGTGTCAAGACCGTGCAGCTAATCGAAGGGTTTTCTATCCCTTGGGATACCTTGGAATGCTCTATTTTCGGCATCTGGGAACAATTTTTTTGCTATTACGTCGACAAATAGTTCGAATTGAATTTCGAAGCAAAACCTGCAAATTTTCCAAATACCGGCCTGGTTTCATAGTTCTACGATTGACCGTTCTGTTCGCCGGAGGGCGCCACGGCCGCTCGTTCTTCTCATCTGACAGCTGAAAGTTTTCGAAACATAAACATCAACTTTAAAGACATAGACTAAGGAAAATCGGCGCAGAACCCAGAAAAACTGTGCGACAGGTAAAAACTTGAACATTTCTACGAAGATTATGATCAAAATCCCGGTCCTCGAAGACGTTTTGGTAAAGCCTGGACGACTTGAAAATTTCCTGTCGGGATTCAGGCCAAAGCTTCCAATTTATGGCCATTTCAATTTGCTTACTCCGTTCGCTCCTATAAGAACCCGTTGAGCAATCCAGATCCTTCCCATAAGAAACTCATTGCCCAAACATGGGAGGAACGTTGATTAGGTCATAGTTACTTACCATTAATGAATTGAATGGTGGATACCTATGGGGGGGGGGGGGGGGGGGACTGTGAATTATAAAATAGTTGATACAGCTTTTATAGCTATTGGTCGACGTAAAAATAATAAAACTGCAATGGTCAATTTTGGTCAAATTAGTCAAAATTAGAAAAAATCTTGTATGAAACACGTGACGAAAAGCATTTTTTGTGTATCTCATTCAAATTGCGGGAACTTGCTGCGCTCGTCCCGCAAACATTCATTCGTTACACAAAACCGGACTTTTCGTGACTGGTTACATAAATAGCTATTTGTTACACCAATTCGTGGGTACTACAAGACTCAACTGAGCGTATCCTAGTTTTGAGCATTTCTGGCACTCGGGGATGATTGATGGCGAGCACGACTCAGGATTTAAGGCCTCGACTGTCGCTGTCCCATATGTTTAAAACAAATATCTTGTTTAGTAAATACGGGGCGTTTAGTTTCTAATACCCCAAAGGGACCGCCCGAGTGTGAAACAGGGGTGCGTTGACGTCGACAGTTCCAACTCGACGTTATTTGCGTATCCGGCCCTTCTTTTGACGAATAGCCCCCAATCTAGGTCCGCACGCCCTATTCTCTCTCTAACTTTCCGCTCTAAAAATATTTTTTTCAACTCGGTGACAATTTACCAAGCGGAACGCACGGTATATGTATAGGATCGGACTGGAAACGTGAATATCTAGCCTCAGCTGTTGGCCTTATATCTTCCCATCCACACCCGCGTTGCGACACTTTAAGGCAACTTCCTGTCGAGGCTTAAAAGAAACGCTACTTTGATACAAAAATTTACGCTAATGTAAATCTTAAGTAAGGCGTCAATCCGATGATTTGTCGCCCCCCACGGGAGGCTATTTAAATGCTGCATTTAAAAATAAAAGTCGTATTTTTTTTATAAAAAGTGCTACTTGTGTTGAAAAATATAATTCAGTTTAGAAAACAAACAATTTTTGTTTAATAACCAATTAAAAAGCAAATAATTTCGCTGTTTAGATATACGGGGTGGTCCATTTAACTCAGGACAAGCAAATATCTGAACTGCTCTATTAATTTTAGAGAAAAAATTTCGATAGAAAGCTGCTCGACACCGAGGCAAAAATGGACTGTCGAGGATGTGACTGACTTAGATGACGTCATGAAAGTTATTTCAAGATCAGTTTTGGTTTTTTCAAATGAAAACCTATGGCTGTTTTAAGTGTTTGACCACGGGCAACTCAGTTATTTGAGGAGATACGAAGATGTTCAAATTGCAGGATAAAGTTGCGCAATCAAAAGTCAATAAAAATGAGGTTTTCAATTTTCCAAACGTCTTTATTTGTTTTGTTCTTAATTTACAAAAATAATTGACACTTCTTCGTAGCCACTTTTTGCTCTCTTCAACAGGGTTCTTTTAAGTTAAACATCCAACGTTTTCATGCAACCATCATCAACACTCCTGTTTTTTTTATATCGGATTCAGATTCTTCTTGCAATTCAATAAAATGCGACAATAATTCTAATAACTTTCAGATTCGATTTTACTGGTGTCCATCGTTAGATAGGGCCACGTTCATTTATGGAATATTTTCCTGTATATGTAGGCACTATGAAACATGTAAGATTTATTGATACATTCAAAAAGATTGAATTTTTTCCCGACATTTTGTCTACAGCTGCGGCAGACATTATCAAAGGTTATGAGGCAATGGGCGAAGTGATCTCCCGTGCTTCCCGATGTTGACTGACACGACCAGTGTTGCCAACACTTAAGAAAATAAATTTGTAGCACCAAAACCAGAAATACCCAAATTTCCCACATCCCAAGACCTTACGTTTCTAGATACAAACATGGGCATACGGCGCAGAATAACCTCTGTTTCCAAAATAATGCGCATGCGTGATAATCGCTTTCTCTAACCATCCTTTATAATCGGGATAATCCAGCCAACATTTTTGAAATTTTTCCTCCATGCGTAAGTTTGCGCTATTTCGAACTTTTTTTCTTCTTTCCTTGAAGGCCTTGTTTACCTATATTTGAACTCGAAGCGAAACTGGAACCACTGGGAGTTGGTTCATCCGGGAAAGGTAAACTTTATATCCGTTCAAAAAGTGGTTTTCTTCTTTCATATTAATTGCGGATAAATGAACATTTTTAAAATAATTTAAGAAAATTTTACTTATTTTTGCAACTTCGATTACGTTCAAAATAAACTTGATTACGTTCGATATAGCGGGTTTTTCTTTAATTACTGCATATAATAGACTAACCTTACCTCTTTCATATTAAATGGTGGTAAATGAGTGTTTTTTTTTTTAATAATTTAAGAAAATTGTACTTTTTTTTGGCATCAATAAATTACTAATTTTGGGAGTTTTGTTTTGAGGTTTTGACACTCGTCTTGCCGATATCTTTAGAGAATTATAAACTACCACGTCCTTACTGACAGCTTTCTTCAGTCTCGACATTTGACAGTCCATCTATAGTAGCTTTAAAAACCCGCCGCGCGGGCTTCTATCAATATTGGTGTCAAAAATGTCGTAGATTAACATTTGTTATATATTATACCGACAATGTTGCCACATTGTCCGACAATGTTGCCACATCTCTCTATATTCAAAAACAAATAATAATTGAGCAAGTAAAGTAGCGGCCCGTGATGACCGCTGCACAGGGCTCTGCATAATATGTCTCTGCAGTATGGTGGGCAGTTAGGGTCGCTATGAGCGTTGTTGATTCTTGCTGTTCAGGTCAGGTGAGTTCAGTTATCCTTTTAGGTTAGTTTTGGTGAGTTCAGGTCAGTTCTGGTTAGTTCAGGTTTGTTTAGGTTAGTTCATATTAGTTCAGGCTTGATCGGTTTGGTTTAGTCTAGGTCAGGTTAGTTCTGGTTATATCAGGTTAGTTCGATTTCGCTCTGTTTGGTTTAGGCTAGTTCAGGTAAATGTAAGGATTTGATTTAGTTAAGGTTAGTTTTGGTTAGTTGTGGTTGGGTCTGGTTAGTTCTGGTTTACCAAGGTAGAAGGTAAACCGAAGGCTCACGATCTGCATCTCGTCGGCGTATAGAACGGCAGCAACGGAAGCACTGAAGGTGATAGCTGGCATTCCACCAATCGATTTGCTAAGTCAGAAGCGTTTAGAGATTTATGGAGAGGGCAGGGAATGCAAACGAGAGGCCAGAGAAAGGCTATTCGCGGCGTGGCAGAGGAGATGGGACCGATAGACGAGCATTACAAGGGTACTTATTCCAAATATCAAAGTGTGGACACAAAATAACGAAGGTTTGACTAACTATTACACAACACAAGCTGTTACTGAACACGGGGCGTTTGCCAGCTTCCTCAAAAGAATAGGGAAATCTGAGTCGGAAGACTGCTGGTTTGGCTGTAATGAATCAGATACAGCATACACTGTTTGTATGCAACAGATATGCAACAGAACCGCCCAGAAAATAGAAAGGGATATCGATGTAGGAATTGCGTCGCGGCTGTCTGCCACAGAAGAAATACAGAGGCTGAGGGAGCAAATGTCAATGTTCAGGAAAACACAAGAAGAGAGGAGACGGGAAGCAGATGCAAAAACAGGGCACCCCCTCCCACCCAAAGAAATGCGTTCTGGCGGTTCCCATGTGGATGAGAGGTGGAAGAGAGGAAAAGGTTTTTAGTGGGTATTGCGCAAGGCGCCGCTGAGTCCCACACTTTCAGGTCCTTAACATCTTCAACTTGGGAGGGCATAAATGCATTTTCCAACCCTCTATAAAAAACAGGTTAGTTCAGTTTGGTTTAGGCTAGTTCAGGTAAATGTAAAGATTTGATTTAGTTAAAGTTAGTTTTGGTTAGTTCAGGTTGGTTTAGTCTAGGTCAGGTTAGTTCTGGTTAGTTCAGGTTAGCTCAGTTTGGATGAACTAATCCCCTAATGGGCCGCTACAAACTACAAGTTCACTTGTTTGTTGAGATAGGGCAGTTTAGATTAGTTGAGATATTTCTTTTTTTTTCTTCATTTACCCCATTTGACAACGTTGCATATTCGTCTTGTCGACAATCAACAATAAACGTTTTGGTATTTATCGCAGTTTGGAATACAGTTTTAGTAACTTTTTTCATTCAGTCAGTTTTTTTTCAGATCGTGCAAAAGAACATTTACTCGCACTTAATATTGTTACGATTTTCCCGTGGGTTAATACACAGTCTTGTACTTCTACAATAAACAATTTATTTACCCTTTACAACTCCAACAAATCGTTAACTAAATTGCTTAACTAAAGCTTAGACTCTTATATTCTTTTACCACAACGCGTCGTACTTAAAACTAACGCCACTCGTCCCAGATACGGATAGCAGGCCTTCTCGAAAACTTCCGAAATCCCTAGGCGCGCATCGACTCAAGCATCGAGTGTTCCGGATGGTACGCTGTTTCGAGGTCGCGCGCCTTCCCTTACTATGGAGCGCACTAGGCCGGGAAATGCAGCTTCGTCATGCACTTCTATACGGCCTGTGCCCTCCGCATAGTAGTCCGCAACATAATGAATCTTTTTCAAGAAAAAAGCGTTTTTTTCTGACCTAATCAAAGTTATTTTCAACGTAATCGAACTTATCAAAATGAGTAAATTTTTTTTAAATTATAAGAAAAAGTGTATTTATCCGTACTTAATATGAAAGTGGTAAGTATAATCTATCTACTCTAATACTGTAATTTTTTTTAAGAAAAGACGGTTTTTGGGACGGACATAATATTTACCATTCTCTCAAAGTAAAAAACAGGTAAAAAATAAAAAAAACTACAGATATCCAAATTCAAAATTGGAATTTGACTTCACTGGTTCCTCAAAACTGACACACACAGTGACAGTACTGAAATACTACCACTGACATGTTTCGTTTGTCATGTCAAATCTCCATTAGGTGTCAAATGCCAAACATCAATAATAAATGCTATCTCGCTTTACAAAGCCTCAGTAGAGAAAGATAGCATACAAAATCATAGAAGCACAAGGTTAGCGAGCTTAACGCCCGACCCGTAAGCGGATCAATCCGAGCACACCGAGCAATATACATTACTCCACGGACAGAAATTTCTTTTTTTGCTTAAAAAAGTAATTTTCTCCCCAATCTTCCCATTCACGTTTTATTTCGAAAAAACTCCCAGAAGTTGGAAAATTTTCCAATTTCCCCCAGATATTGGCAACACTGGCGCGACGGCGGGCGAATAAATACCCCGGACCTCACCCCAGGCGAATCAGTCAATGTCGGGAAGCACGGAAGATCACTTCGCCCATTGCTTCATCGCCTTTGATAATATCTTCCGCAGCTGTAGACGAAACGTCAGGAAGAAACTCCATTGGACTCAAAACCCGGAAAACACTTTAGATTGTAAACTAGATAGTTTTATTCCTTGGCGAAAATATTGCGGATAGGCTATGTTCAAAAATAAGGGGTTTTATTTCTAAAAATTTACCTTTTTAAACCACCCTATATGGTGGTTTAATAGCTATTTATGTAACCAGTTACGAAAAGTCCGATTTTGTGTAACGAATGAATTTGAATGAGATACACAAAAAAGGTTTTTCGTCACTTGTTTCATACAAGATTTTTTCTAATTTTGACTACAAATACCTACTTAGAGAGAGAATTATTATTATTAAACTTCAATATTTACTTTTAAACCACTTTGTATCTACTTAATAACGTAAAACTATAGCAACGGTGTGCCACAGCCGAAACCTGCAACTGGTGGTGACACCAACTTTTCATCACTAGTTACGAAAGATTTTACTTTTCGTAACTAGTTACGAAAAGTAGGACGTTACGTCACTGTCATCAGTATTGAAAAGTGCCACTTTATATGTCAAAATTAGAAAAAAACATTTCTAAAGATGTGTTTTAAAAAGTTATTGTGGAGTTTTTTCCACCAAAATAACCTTCCATAATTTTAAATAAATTTGTTAAAGAATTGTTAGAATTTCTTCCATACTTTTGCCGCTCGCTGTACTTTAGAGGACACATTCAAAATAAACAGCTGACATATAGGACGGATTAATGGATTATAAGGTGGAATCCAGCAGGAATGTTATTTATTACTTTATTTTCGTCTGAGGATTTCCTAACGTCGATTCGATAAATCTTCACGATGAATATGGTTGTGAGCAAGAAAAAAAGCAAATTTTTAACGTTTATACTGTTAAAGCTGTTTATTCTAATAAATTCACAATTACAAATAGTAACTAATATAAATAGTAATAAAGTAAAAACGAAACAGTGCGCTTTCTAGTTGGTACCTATTCGATTAAATAACGCTTTAGATTCCCTTATAAAATAATAGAATAAGGACGGAATATAAACAAAAAAATAAAGAACATAAAGGATCGGTGTCGTGTATGTAACACGAAACGCAAATTTGCCCACCTGACTGATGTCCGAGTGCATGCATGTAAAAATATCATCTGGTTTCCTCGAATGCAGCTTATGAGGTTTTTCTATTTTTATAATTTGCTTTGTATTACAGGTCGTTGTCTTCAACAAGTTCACATTTACGCATATTTAACGTATTAACTGTAAATGGGATTTTTAAAAATGTCAGACGACAAATTTAAGGCTAATAAAATATGTTTTTCTATAAACGCATTAAAAATTAAATTGTTTTCACTGCTAATAAGCTATTAAAATCAGTGTTTTAAGGCACTAGTGCTAAAACTAAGCTACCTTTAACAGTAGTTAGTTCACCTTAGTCTAAGATAGTGCTGCGACTAGTGTGAAAAAGATACTGTTTTTAATACTAGTTCTAAAGGTAACTAATATTTAAATTTATTAGAAAGAATAATTTTTAATACGTTTGCAGAAAAAAATATTGTACGATCATTAAGAAACCGTGAGCCTTAAAATCGCACTTTTAACCCTTATTTACATCATTACTGAACGTACTTGAACTACCGCGCAAGTTTTATTCTATACTTCGCACCGGTCGATGTAGGCAAAAATGTATCAAAAATATGATAAAAAAAGAGTACTACATAATAGTAAAAATAAACTGTGGACGGTCGAAAAAATACCGAAAAAAAAAACAAAAGACGGTCGTTCAATTGAAAAAATGTACAATAAAAACTTAATTTAGCTTGTACTGAGTACCACCACACTTAGCATAATTTATACGAGAGATAAAGAGAGCGTCAATATGTTTAACAATTTAAATACAAGTCGGTGGGAAAAAGAGTTTTGGAGAGACCTAGGTGACAGCTAATCTTCAGGATAGTACTTATATCACAAAGTTATTAAAACATACTAATTAATAAGAGGATTCCAATTTTAACAGTAAAATAAAGACAACTTCAAAAAATATTGAAAAAAGAATTCTCATAATTTATTTGACTCTGAAAACTGTATTAAAAAATCAAAATTTTTTATCATTTAAAGAGGTATACAAAGGAGACAATGTACGCAATACACACAACGACATATTGCATTTCCGAAAATTAAAAAAAAAATTGCATTTGTTTAAGAAAACTTTCAAAATTCAAGTCAGGGAAATTAATGATCTGGTGTACAAACACAATTTAAAATAATCATGATCATAAGCAGCTAAAAATAGCCGTGCGTCAAGCTCCACTGATAAAAACCCTGTGTTAAAATTAAGAAAATGTTAGATCCCATGAGCAAGACTAGAAGCTACTTCACGTTTTTGAAATCGTCAACGTTTTTTCTTTCATTTAGGGCTTCCTCAGGGCTTTTTAAATGAGAGAAATATGTCACACGTGGGATACAAATATATAGCCTCCACAAAACATTACACATGGCAACACAAACAAATAAGCCACAAAACAATTCTTTTTTTATTTGTGACATGCTTTCTGACTTATAAAACATGTAGGAAATTAAAAAAAAAAACTTGATGTAGCTAGTTGTCCTTCATCCGCTATTCATTAAATGGACGCAAAATATACAGGGTTATTGAGTATGTAAACGAATCAATATCGCAACTGTACTTTGATTAGTCTGTATTTCAAGTTGACAAAATCTATAGCATATTGAGTTCGAGAAAACCGTAACTTTCTTATTGCAAAGATTGACCTATCGAGTTTGTTCTCGTTTTCAGCTACTTTTTTCCAACTAAGAAAATTCCGTTGTCATATTTGACGTATCTCTCACGGGGTTCGAGAAAAACGTAACTTAGTTATTTTCAAAGATTGACCCATTGAGTTTGTACCCGTTTTCAGCTACTTTTTTCTAACTTAGAAAATTCAGTTGTCAGATTTGACCCATCCCTCGCGCGGTTCGAAAAAAAAACGTATCTTGGTTATTTTCAAAGATTGACCTATTGAGTTTGTACTCGTTTTCCACCTACTTTTTTCTAACTAAGAAATTGCCCTTGTCAGATTTGATTCTATCTCTCGGGTGGTTAAAAAAAAACGTATCTTGGTTATTTTCAAAGATTGACCCATTGAGTTTGTACCCGTTTTCAGCTACTTTTTTCTAACTTAGAAAATTCAGTTGTCAGATTTGACCCATCCCTCGCGCGGTTCGAAAAAAAAACGTATCTTGGTTATTTTCAAAGATTGACCTATTGAGTTTGTACTCGTTTTCCACCTACTTTTTTCTAACTAAGAAATTGCCCTTGTCAGATTTGATTATATCTCTCGGGTGGTTAAAAAAAAACGTATCTTGGTTATTTTCAAATATTGACCCATTGAGTTTGTACCCGTTTTCAGCTACTTTTTTCTAACTTAGAAAATTCAGTTGTCAGATTTGACCCATCCCTCGCGCGGTTCGAAAAAAAAACGTATCTTGGTTATTTTCAAAGATTGACCCATTGAGTTTGTACTCGTTTTCAGCTACTTTTTTCTAACTTAGAAAATTCAGTTGTCAGATTTGACCCATCCCTCGCGCGGTTCGAAAAAAAAAACGTATCTTGGTTATTTTCAAAGATTGACCCATTGAGTTTGTACTCGTTTTCAGCTACTTTTTTCTAACTTAGAAAATTCAGTTGTCAGATTTGACCCATCCCTCGCGCGGTTCGAAAAAAAAACGTATCTTGGTTATTTTCAAAGATTGACCTATTGAGTTTGTACTCGTTTTCCACCTACTTTTTTCTAACTAAGAAATTGCCCTTGTCAGATTTGATTCTATCTCTCGGGTGGTTAAAAAAAAAACGTATCTTGGTTATTTTCAAATATTGACCCATTGAGTTTGTACCCGTTTTCAGCTACTTTTTTCTAACTTAGAAAATTCAGTTGTCAGATTTGACCCATCCCTCGCGCGGTTCGAAAAAAAAACGTATCTTGGTTATTTTCAAAGATTGACCCATTGAGTTTGTACTCGTTTTCAGCTACTTTTTTCTAACTAAGAAATTGCCCTTGTCAGATTTGATTCTATCTCTCGGGTGGTTAAAAAAAAAACGTATCTTGGTTATTTTCAAATATTGACCCATTGAGTTTGTACCCGTTTTCAGCTACTTTTTTCTAACTTAGAAAATTCAGTTGTCAGATTTGACCCATCCCTCGCGCGGTTCGAAAAAAAAACGTATCTTGGTTATTTTCAAAGATTGACCCATTGAGTTTGTACTCGTTTTCAGCTACTTTTTTCTAACTTAGAAAATTCAGTTGTCAGATTTGACCCATCCCTCGCGCGGTTCGAAAAAAAAACGTATCTTGGTTATTTTCAAAGATTGACCTATTGAGTTTGTACTCGTTTTCCACCTACTTTTTTCTAACTAAGAAATTGCCCTTGTCAGATTTGATTCTATCTCTCGGGTGGTTAAAAAAAAAACGTATCTTGGTTATTTTCAAAGATTGACCCATTGAGTTTGTACTCGTTTTCAGCTACTTTTTTCTAACTAAGAAAATGCCCTTGTCAGATTTGATTATATCTCTCGGGTGGTTAAAAAAAAACGTATCTTGGTTATTTTCAAATATTGACCCATTGAGTTTGTACCCGTTTTCAGCTACTTTTTTCTAACTTAGAAAATTCAGTTGTCAGATTTGACCCATCCCTCGCGCGGTTCGAAAAAAAAACGTATCTTGGTTATTTTCAAAGATTGACCTATTGAGTTTGTACTCGTTTTCCACCTACTTTTTTCTAACTAAGAAATTGCCCTTGTCAGATTTGATTATATCTCTCGGGTGGTTAAAAAAAAACGTATCTTGGTTATTTTCAAATATTGACCCATTGAGTTTGTACCCGTTTTCAGCTACTTTTTTCTAACTTAGAAAATTCAGTTGTCAGATTTGACCCATCCCTCGCGCGGTTCGAAAAAAAAACGTATCTTGGTTATTTTCAAAGATTGACCCATTGAGTTTGTACTCGTTTTCAGCTACTTTTTTCTAACTTAGAAAATTCAGTTGTCAGATTTGATTATATCTCTCGGGTGGTTAAAAAAAAACGTATCTTGGTTATTTTCAAATATTGACCCATTGAGTTTGTACCCGTTTTCAGCTACTTTTTTCTAACTAAGAAAATGCCCTTGTCAGATTTGATTATATCTCTCGGGTGGTTAAAAAAAAACGTATCTTGGTTATTTTCAAATATTGACCCATTGAGTTTGTACCCGTTTTCAGCTACTTTTTTCTAACTTAGAAAATTCAGTTGTCAGATTTGACCCATCCCTCGCGCGGTTCGAAAAAAAAACGTATCTTGGTTATTTTCAAAGATTGACCTATTGAGTTTGTACTCGTTTTCCACCTACTTTTTTCTAACTAAGAAATTGCCCTTGTCAGATTTGATTATATCTCTCGGGTGGTTAAAAAAAAACGTATCTTGGTTATTTTCAAATATTGACCCATTGAGTTTGTACCCGTTTTCAGCTACTTTTTTCTAACTTAGAAAATTCAGTTGTCAGATTTGACCCATCCCTCGCGCGGTTCGAAAAAAAAACGTATCTTGGTTATTTTCAAAGATTGACCCATTGAGTTTGTACTCGTTTTCAGCTACTTTTTTCTAACTTAGAAAATTCAGTTGTCAGATTTGACCCATCCCTCGCGCGGTTCGAAAAAAAAAACGTATCTTGGTTATTTTCAAAGATTGACCCATTGAGTTTGTACTCGTTTTCAGCTACTTTTTTCTAACTTAGAAAATTCAGTTGTCAGATTTGACCCATCCCTCGCGCGGTTCGAAAAAAAAACGTATCTTGGTTATTTTCAAAGATTGACCTATTGAGTTTGTACTCGTTTTCCACCTACTTTTTTCTAACTAAGAAATTGCCCTTGTCAGATTTGATTCTATCTCTCGGGTGGTTAAAAAAAAAACGTATCTTGGTTATTTTCAAATATTGACCCATTGAGTTTGTACCCGTTTTCAGCTACTTTTTTCTAACTTAGAAAATTCAGTTGTCAGATTTGACCCATCCCTCGCGCGGTTCGAAAAAAAAACGTATCTTGGTTATTTTCAAAGATTGACCCATTGAGTTTGTACTCGTTTTCAGCTACTTTTTTCTAACTTAGAAAATTCAGTTGTCAGATTTGACCCATCCCTCGCGCGGTTCGAAAAAAAAACGTATCTTGGTTATTTTCAAAGATTGACCTATTGAGTTTGTACTCGTTTTCCACCTACTTTTTTCTAACTAAGAAATTGCCCTTGTCAGATTTGATTCTATCTCTCGGGTGGTTAAAAAAAAAACGTATCTTGGTTATTTTCAAAGATTGACCCATTGAGTTTGTACTCGTTTTCAGCTACTTTTTTCTAACTAAGAAAATGCCCTTGTCAGATTTGATCTATCTCTCACGTGGTTCGAAAAAAAACGTATCTTGGTTATTTTCAAAGATTGACCCATTGAGTTTGTACCCGTTTTCAGCTACTTTTTTCTAACTTAGAAAATTCAGTTGTCAGATTTGACCCATCCCTCGCGCGGTTCGAAAAAAAAACGTATCTTGGTTATTTTCAAAGATTGACCCATTGAGTTTGTACTCGTTTTCAGCTACTTTTTTCTAACTAAGAAAATGCCCTTGTCAGATTTGATCTATCTCTCGCGTGGTTCGAAAAAAAACGTATCTTGGTTATTTTCAAAGATTGACCTATTGAGTTTGTACCCGTTTTCAGCTACTTTTTTCTAACTTAGAAAATTCAGTTGTCAGATTTGACCCATCCCTCGCGCGGTTCGAAAAAAAAACGTATCTTGGTTATTTTCAAAGATTGACCCATTGAGTTTGTACTCGTTTTCAGCTACTTTTTTCTAAGTAAGAAAACGCCCTTGTCAGATTTGACCTATCTCTCGCGTGGTTCGAAAAAAAACGTATATTGGTTATTTTCAAAGATTGAGTTTGTACTCGTTTTCAGCTACTTTTTTGTAACTAAGAAAACGCCCTTGTCAGATTTGACCTATCTCTTGCGTGATTCGAAAAAAAACGTATCTTGGTTATTTTCAAAGATTGACCCATTGAGTTTGTACTCGTTTTCAGCTACTTTTTTCTAACTAAGAAAATACCCTTGTCATATTTGATCTATCTCTCGCGTGGTTCGAAAAAAAAAGTATCTTGGTTATTTTCAAAGATTGACCCATTGAGTTTGTACCCGTTTTCAGCTACTTTTTTCTAACTTAGAAAATTCAGTTGTCAGATTTGACCCATCCCTCGCGCGGTTCAAAAAAAAACGTATCTTGGTTATTTTCAAAGATTGACCCATTGAGTTTGTACTCGTTTTCAGCTACTTTTTTCTAACGAAGAACATGCCCTTGTCAGATTTGTTCTATCTCTTACGTGATTCGAAAAATAAATGTATTTTGGTTATTTTCAAAGATGTACTCATTGAGTTTGTACTTGTTTTCAGCTACTTTTTTCTAACTAAGAAAATGCCCTTGTCAGATTTGACCCATCCCTCGCGCGGTTCGAAAAAAAAACGTATCTTGGTTATTTTCAAAGATTGACCCATTGAGTTTGTACTCGTTTTCAGCTACTTTTTTCTAAGTAAGAAAACGCCCTTGTCAGATTTGACCTATCTCTCGCGTGGTTCGAAAAAAAACGTATATTGGTTATTTTCAAAGATTGAGTTTGTACTCGTTTTCAGCTACTTTTTTGTAACTAAGAAAACGCCCTTGTCAGATTTGACCTATCTCTTGCGTGATTCGAAAAAAAACGTATCTTGGTTATTTTCAAAGATTGACCCATTGAGTTTGTACTCGTTTTCAGCTACTTTTTTCTAACTAAGAAAATACCCTTGTCATATTTGATCTATCTCTCGCGTGGTTCGAAAAAAAAAGTATCTTGGTTATTTTCAAAGATTGACCCATTGAGTTTGTACCCGTTTTCAGCTACTTTTTTCTAACTTAGAAAATTCAGTTGTCAGATTTGACCCATCCCTCGCGCGGTTCAAAAAAAAACGTATCTTGGTTATTTTCAAAGATTGACCCATTGAGTTTGTACTCGTTTTCAGCTACTTTTTTCTAACGAAGAACATGCCCTTGTCAGATTTGTTCTATCTCTTACGTGATTCGAAAAATAAATGTATTTTGGTTATTTTCAAAGATGTACTCATTGAGTTTGTACTTGTTTTCAGCTACTTTTTTCTAACTAAGAAAATGCCCTTGTCAGATTTGACCCATCCCTCGCGCGGTTCGAAAAAAAAACGTATCTTGGTTATTTTCAAAGATTGACCCATTGAGTTTGTACCCGTTTTCAGCTACTTTTTTCTAACTTAGAAAATTCAGTTGTCAGATTTGACCCATCCCTCGCGCGGTTCGAAAAAAAAACGTATCTTGGTTATTTTCAAAGATTGACCCATTGAGTTTGTACTCGTTTTCAGCTACTTATTTCTAACTAAGAAAATGCCCTTGTCAGATTTGACCTATCTCTCGCGTGGTTCGAAAAAAAAACGTATCTTGGTTATTTTCAAAGATTGACCCATTGAGTTTGTACTCGTTTTCAGCTACTTTTTTCTAACGAAGAACATGCCCTTGTCAGATTTGTTCTATCTCTCGCGTGGTTCGAAAAAAGAACGTATCTTGGTTATTTTCAAAGATTGACCCATTGAGTTTGTACTCGTTTTCAGCTACTTTTTTGTAACTAAGAAAACGCCTTTGTCAGATTTGACCTATCTCTTGCGTAATTCGAAAAAAAACGTATTTTGGTTATTTTCAAAGATTGACCCATTGAGTGTGTACTCGTTTTCAGCTACTTTTTTCTAACTAAGAAAATGCCCTTGTCAGATTTGATCTATCTCTCGCGTGGTTCGAAAAAAAACGTATCTTGGTTATTTTCAAAGATTGACCCATTGAGTTTGTACTCGTTTTCAGCTACTTTTTTCTAACTTAGAAAATTCAGTTGTCAGATTTGACCCATGCCTCGCGCGGTTTGAAAAAAAAAACGTATCTTGGTTATTTTCAAAGATTGACCCATTGAGTTTGTACTCGTTTTCACCTACTTTTTTGTAACTAAGAAAACGCCCTTGTCAGATTTGACCTATCTCTTGCGTGATTCGAAAAAAAAACGTATTTTGGTTATTTTCAAAGATTGACCCATTGAGTTTGTACTCGTTTTCAGCTACTTTTTGCTAACTAAGAAAATGCCCTTGTCAGATTTGATCTATCTCTCGTGTGGTTCGAAAAAAAACGTATCTTGGTTATTTTCAAAGATTGACCCATTGAGTTTGTACTCGTTTTCAGCTACTTTTTTGTAACTAAGAAAACGCCCTTGACAGATTTGACCTATCTCTCGCGTGGTTCGAAAAAAAACGTATCTTGGTTATTTTCAAAGATTGACCCATTGAGTTTGTACTCGTTTTTAGCTACTTTTTGTAACTAAAAAAACGCCCTTGTCAGAGTTGACCTATCTCTTGCGTGATTCGAAAAAAAACGTATCTTGGTTATTTTCAAAGATTGACCTATTGAGTTTGTACCCGTTTTCAGCTACTTTTTTCTAACTTAGAAAATTCATTAGTCAGATTTGACCCATCCCTCGCGCGGTTCGAAAAAAAAACGTATCTTGGTTATTTTCAAAGATTGACCCATTGAGTTTGTACTCGTTTTCAGCTACTTTTTTCTAACTAAGAAAATGCCCTTGTCAGATTTGATCTATCTCTCACGTGGTTCGAAAAAAAACGTATCTTGGTTATTTTCAAAGCTTGACCCATTGAGTTTGTACCCGTTTTCAGCTACTTTTTTCTAACTTAGAAAATTCAGTTGTCAGATTTGACCCATCCCTCGCGCGGTTCGAAAAAAAAACGTATCTTGGTTATTTTCAAAGATTGACCCATTGAGTTTGTACTCGCTTTCAGCTACTTTTTTCTAACTAAGAAAATGCCCTTGTCAGATTTGACCTATCTCTCGCGTGGTTCGAAAAAAAACGTATATTGGTTATTTTCAAAGATTGAGTTTGTACTCGTTTTCAGCTACTTTTTTGTAACTAAGAAAACGCCCTTGTCAGATTTGACCTATCTCTTGCGTGATTCGAAAAAAAACGTATCTTGGTTATTTTCAAAGATTGACCCATTGAGTTTGTACTCGTTTTCAGCTACTTTTTTCTAACTAAGAAAATACCCTTGTCATATTTGATCTATCTCTCGCGTGGTTCGAAAAAAAAAGTATCTTGGTTATTTTCAAAGATTGACCCATTGAGTTTGTACTCGTTTTCAGCTACTTTTTTGTAACTAAGAAAACGCCCTTGACAGATTTGATCTATCTCTCGCGTGGTTCGAAAAAAAAAGTATCTTGGTTATTTTCAAAGATTGACCCATTGAGTTTGTACCCGTTTTCAGCTACTTTTTTCTAACTTAGAAAATTCAGTTGTCAGATTTGACCCATCCCTCGCGCGGTTCAAAAAAAAACGTATCTTGGTTATTTTCAAAGATTGACCCATTGAGTTTGTACTCGTTTTCAGCTACTTTTTTCTAACGAAGAACATGCCCTTGTCAGATTTGTTCTATCTCTTACGTGATTCGAAAAATAAATGTATTTTGGTTATTTTCAAAGATGTACTCATTGAGTTTGTACTTGTTTTCAGCTACTTTTTTCTAACTAAGAAAATGCCCTTGTCAGATTTGACCCATCCCTCGCGCGGTTCGAAAAAAAAACGTATCTTGGTTATTTTCAAAGATTGACCCATTGAGTTTGTACTCGTTTTCAGCTACTTTTTTCTAAGTAAGAAAACGCCCTTGTCAGATTTGACCTATCTCTCGCGTGGTTCGAAAAAAAACGTATATTGGTTATTTTCAAAGATTGAGTTTGTACTCGTTTTCAGCTACTTTTTTGTAACTAAGAAAACGCCCTTGTCAGATTTGACCTATCTCTTGCGTGATTCGAAAAAAAACGTATCTTGGTTATTTTCAAAGATTGACCCATTGAGTTTGTACTCGTTTTCAGCTACTTTTTTCTAACTAAGAAAATACCCTTGTCATATTTGATCTATCTCTCGCGTGGTTCGAAAAAAAAAGTATCTTGGTTATTTTCAAAGATTGACCCATTGAGTTTGTACCCGTTTTCAGCTACTTTTTTCTAACTTAGAAAATTCAGTTGTCAGATTTGACCCATCCCTCGCGCGGTTCAAAAAAAAACGTATCTTGGTTATTTTCAAAGATTGACCCATTGAGTTTGTACTCGTTTTCAGCTACTTTTTTCTAACGAAGAACATGCCCTTGTCAGATTTGTTCTATCTCTTACGTGATTCGAAAAATAAATGTATTTTGGTTATTTTCAAAGATGTACTCATTGAGTTTGTACTTGTTTTCAGCTACTTTTTTCTAACTAAGAAAATGCCCTTGTCAGATTTGACCCATCCCTCGCGCGGTTCGAAAAAAAAACGTATCTTGGTTATTTTCAAAGATTGACCCATTGAGTTTGTACCCGTTTTCAGCTACTTTTTTCTAACTTAGAAAATTCAGTTGTCAGATTTGACCCATCCCTCGCGCGGTTCGAAAAAAAAACGTATCTTGGTTATTTTCAAAGATTGACCCATTGAGTTTGTACTCGTTTTCAGCTACTTATTTCTAACTAAGAAAATGCCCTTGTCAGATTTGACCTATCTCTCGCGTGGTTCGAAAAAAAAACGTATCTTGGTTATTTTCAAAGATTGACCCATTGAGTTTGTACTCGTTTTCAGCTACTTTTTTCTAACGAAGAACATGCCCTTGTCAGATTTGTTCTATCTCTCGCGTGGTTCGAAAAAAGAACGTATCTTGGTTATTTTCAAAGATTGACCCATTGAGTTTGTACTCGTTTTCAGCTACTTTTTTGTAACTAAGAAAACGCCTTTGTCAGATTTGACCTATCTCTTGCGTAATTCGAAAAAAAACGTATTTTGGTTATTTTCAAAGATTGACCCATTGAGTGTGTACTCGTTTTCAGCTACTTTTTTCTAACTAAGAAAATGCCCTTGTCAGATTTGATCTATCTCTCGCGTGGTTCGAAAAAAAACGTATCTTGGTTATTTTCAAAGATTGACCCATTGAGTTTGTACTCGTTTTCAGCTACTTTTTTCTAACTTAGAAAATTCAGTTGTCAGATTTGACCCATGCCTCGCCCAGTTGTCAGATTTGACCCATCCCTCGCGCGGTTCGAAAAAAAAACGTATCTTGGTTATTTTCAAAGATTGACCCATTGAGTTTGTACTCGTTTTCAGCTACTTATTTCTAACTAAGAAAATGCCCTTGTCAGATTTGATCTATCTCTCGTGTGGTTCGAAAAAAAACGTATCTTGGTTATTTTCAAAGATTGACCCATTGAGTTTGTACTCGTTTTCAGCTACTTTTTTGTAACTAAGAAAACGCCCTTGACAGATTTGACCTATCTCTCGCGTGGTTCGAAAAAAAACGTATCTTGGTTATTTTCAAAGATTGACCCATTGAGTTTGTACTCGTTTTTAGCTACTTTTTGTAACTAAAAAAACGCCCTTGTCAGAGTTGACCTATCTCTTGCGTGATTCGAAAAAAAACGTATCTTGGTTATTTTCAAAGATTGACCTATTGAGTTTGTACCCGTTTTCAGCTACTTTTTTCTAACTTAGAAAATTCATTAGTCAGATTTGACCCATCCCTCGCGCGGTTCGAAAAAAAAACGTATCTTGGTTATTTTCAAAGATTGACCCATTGAGTTTGTACTCGTTTTCAGCTACTTTTTTCTAACTAAGAAAATGCCCTTGTCAGATTTGATCTATCTCTCACGTGGTTCGAAAAAAAACGTATCTTGGTTATTTTCAAAGCTTGACCCATTGAGTTTGTACCCGTTTTCAGCTACTTTTTTCTAACTTAGAAAATTCAGTTGTCAGATTTGACCCATCCCTCGCGCGGTTCGAAAAAAAAACGTATCTTGGTTATTTTCAAAGATTGACCCATTGAGTTTGTACTCGCTTTCAGCTACTTTTTTCTAACTAAGAAAATGCCCTTGTCAGATTTGATCTATCTCTCGCGTGGTTCGAAAAAAAACGTATCTTGGTTATTTTCAAAGATTGACCCATTGAGTTTGTACTCGTTTTCAGCTACTTTTTTCTAACGAAGAACATGCCCTTGTCAGATTTGTTCTATCTCTCGCGTGGTTCGAAAAAAGAACGTATCTTGGTTATTTTCAAAGATTGACCCATTGAGTTTGTACTCGTTTTCAGCTACTTTTTTGTAACTAAGAAAACGCCCTTGTCAGATTTGACCTATCTCTTGCGTGGTTCGAGAAAAACGTAACTTGGTTATTTTCAAAGAGAGACCCATTGAGTTTGTATTCGTTTTCAGCTACTTTTTTCTAACTAAGAAAATGCTGTTGTCAGATTTGACCTATCTCTCGCGTAGTTTGAAAAAAACGTGCCTGTTTCTATTTTCAAGATTATCAGGAAATTGATAAATAATCGCGTACGTAATCTTCAAAAAGTGTTTGAATTCCTGAGGGCTATTCAACAAGCGTGGAACCTGAGAGATGTTTCTCCTCAGCGGAGTTTTGTGCAGTAACATACGGTCGAGTCTAAATGACGAAACTTTAGACGTGTTAGTTTTTTGCTACATTTTTTGAAACGGCGTAAAAAAACTTTTTTGTTTATTTTAAGTTGTTGATCATTTCGTTAATTTAAAAACTGTTAATTGATTTAAGTGGGAAATTCGGGATTAATCCGGGGATTCCGGGATTAGACATATAAAAACCGAAAATCTCGGAATTAGTATAATCTCTCTCAGTCTACCCACTCTTCGATGGCAAGACTTCATATCGCTCATTGACTGCAATAGTGGCACAACTCAAAAAAGTCGAAATTCTAGATAACAAAATGTCCGAACTAAAAATTCCAACCTCTACCTTAGAGCCAAAATTGGCACAAAATTATTTCTTTTTATGATCGTATTATACATAATTCATTTTCAAGTCAAAACAGTGTCCTATGTATAACCCAAATCTTAATTATTGATTTTCTCAAAACAATGTTTTTTGAGTTGTGCCACTATTGCATTTAATGAGCAATATGCAACTTAGTTAAAAAGAATAATTTTTAAACATTTTTCCAATTGTCTGAATAGTTTTTTTCGTTGCTCCTTTATTTCCTCGTTTAACGCACAAACTTTCTTTCCTTTTAAAAATTCGTTCTCCTACAACTCTTTCCAATCAATATAGCGTGCCTCCAAAACTCTTTTTACCTTACGAACAAAACTCAGCTATTACCTCGTCTTATTAAAATGTCACCACTGCAGCAGTAGCTGCTGATCTGTTGGGGGTGAATTGTGGGCTCCAGGGGAGTACTCGCTATCGGCAGGCGGCCAGTAAGGGTACCTAGGAGCTTCCTGTCGCACTCCGCAAGGAGTAAAAGGTGCTGGAGGAGGATACCTGTTGAAAATTAAAAATTATAATTCTCCAAGAACGTTGTTTCGCAAACAGAATACATACCCCTGCTGAGGGTATCCGGCGGAGTTACAGGTACTATAAGAAGCTAGTTGCGTGGGCGCCATCCACGGTGAGTCGTATCTGGAGTAGGCCGCAGGAGGGTACCCGGTGGGTGTCGTAAAAATATTCCTAGACAGAGGTGTTAACCCGTGCTGTCCTAAGGGGTCACCGAAGAAAGCTTTAGGATACGCTTGCGCCGTCCTATAAGGCCTCTTCATTCTTCTCCTTCTCCTAAAGTTCCCGTTTTCGAACATGTCCTCAAACTGAGGATCCAAAGTCCAATAGTTCCCTTTGCGCTCCCCTCCACCTTCACGAGCCACTTTCACGAAACACTCGTTTAAACTCAGGTTATGTCTGATGGAGTTTTGCCACCCTTTCTTGTTGTTCCGTTCAAAGTAGGGAAATTTCGACGTTATATACGCGTAAATCTCCGAAAGAGTAGCTCGTTTCATCTCTGAAGATTGAATAGCCATGGCGATCAGCGCTACATACGAATAGGGCGGTCTCGTCAGCGAAGATCCGGTACAACTTGTCGGCGTACTAGATGAAGAGGGTTGAGGCGAGTGGTTGGAGTTGGCGCTAGGCGCTCGCGTTATCTCCTCGGGGGTGGCGGGGGCGGAATGTAAATGTGAGGAGTTGCTATGGCTGCTCAGCACGCTGGCCTGTGTATTGCTGACACTGTAACTGGACGGAGAGGGGGGCAGGCCTGCAAACAAAAAAACTGATTCGTAAAATACACTCAGGCTCGCTAATAAATAATAATAATACGGACTGAAACAAATGGATTTTGTGTGTTGTTACTAAAATTGGAACGCATAAAGAGCACATTGTTTGCGAGGAACGTATTAGTTCTACGTGGCAATTTAGCGGAAAAGGGGCCCCCCGAATATCGAATGTAAACTGACCCTTAACGGCCGGCGGCGGGCACGTTTCTAGCTGGCTGCACGTGGGAGGTTATAGGCAGGCACGTTTTTCCGATGAAGTCTTGTAGAGAAGACTTCTAATTAACACACTTTTTAAGTAAAACAAATTTTATGGTCATTTTAGATATCAAAAGCTCGTGTTTTAGGACAAATAAAAACTCCATCTCTCGAAAAACGCCTACGATTCGACGTTTAATTTACGTCTTCATCAGGGCTATTCTCTCGCGAAAGAGGAGGATGTCATAAATGTTACGGTATCCACGATACAGGCAAAAATGAATGCCGAAGGGTGACGCCACACAAAACGCATTTCCAAAGGCTACAATATATATAGGCATTCATGTCACACCCACAAGTAGGAGCACCAGTACAGGTGTCGAGCCGACAGTAAAGCCATTTTCGTTTCACAACGGTTCTGGTTCAGCGGCCTTATTCTATAGGAAAGAGTGAAAGTGAAAGTGAGAATTTTGACAACCTTGATTGGCCAAAAAATTCTGTTGACGAATTCCATTGGCCAGCAATTCTCACTTTCACTTTCACTCTTTCCTATAGCATAATGCCCCTGGTTGATATAAAAATGGCAGCTGATTTTCACCAAATCTGCTTGTTTGGAAATCAGCTAGTCTGTCATTTTTATGTCAACCAGAACCGGAACTTAAGTCATTTCCGTTTCGCGGAAATGACTTAAGTCTTGTCACTCAACTGTCAATTACAACTGCCATTCTGTCCTCTCATCTATCAAATATTTGAATATTAATTGACCATTCCAGAATTAAGTCATTTGAAATGTGTCCCTTAAAGAAGGCAATATGAGTCGTTTTTGTTTCAGACCGGTTCTGGATGACATAAAAATGGCAAACTAGCTGATATTCAACCAATCAGATTTGTTGAAAATCAGATGATCTGCCAGTTATGCCAAATATGACATTTAATAGCTTTTTCGATTGGAAACCCCAGTGCAAAACTAGTGCAATTTATACGTTCGAGGTTGGTAGCTTTCGTGCAGTTTGGTATGTTTAATTGGGAAACCAATGCACTGAGTGCAACATTTTTGACAGGAGCTGTACTAGGTAGTTTTGCCCGGAGTGCAATTGCGTCAATGCGAATTACGTGTTTTATTGGAACTGCACCGGGGCAAATATTTGAAGAAAGTGGAACTGTCCTGCGGTTGACTCGGTACAAAACTCGTTTTGCCAATCGAAAACGCTATAACATTAATGTACGGGCAGCGCGATGTTGCCATTCTTACTATTTTTTTTATACTTTACATATCTATGATTATAAATTATAAAAAGGTGAAAATATTATTAATTAAATGCGAATAACAACAAAAAATTATCATTTTAGTGAAGATATATCGTCCTAAAAGTAGAAACAACATTTGAATTGTCATGATTCTTGTTGACACCAATGACCTAGCAAATATGGACAGAGCCAACAAATGCCAATGTCTTCTTCCGACGGAAGTCCACCGCTTCAAAGGTTTCCCTGACGTAATTTTGTCGTCAGCACACGCCATACAAGGGTCATAGCAACTTAAAGCCGGACCCGATATTGATTGTGTTGATTGCTTTTGGCTTTTGTTAGGTTGGAAGTTAAGTTTTAGGAAACCTTGGAACTAGGTCAGCTAAGGGCTACGAGCCCTAGCACTCTAGCTAGGAGATGGATGTAAGACAGTGCGATCAATTGGATTGGATTTAAGAAGTAGTAAAAATAATGATAGTGACAACTGTTTTGCAATAATTTGATGCAAAACGTCATAACGTCACTTCCGGCGAATATCGTCACCAGTTTAAAGGTTCCCACTGCTAAAAGAGGGTCAAAACTGTAAAACAGGAAGAGGTCTCACAATTTTCATATACTACACCGTTCATATGCCCCTCAAGCAGTTTGTCAAAATCAGCTGTTCTGGAATGGTCAATTCTGTCATGTCATTTGTCAAATTTTGAAACATTAACAGTGTAATTCTTGTCAATCAGCAACGTAAAAAGTAAAACAACTCATAATCGATCTGAACTACGATTTTGTGTAGAATATTGGACACAAGTCGATTTAATAATTTACATTTTCTTATGAAAAGTGGTAGAAACCAAAGTTTGGGCTTTTTTTGCTTATTTTAGATACAAGTTGAAACCACCTCTCCCTGGAAGATGAAACAATGCATGAAAAAAGTGTTGAAGCGTATTTCTTGAGAGAGGTTTGGACGATTTTTGGAAACAAATTATTTTGAATGTTGAACACGTTCAAGCTATTTGATAATTTGTTTTTTTGTTCTTGAAATTTAAAAACATCCCCAATCTTGCCAGTCGGCATTACCGTCCTTTTTACAGGCCGCTAGATTGGGAAATTTCAAAATAAGACTTCAATCGGACGATCCTGATCGAGGTCACACACGTCCTTTCGACGTCCTAGGTTCAGTGTCCTTAAAACAGACCGCAGGTCCCACGGATCCACACACATTTGGGACATTTGAGACATCGGCGACGCCTTTAGGACGATATATACTCGTAAAGCCAGTAAAAATTTTTTTGTCCACGGCTGGACAATAATATGGTCGCCATTTGTCAGGTTGTAAGCACATAATGTAGTGTGTGTATAACCGTTGGACTCGAAACAAACGACGCAGCGTGGATAATGAATATTATTCCGGATTTTAAACCCTTTGTAACGTTGCTGTTTATGTCCTGGATATAAATTTTGTTTTTCTTTTCTAAAAACTTCCACAAAATATGCAGCCGTATTACCTATATCAAACTATTGCACTTACTGGTACATATTTTTGGAAATGGTATGTCCTTTCCGAGAATCATTATCTTGGACACCGCGTATATTGCTGAAGGAATCTTTTGGTACCTAATGGAATACAAAGCAGCAAAATAGGTAATTCCTAACCTTCAACAATGTGAATTCTGCGTTAAATGTACCCTTAAAAAGGTTTTCCGATTGCCAAAGTCCCTGATAATAAACGAACAAGTAGTTTTCAAATTTGGAATGTCTTGAAATAGAGGGTATTCATTTCAAAACGTTACCTAGTTGGTTGTGAAATGTCCAAAGAAGAGGATGAAAGAACAAACTTTGATTATGTCCTCCTTTTCTGTCAAAAATGTATAGCCTTCAAGATGACGTTTTCTAATAAACATCTCGTAGATCTCATTCACTTTGTCATCATCTAGTTACCGTTGGGATCTTCCCCGGTTTTCGGGTAGGAGGTTTAGACCGCTCTGAGAGTATTTGCATCTTTATATTCTTAATGAGAAAACAAAGGATGGTCAGAGCGCTCCAGTGCTATCACTGCAATTTTGTTTATACCTATCTCCTTTCAGCACATGTTGAGAAGATGCGATGAAAATGTCAGATTTCCAACGCTAATCGGATAACGATAGTAAATAAATAAGATAAAACTACTGCCAATGGTCCTGAAACCCACCCATTGTAGGAAAGTTATTAACAGAAACTTTATCGTTTGAATAAACTTGCCAGGTATTTAATAGTTTCGCTTTAATTTCTGTATTCTTTCGAGTTTTATTCAACAACTTAGCTTAGAAATAATAAAAATGCATTGCACAGTGCGTGACGTCACACGATGAGAAGATAGTTGAACGTCGCGAATATTCTTGTTGGCGTCGTGCGTGGGTCGCGGGTGGAATTTTCTCGTTTTTCGTTCAAAAAACGTTTTCGGAAAAGTGCGAACTTACGTGAATGCACGTGGAAACTTCCCTACATCCCCATATGCTACTTTTCCTTGGCTCGAATTGCATTTTCGGTGCCAATTTTGACTTTACTTGATGCCTCTACGACACCATCAAGGAGCAGTGTCAGCGCATTCCAGAGATTAGACAGGTTAGTGACCTCATTTTGTGCATGTAAAATCCCAGATGGTGACCCCAGTGTCCCCATGGTCTATAAATTGTGGACTCTAAATTGATTTTTCGCATCAAACATTGAAAATAATTAGGCAATGATGAATAATTTCAAATTTAATACGGCGCCGGCGCTCCGCGGAGCGGTCGCTATTGAAACTATCTGTCAAAATCCGATCGACTAATGCTGCGTTCACACTGGCATTTCCAGTAGTCGCCTTAATGTCGATTTCTGATTGGCTTTAAATCTTTATGGCGGAAATGTCTATGCACACTTTTGACCAATGAAATATCGACATTATAAGTGCTTCGAGGGCTGCCCACGTGATTGTACCATACTAGTGGGGAGTTTTCGCAATGACAATTTTCGTTAATGGGTTGACTTCTAATAATAATACGTATTATTAGCATTGAAAGTTCAAATATGCAAAATGCGTCCATTTGCCTTATTAAAGTGTCGCTTGTTTTTTTCATTCATGCCTAAAAGAACAGGAAAAACATCATAATGAACTAAAGAAAGAATCGAAACTGTTCAGAGAAAGGCAGGAAAATCGTCATGAAGAGCAAAAGAAAAACAGGAGAGACGTCATCAAGAACTAGTGAACCATCTAGCAGCCAGAGTTTCGGTACTCGATCGGGAAAGCATCAGTAGAATTGAATGATGGCTGGACCACACAGGCACTTTGAGATGAACAAACGAACGACACAGACATTGAACTAATACTGTTGGCAAAAATTGAGGATAAGAGGCCGGGCTGGCGAGCTATTGCTAACAACAGTCCACATTTATGGACTCAGTTAGACTCTTATTATAGAAAATGGATTACTGAATGGGAGAGTCTGGACGGCAGAACCATAGTTAGTCAATTAGTTAATCCCGATAGGAGGAACTCAGATGTACTAAAAGAAATGCCCCACGAAACAATTGGAGGTCACTTTGGCGTGAATAACACTCTGGCAAAACAGTGACAGCAGACAACAAATACCATGGATTATTTCACCAAATGGCCTGAAGCGTAAGCCCTGTCTAATTAAGAAGCGAGAACTGTGGTAATGTTGCTGGTAAATTAAATGTTATGCAGATTTAGGGTACTTCTCGAACTCCATCCGAATGAAGGACGAAAATTTGAATCGGCCGTTTTCCAGAAAATCATGGAACTTCACCGAATTTGCAAGACCAGGGCAACTTCTTTGCATCTACAGTAAGATGGGATGTAAGAGAGATTTAATCGGAACATAAAATAATATCTAACCAAGGCAAAATATGACTTGTTAGTTAACTCCCACGGTTTCCAGGAAGGTCACTTGCTGTGACTGTACAATTTGTACAATAAATCATTAATTCGTTACGTAGTTGTAAAAACATAAAAATACCTTTCTCTGAGTCGGTACTTGTAGCATTTGAAAATTTCTTTATAAGCTAATTTCATTTGACATTAATTTCATATTCCACACATCGCTCCCTATTCAGAGTTGTCATTTGAAAACACCTAATTTTTGGCGTTGACATTGATGCTGTCATAGGTTCGTCCTTCAAGACTGGTTATTTTCGGCGTTGTCAAATTTACTCCTCAAATCTAGGTATTTGCCCATTTAGCTTTCATGCACTTTCATAAATTATAAACATTTTATATCTAAGCATCTCTGCTTCTCTGATTTCCATTCCCTTTTTGGAGGGAAGAACCACGGTGAATAATCTTAAATACACGTATTTGAGTGAAAGATGAATTCTTTTATCAAATATTGGCCGAACCGCGGCGCCACATGCATTGCGTTTTGGGTTCAAGATTATTTCCGCTCGGAGCTGGAAGTCTAGCCTTGAAGCAAAACACCTCATAAACGCGCGCCGCCATTTTGTGTGATTTATCGCGCGTCTTTGGCGTCTTTGAGAAAGTGTTTAAAAAGCTATAAAATTGTTAGTTGTTTTCATTGTTACTGTTGCTGTTTGTGAAAGTTAATCCCTTAGAATGGGAGGAGCAGGATGTGCGGTGTGGGGCTGTAAACCTTCCACAAGCCAATTTATGTTTTCAAATCCAGAAAAAAGTGCGGAAATCTGTAAGGTTTGGAAACTTGCTATTACAAACTTCTGCTTATTTCGTTATTGTGATGAAAAGGAAATCTATTATAAGTAAGTAGCGCCAGGCAATTTAATAAACAATTTCGTTATTTTTTATATTGTACTACAGTAGTTGGTAATGTTGGTATCATAAATATATAATATACCTGCCTCTTTCGTACATATAGGGCGAATTCCAAAACTCACCAGCTCATTTACCTGGTAGATCAGTCACCTGCTTAATCCATTGAATTGCTAGATCGCCATCACATGACCAGCTTAACGGCGGTAGATGATCTGGTGACTTTTGGAATTCGCCCATATATGAATTGGAAACAACTGAAAATTGGCAATCATAACAATTATGACTTCCCTATGTATGGTTCTTTCACCATTCTGGGGTAAGGAGTAATTTATTAAGTTTCCCTACTCAAGTCTAAGCTTGGGTATCTTTGTCATTTTGGCTTTCTCCTTTATTGGTCCATGGTCCATTTTACTATGGGTTTCCATAGATAGTTTCAGTAGCCACTAGCCACACCATATAATATTTCACCACCTTTCCCGGTCAATATCCATTAGTAAAGCAGCCATGCAGGCTTATGTTTAACACACCAGTATAAGATATCTAATCATCTGTCCCTTCATCATTTAAAAGTTATCTAGAGGAGAGTAAAGCTCAGCTACACAATACAATCCAGAAAACATCGTCTGAGACAACAGACTCACTCAAGTTTATATATGGTAAGAAACTAAAGTAAATGGAGTGTCTCCCAAGTTTATTTAACTTGTTGTTTGCCTAAAACCTATATGAATCTCGACCCAACTTCCAATAACTCCAGAGCTGCCCTTATGTGCATTATATGTGGTACTGATAGGTGAATTACCCTCCTTTTGTTTTTTAAAGTATTGTCTTGAAAACAAGTATGGCCACATTAGTCACTATCCAAGTCTACGAAGTTATCATGAGATGAAAGTCACCACAAATTGATAAATATCTCAACTAAAAGACATCCTAGTATCTATTATTATTTTACCCGAAGTAACGTTTCCAAAAGCAAATACCGTTACAAGAAATCTAATTTGTTGCGTTTCATTACGTGTTTTGAAAGATATTTGCAAAATATCGGAGACGTTAACCGTTTGATGTGGCAAAGTATTTATAAATGCGGGTTTTAAGAGCGGAAAAGTGAATTAAGTGGGTGACAAGCGCATTTTATTTCCAGCCTCTTTTACCCTTAATTACTCTCGGCGCGAACTGTTAGCACTTAGACGATTTACAACTCTTTTAAAGGCAGGCTCCAGCAGTGGAAGCTATTTTTGTTACTTTTCTCAGTGTTGTAGGTTTTTGGAAATTGACGAGAGCGAAAGGTCAAACATACAAGTATCTTTTTATGTAATAAGCCAATATAAATAAATAAATAATTCCACATCATTCGGCAAATCACTTGTTTACTTTCGCACGTCGTTGTTTACGTCAACATCTCAAATTTACCGTAAACAAAATAAATTAAAGCGCATATGAGAGGTCAAATTAAGGAAAAAGTGAGGCGATTTTTCTTCTGGTTATCTTGAAAACTCTACACTTCGTTTGGCGGTCCAAAGATTTAAATACGAGCTCTCCTGCTTATATCAATCAGTGATGGGTCCAACTAAAGAGGGATTCTCAAGAAAAATGCCAGTCTATTTACGTCACGCACTCTTCAGATTCAGATTGTTTGTCCCGGTGACCTCTGCACCCCCGACGATAACACTGTACTTGTAATACTCGACCTCTGTTTCGAAGGCAAGATTACATGGCGATACGTAAAAGCATGCAAATTTATATAGACAGATAAAACATCCAACTAGGTGGATAGGAAAATCAATCCGAGTTTCGAGGTCTCCTCCTTGTTAATTAAACCAAAGTCATATATCAAAATGATGTTGATTTGAGTGTGTTTCTGGAAACATTAGCGAGTTACGAAAAAATACAGATGATAAAAATGTAGTTTTTTTCCCTACAAGTACCGAAAGTGATAGGTGCGTGATTTCTGTTTACACGAATGATTCAAAGCTATAAGCCATTCACTTATTATTGTGGTCAAAAGGCGTTGGAAAATTGACTTTAACATTTTTATCGTATCTTCGCAACATGAGCAAAAAGAAGATGGATATAAAAAAAAATGAATATTGAACCCACTCGTAGAATACAACAGAACGTGAGATCGGCCAAGGACCGCAGAGATCGGCAGCCGGAGTTTACCTAGTACCATGCAGCTGTGGCTCATTGGCACCACAAAACGCAGTATCAACATGAGGATTACGGAACACAAGAGGAACTTACCATAGCACACTCTCTCCGAAGGTCACGACATCCTTTTCAACGGGGTGGATATCTTATATCAATCGCAGCGTTTTTATCCGAGATTAACGAGAGAGGCCATTGAGATCTTTAAACACGACAACAATTTCATCAGGGGGAAAATACGTTTCTAAATGCAGATTGGACGCGAGTTCTACGACATACTTCAAGTGTGCCGAAACCCCGCGTCACCATTACCCCCACCCCAGTTCCCCCACTGCAGCGCGACGGCGGGGGAATAAATACAACGGAGCTCACCACAGTCGAATCAGTCATCGTGAGGAAGCACGGGAAATCACTTCTCCTATTGCCTCGTCGCCTTTGATAATGTCTGCCGCAGGTGTAGGTGAAACGTCAGGAAGAAATTCCATTGGACCACAGCTTCAAAACGCGGAAAACACTTTAAATTGTATTTTGACCGGCCGTGAAAGCCTTCACAGTCTTATAATTTTGAAAGAGCATTTCATATACCTGTCTTCATTTGTTGTCCCATTAAACAGCGTCAAAACGTCGCCATTTTCCCATTTCGAGTTTTTTTTTGTCCAAAATCGTTTAAGATAGAACAGAGCGCTTTGAAATTCCGTACTTTAGTTTTTAAAGGCCTATCAAATGGCCTTGATTTTTTATTATTTAAGGGCCGGTATTTTCAATTCCGATTAAATAATTTGAACACTGATTATCCTTTTAATCGCCTGATGTGATTTGGCACACAAATGTTTTATTTTTTCCTTTTGTGATGGTGGTGGAATAGTAAACAACTGCGAAACTACGAGTTGACGTTCTAAATGTTCTAAAATGACGTTCTAAATCAAAAAAATGTTACTTTAGTATAGAATGCAAGAATATAACGGGTGTTTATTAGAAAAAGACATAAATAGACACAAGTCAAAAATTAACTCACAAACTAAAAATTAACTCACGAGTTCAAATTTTAGTTGGCGAGTTTGGTTTCCAAAATTCCTGGTATTTACGTGTATTGATGAGTTTAGACTGTTCTTTGGGTTTTAGAAATATTTTAGCCAAAATTTTTCTCGTGAGTATTAATCGTTAACTGAACTTTTCTACTTTGATTCGCGAGTTAGAAATTGATTTACGAGTCAAAAGTAACCCACAAGTCAAAAATTAACTCACAAATTAAAAATTAACTCGTGTGCAAGTTTTAACTGGCGAGTTTGGTTTTCCAAAATTCCAGATATTTGCATGTCTTGGTGAGTTTTGACTATTCCGTTGGGTTTTGGAAATATTTTTGCTAACGTTTTACTAGTGGGTTAATCGTTTACTGAATATTCTAATTTGACTCGCGAATTAAAAATTAGTTAACAATTTAAAAATTAACACTTGGGTTAAAAAATTAACTCATGAGTTCAAATTTTAACTGGCGAGTTTGCTTTTCCAAAATTCCAGGTATTTGCTTGTCTTGGTGAGTTTGGACTGTTCCTTGGGTTTTGGAAATGTTTTAGCCAAAATGCTCGTGAGTATTAAACGTTAACTGAACTTTTCTACTTTGATTCGCGAGTTAGAAATTAATTTACGAGTCAAAAGTAACCCACAAGTCAAAAATTAACTCACAAATTAAAAATTAACTCGTGTGTAAGTTTTAACTGGCGAGTTTGGTTTTCCAAAATTCCAGATATTTGCATGTCTTGGTGAGTTTTGACTATTCCGTTGGGTTTTGGAAATATTTTAGCTAACGTTTTACTAGTGGGTTAATCGATTACTGAATATTCTAATTTGACTCGTGAATTAAAAATTAGTTAACAATTTAAAAATTAACACTTGGGTTAAAAAATTAACTCATGAGTTCAAATTTTAACTGGCGAGTTTGCTTTTCCAAAATTCCAGGTATTTGCTTGTCTTGGTGAGTTTGGACTGTTCGTTGGGTTTTGGAAATATTTTAGCCAAAATTTTGCTCGTGAGTATTAAACGTTAACTGAACTTTTCTACTTTGATTCGCTAGTTAGAAATTGATTTACGAGTCAAAAGTAACCCACAAGTCAAAAATTAACTCACAAACTAAAAATTAACTCACGAGTTCAAATTTTAGTTGGCGAGTTTGATTTCCAAAATTCCTGGTATTTACGTGTATTGATGAGTTTAGACTGTTCTTTGGGTTTTAGAAATATTTTAGCCACAATTTTTCTCGTGAGTATTAATCGTTAACTGAACTTTTCTACTTTGATTCGCGAGTTAGAAATTGATTTACGAGTCAAAAGTAACCCACAAGTCAAAAATTAACTCACAAATTAAAAATTAACTCGTGTGCAAGTTTTAACTGGCGAGTTTGGTTTTCCAAAACTCCAGATATTTGCATGTTTTGGTGAGTTTTGACTATTCCGTTGGGTTTTGGAAATATTTTAGCTAACGTTTTACTAGTGGGTTAATCGTTCACTGAATATTCTAATTTGACTCGTGAATTAAAAATTAGTTAGCAATTTAAAAATTAACACTTGGGTTAAAAAATTAACTCATGAGTTCAAATTTTAACTGGCGAGTTTGCTTTTCCAAAATTCCAGGTATTTGCTTGTCTTGGTGAGTTTGGACTGTTCGTTGGGTTTTGGAAATATTTTAGCCAAAATTTTGCTCGTGAGTATTAAACGTTAACTGAACTTTTCTACTTTGATTCGCTAGTTAGAAATTGATTTACGAGTCAAAAGTAACCCACAAGTCAAAAATTAACTCACAAACTAAAAATTAACTCACGAGTTCAAATTTTAGTTGGCGAGTTTGGTTTCCAAAATTCCTGGTATTTACGTGTATTGATGAGTTTAGACTGTTCTTTGGGTTTTAGAAATATTTTAGCCACAATTTTTCTCGTGAGTATTAATCGTTAACTTAACTTTTCTACTTTGATTCGCGAGTTAGAAATTAATTTACGAGTCAAAGGTAACGCACAAGTCAAAAATTAACTCACAAATTAAAAATTAACTCGTGTGCAAGTTTTAACTGGCGAGTTTGGTTTTCCAAAATTCCAGATATTTGCATGTCTTGGTGAGTTTTGACTATTCCGTTGGGTTTTGGAAATATTTTAGCTAACGTTTTACTAGTGGGTTAATCGTTTACTGAATATTCTAATTTGACTCGCGAATTAAAAATTAGTTAACAATTTAAAAATTAACACGGGTTAAAAAATTAACTCATGAGTTCAAATTTTAACTGGCGAGTTTGCTTTTCCAAAATTCCAGGTATTTGCTTGTCTTGGTGAGTTTGGACTGTTGTTTGGATTTTGGAAATATTTTAGCCAAAATTTTGCTCGTGAGTATTAAACGTTAACTGACCTTTTCTACTTTGATTCGCGAGTTAGAAATTGATTTACGAGTCAAAAGTAACCCACAAGTCAAAAATTAACTCACAAACTAAAAATTAACTCACGAGTTCAAATTTTAGTTGGCGAGTTTGATATCCAAAATTCCTGGTATTTACGTGTATTGATGAGTTTAGACTGTTCTTTGGGTTTTAGAAATATTTTAGCCAAAATTTTTCTCGTGAGTATTAATCGTTAACTAATCTTTTCTATTTTGATTCGCGAGTTAGAAATTGATTTACGAGTCAAAAGTAACCCACAAGTCAAAAATTAACTCACAAACTAAAAATTAACTCACGAATTCAAATTTTAGTTGGCGAGTTTGATTTCCAAAATTCCTGGTATTTACGTGTATTGATGAGTTTAGACTGTTCTTTGGGTTTTAGAAATATTTTAGCCACAATTTTTCTCGTGAGTATTAATCGTTAACTGAACTTTTCTACTTTGATTCGCGAGTTAGAAATTGATTTACGAGTCAAAAGTAACCCACAAGTCAAAAATTAACTCACAAATTAAAAATTAACTCGTGTGTAAGTTTTAACTGGCGAGTTTGGTTTTCCAAAATTCCAGATATTTGCATGTCTTGGTGAGTTTTGACTATTCCGTTGGGTTTTGGAAATATTTTAGCTAACGTTTTACTAGTGGGTTAATCGTTCACTGAATATTCTAATTTGACTCGCGAATTAAAAATTAGTTAACAATTTAAAAATTAACACTTGGGTTAAAAAATTAACTCATGAGTTCAAATTTTAACTGGCGAGTTTGCTTTTCCAAAATTCCAGGTATTTGCTTGTCTTGGTGAGTTTGGACTGTTCCTTGGATTTTGGAAATATTTTAGCCAAAATTTTGCTCGTGAATATTAAACGTTAACTGACCTTTTCTACTTTGATTCGCGAGTTAGAAATTGATTTACGAGTCAAAAGTAACCCACAAGTCAAAAATTAACTCACAAACTAAAACTTAACTCACGAGTTCAAATTTTAGTTGGCGAGTTTGGTTTCCAAAATTCCTGGTATTTACGTGTATTGATGAGTTTAGACTGTTCTTTGGGTTTTAGAAATATTTTAGCCAAAATTTTTCTCGTGAGTATTAATCGTTAACTAAACTTTTCTATTTTGATTCGCGAGTTAGAAATTGATTTACGAGTCAAAAGTAACCCACAAGTCAAAAATTAACTCGTATGCAAACTTTAACTGGCGAGTTTGGTTTTCCAAAATTCCAGTATTTGCATGTCCTGGTAAGCTTGTGGTGTGTTTGCATGTCTCGCGAGTTCTTCCTTTTACTAGTGAACTTTTAACAATCAGTTATAAGTTCTATTGCGATTCAAACACGTAGTCCAATAATTGTTTCAAGTAGTTTTCTGTCTCGCAAGATTTGTTACATTCGAAACGTCGGCCTTAGCTCAAACTTAAAGAATAGTAACTCTACTATGTTCCAACTCCCAAATTATTACAAGTTCTATTGTGATTTAAACACGCTTTTATGTGTCATGATATAACCATAACTCGCGAGTTATTGTTGTTACTTGTACTTTTTTTTAGTAGGTTCAGCTCGTAACATTGGCCTCAGCTGTAGTAATCTTCTAAATTGAAAAACTTGGAAACTTAAAGAATCTTAGACTCACTGACTCGCGAGTTCTAACTTTTACTCGTGAACCTTTAACAATCCTTGTGAGGATTGTTTCTTCTCAGTAGCAAAACTTACGCGATTTCAAGTTCTTAATTAAATTAAATTAACTATATCTCGCGGATTACCCTGCTACTCGTAGGTTTTTCAATAGTTTTAGCTCGTAGGATTGATATTATCTTTAATCTTATAAATAATTAAAACGATTTAAGCAATTTATATCGCGCAAATTTGTCGAACTCGGCCAAATTATTATGGCTATAAGTATCACAAATTAACGACAACTCGCGAGTTTCAACTCGAGACTATTAGTTTTAGGTCGTAATATTAACATTACCGTCAATCTTCTAAATAATTAAAAAGTCTTAAGCAATTTTTATCTCGCGAGTTTTGTCCCACTCATAAATTGTGCTAAAATTTGCAACTTACTTTACTCTTTCAGCCACAACTTTTATAAGTTCTACTGCGACCTAAACACACTACTTATAAGTATCCTTATTTAACAACTCGCGAGTTATTGTTAGTTGTTAATGTTTCAGTTCGTAGAATTTATACAACTAGAGACTTTTATTTATTCGTGAGTTTGTTCAAGTCTGACTGTTTTCTCCATCACAATGTTAGAAAAAATTTTGAGTGAAACCACTAGAAAACTAACTAAATAGCTCGATAAATAATTATTGAATGGTACTACTACCTTTGTGAAGCGTATATTATAGAAAAGCTATCATGTTACTGTTGTATTCCTACTTATTGTCAGTTATACTTTTTAAGATTTTTTCCTTAATCAGACAAAACTGAATTATTGCTAAATCTAATTTTAAAACTGAAAAACAACAACACAGATAAGCTTATCTCCCTGTGTGATAGCAGGCGCCATAATGTGTTAACGAATCCAGTAAATTCCAGCTAAAGCCAAAATTTTACCGAAATATACAATTTACAGAGTGTACACAGAGGCGCACTTGAGTATCGGCCCTAAAGGCACATAGGTGAAGAGATAATGATTCCCTGCATGGCCTCTGGCATTGGCAAGAAACACGATACCTTTTGCAGCAATTTAGCACGCCTAATTAGATCGGAAGGGAACAGCCCTAACTTGGAAATGGGGGGGTGGGAGTGATGGTAATTGATCTCGAATCTGTATTAAGACAGTTTTTTTTCAAACGGGGTTAAAGGGTATTTCTTCCAGTCAGTTCGTCAAAATATTGATAACAGTTCGATTGGGTTTCACCATTTATTGTTCTTTAATCGGTACTAGACTAATCTTCAATGAGATGTTGCTTATAAATATTTATTTGATGGATGCAAAAATAGATGTATTCCGCAATTTATTGATTTTCTTAAGAGAACATGTGCGGATTTAAAATGTCTCTGAAACTTCTCGACTATTGAAGAGTAGGTGGTTACCAATTTGTTGATCAACCCATCTGGAACTAGTTTCGGGGTCTACCCCTCATCAGTAGGTACAGCCTTGGCTGGTCGACAAAGTGGAGACCGTGAGTTCGAAGCTTAAAGCCAAAAATGTACGAAAGAGCGGTGAGATGTTGTACAGAGCAGGAACAGGCTACATCCACCAGCGTATTAGATCTAATACTGCCTGGTAGATGGCTCTCAATTCGAGAAGCAGCCCATATTGCTCTGTATTATCTCACAAGTTATCGGAACTAGAACGAAGTATAAAGAGTAGGTGGTTTCCAATTTGTCGATCTCCACTTTGTCGACCAGCCTACTAATGAGAGGTAGACCCCGAAACTAGTATGCAGGTGGGTTGATTGACAAATTGGTTATCACCTACTCTTTCTATTTCGTTGTGGTTCCAATAACCTGCGAGACACAGAGCAGTATGGGCTGCTCCTCGAACTGAGAGCCATCTGCCATGCAGTATTAGATCTAATCGCTGGTAGATGTCGCCTGCTCCTGTTCAGTACAACATCTCACCGTTCTCGAATATTATTTAATAACAATGAAAACTCATTCTTTACATCGAAAAATAAAAAAGAACTCTGTGTAATGTTTCAGTGCCAAATACCCAAAATAATAAGAATATATAAATCATTGGCTCACTTACCATGTGGATGTAACGACAATGTAGACGAAAGTGAGGGCAATTGATAGTTTCCAACTTCTGGCTCGGTTTTTATTTTGTGTAATTCTGTGTGTAACAAGTCCTGAAACAAAATTTTCGATATATTGGAAACTGTGATAAGCGGAGTTCCTTAGTTTTAATTTAATCAAACTTCATCAAGAAAATTAAATGTATTTTGATATTTTATTTACTCTTTTTGTCTAACTTCTCAATTAGCATTAATGTATAATATGACTAAAAAAAAACGAGGCGTCACCATTGTGCTGAATCACTCTGTACCCAACCAGTTCACGTACAGAATCATGCATTATTTGTTTGTTATTTCGCAGTAACAGCGCCTAATCTGTCAAAATTGAGATGAATAAGCGTAGGTATATCGATTTCGGATTTATTACCCTCGATAAAATAAAGGTCCATTCGGTGCATTATTAACAGTGGAACGTATCGTATATCCAGGTCCGGACCTCCGTCACGCCTGTACGTCACGGTATTAATGTGCTGATTTGAGCAGGAAAAAATGAATTATCGCTGCCGCATTTATAAATCGCCTTTTATCGATATGATTTACGAAGAAAACGGGCCAATTAATATCAGTTTCAGTAGCCATTATGGCGGTTGTGCTAAAGTCAATACCTATTCAGTTTATTATGACCGTTAGGAATTAATGGTTTCCAGGAATTTGATATCGGGATCAAAAATGGGTGGGAATTTTGACTTTGAATCGAGACTAAAAACGTGAAAAATTGCTTGGTGATTTTAAGTCGTTAACTAGTGTATGAGTTGATTAATCTACGAGAGAAAATGGGAATCGAAACGCAGCCGAGAGTTAATTTTTGTTGAGAGAATTAAAGACTGATTATTCTTATAGAAACAGAAAAATTCTATTTTATCTTTATACTAAAGAAAAAAGTTAAGCTTCTGCTGGGAATCGAACCCAGACCTTCCACTTTCCGGCAGAGCTTCCGCCCAGAAAGTGGAAGGTCTGGGTTCGATTCCCAGCAGAAGCTTGACTTTTTCTTTATAAAATATTATGCCCGAATCACCATTAAAAATTATTCTATTTTAATTCTTATACGGAGGTTTAATATGTAACTAAGCAATTAATCCTATATGATATTCAACTTTTTATCCATGACCACGGCTAAAAACGGTCAATTAGGAGAGTGAGAGTGGTGTGAGAGCAGTTGACAAAAATGGATTATTTTTGCAAGCATATAATGCACGCGAAGGTGTCGTTTAAGCTCACGAGTGTAGCGAGTGGCGCAAATCACCTGAGGGACTTCTGGCTGTCATAATATACTGTTACGCCCGACCGTCGGTCCACAGCGGCAACGCCGACCGCTACCCCGAGAACCCATCTAGACTAAACAAGAACCGGGAACAATCGCCTGCGTTCTCGAAAGTACGAGAGTGTGTTCAGGCCGGGTATATAAACCAGTGAGCCGTGCGAGATGGAATCGAATAGATATTGCACTGTAGTAAGTAAGCGAACAATGCGAAATATTAGTAAAGAGTAATTGTGTTTTAGTTGTGTTGTAATATAGTTAAAAGTAAATAAAAGTGTGTAGTTAATTGACGATAAATTATTGGAACCCGTAGCCCCAAACAACTGGTATCAGAAGTGGGATAATTGTCGTCAAATTTATGACGGTAGAGAAAATAGTGGGACGATCAGAACTAAGAGGGGGGCAATGTTACGCCCGACCGTCGGTCCACAGAGATTCCGGCCGAAGCGGCAGCGCCGACCGCGACCTCGGGAACCTATCTAGACTAAACGAGAACCGGGAACAGTCGCCTCCGTTCACGAAAGTACGAGAATGTGTTCAGGCTGGGTATATAAACTAGCGAGCCGCGCGAGATGGGATGAAATAAAGTGTGTAGTTAATTGTGTAGTTAATATGTATAGAGCGGTCGAATTTATTGTTAGGAATCTGCACTAGGGTATGCGTGTTGCTGAATCGTTTTTTGACTTGTTCAACGCCTTTGACACCTTAAACCACGACATTTGAAAGAGGTGCCACGACACACTCCCTTCGACCACTTTATTCCGCCTCTGCCTTGGTCGAGGTGTGCCCCAGGGCTCTATTCTAGGGCCCACGCTTTTCTTAATTTTCTTAATAAAATTTTTAGGGGTCCACGTGGACCTTGTCTGAACTGAAAAACTTATATCCGCATGTGGGAATCTAGACTAAACATCTACTGTGGGTGAATTAGAAGACAAAGATCAGTTCATTCTGGACACTATTAAGAATATTTATTTTTCCAACATTTAGTTAATTATAAGTTACGGTAATATTTTGAAAATCTGGATGCACTTTAATGAACACTTGTAGAGCTCAAATAAAAATTGTTTGTTTTTTTTTGTCTGAGATCGACTGATTCCTGTTACCTATTGAATTGCCGGGTCTTCGGAAAGACACGATTTTCAAACACCGTGTCAAGGCTCTTTCGCTTTAAAAACATATTTACTCATTTCAATTTAACATTTACTTTGTTTAATTTATTATAGTTCTAACGCTCACTTGTTTGACGATCTTTGAGCAACAAAGAATTTATTACACAAAAATTACACATTGAGAGACAGAAAACCACCACCGGTAATTTCTGCCTGAGATTATGATAATTAGTCACAAGTTGGGCGAGTTTACATCTATCTTTATATCTCGCTTCAGATGAAAAAGGATAGGACTAGACTTAGCCGAGTAAAAAATGTCATACATTATTTTCATTACGCATCGGTTCTGGTTCTGGTTGACATAAAAATGACAGACTAGCTGATTTTCAACCAATCAGCTTGGGTAAAAATTAGCTGGTCTGTCATTTGTATGTCAACCAGAACCAAAACCGCTGTGATACGAAATGACTTTAGTGCAATAATAGACGTTGAACTCTTCGGTATCATTTGAGAACATGTTCAGCACGTATGTCTTGAAATGCATCGGTGAAATTAGCTTATCAAAGAGGCTAATATTTTATCAGCTTTTTAAGCAGTATAGCAACTAGAGATGATAATTTCGAACGCATGCATAACCATTTAACAAAGAATTTGACAAAATTATATTAAATATTGTCAACAAGGTCACAAGCAGTAACCCTGCTACACAACCATACATACATTTAATTTTTTAATTACGAGCAAAATACACACATTACACTTTGTTATCGCACTTAATAATAATAATAATAAAAACAGTATGCGTGTATATAATTTAAAATTGTAAATATTTAGAATAGGAAATCAAACATCACAGTCGTCCGCGTGCTTTATTGGAAATTAGTAATTATCGATAAGTTTATAAAATAGCATAATATTTGTTTGTTTTTAATAAGTAAACAAACGCCCACTCAGTAAACATCCATAAAGTAGATACCTATAATATGAAAACGTTAAGTCCCACCCTAGTGCGCAGCGAGTATATTTCTGTTTTTGATCGGAATGGCGCATTTGCAATCCCTTAAGAATGTAACAAACTCAACTCGAATGAAATTAACCTCTGAAAAGGTTTTTTTAAAAAATGGTTAAAAACGCGATTTCAAAAGTGCTCAAAAATCGACCGCCAAAGGGGTCTATCTCCGAAAATATTGCAGCTACGGAACTACGGTGGGAGGTGAAAGAGGGCATCAAAAAGAGGAAAATACTGTTGGATTTACTCCAATCGGTCAAGGCGTTCTCAAGTTACAGGCTGTCAAAGTTGAGAATTGAGAAAAAAGTAATACCGCCCTCTTTGGACATTTTGAAAAAAATTTCGGGATAATTTTTTTGCCGTTTTGAATCGGAATGGCGCATGTGCAATCCCCTAAGACCGTAACAAACCAAGTTTGAATCAAATTAAACTCTAAAGAGGTTTTTAAAAAATGGTCAAAAAATGCGATTCTAAAAGTGACTAAAAATCGACCACCGAAGGGGTCTATCTCCGAAAATATTGCGGCTACGGAACTACCGATGGTGGGAGTTGAAAGAGGATATCAAGAAGAGGGATATACAGTTGGATTTACTCCAATCGGTCAAAGCGTTCTCAAGTTACAGGCTGTCAAAATTGAGAATTGAGAAAAAAGTCTTAATACTTTAATACTCCCCTATGTAATACCCCCCCCCTTTGGACATTTTGAAAAAAATTTCGAGATAATTTTTTTGCTGTTTTGAATCGGAATGGTACGTTTGCAATCCCCTGAGAACATAACAAACTCAATTCGAATGGAATTAACCTCTGAGGGGGTTTTTTTAAAAATGGTCCAAAAACGGATTCTAAAAGTGCCTAAAAATTGAACTCCGAAGGGTCTATCTCCGGAAATAGTGCACCTACGGAACTTCCGATGATGAGGGGTGAAAGAGGACATCAAAAAGAGGACAAAACAGTTGGTTTTACTCCCATCGGTACACACGTTCTCTAGGAACAGGCGGTTAAAGTTGAGAATTGAGAAAAAAGTCGTAATACCCCCCACCCCTTTGGACACTTTTTGAAAAACATGTCGGGAAATTTTTTTGGCTGTTTTTGATCGGAATGGCACGCTTGCAACTCCCTAAGTGGCAACAAACTCAAATCGAATGAAATTAAGCTCTAAAAGGTTCTTTTGAAAAATGGTCCAAAAACGCTATAATAAAAGTGCCTAAAAATCGACTTCTGAAGGGGGCGATCTCCGAAAATATTGCACCTACGGAACTTCCGATGGTGAGAGGTGAAAGAGGACATCAAGGAGAAGACAACACAGTTGGATTCACTCTAATCGGTCCAAGCGTTCTCAAGTTATAGGCGGTCAAAGTTGAGAATTGAGAAAAAGTCGTAATACCCCCCCCCCCCTCCGAAGGGGTCTACCTCCGGAAATATTGCACCTACGGAACTTCCATGGGAGGCGACAGAGGGCATCAAGAAGAGGAAATTACAGTTTGACTCACTCCAATCGGTCAAGGCATTCTCAAGGTACAGGCTGTCAAATTTGTCAATTCAACCCAAATATAAAGATGGAAATACACTTAGTGCGCACTAGTAAAAACGCTTTTTTAAAAAGGCCTAATTAAAGAAAAAGATTAGGATTACCGGACTATGGAAAGGATGCCGAAAAGCTTAACTTTGATCACAGTTTAAAAAATTATAAAAAAAAAATAGTATATTATCCAACAAGCATATAATGTAGGCCATTAGTACCGAAGGTGTCTTTTGAGCGACATCTTCGGTAATAATGTGGCTTCGGTAATGCGAGAGGGCGCTGGGCCCTGTTTCACGTTTCACACAAATTCGCTTGAGGAAATGACGCCTATTATATGCAAGTTGGATACTACGTTTTGTCCACGGCTTAATTTACAATTTTTGCATACCTAACAATCAATTAGATAACTCGGTCGTAAACCCGAGTTTTATTTTGATTGTCAAAGTCGAAGTGACGTTAAAACCATTATGGCGAGCCGTCAAGGCGGCCAGAATAGTTGGAACCTTCATTTGTTTTGTTTGTAATTTCCAACATGGCGGTGTCGGCATGCAATTCTTATGGAGTGTATAATGAAAAAACAAAAGACGCGGAGTGAATAATGAATATTATTGACGCTGTTACAGTTTAAAGGTTTAACTATATCCTTATCTATCGTCTTATTATTAGTCAATAAACTTACGCAAAAATTGCGTAAATAGGCAAGCTTAACACATATAAATTGAACGCAAAAATGTCTTTCTGGGAACTCCTGACTTATGCTAGAATTGCTCTCTAAAAAGGTGCTACTCTGGAGTTTTTATTAATATATTATGATGACAAATGACAAAAGATGAATGCATCATGAAGCGAATAAAGGTCGTTGACCGGTGTTATGTTCACCTTTGGCGGTTTTTAATACCAAATCTTGTAAAGTAAGTACATTTGTGAATTGACCTTTCATAACCCCGGATGGATTATTTTGAATTCAAAGACGGCCTAAACAGTTCTTAGACATTCATTGATTGCTTTATGTAATATTTTGTTTTTTTGTTCTCATGTGTGTTAATGTTATTTAACAAGTAACAAGTGAAGAAAGGCTGTTGGTGATAGTGGTTGCTTATACAGGGTGTAGATACAACCCAAATAAATAATACCTTTCATTAGCCGTTGTTTATGGATTTTGTCCACGACCACCTAATAATATATTAATATATTCAGCTTGTTGACAAAAGTTAAATAGAGCTCATATAGCGTCAAAGGGATAAATGAGTTAAAACTGCGGGAATAATATCATTATTCCTGCTTGATATTTAGTTATATATGTTGCCTTGGCAACCAGTGGGAGTTTTGCCGTCAAACGCGAGTGTCATTACTACAAGACATTTCAATAATTTTATTTACACTACTTATAAGATTTTATAATTTGTAATTTTTAGACTAAGGCCGTGGACAATGTTTAGTATTATACTCGTTTTTATGGCCATTATTCTCGCCTGCGGCTCGTGACGCAAACGTCCCCCCCCCCCTTTTTTTTTATTTTTGATCGTTTTAAACATATTTTAGGCTGTTTTAAATTGTTTCAAGCGGTTTTAAACTCTAGTCAGATTAAAACTATTTTAACTGTTTTAAACAGTTCAAAACATTTTTCTAGTACTTTAAAACTATTCTGTTATATTATTTTACGTATATAATTCCCATTATTCATCCTGAAAAACCACTGATTTGACAAGTTACAAAAGATCCAGTATCCACAAACAAAGTGAAATTAAAGAAATAAAATATAAAAAATATTCTTTTTTCTTTGTTTAATATGACATAACCTATCATCTCAACCTTAGAATAGGTAGACAGAGGAAGTAGGATACGACGCCACCGTCTGTTGCCAGTTTGCTCCAATCTGTCAAGTGTGAAAATGCCAGTGACGTAGCATTGGTATTGTAGCACATAAGAAAATATTTTATTAAATGTAATAATGGAACTAAATTACTATTTGTAACATTAGTAATATGATTAGCAAACATCGACTTTCTAATAAATAAATAGAAATAGTTGTGAATTAATAGTCGTTGATAACCCTGGGATTACATCTCCTACGCCACTGGAAAAACTGCTCAAATATTTAAATAAAAAAAATCTGTACAAGTTAAAGGATTAGAAAAATATTTCCCAAAATAGCATTATCGACTTCACTGCGGTATATACTAAATCATATTTCGAAGATTTGGATGTAAAATAACTGGTTTTAGAGTTATTTGAGATAATTTAATTGTTGCTGAAAAAACGCCATTATCTGTTTACCTATGAAACGCAACTTCAGGCTCCTTTCTACAGGCGCTGCTTTTACAACCGTAAGCTGTACATCCCACCATTGTAAACAATACAATTATTCATAATATTTAAGTCTCGCAAAATGCGATTTATTGCAAAAAAACACGTAGCCAACGAAACGTTTGGTTTTCGTCTTAAATATGTCGTCTCATCATTTTTGGTAACAGCTGTCAACGTAGCGGAGAATTGCGCGCGCGGATTCCATTGTCTACCTATTCAAAGATCTCAACTCAACAAAACTTCATATTTAAACGTCAATAACACCATTCTTAATTGTCATATGTCAAGAAAATTTCATCTTTAATCGTCATAATAATGGGTTTCGTGCACATGACGTCATTTTGCCAGAATTTTAGTAAATATAACCTCACTTTAATAATTAATTATATAATGTTTGCAATAAAATTGGTCTTTTTGCATTAATTTAAATCCTACTAAGGCCTTTTTGGGGATCCAAACTTTAAATTTAGTTATGTTGATGCAGAAGAACACAAATACAATATATTTTTTGTTTTCAACCAATGTAGTCACGTGCCGCACGAAACTCATTCTCATACGTCAAAAAGTGTTTTAATCGGTTATTTATTATTGCTTTTAAAACAATAAAAAAACCGTTTTAAACCACATTTTATACATTTGGTTTTAAACGTTGCACATCACTAGTGTGTTGCTGCAGTCAAATTTAATAAAAAAAAGGCGCTAGATATTTATATTTACCTTATAGTTTATAGGTTTTAGGTATAAAAGGCACGAACCTTTGCGGTTAGATAGTCTGATTTTTAATCTAGTGTAAGTGAGCTATAAGAACAAAATGCTATATCGAAGTGTTGATGGTAAATAGAGGATTATTAGTAGAGGGGAATTGTAATTTTGTTTAGTTGTGAAGTAAATAAATAGTGTTTTCGTTTATCCATACATCCATTATGTATGGATAATGGAAAATACCAAGAAAAGGAATGTTTTTGCCTCGGTTTTTGTATAGTACTATTGTTTATAGTTGAAAACTTTACAAAATTAAAAAAAAAATCAATGAAAGTCGAAACGTCGGCAATTTCACAAATATGAAGTAGCAGTTTTAATCTCCACCCGCTATCGGCCATTTCAAATATAATATCACGTTATAATACGTAGTTTAGTATCGTGATCGCGGACTGCTTCATTACGAAATTTTTTTATAAAATTGCAACACTCTGTCCCTCTGTGTCAATTAATTGTTTCTTAACCGGCACGTACAGCTGCGTCATCATTTTTCTGTATAAGAACTGAGACCTTATACTTGTGGGTATGGGTACTTTTGTATGATTCATGCCCCGTGAGTGCAAATACTGATGATGATGCCAACCCGCATCGAAACGTTTATGTAATGTAACTGAGAGAACTGATAAGAGGTACTTTGTTTTTCTCTCTCTTTTGGACCTCTTTAGGATAATAACCCAAGAATTCACCCCCTTCCATCCACGAAAAGTGATGCTTTTATTTAATCAACTTTAGACCGACTGGAAAAGAGGGGTAGTTTGTAAAGAAGCTCAAGAATGGTGACCAGTATTGATTCCCTCCTGACCATAGAAACTCTTGTAGATATCCTACCTTCTACACCATTCAACATTTCCATTTTGTCGTTTTGGGTTTCAAAAACGTGTAATTTTTTACACCGGAACATGTTTTGGTTTAGTATTTTTGACTTTCAATTTTTTTTATAAAGTCATCTCACTGTTCTAATTCCATGGCCTACTTGAGGTTTTTTTTAATAAATGCATGATGTAATTTTTCTATCAGTAATTGAGATTTTGGTTGGCACTTGAAGTCAAACGATTTGAAAATTTTTGCTTTGTCGAGTGACGGCTCTATATTCACAGCAGTTTAGAATGTTAATGGTTTTTTCATGCCCAGCTCAAATTTGATTATTCATCGACTTAAGTTGTTCTTGATTACCAAACTTTTGATTTAACTTACCGCAGATAAAATTTGAGGATGAATATTATTGTTGTCCCCCGAGGTGCGTTCGGCGAAGTTGAGCGCCTCAGGTAGCGGCACCTCGTTCATTATGCCGCCTCGCCGATAATCCACTTTAGCACCTATTAGTAAACAAACACAACAACGTTCACCATAAAACCGCGCTTTAACAATTGTTAAATCCAAAACAAACAACGGGCACGAGCAACACCGATTATGCGCTCATCAAATGTATTATTTATAAAATAAACCCGTAATCTGTCAAAGCTGTTTACATACTGGGCCTAGTTAAGTCTAAACACCGCCTGCGAGCCAATTTTTTTCAACCAAAATCGCGCCGTACGTGTAAACCGTGCTCGAAAATTAGAGACGCTCTGTAACTCTGTTTGCCAGTTGTCGCGATATGCAAATGAGCTTGGCGCCACGTGACAATTCGGCGGGGGATTTAAAGACGAGAGGCTCCGCCTCTGACCGGTATAGCTTAACTCCGCCCATTTCCCGCTGCTATGTCGCTGCTGCTTTACCCTGTGCAGCAGGACTTCGATTTTAAAGTTTGCGTTATGGGTTGTTAAACAGAGGCAGGACCATGGAACGTAAAGTTGCGAACTGATTATTAAGTTAATTTTGAGTTTGGGATTGGGACCAGTCAGAAAATGTGCTGAGTGTTCCCCAAGATCGTTGAGAAAAATAGCAACTGAAATATTGCTTGCACGAACAAAGTGTTATAAGTGTTACGACCAAACCTTTATTTTATTGCAATATTCCGGCACCAACACTCCCAAAAGACCGTAATAATAAGCCTTTCTGCGAACCTGACATCTCAAAGATTTGGCCTCATTTGAGATTGGCTCTCAAAGGCCACCATTTTTAAGGCCCATTGACATTTTTAACTCATGACACAATTGCATCGTCAAGGCACATCAGTTGGCCAATCACAACTTCAAATAATTTTACGTAAGACGTGAAGTGACGTCAACTCAAGAGGATATCGCGGCCATTTTTAAGGTACTCCTGATGACGTAACTTCATCGTCACAGCCCATCAATTGGCAAATCACAACTTCAAATGATTTCAGTTAAAAGACGTCAATTCAAGCGGGAGCCAAAACTGTAAAACAAGAGATTCTCTCCAGATGTAATCTATTAGCTCGTTGAGTACCCCTAATTTGCTGACCGAAAAGGATTTTATTTACTACAGAAAATTTTGCTGACAAGTTAAGAAAATCTTGCTGACCGCTATACGCAGAGTGATAATTGAGACTGTACTACACATTAAGTGCGAATTGCGTAAAAGTCGGACAGAAAAACACCACATAGTTACAATCCTGCAAATCTTTTAAAGTGAGATTTTTTGCTGGCACGTTAGAAATTCTCGTTATCTATATAAATAAATCGTTATCCCTAAAGGAAATAGTTAACACATTTAAAAATGCTACAAATTTTTAATTCCAAATATTCCCTATTTTACCGATAAAATTTCCGAAAATTATTTTTCCGGAAATTTTACATCACTAAAGAACATATTCATTTTGACGTTTTAGAATTGTCTAATTTCTTCAGTAATTCATCCAAGGACGGTAAACAGAACAGGACGGTCCAGTGTCATTTAAACATGTGCCCACAATCGTGACGTCAGCGTAGTGCCGACTTGGGAGCGATAATGACGTCATTATTCACCGAGCCCCCTAGCAATCATCGGCGCTGCAGTTACGGCTGTCAATAATGTCATTGCTGATTCTGTCATCAGTAATTTTTAGGAGCGTTTTCGGGTGGCTGCTCTAAAGCGCTGTGAGACTATTCCTGCCATTTGTTTTCTTAATAAGATTGTAAGGACGGAAATATAGTCTCAGGGCGCTCTAGAGCGGTCACCCGAAAAAGCTGTGAATTTTTGATTTGACATCTCGATGATTCGGCAACGATTGTTGTCGAACTCGATGAGATCGACATCATCGTATTCTAATTTTTGAATCTTTCCTTTATTGTTGTGATTGTATCTTTGAATAGCTAGACAGAGGAAGTAGGATACGACGCCGGCGTCTGTTACCAATTTGCTCCAATCTGTCAAGTGTGAAAATGCCAGTGGCGTAGCATTGGTATTGTACCACATAAGAAAATATTTTATTAATAGCAGATTATGTCACTAGGAGTAAAAGTGGGTCCTTTTAGTCCACTTAAAAAAAAATAATAATGGAATTCAATTACTATTTGTAACATTAGTAATATTAAACGTAATATTATTTGCAAACATCGACTTTCTATTAAATAAATGAAAATAATTGTGAATTAATAGTCGTTGATAACCCTGAGATTACATCTCCTGCGCCACAGGGAAAACTGCTCAAAAATTTGAATAAAAAAACTGTCTACGAGTTGCAGGATTAGAAAAATATTTCCCAAAATAGCATTATTGACTTCACTGCGGTATATACTAAATCATATTTCGAAGATTTTGATGTAAAATAACTGGTTTTAGAATTATTTGAAATAATTTAATTGTTGCTGAAAAACGCCATTATCTGTTTACCTGTGAATCGTAACTCCAGGCTCCTTTCTGTAGCCGCTGCTTTTGCAACCGTACGCTGCACATCCCACCATTGTAAACAACATAATTATTTATAATATTAAAGTCTTGCAAAATGCAATTTGCATACATAGACAACGAAAAGTTTGGGTTTCGTCTTAAACATGGCGTTGGTAACAGTTGTCAATGTAGCGGAGAATTGCGCGCGCGGGTTCCATTGTCTACCTATTCAAAGCTCAGACCTGTCTAGTGCTGCCACCCGAAATGACAGCTAATAAGTAAATGATAAATGCAGTGTTGCCAATGACCTGGTAATTATCCAAAATCCGGGTAATTGCAGGATGCTATGTGGGTAAAATTTTTAAGCGGGTAAAACCGGGTAATTTTGTAATTTTACATAAACCGACAACGTAACGAATAGCAATTGAACAGAATTGTATTTGTCGATCTCTATACTCTGTCAAATCTGTATTTAAAACTATCACTATCCACTACGAGTCGCGCGCTTGCTGTTGGTGCACTCCGAGCAGAGATTTCCAAAACTGCTGAAAACAACTATTTTTCCACTTGTCAATTGTCAATCTTCTCTCTCATCTCAATAATATTTAAGGTTAAGGATAAAAAATTCTTTGAACCCGGCAATGAAATGTACACAACAGACATATGAAAAAAATAAAATATATTTTTAAGAAGGATATTTTATTAATAATAATTCAAAATATAGTTTCGTTGTTATACAGCTTAGGTGTATTATTGAGGGATGGATAAACAGTGGGTAACCTTTATTAAATGTGTGGGTAAAAGTGTCAAATAATGGTAAATTTTTAAATTTGGGTCGGGAAAAATAATAAGTCATGTTGGCAACACTAGCTAATTGTCAACAAGTGACAGTGACAAATAGCAAATAGTAAAAGAGCGCGTCAAGTTACGACGTGCCTTTCTAACTCTCTTCTTTTCTATCCAATCATAGCCAACTAGATGACGTTTTATAATGAACACTCCGTACAAATAGCATGTATATATAAATAGGTATTTCTTTTTTTTGTACCCAGTGCGACGTGAGAAAGGGAACGCAAAGTTAATTTTTATAATAAAAAAAAAGTCGTGTGCTGGAGTGTTGTTTTAGCAGTATATGTTATAATACTACGAGTGATTGGCGTCCCAATAAACTAAGTAGTAGGTGGATTAGCGGGATGGGAACAATTAACGACAATTCAGCTTTTATCAATTGCCATATCATTGGCAGTTGTCCCCATCCCGCTAATCCACCTACTAATATGTTATAATGTAACAGTCTTTGTGATATTGTGTATGGATTTTAAAACTGTGACTGACTGATTGTAATCCTCCCTGAGGAAGGCTTGCATAGCTGCCGAAACGTCGGAAAGAAAATTATAAAATAAAAAGCGATGTTGCGTTAGTAATATCGTCTTTCATTAATCCAATGAGGACGGAATCTCAAGAAAAACCTTTGTTTCAACAATAGGTATTTCTTTATACTGCTGTTTTGCAACTTTTTCCATAAAAAAATGGAGTTTTGAAAAGTATTTGAGCTTATTAAAGCAAAATTAATCAAAAACATTATATTTTATGTATGACTTGAAATTTCAAATATACAAGGTGTCCTAACCACGTTATCTCATAAATAACAAAACGCACATAGACGAACCAAATCATAACTATTTTACAACTATTTTATAAACCCTTTCCTACTTATCAACACTTCTAAAATGTTATTTGAACCAATACCGGATAAACAGAGGCACAGTATATGTAAAAAAACTACGCGTCCGCGGAATAAACTCTTAATGATATATCACACCACAGCACTAGTGTGACGTCACGCCGCGGGAACAAAAAAGAGGGAACTGGGCCGTCCTGTCAGTCTCCTGCTTCAGCTATAAAATTATAAATTCTACCTTGGAGCTTTTACCTAAAAGAGACAATTTAGGAATATACTTATTGTAAATAGATCGCAAATCAAACACGAAACATGATGATCAAGATGATGTTTTAAGTTGCCGCCTGACATTTAAATAGATTGGTCCGCCATGTTGCCTTGAGGGGCAAACATGTCAAATGACGTAATTCTGGAATGATCAATGTTTTCGCTTCCGTAAAAGATCAATTGCAGTAGTACGTATATCGACATATAGAGGGATTTAGTTGTGCCGATTTTGTCTAAATTTATGTTTCTTCACTTTCTTCTAACAAGTAATAAATGTATAACTTAAATACAGGGTATCCCACAAAGGTAAGAAATCTTGCAAATGCAACTACTACAGATGCTGGTGTCCCATGCATCTGTCAAGCCAATGAGAAACGTCCGAAGTCTCCAAATTGGACTAAATTTGCGAACATGCGATTAGTTAAATATTAATTTTTGTAGCAAATTTTTCGAACGTTTCTCATGAAGCGGATGGATGGGACTGCAGCTATAGACCTTAGTGCCACTTTTACAAGTAACGTTTAAACCCTATCTGAAGTTGAAACTACAGTTTTAACGTGTATTGCATTGCAAACCAACTTGGTTTGCAATGCATGCAAGATTAGTATAGTACATCTAGAGACCCCCTCCTGTTTTACAGTTTTGGCCCTTGTGCTGTGGAAACCTTTAAAGTGGCGGCGTTATCCGCCGGAAGTAATAACCTAGGAGATATGGATTGAGCCAACAAATGCAGATATTTCCTTAAAAATGGACTCGTTTTTTTGGCCGGAAATCCACCATTTTTAAGGTTCCCATGACGTAATGTTGTACTCAACGCATGTCATACAACCGCGATAGCCGCACCGGATATTGATTATCGATTGTTTTTGGTTGTTCTTAGGTTAGAAGTTAAGAATTAAAAAATGTTGGAGCCAAGTGTTAAAAGCCCTAGCGCTCCAGCTAGAAGATGGATATACGCACGTCAGCAAAACTTTCTCTAATAAATGCAGTTCTTGGGTCAGCAAATTTTAAGTTTTCCTGGCGCCACGTCTCTATATTTATAATGTGAAAACCGAAAGTTTAATAATTAATTAGAACAGCAAACTCATTGATTTTTTCTGCCATACGCGAAATATCATTTTCACTTCCCACGGGATGTTGACACACCGAAACACTTAATACTAATAAACGTGTCAACAATACAGATTTACCGGGCGTACAAAATTAACTTGGAAGTGACTCGGGTGTATTAGGCCCGGTGACAAATGGGCCTCATTTACCGGCTGAACAATTTGTAGACGTTTAGAGGCTGACTTTTTTCGGGCCATAAATCTCGCTTTTAATAGTCTGGAATGCGCGCCTGCTACTTGTGTCATTAGCGTGTACGTGTGGCCGTTACTTTGATATTTATTCTCTTTCGTCGATTTTGGTTGCACCCCTATTTACTGATGTTGTCTATAAATATATTTCGGATTTCTTCTATATTACACTGCCGATTCTTCTAGTTGTATATAGCGCATAAAGTATAAAATTCTATCTGACTGTTCCAAAAGCAAAACCCTTTTTGCTTTACAGTTAATTAAGAGCAGTAACGGTAATTACACCTGCTATACTTTAAAGTGTTAGCTAAAGCCCCAATGTTATTATTATTATTAGTGTTTGTAAAACAACATCCAGCCCGGTTTACTAAACAGAAAGCTTTAGTATGACACTTTTCAAAATACGTCCTAAACATTTCGACGACGTGTTTGTTTTGAATGTAAACCCAACACATCATTTAAGTTGGCTTAATCCCCAAACCGTATCCATTGAAAATAGAGGAGAATATTTTAAGTTTCGACCATTAATTTTGAGCGTTAACGCCCCAGTTTCGACAGCTTTATTTCCTCGGTTATTGATATTTACGACACGTCCCGTTCGCGTTCCAAACAATGCGGCTGAAATGAGAGGTTTTAATATATCGCAGTTGAAATTCAAAGTATTAAATTGTAATCTGAGATTTAGTTCTTCTTTTTCGTTTTAATTACTTATTCTCCAATAAACCGTTTTGTTGTAAAATATTTGATAAGTGCTCTTAATGCCATAGAGCTAATCTAGAGACACCTTGCTGTTCTTTAGCAGTGAGAACCAAAAAACGGGACCATTTTTAGGGAAATATGGGCAGTTGTTTGCTCTATCCATATCTTCTACGTCATTGGCTCTTGCATTATTAAATCCTTTGAATAGGTAGACTAATGGAATCCGCGCGCGCAATGCTCCGCTACATTGACAGCTATTACCAAAAATGATGAGACGCCATGTTTAAGGCGAAAACCAAATGTTTCGTTGGCCATGTGTTTTTTTGCAATAAATTGCCTTTTGCAAGACTTTAATATTATAAATAATTGTGTTGTTTACAATGGTGGGATGTGCAGCTTACGGTTGTAAATGCAGCGGCTCTAGAAAGGAGCCTGGAGTTACGTTTCAGAGGTAAACAGATAATGGCGTTTTTCAGCAACAATTAAATTATTTAAAATAACTCAAAAACCAGTTATTTTGCATCCAAATCTTCGAAATATGATTTAGTATATAACGCAGTGAAGTCAATAATGCTATTTTGGGAAATATTTTTCTAATCTTGTAACTTGTAGACAGTTTTTTTATTTAAATTTTTAAGCAGTTTTTTCAGTGGCGTAGTAGATGTAATCCCAGGGTTATGAACAATCTTAAGGAAATATATCGGCGTTTGTTTGCTCTGATCATATCGCCTAGATCACTGAATACTTCAAACGATTGACCATTCCAAAACAGCGTCATTTAACCATTATTGCCTCCTAAAGCAGTATGACTGATCATCTATCACAATTCACCCGTCGAAATTTATTTGCAGTGTTGTCTTTTTTTCACTACGTTCTGTTCATTACCATTTCTGTAAAAACACGAAAAAATCCTTGTTTGGCTACCCTGTTTGCATTGAATGTCCCTCTAAGCAGTATGGCAAACCTTTGTCAAAATCAGCTGTTTTAGAATGGACAATACAAATATTAATCTTTAATAATTTCTTTTTTGGTGGCTGGTGGAATGAAGACAAACGACATTTCTTTCTCTATACGTCGGCACAAAAATTCCAGAGCTTCAAAGCGATGATAATAACAATCCGGTGATCTACCGATGTCTCCGAGGGTTGAATTAACAGAATTCGGTGAAAAACTGTTCCTTCCAAATATGTTACTATTTAAAGCAGTACGAGAAATATCTGAAAAAAAACCGCACGTCTATGCACTAGGAAAACCGAAAACCCACTTTATTAATTGTATTTCATTGTGTCGCCATCTATACTTGGGAGGTGGGAGTTCCAATTCCACTTAGTTTTAACCGCGCCCTCTGGAGGTAAATTGAAAATACTTATGTCAATAATTAAAGCCGAGTTCGGTAATTCCTTCCGAGCGCTCCGGACACAGACCATCTTCCAAAATCTTAACAAGCTAGAGTGAGATAGACTGATATCCCGAGCGGTCGGAATGTAATTAAAAGATGTAGAGAGAGCAAACAAATGCCGATATTTTTCTAAAAATGGTCCCGTTTTTTGACCGGAATTTTTAAGGGACCCTATGACGTAATTTCTTCATAAGAGCATATAAGGAGTCCCTACACAAATTGCGAAAGATCAAATCCTAGAACGGTCATTTTACAGAAAAATTCGTCCAGAATAAATATCATGCAGAAAAAAATTGTAGAGAACCGCCAAATTCCAGAAAGAGTTTCTTATAGAAAAATAAATGCTACGAATAGTACGAATGAATATGTAACAGAAAGAAAATTTACAGAAAAAAACCGGAACAGATTAATCTTTCGGCAGAAAAAATAAAGTTAGAATGGGCAAAATCAAGAATAGTCTTTCCACAGAAAAATCAAATCGTAGAATGTATATTTATCGAAAGCGTTTCTCACAGAAAGGTCTTTTCCTCGAATGGTAAAAGCCTAGAACGTATTTCCGCAGAACCGGACAAATTCCGAAAATGAAATACGCGTGCGCTTGCCGTTGTTGCCGCTTGTCGGCTTATTTTAAGCTCAAGAATTAAGGTTTGTCCTGGAATAAAAATGTTGGAATGAATACATCAATTCAGGAAATGTATAGTGGTCTTGTAAGATGGCGCTGATATGAAAGTTAGATTTATTATATATGTATTTTCCAAATGGTAGTAATGTTTAATAGTATAATGTTTAACGAGTGACGAAAATAGCATTTTCTCTCGCAAGAGAACAGTTTACCAACCGAGGAGAAGCCGAGTTTGGTAATGTTCTCGAGCGATAGAAAATGTTTTTTGGACGAGTAAAACACTATACTTTTTCTTCGACCATGCTAACATTAAGTTTTTATTAACGTTAAAAACAATTTCTATAGAGTATTTCTTTCAAAAATTAAGGCGCGTCATTGTCAACATGACACCTCGACTGTCAACGAATTCAGTTTGGTAAAATTTCAACACTTTGATTCACTTTTTTGAGGCCCGGGCAGACAAAATTGAAAATATACATGTTTTTGTATATGATTTCACCATTTCCCATGGTGTTTTATAAGATTAGACCAGTTAAATCGCATTTAATTGGCGATATACAGGCGAAATTAGAACCACTCACTTTCGTCACTAGAGACGAAAATTAACGTTATAGGATTTTCTCTCACTAGAGACGAAAGTTACGTTATCGGCTAGGGCAAAGTATGACGAAAGTTGTTTATTTTTACGTGGTCGTAAAAAAAAGGTTTTTTTTCAACCCATTTAATTGAAATAAAACACTGTCAACTGTTGATTTATATTGTCCATCTCAAATTATTCTTAGTTAATTGGTTATTAGATACTCAAATAATCAATCAATATAACCTCTCTATTCACTCAAATAAAATAAAGTAAGTTTTTTTAAATACCTAGCTATTAATATTTAATAATATTATAGCGTATAATAAAACTTTCTCTCCTTTGAGCATGACAACCATCTAAAATTAGAGGTTCAACTTAGTCTTAAAAAAAAAATGAATAGAGTATTCAAAAAAACGTAGTCTGCAAATCAGAATATTTTATACACGTAATAGATAAAAATGGATATATTACCTATTCACTTATTTTTGTCATCTAGTTACCTTCGAAACCTTCATTTTTTTTATACCCATCTCCTTTTAGCATATTTGAGAAGATACGATAAAAATGTCAAAGTCAATTTTCCAACGCCTACTTGACGACAGTAACAAGTGAATGGCTTATATGTATGTAATCTATTTTACTTGCGCAAAATTACGATGGTTATATAGATCGGAGGGATTGCATGCTTGCAAGGAAAAGTCTTAAATTAACATTTAATTTAATACATTTTTAACCAATCACAGTAAGTTCGGATTTAATCAAATTTGCAGGCTTTGGACGTTTTTATTGGACAGTTTGAAAATGTTTGTATCGAATAAAGCCGACTTGAGATATAAAATGGCCTTTAGCTTTTAGTAGTTTTCTACCATTCTTCCGTCTCCCATTTTACATTTATTACATTTTTGATATAAAAGTAAATATTATTTAAGGAGTAGATAAAATTAAAATCTTATATGCAATGTTTTATTTGTTTTCCTTAATAGCTCTCGGCCAATCAAATGAGGAAAAACAATGAAAACATATTGCGTAAGTTTTTAATTGTGTCTACGCCTTTAAGGGTCGCAGATCTCTACAGGGAATAAGGCTTTTTTAATGTTACCAAACAATACATTTTTTCTATAGAATTTCTATTACAAAATAAAGCATATATATAGGTAATTATTTATAGCACAGATTATGGTCGTCGATCATCCTTATAAAGTCGAGTCTTAATTCATATTATTTAAGTTTACATCATTCCACTAGACTATAATTAGTGGTTTTTTGGTGTACTTTTTTGTTTTCAGCTAAAACCAGTAGAAATCGACGTAAAGCGACCTAAAACGTGCTAAAATGCGTATTTGAGTATAATCAGTTGTTTTTTATGTAATTTTATGTTTTCAGCTAAAACCAGTAGAAATATTAAATAATAAAATAGAAATAAATAATAGCAATATTAAATAAAATAACCTTTTTAGAGGCAAAGAGAAATTGAATGATGCCGTCGCAGATAGCAAACATGAATATCTCTAGACATTTTTGTCATTTTCTGTTTTTAATTCATTAGAACTTATACAGAGGAAATCAAAATATTCTTAAAAATTTTGTTAGTAATTTTTTTAAACGCCGTAGTTCACGGACAAGTTGACGAATTATTTTTTTCCACTACTAGCTTTAATACGGACCGTTAAAAGCCAGCAAAATTACTGTAAAGTAGGTTTTCTTGTTTTGCTTATAAAACAATTGAACATAAGCGGTCTGTAATGACAACGTTATGGCCGATTATTTACCGGTAAATAAAACTGTCAGTTGTCAGGCGCATTAGGCTCCGTGATATCGTCATACGGCGATTTTGTTTATCGGTTGCCACGGTAACGAAGCCTCCATATGGACTGAAGACGCGCCTGTTCTTAGTAATAAAATATGAGGAGCTCTATCTTACTAATTTAGGCAATTGTGAACTACTTATGACCCTCACGTCTTAGATCCCTCAACGCTACGCGCTTCGGGATTTAAACTTGACCTTTGGGGTCATAATAATGTACTTCACAACCTTGGTTTATAATATACTATTATACTTTGGATCGACAGCATTATCTACAAATTGCTTCTCATCAAGGGAGTTTTCCAAAAGTGATTTGTTGTGACAAAGTGACAAATTATTTGGAATTTTGAGTACAAATTACACAGTAGGCTCATTCATCAAGAAAGAGTAATTAGATATCCACTTCTCAAAACATCAACAATTTGTCTAGTCTCATCGACAAAGACTTGCCATTTTACTGCCTCGACAGGGTCATAAACTGTCAAAGGAACACGAGGTAGGTACATTGTACCTACTTTGGATGCTGCATCTTGTGGGTTAGCCAAAGGGGCTAATATCGCCTCAAGGGTGACCCGCTCGCTTCCCTCGAAAAACGCTCATAAACCACACCAAAAGTCTATATAGGCACGTTCAAAAATGGTACTGTGTATTTTGCCGTCCATGCTTGAAAGTTGACCCAATTTTTGCATGGATTATAGTCGTCATAAATAGGTTAAAAAAACTGCCTGTTAGGCTTTTTCTAGACCTAAAAGCAGTACATTTTATGGAGGTACTGGTACCTAAAGAATCGCCTGTATGGTATATCACTACATAAATGCTTAAACATTATTTATACTGTGGCACGAAAACTTGTTTATCTCATAATTGCATGAGTTTATATTCACATTTTCATCTAAAAAGAGCCAAACAGCAAAGATGAATCGCCCTTTTAGAAAAAAAAAATATGAAAATGACAGAATGCAGTTTGCAGAGATAGTAGATTTATTCAATGCTAGAATTATCTAGAAATTATTATACCCAATGTAATTTTGAGGAATATTTTCCGATAAACACTGGTGCGATAACCATTTAGTTCATGAAATATTTGTTAAAGAAATTATATTAAACATAAACAAAGCATTTAAGTTATTTTTAAATTACATTAATTGCATTTAAATACCTTCATAATAGTAATACCCATAAGTAAATTCTTCTAGTTAACATATGTTAGTAACTTTGACTCATATTTCAAGACGAAATGTAATTTTCCTATTTGTGTTAAGTGTATACCGGTAGGGAAATTAGCCCTCATCAGAGCAGTGGTTTCTACCTGTTTCTGGATATATGGCCACAAGGTTTTGGAAGTGCAGAAAGCAAATAAGTTTTCAATTTCCAAATTGTAATTATAAGTCTGTAATTTTCGTATACCTTAATAAAACCTTGTACTGTTTTCTTTCCAAAAGCTTAATACTTTTTCTATTTTAAGCATTGATTTTTCATTACTTTATTAACACCATATATTTTTTGCTTTATAAAATAAGTATGTAACAAACAGTGCAAATTCAATGCCAGTAAGGGTATTAGTAGTATATTTTGGAAATAGAGAATGCAGATAAGTTATCAATTTCCAAATTAAAAACATTTGATTTTTGAATATTTTAAACAAGAGTTTTCGGCGACAAAATAAAAAATTTCAATCTTCACAATAATGTTTTTATCTCGAATTTTCTATCCGAAATGGGACATAAACTATGATATATCTATTTCATCGCTTTTGACAAAGTTGCTTTATACTTTTGATGAAAATGCATTACTCTTATGGCAGTTTTAACGTAGGAGAAAAATATTTAGTACTTAATTTTCAGGATTGATAGTAATATGTTAAGTGCATGATATTGCCGAATATTTCCCTCATTTGTTAAATTCTCCATATTATGAGGAGCTATGTTGTCAAAAACTTACAGCGAATATTACCCTCGTATGTAAATTTCTCCATATATTAACTATGCAATTATCACAAAATTTCATCGAAAACAACCAATGAAGCAAAAATTACACTGATAACAAGGTTAAACCACAATTACAGCGATTATTTCACTCATGCACAAATTTTCCCATAAAGAGAGTGTGTTTATCAAAAAATTACAGCGGTAATTTCACGTTGTCAAGAAGACGTGGTATTATCGCTTACACTAACCTAAACCTTAATCAATCTAGTTGTCTATATTAATTTGACTCGAGAAATAATCTCACTAAATACCGCTCGAGCTTTAAAATAAATCAGAAAATTTTTCATTCTGGCATGTTTTCCTTGCAAATTTCACTCGTCGTGTTCACACACGTTTCACTCGTGAAATTATGGAAAACATGCAATCGTGAAAAATTATCGGTAATTTTAAAGAATTTAAAGCTCTCGTGGTATTACCCCCGAAAAGATCACACCGAACTGCATTGTAGCTACGTCATAGGCTACGTTCTACATGTGGTTTGATTATTACATTGGATGTCATCTTTGAGTTGTCATTTCGATATTTCATAATTATTTTTTTGTTATTTTAATTTTGAGTTGCCTTTACTATTTAAAATTTATCTAGGTAGTAGACATTGTTAGAAAATAAAGTTTTAATCGCTTTACACAGTTAATATTCTCCTAAATTACTCTCGTGCATCCAAATAACCTGACAATTTTGATGCACTTGATGTGTAATTACACTCGAAAAGATCACACCGAAAACTGCATTGCATAAGCCACTCACTAATTATTGTCGTCAAGTAGGCGTTGGAAAATTGACTTTGACATTTTTATTGTATCTTCTTAACATGTGCTAAAAGGAGATGGGTATTAAAAAAATGAAAGTTTCAATGCTAACTAGATGACAAAAATAAGTGAATAGGTAATAACTACATCACAGGCTACGTTCTACATGTGGTTTGATTGTTACATTAGATGTCATTTTTGAGTTATCATTTTGATATTTTATAATTATTTGACTTTTGTTATTTTAATTTTGAGTTGCTTTTAATGCCCTTTCTGTTTATAATTAATCTAGGTAGTAGAAATTGTTAAAAAATAAAGTTTTAATCGCCTTACTCGGGTAATATTTTCTTAAATTACACTCGTGCATCCAAATAAACTGATAATTTTGCATTCAAGCTTGTGATCTTGAAAAAAATGCATTCGGTTATTTTCATATTATGATAAAAGAGCACTTTTTCGTCACAATATGAAAATAAACTCATGCAGTTTTTAGACCACAAGGTTTCATGCAAAATTATCGGTAATTTTGATGCACTTGTGTAATTACCCCCGATAATGTTTGCTTGACAGAAAAACTATCACGATAATTTTTCTGTTGTTGAATATTATAATTGTTCTATAACTTATGAATATTGGGCAAATATTAAATGACAGGTGGAGAATGAAATTCTCCCTTAATTAGCACTCGTGAATAATCTGATAATTTTTGCATTTAAGCGTATTTTCTTAAAAAGTGCATTCGGTCATTTTCATATTTCCGCTCTTTCGCGGAAAATAAACTCCGGCAGTTTTTAGAAAACCCGCGTTCATGCAAAGATTTTCGGTAATTGTGATGCACTAGTGACTACTAGCAAGTACGCAACGAAAAATTTGCATAAAAGTTTTGTATTTTGATTTCATATGAAAAATGCATTCAAAGGAACAAATCTAAATGCAAATTTTTCAAAAATTTAATGCCTGAAACATATTTTATAGACTAGCTATTTTTTTAATAAAAATACGATATAAGTAAAAACTTGATGCTTATTAGATTTAACTGAGAGATAAAATTTGAGGTCACGGCCAAAATTAGCTTACAATCCTAATTATGTGGATATCAACATTAAAGTCACTAAATGCAATTTTAAGTTAAAAGTGCAATTCTTGCTGTAACTCGGAGACAATTATTGCACTGCAGCTTTAATAGATGACGAAGATGACGAAAATAGTCCTTAAATTGTAACATATATATTGCATTTACAATGAACCATTGATTCTAATTCAAATTCCAATTATAAAAAAAAGACGTCGAACATATCAAAGACTGCCACACGTGTCGCCATCTCAAAGCTCCTCTCTAATGTAGGTATGATGGCTAAAGTGCAGTCTTCCGTGTTACGGTGTTACACACCATTCTATGCAGCAAACGAAGAGGGACTTCCTTTCAGCTTTCTTTACGGTTAAAACGTTCAATTTGGCATCAATGCTGCCATTTCGGCCGCCATTTTTCTAGATTTGTCCGGTTCTGCAATTTGCGCGTTCTAGACGAAGACGATTCTAGACGAAAATCTTTCTGTTAACGTACATTCTGAAGCATTTTATTCTAGAGCAATATTTTTCTGCGGCGTATTCATTCTATAGTTTGAACATTCTGAGTTAATTTTTTCTGCAGAATATTTCTTCTGCGAAAATACATTCTGTATTTAAATTTTTCTGTAGTGAAACATTTCTATGAATTGACAATTCTGTAAAAAGACAATTCTTGAATTAGAGCTTTCGAAATGAAATTATTCTGTCACAAATACATTCTATAAAATGACCATTCGGTAAAATAACTATTCTTGATAATATTTTTCTTAATTTAGACCATTCTAAATTTTGCCATTCTAAATTTGTGTGGCCTCCCCATATAAGTAAGCAAATCGCGTTTTTTTTTTTTAATTATTTGACGTAAGATTTCATCAGGTAACGTCAATTCGCCGGAAGTAATATCGTATTTTATTGGAACTCTGCGAAAAAGTGAGGCCACAACTCTAAAACAGAAGGGTCTATCCAGATGTAATGTAATTACTTAAACCCGCCATTACTGTATAAAATGTTCTGTCAATCGGATGAGGGATGTAAATTGAAGCGAAAAGTTGTGTAAAACGCCATGACATGACACATATGTCGGGGGAGAAAAATACGCGACCGATAAAATTGATCGATACGAGTGATACCACCTAGTGTATTATATCTGGAGAGACTGTACACTTAAAAATGGCGGCAATATGCCCGTGAATTGACTTCACCTCACGTCTTAAGTCAAACATGATTTGCCAGTCGCCAATTGATGTGCTGTGAAGGTAACATTACATTATGGGTCACTAAAACATGAGTGAACTTCTGACCAAAAAAACGTTTTGTCTGTCCATTTGGCCCCCAAAGACCTGGACAGAACAAATGCCGATATTTTTCTAAAAATGTTCCCACTTTTGACCGGAAATCCGCCATTTTTAAGGTACCCATGACGTAATATTATCGTCAGATCAGATCACATCAATTGGCGAATTACGACTTCGAATTATTTGGCGACGTCAATTCCCGGAAAGACGCCATATACCCACTGCTAAAAAGGGGGCCAAAACTGTAAATCAGCAGTCTCTCCAGTTGTAACATACAAGCTTGTCGGCTATGACGAAACAATTACGTCAAAGGCGGATTTTCAGGCAAAAAAACTAGAAAAATTTTGGCACTTCTTTGCTCTATCCATATCTCCTATGTCTTTTGTCCGTGCCATGTCATTGTCTTGCTGTCACTGTCACTTTGTCACTTAAAGACGATTCAAGAATTTATAATTTTAGGAATCAAATCGCGATTCTTATTGCTTCACGAATTAGTATGTTTCATGAAGAAATTAAAAATAGTTGAAATTGTGTAAATCAACAGAATTAATTAAAAATTCTTTTCGATGATAAAGCAGCAGTAATTTTTGTCACATCGTAGTAAATAAGCAGATATCCAATTATCAAAGCCATGGCATTCAATTTTGCTGCTTTTTCCTACATTATTGCACTTATAGGCGACGCTTTTCTCATATTTTTCTCCCTATTCCATGTGATCGCAATCGATGAATTGAAGACCGACTACAAAAACCCCATAGATCAATGTAATGCCTTAAACCCGGTAAGTGTTTGTTGCAAACCCAATAAACTGCCAATCAATGGTAAACAAGTTTTTTTTCTAGCTGGTTCTACCTGAATACATTGTGCATTTGATCTTCAATATGCTACTAGTGTTTGCAGGAGAATGGTTAACATTCTTCATAAACTTGCCACTGATATTGTATCATATAAATCGATACCGTACTAGGCCAGTAATGTCCTCTTATATGGGCATTTATGACCCCACCAGTATTATGAATGCTGATCAGTTAACGCTTTGTCAAAGGGAAGGTTGGATCAAACTAGCTTTTTATCTATTATCATTCTTCTACTATTTATATGGGTATGTAATGGCTTTGGAAAGGATACCACTGGAATCTTGAAGAAGTTTCTATCTTTGTACTTTCTTTAATCTTATTATAGAACCGAAATCTCTAACATTATCCTGTTTGTTACAGAATGATTTACGTGTTGATTGCTTAGGCTTAGACACAGAGTTCAGGAAATGAACCAGCCACAAGTCATATTGGTAAAAGGCAAGCAGGAATGGGTTCTGTTTAAGGATTTCGGTTCTAAAATTTCAACTAACAAGGAAATTTTAGAACTGAATGTTCCTTCACTTTGTAATTTTTAAGGTGGAGCTATTAATAATTTTAAGTCATTACAGTTCGAATATTTTCACCAATCATTTTTGTAAATATTTATGGTACAAATACTACCTTCACTAGGAATAATGACATACAATAAAGACTATAAATATTTGGCCTATTTTAATGCAATAATAGCCCTAATAAAATATTAGTTGAGAATGTTGTGTAATACTTGATACTTTGATACTAACACAAATCAGTTTCCCAGTTTTCCCAACAACCATTCTTCAGTGAGGTCCTCCAACTCACGAATCTCATAGCCTCTGGAAACATCTGCTTCCTTTTGCAGGGCTAATTTGGAACCTGCATACATTATTTGCAATTCTGCATGACTATCCCGAGGAGTGAAGAATATAAAACACAATGGATATGAGATTCGTCCATCTTTGTGTTCTTGTTTGTAGGAAAGAACTACAAAACGAGGTTGATGACCTGGCAAACTCTCTTGCAGTGACTCAATGTTTGTGTCATCTAGGTGCTCATCTATAACTATTTGCTGCTTCTCTCGATCTACCTTCACTGAAATGGGAGTTTGTTTTGTTGGTCATCATTTAGATAAAATATTAACTTACGAACTAAGGCGGCAGTGTTTTTGTCTTTTCTAAACCGGAAGTTCCTCAATGCTTGTCGCACTTCCTCAGTAATTTCACATATATTCACGTTTCCTGACTAAAATAAATTATATGACTAAGAAAATTGGCGAGAGATTTTGAAAAAATAACTTACCATATTTGGAAAGTATTTTTATTTCTCCATTTGGAATGTATGCGGTTCATTTATTGCTCATTGTGTTGATAAAAATGGGATGATGTCACCTTGTAGGCGGACTTTCTAATTTTAGATGTGCCAGTGAATCAGACAATTGGACCAAGAATTCTAGCAATCCATGTATTAAACCTTCGACCCTGTGTAGCTGTTATCTTATCCCTTATCAAGAAACTTTGATATTTTTCCTCACAAGTCCATACACTCCCTACACATACCCACCACAACCCTTTACCCTTTTCTGTTTTGTTTTTAATGTTTTTGTTTGTGCGTTGTTCCCAATGTTGCCATGTTGTTTAATAAGTTTTAACCACAGCTAAGAGGAGTTCTTCCTTTTGCCCTCTTCTTTTTTGGGCCTTAATTCAATTATGCTTTATTTCAAATGTTATTTTTTTTAACATCTAGTCAACGATATAATAATAATAAATAAAAATTTCTATAATGAATTAATTGGAATTAGGAACGGTTGGGTATTTTTCCGGGCACTGGCAACAGCGCTTAATTGTCAATGTCACTGTCAGTGGAGTGTTAACAATAGTTGAGTTCGGTAATTACATTCCGAGCGCTGGGAATATCAGTCTATCTCACTCTAGCTTGTTAAGATTTTAGGAGATGGTCTCTGTCCGGAGCGCTAGAATGGAATTACCGAACTCGACTAATAAAGCAGCAATCAGGCAGAAGCCCCATTTTCTCAAAATTTTGTAAATTTGTCTTTTTTCACTTTTTTATATATAAAGGTGTTGTAAATAGAAAATAGTGCTCTTCTAAATCCAAAATCTCAAAGCTCACTTAATAAAAGATGACTGTGATGGAATTTTTCGGATGCACATTTCTAGCGTTCGGCCCCCCGTTTGCTATGTTTGTATTTACAATAGCCCAAGACCCGGTGAGAATCATAATCCTGATAGCTGCTGCGTTTTTCTGGCTCTTGTCCCTTCTACTTTCGTCACTGATATGGTTTGCAGTGGTACCTTTAAGGCAACACCTGTTATTCGGGGTAATCTGTTCAGTAGTGTTCCAAGAAGTCTTCAGATTCATCATCTACCGCATACTGAGGAAAGCCGAAAATGGGCTTATGAAAATCACAGACGACCATGAAACTTTAATTGACAATAAACACATACTGGCCTATGTGAGTGGCTTGGGATTTGGCATTATTAGTGGAGCCTTTTCATTAGTGAACATACTAGCCGATGCTGTGGGCCCAGGGACCGTTGGATTAATGTCTGGCTCTGGGAATGAATGGTTTTTTTTGTCCACTTCAGCCACAACTTTGGCCTTTATCCTGCTTCACACATTTTGGAGTGTGATATTTTTTAATGGATTCGACAACCAGAATAAGATCCAGATAGGATATGTGGTGCTGTCACATTTGATTGCTTCCTGTGTTACTTTGTTCAACCGCTATCAGATATATTCTGCTACTTTAGTTCCAATATATGCAATTGTGGTGGCAACAGGGCTTTATGGTTTTAGGGTAGCCGGAGGCTCTCTGAGATCATTTAAGAATTGTCTTACATTATAATTTACTGTAAAAGTCTGTCATTTTTGTATATAATATTTATTGTTAAGTAACTACATATATATTTTTTTATTAATTTATTAATTAGGTATGTGTAGTCAGTCATTAGTTTTTAACTATTATAGGCTTATGCTACTCACTTATAATTTTCTTAGAAAGTATTATTTTTAATAGAAGTGGCTTCTGTAATGGTTGGAATATGGGGTTTGTTAAGCATTGAGTGAATAGCTAGCTATAATATTAATTATTGTGAATATAAATTTAATATATGCTTTTTTACAATTTCAATATACTTTCATAAAGTTAAAATATGCTCATCCGAGCATAGTAATCTTGACATTTTGATTTCTATCCTACCTATAATTAATTAGTATTTTTTTTTTTTTTATCACTTCTTCGTAATTTCATAATAACAGTGAAGTTACTCTTGATTTTAGTAACTATAATACACGTTGCATTAAACTTACCTGAATGACTCCATCAAAGTCCAAAATCTCATATCACGAGTTTATTTAAAAAAACCTCAAGTAGGCCATGGAATTAGAATAGGTCTGAGATGACCATAAAAAAAACTGGAAGTCAAAAATGTCACAGTGTTCCGATTTTCATTTTTTTATAAAGTTACGTCATACAAGAGTTTTAATTGAATGTCTTGCTATGAGGTTTATTTTCCAGGAGAAAGGTAGCGGGAGAAGGACCCAAAATAAAACTTCTACGCTTCCGCAGAAATTTCCGACGTTTCGACATTTATTTTACGTCTTTTTCAAGGCTAAAAAAATTAAAAACACAATAACGAGCACGCCATAAAAATACACATATCACTTAACAAGTTAAAAAAGCAATTAAAAAATTAAAAATTCAATTACCTAAATACGAAATTTTTTTATTTGTTAAGTGATGTGTTTGCGTATTTTAATGACGTCTTCGTTATCGGGTTTTTAATTTTTTAGCCTTGAAAAAGACGAAAAATAAACATCGAAATGTCACGTCGGCAATTTCTGCGGAAGCGTTATAATACACGTTGCATTAAACTTACCTGAATGACTCTATCAAAATCCAAAATCTCATATCACGAGTTTATTTAAAAAAACCTCAAGTAGGCCATGGAATTAGAACAGTAGGTCTGAGATGACTATAAAAAAAACTGGAAGTCAAAAATGTCACAGAGTGTTCCGATTTTCATTTTTTTATAAACTTACGTCATACAAGAGTTTAATTGCATGTCTCGCTATGAGGTTTATTTTCCAGGAGAAAGGTAGCGGGAGAAGAACCCAAAATAAAACTTCTACGCTTCTTCCGACGCAATTCCGACGTTTATTTTACGTCTTTTTCAAGGCTAAAAAATTAAAAACACAATAACGAGGACGCCATAAAAGTACACATATCACTTAACAAGTTAAAAAAACAATTAAAGAATTGAAAATTCAATTACCTGAATACGAATTTTTTTTTTTATTTGTTAAGTGATGTGTTTGCGTATTTTAATGGCGTCTTCGTTATTGGGTTTTTAATTTTTTAGCCTTGAAAAAGACGAAAAATAAACATCGAAATGTCACGTCGGCAATTTCTGCGGAAGCGTAGAAGTTTTATTTTGGATCCTTCTCCCGCTATCTTTCTCCTGGAAATTAAAATCTTGAGGACACTACACCTAAACCACTATGAGGTTTATTTTATGAACATCCTTTATACCTATACTGTATTCAATTATTTTTGACATCTTGTTACCTTTTCAATTTTCAATGTGCACTCCTTACGTAACCCAATGTATACTATTCATAAAAAAAAGGATAGCTATAATGAAGAAAACGCTTTTAAAATATAAATTAAAAAGTTTTTATTTTTAATAATCATTGTTAATTGTAGCCATAAGAGTTTATGACCTGGGTGAAGGGCTTCACCTGTTTTTCCACTTTTTGTGAGGCTTGAGATGTGATCTTCTTGAGCTTGTCGCGTTTGCGGATGCTCAGGACGGCCTTCACCTTCCTCTTCGTTTCCAAAGTCCGTACCACTGATTGGTACTTCCATCCTACTTCATGTGAGAGTCTGCCGACGTGACAGAACTGAGGAAATATAGTGTTGTCAGGAGTTTGCATAAATTAACAACTCTTAACTAGACGTTTCATAATGAATCATAATGGAAATAATATCATAGATAGAATTCTGATCAAATAATGTAGGTAACATGATGATAATCATTTTATTTACTTCAATATCGCAATATTAATAGTTGAATCGCAATAACCACCTACCTTACGGCCAGGTTTGAGGCAGACCACGCGCAAAGCTCCAGGGACTACCACTCGCTTCCTCCTGTCATATGGTGGAGGGATACCTTCATAGGCCTTTAGTTTACGGAGGGCTTGTTTGCCTCTTTCTGTCTTATGTGGCAACATACCTAAACATAAATTTAAGTTAACCTTCATATTTTTTTGGTACAGTCCTAGAGACTTGTCTATGTAATTATGTCATCATTTAATTCGCATCTTTTCATTACTCTTTTCAAATAATGTAGGTAAGAATGTTTTATAATCATGTGAGAACTTAAACCATCAATGTATTGACATTACGTACCCCGTTTTCTTTAGTAAACGTCATCTAGAAGGCTGTGAAATTTTGATAGAAAAGGATGTCACAGTCAAAGTAAATGGCCTTTTGATCTCTCATCTTCCTCTTTTGACATTTAACACCCAACTAGATGTCGTTTTCAAATAGTCACCTAGTTTTTGGCAACTCGCATTCCCTTTACGCTTATAGTTAACTTACACGTTAAGACGAGCAGCGATTTAAATATTCTTTCACTCATTTCTCTATCAAACTTTGAATTGAAAAGTAGTTTTCTTAACATTTCTCGTCAACGTTTAGCTGACTTAAATTTCCCTAATTATTTACTAAATCAACGCCACATTGGCTATGCTAAGCATAAATATGCTTAGTTAAAACACACATATTTAGCAATAAGTCTTTTTGTAATCAAATCTTTGAAAGGCGATTTTTTTGAATATTTTAGAAGATAGGTGAGATGTTGTTCTGGTTCCGATACCTGCGAGGTACAGAGCAGTATGGGCTGGTTTTCGAACTGAGAGCCATCTGCCATGTAGTATTAGATTTAATACACTGGTGGATGTCGCCTGCTCCTGCTCTGTACAACATCTCACCGCTCTTCCGGAGATGTTTGGCTTTAATCCGCGAACTCACGGTCTCCAACTTATCGACCACCCAAAGCTATACTATTTTAGAAGATCTTCAGCATCCGTATTTGCAAATATCCACTTTACATCAGACATAGAACACAAGTGAGTATAAGATTTTTAGTATGTAGTGTGCTCCCAGATAGGCAAAACGACTCTTGTAAAAAGTAAAAAATTGCCAAATTTAAAATTTTGATTTTCTTGGGGTTTAGCTCTGCTTGGTTTTTAAGTTTTGAAAAATCAAGGAGGTTGTGAAAATTGTCAGACATTGGTAAAGTTTTCTTTCTGAGAGATATGATAGAAAGTCATTAATTTAAAAAATTGATTCTTTAGCGATCTTTTTCATTAGCAGTTTATTTCATTTTTAAAATAAACACTCCTAAACAGGAATTTGGTTGATTCCGATATACGTTTGTTTAAAATAATGGATAATGATGATGGTGGTTCGCGTCCCTAACTACTTACAATTGCGGTGGTTAGCAACGTTTCGACGTATAATTCACGTCTTCTTCAGGGCTGTAACATATGTATAAGAACACGCTGAGTAAACAACACATCTAAGATGTTTTGTGTGAAATTTGGTTTGTTTCTTGTTATCGTCATTGTTTTGTTAATATACCTATAAATAATTTAAGGGATTTTTTTTAAATGTTTTTGAACAGCTTGATAGTTTGTAATTTTGTTCTTTCTGCTGTTTTTGTTTTTTTCTGCCTGTATTGTACAACTGGCAGAGAGTAATATGTGTATAAACGTGTATATATTGGCATATCATGTATATATTAGTGATGAAAATCTTATTCACTGTACTTTTTTTTTGTTATCTGTACAGTTGTGTAAATCCACTTTGTATATGTGTATTATGTTGATTCTTTCCTGTTTACTCAGCGTGTTCTTATACATATGTTACAGCCCTGAACATATGTATAAGAACAAATAAGGGTGTTTTATTTTGTCATATACCTGCTAACCACCATAATTGATAATGATAATTACACAGCTTGTCACATAAACATGTAATTCAGCCCCCCCTCCCTATGTAGGTACACCATTTTGAATGTCAATCATTACCAACAAAGTGGAAGTGTTCAATCAATACTTCTAAATCATTCAACATTGTCTGAAAAAGAACTTCTCCTTCAGACAATGCTGTATTTGCTTTTACAAGAACTGCTTACCTCGAACAGTTTTCCAGAATATTCTGGAAGGAGCTCTGAAGTGGAAGGGTCCTCGCGCTGGATTGACATTGCATCTCTTTCGCAGAAATGACATGAATTTCAGTTTGTTTCTGAGGAAAAAACATTTATGTTTATAACATATATTTTACAATGTTTTTGTTATTGACATATTTAGGACCTATTGATTGAGTAATCAACCTTAAGCTCAATTCAATTAAACCAAGACCAATAACGGAAAAATAATAACATGGAGAACAAAGAAAGGTTGTGATTTAACTGTTGTATTGATTTAAGTACATTTCTCCTTGGATCAAAACTCTTGATCCCCCAATTTAACCAACTTCGTATCCTTTATGATTTATGAGATCTCAATACAAACTCATCCAATTTGCAACACTCGATATATTATTCAGAAATGTGGGTGTGTGAGTCTGTGTGTGTGTTTTAGAGCTTAAGAGGAAAATAAAGTGCTCCAACATGTAGTTGAAAATTAAGCAATTAAATCATATTAATGAACCAAAGTATCATGTAACACTCCGAAAAAGCTTGAAACATTCTATTCTGTTCATAGCCACATACTCATTAATGAAATTTGGTTGCAGACAGGCTGTTTTGTTCATTTAAATCAATATGTACAAGCAAATAAGCACTTTGAGCTTTAATAGCTGTTTATAACGATTTTGGTGTTGGGTTCCCAAGATATTAATTTTCAGGAGAACTATACAAAAACAAACTTCTATGGTTATACAGAAATTGCTGATGTTTTGACATCTACTTTACATCTTTTCCAGGGCTATCCTATTCAAATTGTAGAAAACACAACCCTCCACTCATCCTTCATGATTATTTTATACACAGGGTGGTCTACAAGTTAATGGAACTAGAGTAGGTACATGTAGAAGTCACCACAACAAGATGCTTCTTCATATAAAATTTTTTTCTTAAGCTCATGGTTGCTGAGATATTTTTCTCAGAAAATGTTAGTTCAAACATCATATCAAACAGTTGACAGGATATGCCTGACTTGGTATCTTCAGTTTGGATAAAAAAAAGGTCCTTTAAAGCAATGGTGTAAACACAGATATACTAAATTTTTTAGATACTCAACTTTATCCTTGTTAATAACCCTGGCATGTGCATTAGTTCATTCTTGAGTTGATTAGAAAGATATCTAGTTGGCTATGATATATTATTGTTGTTATTATTGACATAAATGGACTATTGTTACATGCTCCTTTTCTTTTTTCACAGCTACGCGACACAGCTGACAATTTTTTTAAACTCTAGATTTTTATCAACCATCTATTTACATTTTCTATGATACCTCAACAATGTTACTGAACTTGGACAATGTAGATAAATCAGAAAGTTAATATACAGCAGTTTGTTCTCTATTAAAAAGAAAGAAAAGATCTGGAGGGTTGGTAATGAAGTTGCTGATTTTATCGTCAAGTGCTGTCACACACATATTATTAAATATTAGATCGTACGTTTAAATTTACATATTTCAAGCATATTCTGAAAACTTACCTAAAGAAGTTGCCAGAAATGTTCAACTGCTCACATCGTACAACTATGACTCGGTTTCCTTGCAATAAGGTTTTGGCGACAATGGCTGCGAGCCGGCCCAGCAAGTGGCCCCTTCCGTCGATTAGGATAGGCTAAAAAACACAAAAAAATTGCCTTAAACACGTGTCCAGAGCCTACAGTTTCTGGTTTTTAGGTTAAGTTCTATTTGCGAGAGTCGCACGATTTTCACCTTAACTAAAATGATATGTTTCTGCTGAATCTAGATAGAAGCAACTTTTTGTATTAGAAAACGATATTAATGATGAAAAGTTTAGAAAAATAAGAAAATACCTTTTCACTGAAGCCCGTCATGTTTCTAGTTTTCCCACAGAAAGAAAAAGGAAAATGGCTGCGGTTCGGATTTGAGACGTCAAACGTCACCTGTCAATTTGCAAATATGTCAAATGCAGGTTTCTGAATACTAGTCTCCGGACTCCGGACACAGACTATCTCCCAAAATCTTAACAAGCTGGAGTGAGATATGTTATGCAAACTGACCTCTCTGTTTGCATATGAGTTAATGTGGCAACTCTGTAAGCCATTTTTCGAAGCTTTTAAGCTTTCACCTTATGGAAGTTTTTTCTATTTTTCGGTTTTCTAAATAAACCAGACCCATGAGGCCCTAAATGCACATATGTTTGCAATATATTTTATTTTAGTCAAGAGCATTTCTTTTGTTAGTGTTGGACAGGCACTTTCACAATTTCTTGGGAATTCCGGCCATAAAACATGGTACCCAACAATTGCCCTTCTTCTTTACCCGGCAAAGGCGCCCTTTTAATGGTTTATGGCCCTTGAAAGAATTTCAGACCTGTACGTGACCCAAACAATAGTTTGGTAATTAAAGCGTTTTTGCAAATATCGTTAATTGAAATTAAAATCTTATTATCTCATTAGATAGAGCTTTTAATTTCTTATCTTTTGAATCTAGATTCGAGCAATTTATGTCTTAATTGACTGGGCCAGGAAATTAACGGTCAATTTAAATAAAAAGCTTTAATTGTCAATTAAACTATGTCATGTGAGATGTCATTTGAAAGAGCATAATTTATTCTATTTAATGATCACATTTTCAATTTTCTTTTTCCAGCACATTTTCCAGAAAAGCTCATTTTCTAAATTTATACCCGTGCTATACGAAGCGCCATATATTCGCCACTGGTCAGGGTGGTATCGATTTTTTCGGCAGTACCCTTTCGGGGATGCGAAGTACCGAGGGGGTGGCGAAAGAGACGATCTTCGACGCTCGAAAGAGAAAGACGCGTTTGGAACTCGATAGAGTTACGACCTAAAAACGACGATCCAACCGGGAAGACGGAAAATTTCGAATTTTACCGCGAGAAAAGTCCTTGGCTCCGCCGTTCTGATTATCGCCAATTCGTATTTTTTTCCCCCTTTTTTGAATCCCGTTTTCGTCCGCCGCGCTAATTATTTGTATTTTTAATTAGTGTCAAAACAATTAATTCGGCTATTGCTCGCCTATGAAAAGTTTCGTGGAGTGTTTTTCGGTTGTGCCACATAGTGTCAACCCACCTCTGCCCTTTTCCTGAATAGGCCATTTTCTTGCAGCTAGCGGATACTTTGCAGACGCAGGAGACTACCGGCAATTAAGTATTTGTAGAGTAGTTGTAGAAGTTGAATCATTTAGTATATTATAGTAGTGTTTTGCTCACCATAATATCGAGGATCCCAGTTACTGGCAGAATTCTGTTCTCTTCTACACTGCGTCGTTAGTTTAGTTTTCTTTGTTGTGTTTTTCCAATTTAGTAAGAACTCGTGTACCCGTCAAACACGTTTCTGGGGACCACTGAGCTTGTTTGCAAAAAGTTCACGTCCGCCGCTATTTTATTTCAGATTCTGGAGAAAACTAAAAATTGTCTTTTTTAATTTTTAATTTTATTCTTCCTTAATTACTATTCAATTAGTTTTTTTTTTTTTTTTTGCTTTTTGCAGGTTTTTGTCTTAAACCATAAAACCGTGCTGGCATCTCTAAAACAATAAAATTTTACATTATTTAAATTAGCGACCTAAGGGACAATAGATCCTTTCCAAGAGTTGGGTCCCCCTTGCAGCGTGGTAAAAGAGATTCGGCGCAAGAAGATACGTTGGACTTAGAACATCCACGTAGTCGAATCTCCTCCGAAGACACGGCGGCAACACGGCGGCAGCCGCGAACACAGCCGCCCCCCACGCAACGACCACCGATTAAACGGATTAATACGGATTATCATTATTATCGGCTGGGGGGACACTGCGCGACAGATAGACTGATATCCCCCCACCCCAGAACGCAACTCAAAAAAAAAAATGTAATTGTCAATAATGCCATAAATGTCACGTCATATCATGTCCTAGTTTTCTTGGCATGGTCATTATTCGTTAATTTAATAGCATATTATTAAACAAGGTTTTTATGATAGCCATCATTCCCTTGCCGTAGGGCCGTAGGGCACAGGATCACACACTACCGAGGACCGAGGGATCTCTACATTCGGAAGACAGGCGTTATGTCGTTCGGGTGTAGCATGGAGGGTGATGCATTGGGCGCATTTATGGTTCATAAGTTCTTGGGAGTGTGGTGTTATTGGGAATCTCGTATCGTGTGTTATTGTAAAACAATAAAGTACTTCTACTAATTTAAAAAAAGCAAATTGTGGATAAAATGCTGAATACACGTTTTATTTTCTCTCTTATATTTAAATACTCAAATCTGGCAATGTCCGGAAGATTCAATTTAAAAATTCCAAAGTTTAACTTAAATTAAAAACTCTAAAGGTAATCATTCGCAATTTACCACAGCCACTGGCACATCTGAAAGATGTGAAGGAAAGCCTGGAAAACATTGATTTTCTTTTTTAGAAAATGCCTTTGGGATTTATATTAGTTCAGTTTGCGTTTTGTTTGTTATGTAGGTAGTCCAGTCTCCTTCAAAACAACTTAATAATAATAAACATCAACAATTTAGTTTTTAATAAATAACTGACATCTGAACCGTCTGATAAATAATATATTACATCTAAGAGTAAAAAAAAAACAAAAAATATCACAACACGGAATGACTTTATAACCTACTACATTATATATATATTTAATACCTCATCCTAGCCTACCTACAGAAAATATGTATCGTTATCATTTATGTACGATCGGAAAATCTTAACTTCCCTTGTTAACGTCAAGTTTACCCAAATTCGCCTTAGCTGAGGCGAGATTCGGGTCCAATTTGAGCGCCTTTAAATACATTTGCCTCGCTTTTTCTTTTTTCTCCCAACGATGGTACAAGACGCCCAAATTCGAATAATAGAGAGCGTTGTTTTGATTTAGGACAATTGCTCGTTGGAAATGAAATTCTGCCTCTGGAAACCTAAAAATGTTAAATTAAAGTAAAAAATTATAACTAATATGACTTTGAGGGTTGATTGTACAAGTCCCCCTCAAAGTGGGGTTCAGCTAAACTCGACTGGTACTTGAACTCGCCCATAAGAAAAGCATTGCTGTCACAAATGAAATAATTTGACAGCAATGCGATTCTTATGGGCGGGTTCAACTACCAGTCGAGTTTAGCAGAACCCGACTTTGGGAGTGACTTGTACAATCTGACCTAATATGTATATACCTGCGCAGCTTGCCTAAAGCATTGGCAAGAGCAAAGTGTATAGACGGTGCTTTAGGGACCTGATTCAACGCTAACACTCCTAGCGCAACAGCTTCTTCCACTTGGCCTTTAGAATCCAGCAAAGCTAGAGCGTTGCCCCACGCGGCCACGTGAGAAGGGCGAAGGCTTACCGCTTCTTTCCATGCAGCTAAAGCCTCGTCGTGACGGTTCATATCTAAGTACAAATTCCCTAGATTATACTGAGCATCCGCATACTTTGACCTATGTTTGATGGCAGTTTTGTAGGCAACTTCAGCTTCGTCAGCTCTACCTCTGCCGCTCAGGACTATTCCCAAATTCATCCAGGCTGCGGCGAAGTTAGGTCTGACTTCCACTGCTTTCCAGAGGAGCATCTCTGCAGCATCCATTTGTCCCGATTCCCGTAGAAGGTTTGCTAAATTGTTCATTGCTTGTTCATAATTTGGATAAAGTTCTAGAGCTTTTTCGTATCTGGCTAACGCTTCTGTTTTGTTGCCGTTATCGGCAGCCACTTTAGCAATATTATAATGAACTTTTGCGTTAAGGGGGCACACATTTAAAGCTGATTTAAACAGGCGCTCTTCAGTGAGCCAGTCGTAATTTCTTTGCATGCTTCTTAGTATGAACGTTGCAATCAAGACTAGATAGATTACGGTAAAAACCTGAAAATTGTTTAAGTGCAAATTAAAGAAATGACGTAATAAAATTGTGAAAACGCACGGATTTTAGGCGGCAATCAACGCGGCTTTTTAGCTTCTGGAGTCCGACAGCAACTAAAAGAGAGAATCCGAGACTGGGAAGTAGCAGGTTTCGCTCGGCGATTACAAACCCCACTTTGAACAGTAAATTGCTACTGGGTAGAAATGGAACTACCAGAAGCACCAGTCCTATTTCGGTAACACCCCTAAAAAATTGCTTTTGTTACTAGGAGCCTTGTAAACAAAACCAAGAACTTACAATTTTAAACAGAAACACCTTTTAAGACTTCTTTGGACCACCACCAAGCCTAATATCCAAAATAATATGACTAGAATACAACGATAGTCATGAAAAGACTCAATTAATGACATGCAGCCCATTGACCAGTCAAAACACAGCCACTGAGGCCATATCAGTAACATAATGTTTATTAAGTAGATGTAGCTATAAGAAAAAACCTTAAAATACATGGAAAGTGATGATTATTCTTAATTGAATCAACATCATACACACACCTTAACAAAAAGCTTGTCAGCAAATGCTGCAGGATTGTCGGTAGGGCTAAAAGTGGGTCCCTCAAAGTTCATTACTTTTAGCCTGAGAAACATTATAATAGTGCCCATTGTTGATAGCAATGTAAAGCGTATCCAAAAGTTTTCTGATAGCCTTTTTCGAAAATAAATTTCATACACAACGCAAACGCCCTAAAGCAACATATTATAAAATAGTAAAATAGACAAAAACATGAAAATTGTATTACCAAAACTGTGATAGCTGTTTCTTTACACAGCACAGCGCACCCAGTCAGAACAAACACCATTAAACACCAGAAAAAATGCCCTGAAGAGACCTTATAAAAATTTATTACAGAAACAAACAACAGTCCTGCTAAAATATCTGCTCTTCCCACCAGTGCTGCTACGGCCTAAAATTTATATTTCTATTGAAAAAGCAATTTAACTCGTAATCTAAAACTGTGCTAACTTCACAATGTACCGGATGCACTGCAAAAAGCAGAGCTCCAGTGAATGCAGGATCATCCAACGCCGCAAGAGATTTCCTATATTTCTTTCTTTTGAGCACACATTCAAAAAACGGCAAGGCCATAATGGACAAGATGCCGTGCAATACAACATTGGCGGTATGAAATTGAAAAGCGTCCAAGCGACCATTGGAAAAGAATACATTTAATCTAAAAAGACACACAAAATAAATCAGACACTAAATTTGATGGCTCATTCTTACCTGTAAGATAATATAGTAAATGGTCTGTAGCTTTTATGACTGGCGTTCAGGGCGATATTAGTTCCCCAAAAGTCGTTTAAGAAAACTGTCTTTAAAGAAGTTTCCGGAAGAACATCTTTGTTTTTAACAATGGCTTCAGAGTCATCAAAAACAAACCGGCCCCACAGAGTTAGAAAGTGGCTTACAAATGCACATGTAGCAATTGCGATGTATCTTTTTGAATTGGCATTGGCATCCTACGAATATTGGTCTTTGTAACCTGTTAGTTCAGGGGCAGTTTTTCACAAAGAGTGAGATATAGAATAGAAGTCAAATTACACAAGAATGGATTTTCCACTAATTAATAAGTTTCAAACAAGATTTGTCTTAATTTTGCTGTAGGATAAAAAAGGTAGAAAAAGTAGGCAAGTTATTTGCAATGTGCTAAGTTATCTTTCCTGTCTCGTTTGCTAACTGAGTTGTGAAATGAAGTCCTATGTTATACTAGATCATTCAACAGAAAAACAAATCAAATCAGAATGTCAAAAACAGTAAAAAATAAGCTTCAAGACATCCTGATCAATGCTGCAAAGATTTCTGAAAGTTGAGTTTGATTCTCTGTTGGAGCAAACATAATCTTCAATTGTCTCTTGACTCCCCATTGAAAGTGGCTTATTGTAGTGCACTTTACTCACTTAGCAAACTTCTAGCCGATTTCAAAAGGCCACTTTTACAAGCAACATAGAGGGTGGACCTGGTGTTTCATAATAAGCTTTAAGGGGATGTTCTACACCCAAAAATAAACCCCGCTTTACAGGAAAACTAGGGTTATTTATATTTATAGACTTAGAATATTCCCTTAAAGTTTGTCACAAAAAACCTGGGTTAAAGTTAAATGTAAAGTTGCTGGAACCATATGAATTCATACCATGATCTGAAGCGTACTCAACACCGGTTCTGCAGTGCCCAAGTTATATCTTCATATTCTTTTTTGTGTTTCCCATTTGGTAAGTGTGCCACCTGGCTGTTTCATGATCCTGAAATGTTGCTTTATCGTAAGTAAAGTGACTAAAAAGAAAGCTCTTCCATTTAACAATTCATTTTATAAGCTACATATTTGAATAATATGAGAGTCTTTTTTTATTTTGTTTTAGCTTTTAACTTTCTGTTTCTGTTTTTTTAACCTCAATCTAATGTTTACGTTCAGGGTTGTTACGGACTGATTTATATATGTGTACAAATTTCAAATAAAATTGTGTAGCATTGTGCACCAATAAAAAATCAAAGATTTTCAATGATGCTTATGGCATTTTCGATTGACAATTTTAGTGCAAAACTAGTATATTTCCTTACTACTCCACTGACGTTAAATAAAAAGACAACAATACATTCATTTTGCACTAATTCTGCCAATCGAAAACGCTATCTGTTGTTTGCAATGTTTGCATATACCTATATATACGGAGAACTTCCCAATAGATTTGAATAGATCGAAAATGAAGCTCCCCAGTTGGCTATAAAAATCTTGAAGATATATTCCATTTCAAATGGATATTCATCTAGTAAGCTCAGAAATTGACATATAAATGACATGTTTACATGGATGGAATAGGACGAATCTGTCAATTCCTCAGCCTGCTAGAAGAACATCTATTTGAAATGGCCCATAGTAAAATAGCAAAATCTGTTGGCACATAGTGTAGACACTAATAATTTATTGTTTCTGCTCCATTTTCTAACAAGATTAGATTACAGAGTTCTTTGTTAAGGTAAGAATGAAAAGAGCAGAGTTGCCAACCGTTCCAATTCAGTGTCGCCAGATCAAGAAAAAAAATTGCCAACTCTAAGAAAGAGAAAATCGCCATTATTTCGCCGCGCCAAGTGAGAATTTTGACAACCTTGATAGGTCAAAAAATTCTTTTGACGAATTCCATTGGCCAGCAATTCTCATTTTCACTCCTTCAGGTGAGGTGAAGATGACAAGACAGGACAAAGGCGGATGCCGCGGAAGGACGGCTGGAGCTGGACATGAACATGAACAAGAAAGAATAACGAAATAAATCAAACAGCCAAGACAAAGAAAGACGAACACGTAACAGAATTAACTGACAGAAAGAGGTCTTTGAATATTCAGAGTAAAAAGGGTAAAATGTATAAAAAGAGCAAAAGAAAAACAGAACTCGAACTGGTTCATGATTTGTCGCCACATTTTCACCAATCAAAGCTTAAATTCCGCCAATTTTGTAGCCAATCGCCATTTCCAATTCGAAGTCGCAAAAAGTGACAAAAAGTCGCCACTTTGGCTGAAAGTAGCCATGGTTGACAACTCTGGAAAAGAGCGAGCAGTGTGAGTGACTCTCGCCTTGCTACATGCGACTGGTTCAAGCAGTTACAAAAAATGTATTCGAAATACGAGGTCCGCTTCCCCGTTGTGTAGTTTTCTGTGCAGTTTTTTGATAATGTGCAGCAGTAAAATGGGCTTATTTACAATTGGGGTGTAGCCGTGCAGTTCGTTAATGGATTGTGTAGCATTTTGCACAATTGTGTAGCTTGTAACAACCCTATACTGGTTTACTGCTACAAAAAACAGGACCAATTTTAGGAAAATATCGGCATTTGTTTGCTCTGTCCATGAGCCGAGTTCGGTAATTCCTTCCGAGCACTCCGGACAGAGACCATCTCCCAAAATCTTAACAAGCTAGAATGAGATAGAGAGATATCCCGAGCGCTCTGGATGTAATTACTGAACTCAACTCATATCTCGTATCTCTTAGGTACTCTGCGTACGTTCACCCGACGGCAGGTGGTTAGAACTTTAGTAAGCGCACCTGTTCAGCTGCTAGATATCAGCGAAAGGGTGAGTTCTAAGCAAAATATTTAAGGCAAAAAAAAAATACGCCATGTAATATGGAGTTGCAAGTTGCAAGACAATGGGTTTACCCGAGTTGCAGTTTGCAGTTCACTCGCTGACAAGTTTGAAGGCTGAATTATTTTGTGCTGAGATTGATGAACGTAACCAATAATAACGTTATGGGCAACGAGCTAGTACATGATATATGGAGAGACCCTTGTGTTTTACAGTTTGGCCCTTTTTTTTTTGAGTGAGCCATTAAAAAATGGAGGCAAAATCGGCAGGAACTGACGTCACTTTGACGTCTTACGTCAAATCTGCACCCGGATTCTTGAAATCTCGAATCGATTTCGATTGTCATTATTTCTAATTTATTTGCGTGATTAATTAACATTCTGCAAAACTAAACAAACCCATTTCGAGATAATTGCTGATAATAAAACCCCCTTTAAAGATCTTCACATTTCTTTGCTGTATATTTATTTGAAAGGGCCATTTACTTGATAAACTGATAATTGAAATCGATACTAGATTTCAAGAATTTGGGTACAATTCGAAATCATGAATCACCAATTTTATTGAGAAACGCTCTGACGATTCTGACTTCGAGACATTCGAGACATTCTTCAAAAAACGAAGGCAAATTTAGAAAATTTTTTTTTTGTACCTCTCTAGTGATACCTCCATGGTTATGGCCGATTATTTACTTACTATAAAAACGTGAGCTGTCGGCGTGTTTCGGGTGGAAACGGAACGGAAACAAAGGGTGGGAATACTTTCATGGTACGCCATATCCCCGTATGCGGATCCCCCCCATATGCGGATATGGCGTATATTGCGGATTTGGCGCTGTGGTCTGATTTCTGATTTGTTGAAATTGAAGTGTTGCCAAATGTGATATAAGCCGGCAAAAATAATTTTTTTTAATAGTTGTTTATTATATATAGCTGTATTGTGTAGTTGTTCGATAAATAGTGGAAAAAACGACAGTTACTAGTTACTATATCGAATCTTTGACATTTGCCATATTTATGATTTTACTGCACACTACGCAACACTGTGTATTAGCTAAGAGATAGATATAAGATATAAGTTCGATATTCGATTGGATTGGAAATAAAAACTAATAGAAATAATGACAGTGACAACTATGTTGTATATATTTCTCCAGATTAGCTCGATGAGTGGGTATCTCCGCTTGAACTGACGTCACTTCACGACAAATATGTTAAAGCCAAATTTGGAGTTGTGATTCGCCAACTGATGCGCTCTGACGATTAAATTACTACGTCATGTGTTCCTTAAAAAATGGCGAACTTTCGGCCAGAAAAATGGGACCATTTTGCCGAAAGTAACGCCCTATATTTTTGTGACCAAGTACTAAAAATGGGGGCCAAAGCTGTGAAACAGGAGGGTCTCTCCGGATGTAATATACTAGTTCGTTGGTACTAACAAATACATGTCATTAATGTTGCGTGATCCTTCGGGAGATAACCTCCGTTCGCTGCGTTAGAAATTTTTTCTACGGCTGCCTCGAAAATGAACAAATGCGCATTACTAACTACGGTTGAAAATCGCATATTGCAAACAGCGTGCGCAATGTGCACTTTCTGATTGCTTTGCACACGCCTTGCATATATTTTATAATAAGAATGATCATTTATGAAGCAACATCGCAATCGTAGAAAAACCATAGTGTGCAACACGTACAAATTCACTCTTCACACTCTTGTGACGTTGTATCACTCGTCTGCGGCTCGTGTCCAAACCGTCACACTCGTGTGAAAAGTGCAATTTTCGAAACTAGTTGCACAATATACTATTGTGCACTGGCAACGCATAAAACCCGGGACAGGGCTTTTTTCCTCTATTGTTACGGGATACGGGTTCCAATAATTTATCGTCAATTAACTGCACACTTTAATTTACTTTTAACTATTACAACACGATTAAAACACAATTACCCTCTACTAATAATTCGCACTGTTCGCTTGTTTACTACACTGCACAATCTATTAGATCCCATCTCGCGCGGCTCGTTGGTTTATATACCCGGCCTGAACACACTCTCGTATTTTCGAGAACGGAGGCAACTGTTCCTGGTTCTCGTTTAGTCTAGATGGGTTCCCACGGTCGCGGACGGCGCTCGGCGTTGCCGCTTCGGCCCGAATCTCTATGGACCGACGGTCGGGGGTAACATTAGTATTATAAAGAAACTCCGATATTGAAATTAAATTTATATTTATTCAAAAACAGCAATAAACTAATAACAAAGATAAGAGCTATGTTTGACCTCCTGGGTTGCCTGATATGCACCGACAATGGTCATTTGTCGGTGCATATAATTCTGAGTGTCTAGAGAAATAGATTTTTGTTTAAATCTAAGAATGGCATAAAACTCATAACCATACCTTCTTACCATAGACAACGCATTGGGGCAACCGAATAGTGTACACATTTTTCCAAAGGAACGAAAAGTGTGAGCTAGATTACAGAGTGGTAAACAGGAAAAGTTGGACACATGGGAGGCGGAAAGGAAGATAGGAATACCTGAATACTTGCTTCCTTTACAAACCGGACAAGTGTTTCTTGAAACAGAGTGCTTCAAGAAATATAATGAATAGGGTGTCGGGAGCAGCCTCACGCAAGAGATTGTTATAACTCCATTGCGCATAACGAGTCACCTAAGCAATGGTGACAACACACTCTGGTGGCAAAATTTCAATTCAATGTATCTGCATATCTCTTGACCGTTTATTACAAACTCTTCAGTAGAGTACAATCGATTAAGGGCTCCGATCATTCCCGAGTCTTAGTTGCATGTTGTGATACACAACACTTTGCTAACTCAGATTCAAACGAGAGGCTTTCAAAGCTCCAGCTCTGTTATACCACCCGGCGTCGTTTTAACGATGGCTCAGCTTTCTCACCACTATTGGCAATGTTTTCCGCAGAATTTTTTATCTGATCGCCTTCATTTAATTGGTCGGATTTACTTTTCTTTGTACAATCCTCTACCTGCGAGTGTCGTTTATCTGAAGAACTCTTTATCGAGACCTGCGACGACTTTTGGCTATTTTCATTTGGACACTTTAACTTTTCAAGTCCCCTTATAGCTTTGGAGTACTTCATCGATATTTCTCGTTCTGGTATTTCAGACGAGGACGCACAAATGACTGCGAAAGGTCCAACTAGAGAGTATCCGCGTGTCACATTTAAATAGTTCTTGGAAATCAGGAACGCAATAATATAGTCCCCTTCCGTTTTGTTGAATTTGGGGGCTTCTCCAGGAACTCGCAGTTTCTTTGGTCCCAAATGACACCAAGATTCTTGTAATTTTTTCAGAGTCGCCGTGATTTCCAGTCCAGTGAGAATACTGATGGCTTTCCGGATCGAAACTAAGCATTGTCGTACATTGTAAGTGACCAAGTCCCTGGTCGCGTCTGCGCAATAATCGCACATTTTGTTACAGCCGATATTTCTCCAATCGTCGTCGAAGTGAGCCGCCAACAGCTTGCGCCTACATCTAAAAAGAAATAATGTTATTTTTAATGTTCAACGGTAATTTTATAATATGAGATACATGGAACGATTTTTTCGAGACGCAATTAAAGCAAGTTCATTTACTAAGTAACCTTTATATTCAAAAATAACACTTGGTGGTTCAAAACTCAATCGAACAGGGCCCGACGAGAGTTGCAATGATGCGAGGGTGGAAACAGAGACGAGGGTACTTACTAATGACGGGAGTGTGTTAAGAGACTTTCTTGTGAGTTACCGAGTTAATTTAAATTAAATTGGTTGTCCGAATAAGGTATCTGCGCTATAATGAGGCAAAAAAAAATGTTTGCAGCATCTGAATCTATGATTGAATGCTTGAGAATAATTACTAAAAAAAAAACATAAACTTACGATTGGACATCAATGGAATATGACAGTACATGCTTAATGTTTCTCTCCTCTTTGGAATTTTCCGTATGGGCGTAAGCCTTGAGCCAGTCAACAAGACTGAACATTAAAATGCAGTGTGCCAAACCACCATCTCTCCCTGCCCGGCCAGTTTCCTGGTAAAGTGCTTCCACACTTTTGGGTAACGAGTAATGAATTACGAATCTGACGTCGGGTTTGTCTAAAAACGCGTAAAATATGCAGGGTGAATTATTATAAGTAAAAGAGGCAAATAATTCAACCAACCGTACAGCGGGTTGTGAAAATTTAACACAACACATTTGACCAAAACAAAGGTCAAAATATCGGCTGATAGGAACCTTTTTTATATAAAGTCTACTCAGTGTTTTGACCTTCTCTGTGCGTGCTGTTATGACAAATTTTAACAAACAACCAGTGATATTTTTCAAATTAAGAAAAAAAAATAAGAAAATATAGAGACATAAAAACAAAAAAAATATATGGAAACATAATCCGGCCAATGTTTCTCATAGGGTACCAGATCGTAAACAATTTTTTTTTTTGGTAAAGACATTTGCTTGATGAAAACTTACCGATTCCCATTCCAAAAGCGATTGTTGCCACAATTACTTTGTAACGACCCTCAATCCACTTCTGATAGACTTTTGTTTTTTGTCTGGGTTCTAAATTTGCATAGTAGGGAGCGGCTCGAATATTCGCACCTCTCAAAAACGCGGTCAGATCGTCACACTCTTTAGATGTCGCTGCATAAACTATACCGGACATTTCCGAAAACTGATTTTTAATATAATCACTAACCAATTCTTGAGCAGCCAAAACAGTTTCCGGTTTAATCACAACCTAAAAATTAAAAGTAACAAAGTGGAAAACCCTCAATCAATATCAAAAAGCGTTGATGATATTATGGATATTTATTTTTTCTACGTTTACCTTATAGAATAGATTGGGGCGATTATAGGGTGCGGTAATAACCACAGGATCCTCTAGCTGCAGCATATTTTGAATATCCACCAATATATCTGTGGTGGCAGTAGCGGTCAAGCCTAATATGGGCACTCCAGAAAACTGCGTCTTTATTAACGATAAATTCTGATAATCGACTCTAAAGTCGTGTCCCCATTGAGAACAACAGTGAACTTCATCTAAAAAAAAACAATGTTTTTGTCAATTGTATTTGCAAAGCAAGTTCTGCAATTTGCATGAGTTGCTTCAAAGCAGCCTGTTCACTTTTAACAATAAGATTAAGAATGTATTTTGATGAGACATTATAATGACATTTAATGAAAATGCGAGATGGAGAGAGGGAATCAAATCCTTGACAGCTCTGATTTGACTTTCCTTATACCACTGACATACAAAGTATCTTTGAATTAAAAGTGGTTACCTAATGTAACAAAACTGAAAAACTTATCTACATCCAACACTTACCAATGACAAATCTCACAATATGATTATCCCTATGCAGCTTGGCTAAGTTATTCATGAAAACCTTAGATTTTGCGAAATATTCTGGAGTCACAAAAATGATTGAGAGTTTCTTTCCCACCATTTTGTTCATTATGGCTGTCTTCTCTTGCCTCTCCATGCTGGAGTTTAGTGTATTAGCCTGAATTTTCAATGATTCCAAACTACGTATCTGGTCTGCTATGAGAGATATCAATGGAGATACTACCACTGTCAGCTTACCAGAGACTACTGCAGCTAGTTGGTATATCAAACTTTTCCCACCTGCAGTGGGCACCACAACTAGCACATCTTTATGAGACAAAGTAGCATTTATTGCTGCAAGTTGATTTGGTAGGAAGGTACTAAATCCAAACACAGACTTTAGAACATCAATGACCGTAGAGGACCACGAAAATTGCTCTAGAAGCCATTTACTTGATTGGCCTTCTTTCAACTTAGCAATAGCATAATCTTTCTGTAACTGGTCCTGTTCTTGCTTTAATCTATTGATATTTAATGTAATACGTAATTTTTCTGCTTGTAGGTTAGCTAATTCGACAGATATCATATCAAGCCGCCTATTGTAAGCTGAAACAAAAGAAAAATGCCTACAAATTGTTATGGTAGTCCAACAAAAACCGGGAACCTGACTGTTGTTTCGCCAAATACAGGGTGTTCATTATAAAACTTCATCTAGTTGGCTGTGAAATGTCAAAAGGAAAGGATGGAGAAACAGTCAATTTATTTTGATTATGTCATCCTTTTCTGTCTAAATTTCTTAGCCCACTAGATGAAGTTTTATAATGAGCAAGACGTACTTGGCTAGGCTGTGTCCTAAAAACTACTACCCATTACATCTCTAATATATAATAATCTCTAATTTTTTAATAATATTATAAAAAATTAATTCTTTTTCCTTTATTTTATAGTATTATTATTATTATTATTTCACAAAAATTATAAACTCACTTCAAGAAAACAAAGTAGACAGTTTGAATATAAGTTGAATTCGGTAACTATATTCCGAGTGCTCGGAATATCACTCTATTTCACTCTAGCTTGTTAAGATTTTGGGAGATGGTCTGTGTCCGGAGCACTCAGATGGAATTACCGAACTCGACTACTTATAGTTGAAATGCAAATAACCCATAAGAATTGATATAGAAGCTTTGGAGAAGCAGAAGCCCCAGGACGGATAAGCATTCTTACACAATTCATAGGTGCTTTTAATCATAGACCCTTTACCCTAGGCATTCACAGATAATAAACTTACCTTCTTCATTAAATGAAAAAGAGCCCTTGCTTTGGGCCTCCTCATTCATCATCTTGGTGCTCAGCTACCAATTACTAACTACAGGCGGTAGGCAGCAGGCAATAACGACTGGAATGTCGTCCGCATTAATACCTGCGGGAGTTGTGGAAGAAGACTGAATTCACAAAACTCACAAATGTATAACCTGTTACCTAAGTTCCAAATGCCCAATTCCATTAATTATATATATGAAAATATGAACACAAACAAAACAACCATAACCCTAAACAACAAACACAACCGTCACAGAAAAAAGGACAAAAGTCATGTTTTAAAAAAATAGTAAAACAAGAAATAAATAACATAAACATAAACAAATACAATATTACAGTGTTGCCAAACATAAATCGTGCCTACTTTATAGCGTTTTCGATTGAGAGTCCCAGTGCAAAACTAGTGCAGTTTCTACGTTCGATTGGTAACATTCGTGCAGTTTGGTATGTTTTATTGAGAAACCAGTGCAGCGAGTTTCATACTGAGTGCAACATTCTCGACACCAGCTGTACTAGGTAATTTTGCCCTGAGTGCAATGCAAATGCGAATTGCGTGTTTTATATCGGAACTGCACCGGGGCAAATATTTGAAGAAACTGGATTTGCCCTGAACGCGTGCTTATTTATATGTTGCATCGTTCTAGCGGATCCGGGATAACTGGTTGGGCCAGTTTTGAACTGAGAACTTTTTGGCACGACGTCTTCGAGTTCGTGCCGCACCTGTTACGTTGATACCTAGTTCGTGTTCAATTGAGATTGCAACAGTTTTCTATGATAGTAGAACTGGTAGATGCAACCCTCATGTGAATCTATATTTATCAAAAGAAAACGCTATAAAATCCATTGAATTTTTAACAATTCGATTTACTCCATTCACCGAATGTTTGCCTCGAATAATCGAACTATTTGATACAGGGCTGAGTTCTCTCTCTTGAGCCTTTATTTTATTAGAATTAGAGTGAAACATAATTTAATAAACATATTTATAACAAAAGATAACCTTATAATGTTCGGATCCAATACTTTTATTTGGATTAGGACGGAGAAATACATCACTTCATTGGAAACAACGAGCTTGTATATTACATCTGGAGAGACTTTTCAATTTTATAGTTTTCGCTTTCTTATTTAGCAATAAGTCACAAAAAATACGGTGTCACTTCGAGCTAGTTGACGTCATCTAACGTTTGTCGTCAAGTAATTCAAAATTGCGACTTGCCAATAATTAATGTGCTTTGACAATAAAACGGGACCATTTCTAGGGAAATATCGGCTTTAGCTGGGGAAATAGCGACATAAGACTGGCAAATCATCTAATTTTTAAAAAAAACTGATTAGTTGAATATTGATAATCACCTGGTCAGCCATTTTTATGTCTACCACCAAAAACGGTCTAAAACCAAAGCGACTTTGTTGGCTCTGTCCATATCTCCTACGTCATTGGTCTACCCACAATCTTCATGAATCAATCTTGGCAACATCGCATAATTTCATCTTTCATTTGTCATCAGTCAGCTGACTAGCAAAAAAGCGCCAAATGTTATTTATTTTTTATTCAAACATAATTATTACATTCTTGCTTTTTGAAACGTTTTAAAAACCTAACTTACATTTTACATTATATTAACATTGGTTTTTTTTCATTTTACATTATATCAACAAGAAGAAGAAGAAATATTAGGACAACAAACCTTGTTATACTTTGAGTGAGTAACCGTAGTCCAGTATCCTTAATTTTCCGTGATTTTCCACAAAACTCAAGTCCTATCACCCTAATTATCCTGTGTGATTTAAAACGTCACTGGGCTTGTAGTGTAGACTAGAGCAAAACGTCTGTAATTATGGTGGAGGTTTATTGAAATTCATTGGGATTCTCATGTGCATGAGAAACATGTCCGAAAAAAAATGTGTTTGAGAATCACCAACTTCAGTGGCAAAGAAGCTAAAGAATGAACACAAGTGTATTTAATTTGTCAGAAAGATTTTGAGCAGCTTAAATGTTAACAAATTATTGTTCTGTTGCAGAGAGAGTGGTTGAAGCAGGACTTTGCTTGCAAGCTGAAAAACAAAATCATAGAGTTTGAGGAGAAAAATATTGGTATTTATATATATTTTTTTAACAGTAGTTAGTTAATTGCATAATGATGTAATGATGAGTAATAAATAACTTTTTGCTTATTCCACAGGTTGGTTCCGCCAGATCTTCTCTTCTGTCTAAAAGGGGTTGTTCTAAACTTAGTAAATGAGAATCACAAGTGCTTCATGTGGTGAATCCTGTAACATATTCACCCATTGGGGAAAGTCGAACAGCCTGATAGGGTACCTAGGAGTGGATAACTTTAACAGGAACTTTCATACACAGGTATGGAATTTTCTCTTGAACTTAATGACATTTCCACAGAGCGGAGTCAAAATTTAAAAGATGATCAATATCATGTTGTAAGAAAATATTTTCCAAGGATAATGACTTTCGGCTTATTCATTAAAAGGCAGTCTTGTGTATTCTTACATTGACAATTTTGATAACTTAGAAGACTCCAAACTTCCACCAACCAAACGTTTTTATAACACCCTTTGCAGTAAACCGTTTGAAATCAGATGTAGTGTTACTAACCGATGTATTTGAAATCTTTCTGGAGGTGTACCTAGAAAGTTATGATTTAGACCGATGTCAGTACTGTTCCAGACTGCTTCAAGCCTCTTGTTTGATTTAACTTTCATATATTGACTTAAACACGGGGGGAAATTGCTGTCGAATTTTTGGGAATTTGGTGGTATTTAGAGAAATTTAAGGTGAATGGTTTGGAATTTTTTAATGATTTTTTTTTACTTAAAATTTGTTGTGGGCATATGGGGAATTTAGTGGTATTTGGTGGAATTAGTGGTATTTAGTCGACGTAAGGAAATTTAGTGGAATTTAAGGTGGATTATGGAATAATTTTGTTGAAGTAATTTCTCCCCCGTTTAAACACGTCTAAAATTAATGCTGCAGCAAAAAAGTTTGAAAAGGACTTTTCTTAAATTAATGCATAACGCCGTCTTTAAGAACTCTATGAAAAATGTGGATAAAAAGGTAGTTGTAACTCATTAGCCAATGGGAGAATGAGGACAGAAACTTAGGAGCTGAGGTTTATATATCAAAATCTCATTTTAAGAACATCGCGATATTTGATGAAAATCTTGCGGCTAGTCATTTAGCTTGTACCTACAGAAGGTTGTGTAAAGAAATAAACATATTTATGTTGATTTCTGCATTTTATATGTTGTAAAAACCATCTTATACCAGTTTCTGAATATGTGAAACCTAAATATGGAGACCCTTGCCACACTACTTTGCACTGATCCTGATTTTGAACATGGCAGCAATTTTTATGCCGATATGAAGGTCGAAATAGGTCGGTTCTACACCTCGAATGACTCACAGAATAACGCACACAATATGGAATACCTACAACTTTGCATCTATGTAGAACTTAATGTTTCATATGCAATGTATGTTCTCTTATAACTGTTCACGTAAATTGTTAAGTAAGTCTAGTACTGTGTAGAAAAAAGGTAATAAACTCTGCATATTATATTAGCTGTTTTATTTCACAATTCTGTCTAACCAAACAAAAACCGTAAAAAGAAGAAAATAAAAAAAGTGTGCTAATTAACAATATCAGAGACCTTTATAATAGTCTGGGGGTTATAAAATGTCGCTCCCGAGGCCTCCTTGGGGGCGACGTCACGTACAGCGGAATTTGTTTAAAAGCGGAAGGGAGCGTAATTTGACAGTTGAATTTAAAGCAATCAGATAAAAGCCAAAATAGGAATTGACATGTGTAGCGACGTTATTGACATGTGTAATGACGTTATTGACATTTCTGCTCCGTTCCGTTCCGCTGTATGTGACGGCGGCCTCAGTAGTACTTGCGCGCTGATGCGCCGACTTCAAGACGTCCTCTCGATTGGTTCCATTCGAATGTATTACATCTCTTGCATTCAGTCATTGATCACCTATAGTGTTTTGTTCTGGGGTGGCTCTAATGTCGGCTCATTGGTGTTCATGGCGCAAAAGCGTATTATTCGAACAATCTTCAATCTCAAACCAAGAACAAGCTGCAAGGCTTATTTTAGAAACTTCGATGTGCTCACCGCTCCTTCCCTTGATTTTCTCTCACTGGTGATGTACATAAGCAAAAATCCGCACTTCTTTTCAAGAAATTGTGACCACTATGCTCCTGAAATGTCAGTGGAGAGTAGAGCAGTAACTAATCTCCGGATCCCCCAGCATAATAGCAACTTTTTTGAAAGAGGTCCATCTTATAAGACCTATAGGATGCTGCCAAATGTTGTTCGAGAGGCAACCACTGTCGCCCGGTTTAGAGAGAAGGTGATCTCCGTTTTAAAGTAAAAGCTATTTTATAACTATAGATTTAGACAATAAAGTGTTGTTTTTTATATACTTAACTATGTAAGAACACGTGTTTTAACTTTGTTTTGAGTGCGCCCTGAGGGTAAGTTGTAGCTCTCCTCTTATTGCATCAAAGGGTGAGTGTTTCTTCTGACGTTGCTTTGTGATCATTTGTATCATTTTGATGGCAATAAAGATATTATTATTATATAGTAGAATTTCATTGATTATACACTCTCGTTAAAAAAAACGTTCGTTTATTCAACAGAAAAATAGTAAGTCCGTATATATATGTATATGACTAGAATTGTTGCCGCGTTTGGTCCTATTTCCTAGACAATAGCGGTGTGGTTTCCTCGGCCGACTGCACAAACCTTACCGATTGTCTGTAACAAGAAAATTAAACAATATTTTGATATGTGAAATGTTGGAGTGGCACGACCCACCTGGTGGTAGCAAGCCTGTGCAGACCTAATCCAATTATGCGAAAAAGAACATGATTGTCGTTGAAATTGAAAAAACTTACCGCATTGCGTGTCTGTTGTGCAAAATAACGGTGCTGGCACGCATGTTTTGAATGGAACGGAACATGTCCGGACCTTCGGCGCGCTGATTGAACATGCTCGGCCTGGCACCAATTCCAGGAACTGAGGAACGTCTGAATCCCGACGTGGATAGCCGCATGCGCGACGGCGTTGGCATTTCGTTGATACCCCCGGTTTCGTCCAGCTCACGTTCCGGTTTCGTAACGTCCAAACTTGACAAAACTCCAAAAGGACCAATCAAGCCTTCGTCATTGTTAAACATGGCCCGATTTGATTCCAGATTGACGTTTTCAACAAACTCCATCGCATCTGGAGGAGGCTGCCAGTTAGGATTCGTTGCCGTAAAGTGCATCAGCGACAATTCGACTTTTCCGTCTTCGGCTTGGGTATATTGGTCCGCCGTCTATCAATAAAATGATCTCTCACAAACAAAAACTACACCACCTATACAAACTTACCAATCGGGCTTTATCACCAGCTTCATCGTCTTCAGGTTCAGCATGCCAATCAGGGTTTCCGTGTTTCTTTATGTCCATTTGCGCGAAACTGCAAACGTCTCCCACTCCCACTACGGACACCGTAAAGTTTCTGAAAAAGTCCACGAAATCGAGAGTGCGCGGATAGATATAGCGCAACAAAAAGTACGGCACCAAAATGGGAGAGAGAAACTCTTCTAATAAAGCGGCGAAACGGTATTGAAACAATTGCTGGAAACTGGCCCGGACGCGCGAAGTATGTGCATAACCCTGCCACACCCCTGGTAAGTAATGAGTGTGCAGCACTACCGCTTCTAGCAGCTGTTCGGGGACCCAAACCAAGGTTTCATCAGGTACCAAACTGCGTCCAATTCCGATTACTCCGGTTAACACAGCGAGCATTGTCAAAACCTACATTATCAAAAATTAACACCAGAGCTAAGCTGTAAAAAATCTTACCTGGTCCCAGTAAAGAATCTCATTGTCCAAGAAACTGAGACAAATAAATACTGTTAATATAGAACTGCAGATAAACGTGACATGTTGCGCTAGAATCACCATGATTGGAGAGCAAAACGACGATAGATACTTCGTCGCCGGCTTATAAGCCCTTGTCAGTCTTGAGTGCAATTCGTGGTCCAGCTCATTAAAATGCCTAAAACAGTCATTAATAAGTTTTTCGTCATTAACAATAAATAAAAACACACCTGAAATAGAGCTGTCCGTAGTGAGACCAATATCGAACCCCAAACTTTCCAGGCTCGCGGCGCACCTGTTCAAAGTAGTTGAAGAAATAGAAGATGATCTGACCCATAAATACCAACGGAGACGCCAAAACGTTAATCACAAATAAGCATAAAACATGCCGGCCTAGCTGCCGAGCCATCTTTTCCCTGTAACCCGGTCTTTTGTACTCCTCTCTCAGGTGCCAAGGATTCTCAAAAGGTGACCACGGTGACCAAAATAGCAAAAACAGTACATTTAGACTAAAACATAGATTTTTATATTAAAAAATACTTGAAAGCCTCTAGGCTAACTACCGCAAATTTTTTGTCCAATAGACAAGTTCGCCCAAAAATGGAACATTTACCCTGGGAGGCAATAGTCTCTTATTGACTAAAGCAACCAAATAGTTAGTTTGCCTCAAAATCCTATGGTAAATGTCGAGTTCGGTCAACTCCCGTTTATGGATGCACATTTGCAGATCTAGTTGCACTTGAATAAGTTTCTTTTGTACGTCGTGCCACGTCATATTATCCAGATTGTCATCTTCAATCAGCAACGCCTGATTGTAGAACTGCTTTATGTCCCAGTACATTATTAAAGCATATAATTTACGAATTACGCTTAGAACGAACACTATTCCTAGAAAAATGAGCAGAAACCAGCCGCTGATAGGGAGCTCTGACATCACCTGCAATATTTTTGTTTATACGGCTGTGGAAATTAAAGTTATGCACTTGCCTCATTGAAAGGTGTAAGGAGAGCGAAGATCCACTTTTGCTCAGGAGGTTTATGACTAAATAATATATCATATTTAACCGCATAGATCATGGTAAACATAATTCCAGCTATAAAGCTGAATTGATGTAAATCAACAAGCTCCTATAAAAGACACTATGCCAGATACCTAAACAGTTGTTGACAAAACAACTAAGCACTAACCTTAATGGCTATACATTTAAAGCCATGTTTTTGATGGTATTTATAAACTCTGGTAAAAAAGGAATCTAGGTCTTCAATGTGATTCCACTGGGAACGCGTCGGTTCGCACATCTGCTGATTGGGAATGCCATACTCTCCAATTCCGTATTCCCCGTAAAAATCGGGGGTTTCGTTAAGCGATGCATAGTTTGTGGTCATGATTCAGAAAGTTTATTGTGATACTGAAAATTCATTTTACTGATCAATGGTTCATTAATGTTAATTATCTATGTAGATACTTAAATTATGAGATAGTGGTTACTTAGATGGGGGAGTCTAAAGCTTGTTTTACCACTAATATTTATCAATATGGAATTATTGTTCTAAAAAAAATAGTTTGGACTGAACCTTTTGCTAAAGTTAAAGTTTGTTTCTACATAGTTTATTACAATTACACGTAAAATAGATGTGAAAAGTTGTATCAAATGTTTTATTTGTTGTTAGTGAGTGAGCTTCGTCATGTGATACACATTGCACTGTGATGAAATAGTCATAATAAAAATGATGCTCACCCCAGCTCACCTCCAAACCCAACGCCTACCCCCTGCGCAAAATGCCACCAATTTACACACATAACCCAAGACTGCACAGAACAAAGAACTTGTGACAAATGTGGAACCAACCATAGCACCAACACATGCACTCCCAGCTTGCCAACAAAATGCAAAGCATGTGAATCAAAAGACCATCTCACATGGCAGTTCAAATGCCCAAAAAGACCTACTGGCCCTACAAATAAGATCCCTCAACAAGAAATTCTATGAACTTACTGACACAATCCATACATATATCAATAAACCCAACAACCCTAAAGCCACCAACAGAGAAGAATTAGTGATGAAGCTGAGAAAAAAATTTACTGAGGGATACAACATTGACACCCACATAGTGTTCCCAGGCCGCAGCAAAGCATTTATATTCATGTTCGACCTGAATTGCCCTAATGCCCCGAGTCCAAACAAGGAGAGATTATGTCCATACTGTCATAAATGGAGCCGAATATAGTGTATGCCAATATAAACAGTTATGGCCCCAAGAAGCACCACATAAACCATTACATAGAACAAAATGATATCAATTGTGCACTCTTTGTTGAAGCCAAGACTAACCTAGAAAGCAACACCAATTACAGGAATTGGACAGTACTACAGAGGAATGATGCAACAAATGTACTGAGTACATAGGAGTGACAATAGATCAAAGAATGAATTTCCTGGCTCATGTCAAGGCAGTAAAACAGAAATACAATCTCCTATGCAACAATAAGTAAACAAAAAAAAATGCAATTTTATAATACTTTTTCTTAGATTTTTCCTTTGTTTTTTACTCTCACATATTGACTATGATTATTTCACCCTGCCAATCTGAATGACATCTCTCTAAATCTTTGCTTAAACCAATTAAAAGTACATTTGCAGAATTGGTAACTTCAATAACTAACATCAGTTGCATTTTTGTTACACTTCATTATGTGAGTTTTTTTTTAAATCCCGTATAATTGCATTAAGATATTCAGTACTGTAATGAAATTTCATTATGGTATTCAGTACTGTCAAATTTCATTACTGTACAAAGCTATTTTCCAGATTAAAACTAAGTACATAAAAGTGTCCTAAATAATACATATCACAGTTTAAGAATAGAAGCTGTTCAAGCAGTTCTTTCATATCTGCGAAATAATAATCTCTGTGGGCCATTTATTTCATATTACATTCAGTCCAATCCTAAATCAGTTCGATCATCTTTTTCGGAAGAGTTTGATTTAGAATTCCCATCCAGATAAATACCTCCACTTATTTCAGGATTAACTAACCGATTTTTGTAGATTCACTCCCCTCTCAACCCAGAGAAGAAGGTGAAATAAATATAGTCATTATTAGGGAACTAATAGGTAAATAAGCCAGTTTGGCCCTTTAATAAATATTGAATATAGAAACTTTAATTGGATTATCATTTTTGCTAAATTACATGATTAGGTATGCCTAAAAGGAACAAAGACAGAAATTACTGTTGATGTTTTATTAATATAATGCAATTTGAAAATTATTATTTACTTATTAGTTTAGAAAACTAACAAACACTGAACTTGTTTATTGTTTGCTGAAATGGTGAAAGAGTTTTAAAACTTAAAAGGTAATAAATTAATGATCAATGATCAAAACATAAACAGCTGACGATTTCATTACCACAACAAAAAAAGGATTGCGCCTATAACAATAGGAACAAATAAATTCCTACTTACCATGTGGTTATGACAAGTTCAAGTTAATGAACATCACAATTTGCCCCAAAACGCGTTATATAAACCTAAATCAGGATCAAAATAGATCCTTTTGTAATTTGTAAAAATAAAAAGCTCAACAATACTAGAGACGATAAACAAAAGAGGCTCAGCTTTCGGCGCTAAGTTATTCCCATATCACGATAGTACTGTGTAATTTTGAGGACTTAAGACGTTCTGTGAGCTTTTGAGGTAAGTTTTTTACATAGTCATGCTAAAATTTAATGGATTTTTGAAAGAAAAAGTAAAAACGCAATTCAAATATATGGCGACGATTTCTTTTGTTTTATGATTTTTGACATTTAATTGGTTTGTTGACGTTTGCTTGCTATTGACGTTTTACAACTTGTCAAGTGTCACACAATTGACCATTCCAGAGTTACGTCATTGAGGGTCTCTTAAGGCGGAACAACTTGGTTCGTTTAAAAACATACTTGGTTTAAAGAAGAACCCGCAAGAAAGGCTCGGCGCCCGCTGGAATTGCAGGATATAACAACCCATCATTGCCACGTATATTTTGCTTGCGTGGGTTGTGTAATGGGCAAAAATTAAAAATACGATTAGAACACTTCATCTAGAGGCCTAGGAATTTTTGACAAGAAAGGATGACATATAATCAAAGTAAATAGACTTTTGTTCTTTCATTCTTTTCTTTTGTACGTTTCACAGCCAACTGATGACGTTTTCAAATAAACACCTTCTGTTTTACTTGTACATAATATGCTACAACTAAAATAAAACTGTGTATTTTCTTATCTCTAGTTGTAACTTGATCGAACACGGGCCATTGATGTTCCAAATCCAAATGCAGGTCAAAACACGGAAGTGAGAAAGCGAATTTTAGTTAAAAATCTTTTTATTTTATTACATATTATTATTATAGCCATATTTTTTCCTAATGAGCGGGAGAGAGAGTTTTAGATATACAGACAATACTTTCATTTTTCATTCTTTTCTGTTAAATAATTTTTATTCTGCCTCTAATTTCGAAAATGGCTGTTCCAGTTTACCTTTAGTATGGGTTTCGTACGATGACGTCATTTTGCCAGAATTTCAGTACATATAACTTCACTTTAATAATTATTTATATAATGTTTGCAATAAAATTGGTCTTTTTGCATTAATTTTAAATCCTACTAAGGTCTTTTTGGGGGATCCAAACTTTAAATTTGGTTATGTTGATGCAGAAGCACACAAATTCAATATATTTTTTGTTTTCAACCAATGTAGTCACGTGCCACACGAAACCCATTCAATTAAATGTCGGCGACATGCGTATCTTTGTTTATCGCGTTGAAAAATAAGAGAAAAAAGTGCAGTCGCCTTTAATCACATTCGTAATGTTGCCTCCCGCTGATAGAGGGCACTACCACCATTCGAGCTACAAATTCTATTTTTTTTTTCGTTTATTGGAGATTGGAGGAGGAGATGGGTGGGCGTTTTCACCCTTCCCCGGCACCCCTCCCAAGCCCTTTATTCACATTGAAATGGGAAGGACGCCAAGCGTCATCGACATCGCTTCGTGACGTCGGGACGCTTCCAGAACTTCTATTCAGTAGTAAGGTAACAAAAAGACGCGTCGGTTTGCCAGTGCGATGCTACGAAATATTTTGTCGAATTTATAATTTTAATATAAAAATGTGCTTTATCTCGGGCTCAGAATAATCAATGGGTCATATTATTGTTCCTGCCAGCTGAGGTATGATTCTTTATTTATGTTTGAATATTAATTATTTATATAGGTACCTATATATTTTATAAATAAGTGGAAACAAATCGGAAGGGTGATTCTTAGTTGAAAATTAAGGAGAGTCCTTCATAGGAGATAACTGTTTATGATTTAGATGTTAAAAGTGCAATTTTAGGGCACGCATGTGAAAGTTCGCAGAACTCGCTTCGCTAGTCCTGCAAATCACATGAATTCCTTAAAAGAACCTTGAATGCCATCCAAAAAGCATTAAAAAATGGTTATTTCTATTAAAATTTAAATATTATTTACTTTTAGCATAGCATATTAAGGCCAGATTGCACAAGTCACCCTCAAAGGTTCAGCTAAACTCGACTGGTACTTGAATCCGCCCATAAGAATCGCATTGATGCCAAATTAGTTCCATTTGTGACACTTGCTGACAGCAATGCTTTTCTTATGGGCGAGTTCAAGTACCAGCCGAGTTTAGCTGAACCCAACTTTGAGGCAACTTTGAGTACGACCATAAGCCTTAAAAGTAGCCGGCTACTTTTGACAGTAGTGCCGAGGCTCGTTCCTTAAGCTATTTGTATTAGTTCATTAGCGTGTTAAAAGTTGAATTTTTAATGCGTTTATAGAAAATAATTATTATTCAACACGCATAAAATGCAAGCCATATCATGAAGATGGCGTTAGCGCCACGAACGTAACAAGGGTTGAGATTTACAGGGTGTAAAAAAAATTATTACCTAATATCATACCATGTACCTATACGGAGTTAATTTCAAAAACTGCCGTTTTCAGGAAACATCCTACATTAAGAAAATCTACACAATACTGTAGATTTTCCTAATGTAGGTGATAGTGATAGGTTTGACAGGTGGTCGGCCATATTTTCTGGAGAGGTACAAATGTCAAATGACGTTGTTGTTGTGTGACAGCTAGTGAACTGGGAAATTTATAATTGGTTTAAAAACTCATCACTTGGCGCTGCGGTCCTAGTTTAAATTGTCAATACCTATAAGCTATTCACTTATTAATTTTTAACTTTATTTATTTATCGTATCATCTCAACATGTGCTGAAAGGAGATAGGCGTACGAAAAATTAGATTTCAAAGGTAATCAGATGGCTAAAATAAGGGAATGAGTCGAACAATATGGACTTATTAAAAAGTCCATTGTTCGACCTTAGCCACCAATTGCACGAGTGAATTACATTTAAGGTACCTACAAAATGAAGCCGAGAGGCCAATCCTGCTTAAGAGGGTCGCCTCCCAAGTTAACGAGGGTCGTTTTCCGAAGGAACACGTCTTCTTTTTGCTTTGACACGTTCCCTCGTTTAGTCAAGCACCAAAATACAACCCCGGATCGTAATAAGCCTCCCTATACAAATTAGGTGTTCTTACACCGGAGGGTATAATACGCGCATTTTCCATACCGGTCACGTCCCCGGCAGCTTGGGGGCCAGGGCTCAAAAGGGGTGAAAAACGCGGAAAATTTACAACACAAAGGAATGATAATGAATAAGGGGCGGCCGCGACGTCTATGCAAGCGTATATTGCATCGCTCACATGCATGGATGGATTTAATTTTAGGTGCAAATCGCGCTTTTCTATAGGAGCTCGGGGAATATAATTTCGGAGGTGGTGGAGAGCTCCAAGGTAAACTATTTAGGGACCTAGGCAAGAGACCTTGTTTGGGTTAATTGGATCGCCCTAGGTGGCAATTTCAATTAAGCCGTTCATTTGCTTACAAACTTCATAGAGATAAAGGTTCAATTACACTATAATTAGGTACTAAACGCTAAAGGTCTCTTTCCGTCTGTATAATATTTAATTTATATACCTATATAAACCACTTAATGCTGCTATAATTTTATTACTTTAGTAATAATTCTTACTAATTTAAATTGTAGCCGCCTACAACAGTTAAGGCCAATTTATACAAAACTGTGTAGATTGTCATAAAATTACAATATTTCGGGTAATAGCCCATCCAAAAACCCGCTAGGTTCGCGAAGCGAAGGGCTATTAACTGGAGCGTTTTACGAGACACGTGGAAACCCCCTTTAATTTAAGCATTCTTCGTATTCGTCGCAACGAGGATAAGGGTTCGTCATATTCCTGCTATTGTTAATATTTTAATTTTACCTATATTTTTACTACTAAAAATTATATACACACATACTGGTTAAAAACTAAATCAGTCTTTATAAAAGAGATTCAGGCAAGTTATTGTTGTCGATCACATTCTGAAGCTCGCACGTTATTGAATACAAGACTAATAACACCCTAGAATCCTATAATAACATATAAACATGTATTTTCTTCAAAAATACGTAGTAACACTCTCAGGAGCTACTACTGGCACCACCTCTTTCTCGGGCTTCTTCAGTCCGCCGCTTTTTAAAGTGTCTTGGATTTCCGCCAAAGTCATACCTCTGGTTTCGGGAACCATATAGTATATAAAGAACAGTCCTATCACCGTCACCACAGTGAACATCCAGAATGGCGCACTCATCCCGGCTTCTTCCGAGACGATCGGGAAAGTCATCAATACGAAAAACGATGCGGAGAAGGAGACGCAAACTGTTAGGCCCGAACCGATACCTATAAATAGTTAAAAATAAAAAAAATTAGGAAAAAGTCTGTTAATTAACCGACGTTATTTAAGTAACGCTGAAGTTTTGTTTTCAATACGTTAAATTGAATGCTAACTTAAACCGGGCTTAAGTAAAGTAAGTGCAAATGAAGTTAGTATATGGGCTTGAATCAATCCAAATAGAATCAATGGTTACGTTCACCCGACAGAAGCCGCTTTAGAACTGTAGTAAGCGGACTTGTTCAGCTTACATGCTTTCCAACCGCTTGATGTCAGTTGAGGATGGGTGATTTTCTAAGCGGAACAATATTTAGGGCTGACTATCTAATATGGCACAGCAAAACAGTGTGATCACACGACTTGCAGGCACTGGAAAGTTTTTATGATCAACTGTTTTTTGCTGAGACTCATCATCTGTTGCAGTCGCCCGAACGTAACCAATACTCCACCTTGAAGATACTTTAAGCGTTCTCGGGTGACTTCTTTAGGTAGCTCTGAGAGTACCCGTGTTCGTTAGAAAACGTCATGTAGAAGGCTATACATTTTTGACAGAAAATGATGACATAATCAAAGTGAATGTACTTTTATTCTTTCATCTTTTTTACTTTTGACATCACAGCCAAATAGATGATGTTTTCAAATGAATACCCCCTATATAGTTGTGACGTTGTGAGTTGTAGACGAGTGTATTGTGACGGTCATTTTTAGAGTTAGTGCAGGGCCTACGCGACTCAGTCAAAATCGACAAAAGTGCAAAGTATTGGGTCCTAGAAAAAGCACGGCACAAGGAGGGGGCAGTGAATAAAAAGCCATAATTTAGTACTCTAACAAAAATGCATTCGCCATTTCATCACGAAAGGCGACCTTTTCCTAATGTCTGAGCATAAACTTCTGGCTGTATAATTTTCTGTTTCTTCGACGCATATTATTCACACATTTACCAACCTGAACTAAGTATAAAACATTGATGATCTTATTGTGTATGGGGAAACGTTGAGATTTCATTAACCAACTTTTGTTAATATACGTTTATAATAATACGCCTAGTTTCGGTGTTGAAATGCAGGGCCTGGTTCAGGAATAGCAATATTGTTCGTAGCGGTCTACAAAGATTCGAGCCGAAGCGGCAACGCCGAGCGCCGACCGCGATCCCGGGAATCCATCTAGAATAAACGAGAACCGGGAACAGTCGCCTCCGTTCTCGAAAGTACGAGAGTGTGTTCAGGCCGGGTATATAATAAACCAGCAAGCCGCGCCAAATTGGATCGAATAGATAGTGCAGTGTAGTAAATAAGGGGACAAACGAACAGTGCGAATTGTTAGTAGAGAGTAAACATTGTAATAGTTAAAACTAAATAAAAGTGTGTAGTTAATTGACGATAAATTATTGGAACCCGTAACAATATTCAGTGTGAGGGCGATGCCCCGAGTATCCACCTAATCAAGTCTTTGAAGGGTCGGTGCGCCATCCTCATCCCGGTGTGTGACTCCTGATCTGGCCCCTGTATCTTATATTTTAAACTTCAATGATGGCTTACCTTTAACATGCGACGGAAATATCTCTCCAACAATCGACCAAGCCAAAGGTCCTAATCCGCAACTGAAGAAGATCATGTAGGCCACCATACAGGTCAGCGGTAACCAGAACACCACTTCCAAGTCCACTTGCTTGGTTTGCAGAAAGAAGTAGGCGCCCAAAATGGCACAAGCTACGCCGCAACCCACTGCGGACACCATGTAGAGAATTCTTCGGCCCACTTTTTCCACGATAAGGGCGGTGATGAAGTTGGAACTTATTTGGGACAACCCGAAGATGACCGTGGATAGATCTGGAGATATTCTGGTGCCGCTGGCTTGGAATATCGGTTTAAGATAGGCCATCATCGGGTGGATACCGGACAGTTCTTGGAGGAGTACCAGGCCTATGCAGATTAGCATCGCTCTTTTGGCTGGTTGGGATTTAAGAAGTTCACGAAAGCCGCCTAGAAAAATGACATGTCAGTGTGGCAAATTAGTGTTGAGCATATCTTTTAAACTGGTTTGGGTTAAAAATAATAATTTGATTTGAAAAATTGAAATAAAAATTGATTGAAAACTTATCATCACTTTAAACCCCACCTCAACTTAACGTTTTTGACAGACGTATATTGTCGGGTCGTGTTTAAAACTTTAAACTGGGTCTATATACAGATACTGACCTTTTCCTTGGGTTTCTTTGACAGCAGCTAGAATTTCGCTAATTTCATCTTGTACTTCAACCGGCTTCTTCTTTCTCAATTTAACTAGAGCTTCTTCGGCTTCTTTAATTTTTCCATTCGACAGAAGCCAGATTGGGGTCTCAGGCATAAGTATTCCGAAAACTAAAAAGAGAGAACATGTAATCATGCACATCAAAATGTGTTGTTTGTAGTTTTTTATTGAAGAATTTGAAGGACCCTGCTTTTAAAGATTAAACTTAGCAGCAAAAACAAAATAAACAGTCGTAAATCCTAATATAACGTAGGAATAATATATATCTCTCATTCACTTATTTTGTTGTTGTATCACAGACACACATCTGTTGAAAAGATACGAAATAAAAATGTCAGATTTCCAACGCATATACTTGATGTCGATAATAAGTGAATGGATTGCACATCTTGTCATAGGTACCTGCATACTTATACTACGTACTTACCAATTAAAAATATGACTAAAGGAATATTGCAGCTCATGGCGTATAGACTTAACATCAAATGCGCCCCGACTGAAAAGGGGTAAAACAGCCCCAGTGTGATAAACACCCCAAACAGGCAACCGAATTTAGCCCTGTTGTGGTTCTGGGAAATCTCTGCCACGTACATTGGGCAAATGGCGAAATAGCATCCCACTCCGATTCCCAGCAGAAACCTATATAGGGAACGAGTAAAAAATAGTTAAAATTGATACAAAAATGAGGTTGCAATTTAAGCACCTGGCAAAGTACCACAGTTCTATCATCCTTGCAAACGCTAATATACAAAAGCCTGCTATTGAAGGAAAGCCCAATAACATCATGGTGAATTTCCTACCATATCGGTCAGCTATGTACCCTGCAAATACAAAAGAAGTACGTATAAGGAGTTGGGAGTGCATAAGCGAGTGTCGTTATCCGATATTACTACCGGCAATGGGGTCATTGCAGGTCCGTTATCTTGTGACCCAAGGTTTTGCCTGCATGGGTGCATACTTTGAAAAGGTGGGTATACCACACAGTACCCGTATTCTAAAGATTTACAAAGAGATTAGATGTCAAAATAAAATTCCTTTTACCTATTGTTACGGAACGGTGGACTGAGATTATGTTAATGAGTAGTGGATAATCATGTGGTCAGAAGTCAACTCAAGGTTACTGTGTGGACATAAATTAAGAACTTGACACCTACTACTGGTTGTCCGGTGACTAATGTTTAATAACCATCGCTGCTCTATCAAATGTGCATTCAAAAATTGTGACTAGATGATTATATTGTTTCAGGGCGACTTTTACAAGTTCAAGTAAAACTTCAGATTGAAGATAAAACACCAGACTTGATGTACATTGTATTGTTTACCTGACAGATAAACAATGCAATGTAGGTTATATCTGGAGTTTTATCTTCAACCTGAAGTTTTACTTGAACTTGTAAAAGTCACCCTTAAAGTATAATGCACGATAAATTCAAATTCTGACACAAATAGTTAGCCAAATAAGCGACAAATTTTAGGAAAAAGTCTTATCTACAAGATTCCAATACTCTGTACATGCAAAATAATCTAAAACTCGTTTCTTTTAGGTTATTTTGGACATATTACAAAAGTTTATTCGAAAATACCTCAGATTGAGAAGAAAAATTTGTTGTTGATAAAAAAGTTGTTATTTTGTTTGTCTGTGAAATTCCCACTAGAATTAAAGGAACGATGCCTTGCGCTTTATGAAACTTTCCGTTGTAAATTTCCCCACTACCAACCATAGAAGAATTTATAACGGAACGTGAACCTTCGCTTTTTGAAAATTCGAGGGGAAACTCTCTTTCTTTTCGTCGAAACGCCGACTCTAGTTATTTCAAAATTCCCGCGGTAATTAAATGAACGATAGTTAGCGCACTCTAAAGCTTTTCGTCGTAAACACTCCGCACTACTGACCATAGAAGAGTTATAAATAAAACGTCAACGCTCGTTATTTCAAAATTTCCACAGTAATTAAAGGAACGATGCCTAGCGCCCTCTGAAACTTTCTGCCGTAAATTTCCCTACTACTGACCATAGAAGAATTTATAATGGAACATGAACCTTCGCTTTTTGACTATTCCAGAGTAAATTCTCTTTTTTTCAAATCCACCCGCTAATTAAAGGAAATATGCTTACATCCTTTGAACCTTTCCATCATGAAGATTCCCCACTACTGATCATAGAAGAATTATAATAGAACGTCGACTCTAGTTATTTTAAAATTCCCGCGCTAATTAAATAAACGATAATTAGCGCCCTCTAAAGATTTTCGTTGTAAACCTCCCCACTACTGACCATAGAAGAGTTATAATAAAACGTCAACGCTCGTTATTTCGAAATTTCCACGCTAATTAAAGGAACGATGCCTAGCGCCCTCTGAAACTTTCTGTCGTACATTTCCCCACTACTGACCATAGAAGATTTTATAATGGAACATGAACCTTCGCTTTTTGAATATTCCAGAGTAAATTCTCTTTTTTTTTCAAATCCACCCGCTAATTAAAGGAAAGATGCTTGCACCCTTTGAACCTTTCCATCATGAAGATTCCCCACTACTGATCATAGAAGAGTTATAATAAAACGTCAACGCTCGATATTTCGAAACTTCCACGCTAATTAAAGGAACGATGCCTAGCGCCCTCTGAAACTTTCTGCCGTAAATTTCCCTACTACTGACCATAGAAGAATTTATAATGGAACATGAACCTTCGCTTTTTGACTATTCCAGAGTAAATTCTCTTTTTTTCAAATCCACCCGCTAATTAAAGGAAAGATGCTTACACCCTTTGAACCTTTCCATCATAAAGATTCCCCACTACTGATCATAGAAGAATTATAATAGAACGTCGACTCTAGTTATTTCAAAATTCCCGCGCTAATTAAATAAACGATAATTAGCGCCCTCTAAAGATTTTCGTTGTAAACCTCCCCACTACTGACCATAGAAGAGTTATAATAAAACGTCAACGCTCGTTATTTCGAAATTTCCACGCTAATTAAAGGAACGATGCCTAGCGCCCTCTGAAACTTTCTGTCGTAAATTTCCCTACTACTGGCCATAGAAGAATTTATAATGGAACATGAACCTTCGCTTTTTGAATATTCCAGAGTAAATTCTCTTTTTTTTTCAAATTCACCCGCTAATTAAAGGAAAGATGCTTACACCCTTTGAACCTTTCCATCATGAAGATTCCCCACTACTGATCATAGAAGAATTATAATAGAACGTCGACTCTAGTTATTTCAAAATTTCCGCGCTAATTAAATAAACGATAATTAGCGCCCTCTAAAGATTTTCGTTGTAAACCTCCCCACTACTGACCATAGAAGAGTTATAATAAAACGTCAACGCTCGTTAGTTCGAAATTTCCACGCTAATTAAAGGAACGATGCTTAGCGCCCTCTGAAACTTTCTGCCGTAAATTTCCCTACTACTGACCATAGAAGAATTTATAATGGAACATGAACCTTCGCTTTTTGACTATTCCAGAGTAAATTCTCTTTTTTTCAAATCCACCCGCTAATTAAAGGAAATATGCTTACATCCTTTGAACCTTTCCATCATGAAGATTCCCCACTACTGATCATAGAAGAATTATAATAGAACGTCGACTCTAGTTATTTCAAAATTCCCGCGCTAATTAAATAAACGATAATTAGCGCCCTCTAAAGATTTTCGTTGTAAACCTCCCCACTACTGACCATAGAAGAGTTATAATAAAACGTCAACGCTCGTTATTTCGAAATTTCCACGCTAATTAAAGGAACGATGCCTAGCGCCCTCTGAAACTTTCTGTCGTAAATTTCCCTACTACTGACCATAGAAGAATTTATAATGGAACATGAACATTCGCTTTTTGACTATTCCAGAGTAAATTCTCTTTTTTTCAAATCCACCCGCTAATTAAAGGAAAGATGCTTACATCCTTTGAACCTTTCCATCATGAAGATTCCCCACTACTGATCATAGAAGAATTATAATAGAACGTCGACTCTAGTTATTTCAAAATTCCCGCGTTAATTAAATAAACGATAATTAGCGCCCTCTAAAGATTTTCGTTGTAAACCTCCCCACTACTGACCATAGAAGAGTTATAATAAAACGTCATCGCTCGTTATTTCGAAATTTCCACGCTAATTAAAGGAACGATGCCTAGCGCCCTCTGAAAGTTTCTGTCGTACATTTCCCCACTACTGACCATAGAAGAATTTATAATGGAACATGAACCTTCGCTTTTTGAATATTCCAGAGTAAATTCTCTTTTTTTTTTCAAATTCACCCGCTAATTAAAGGAAAGATGCTTACACCCTTTGACCCTTTCCATCATGAAGATTCCCCACTACTGATCATAGAAGAATTATAATAGAACGTCGACTCTAGTTATTTCAAAATTCCCGCGCTAATTAAATAAACGATAATTAGCGCCCTCTAAAGATTTTCGTTGTAAACCTCCCCACTACTGACCATAGAAGAGTTATAATAAAACGTCAACGCTCGTTATTTCGAAATTTCCACGCTAATTAAAGGAACGATGCCTAGCGCCCTCTGAAACTTTCTGTCGTACATTTCCCCACTACTGACCATAGAAGATTTTATAATGGAACATGAACCTTCGCTTTTTGAATATTCCAGAGTAAATTCGCTTTTTTTTTCAAATTCACCCGCTAATTAAAGGAAAGATGCTTACACCCTTTGAACCTTTCCATCATGAAGATTCCCCACTACTGATCACAGAAGAATTATAATAGAACGTCGACTCTAGTAATTTCAAAATTCCCGCGCTAATTAAATAAACGATAATTAACGCCCTCTAAAGATTTTCGTTGTAAACCTCCCCACTACTGATCATAGAAAAGTTATAATAAAACGTCAACGCTCGTTATTTCGAAATTTCCACGCTAATTAAAGGAAGGATGCCTAGCGCCCTCTGAAACTTTCTGCCGTAAATTTCCCTACTACTGACCATAGAAGAAGAATTTATAATGGAACATGAACCTTCGCTTTTTGACTATTCCAGAGTAAATTCTCTTTTTTTCAAATCCACCCGCTAATTAAAGGAAATATGCTTACATCCTTTGAACCTTTCCATCATGAAGATTCCCCACTACTGATCATAGAAGAATTATAATAGAACGTCGACTCTAGTTATTTCAAAATTCCCGCGCTAATTAAATAAACGATAATTAGCGCCCTCTAAAGATTTTCGTTGTAAACCTCCCCACTACTGACCATAGAAGAGTTATAATAAAATGTCAACGCTCGTTATTTCGAAATTTCCACGCTAATTAAAGGAACGATGCCTAGCGCCCTCTTAAACTTTCTGTCGTAAATTTCCCTACTACTGACCATAGAAGAATTTATAATGGAACATGAACCTTCGCTTTTTGACTATTCCAGAGTAAATTCTCTTTTTTTCAAATCCACCCGCTAATTAAAGGAAAGATGCTTACATCCTTTGAACCTTTCCATCATGAAGATTCCCCACTACTGATCATAGAAGAATTATAATAGAACGTCGACTCTAGTTATTTCAAAATTCCCGCGCTAATTAAATAAACGATAATTAGCGCCCTCTAAAGATTTTCGTTGTAAACCTCCCCACTACTGACCATAGAAGAGTTATAATAAAATGTCAACGCTCGTTATTTCGAAATTTCCACGCTAATTAAAGGAACGATGCCTAGCGCCCTCTTAAACTTTCTGTCGTAAATTTCCCTACTACTGACCATAGAAGAATTTATAATGGAACATGAACCTTCGCTTTTTGACTATTCCAGAGTAAATTCTCTTTTTTTCAAATCCACCCGCTAATTAAAGGAAAGATGCTTACATCCTTTGAACCTTTCCATCATGAAGATTCCCCACTACTGATCATAGAAGAATTATAATAGAACGTCGACTCTAGTTATTTCAAAATTCCCGCGCTAATTAAATAAACGATAATTAGCGCCCTCTAAAGATTTTCGTTGTAAACCTCCCCACTACTGACCATAGAAGAGTTATAATAAAACGTCAACGCTCGTTATTTCGAAATTTCCACGCTAATTAAAGGAACGATGCCTAGCGCCCTCTGCAACTTTCTGTCGTACATTTCCCCACTTCTGACCATAGAAGATTTTATAATGGAACATGAACCTTCGCTTTTTGAATATTCCAGAGTAAATTCTCTTTTTTTCAAATCGACCCGCTAATTAAAGGAAAGATGCTTACACCCTTTGAACCTTTCCATCATAAAGATTCCCCACTACTGATCATAGAAGAATTATAATAGAACGTCGACTCTAGTTATTTCAAAATTCCCGCGCTAATTAAATAAACGATAATTAGCGCCCTCTAAAGATTTTCGTTGTAAACCTCCCCACTACTGACCATAGAAGAGTTATAATAAAACGTCAACGCTCGTTAGTTCGAAATTTCCACGCTAATTAAAGGAACGATGCTTAGCGCCCTCTGAAACTTTCTGCCGTAAATTTCCCTACTACTGACCATAGAAGAATTTATAATGGAACATGAACCTTCGCTTTTTGACTATTCCAGAGTAAATTCTCTTTTTTTCAAATCCACCCGCTAATTAAAGGAAATATGCTTACATCCTTTGAACCTTTCCATCATGAAGATTCCCCACTACTGATCATAGAAGAATTATAATAGAACGTCGACTCTAGTTATTTCAAAATTCCCGCGCTAATTAAATAAACGATAATTAGCGCCCTCTAAAGATTTTCGTTGTAAACCTCCCCACTACTGACCATAGAAGAGTTATAATAAAACGTCAACGCTCGTTATTTCGAAATTTCCACGCTAATTAAAGGAACGATGCCTAGCGCCCTCTGAAACTTTCTGTCGTAAATTTCCCTACTACTGACCATAGAAGAATTTATAATGGAACATGAACATTCGCTTTTTGACTATTCCAGAGTAAATTCTCTTTTTTTCAAATCCACCCGCTAATTAAAGGAAAGATGCTTACATCCTTTGAACCTTTCCATCATGAAGATTCCCCACTACTGATCATAGAAGAATTATAATAGAACGTCGACTCTAGTTATTTCAAAATTCCCGCGTTAATTAAATAAACGATAATTAGCGCCCTCTAAAGATTTTCGTTGTAAACCTCCCCACTACTGACCATAGAAGAGTTATAATAAAACGTCATCGCTCGTTATTTCGAAATTTCCACGCTAATTAAAGGAACGATGCCTAGCGCCCTCTGAAAGTTTCTGTCGTACATTTCCCCACTACTGACCATAGAAGAATTTATAATGGAACATGAACCTTCGCTTTTTGAATATTCCAGAGTAAATTCTCTTTTTTTTTTCAAATTCACCCGCTAATTAAAGGAAAGATGCTTACACCCTTTGACCCTTTCCATCATGAAGATTCCCCACTACTGATCATAGAAGAATTATAATAGAACGTCGACTCTAGTTATTTCAAAATTCCCGCGCTAATTAAATAAACGATAATTAGCGCCCTCTAAAGATTTTCGTTGTAAACCTCCCCACTACTGACCATAGAAGAGTTATAATAAAACGTCAACGCTCGTTATTTCGAAATTTCCACGCTAATTAAAGGAACGATGCCTAGCGCCCTCTGAAACTTTCTGTCGTAAATTTCCCTACTACTGACCATAGAAGAATTTATAATGGAACATGAACCTTCGCTTTTTGACTATTCCAGAGTAAATTCTCTTTTTTTCAAATCCACCCGCTAATTAAAGGAAATATGCTTACATCCTTTGAACCTTTCCATCATGAAGATTCCCCACTACTGATCATAGAAGAATTATAATAGAACGTCGACTCTAGTTATTTCAAAATTCCCGCGCTAATTAAATAAACGATAATTAGCGCCCTCTAAAGATTTTCGTTGTAAACCTCCCCACTACTGACCATAGAAGAGTTATAATAAAACGTCAACGCCCGTTATTTCGAAATTTCCACGCTAATTAAAGGAACGATGCCTAGCGCCCTCTGAAACTTTCTGTCGTACATTTCCCTACTACTGACCATAGAAGAATTTATAATGAAACATGAACCTTCGCTTTTTGACTATTCCAGAGTAAATTCTCTTTTTTTCAAATCCACCCGCTAATTAAAGGAAATATGCTTACATCCTTTGAACCTTTCCATCATGAAGATTCCCCACTACTGATCATAGAAGAGTTATAATAAAACGTCAACGCTCGTTATTTCGAAATTTCCACGCTAATTAAAGGAACGATGCCTAGCGCCCTCTGAAACTTTCTGTCGTAAATTTCCCTACTACTGACCATAGAAGAATTTATAATGGAACATGAACCTTCGCTTTTTGACTATTCCAGAGTAAATTCTCTTTTTTTCAAATCCACCCGCTAATTAAAGGAAATATGCTTACATCCTTTGAACCTTTCCATCATGAAGATTCCCCACTACTGATCATAGAAGAATTATAATAGAACGTCGACTCTAGTTATTTCAAAATTCCCGCGCTAATTAAATAAACGATAATTAGCGCCCTCTAAAGATTTTCGTTGTAAACCTCCCCACTACTGACCATAGAAGAGTTATAATAAAACGTCAACGCTCGTTATTTCGAAATTTCCACGCTAATTAAAGGAACGATGCCTAGCGCCCTCTGAAACTTTCTGTCGTACATTTCCCTACTACTGACCATAGAAGAATTTATAATGAAACATGAACCTTCGCTTTTTGACTATTCCAGAGTAAATTCTCTTTTTTTCAAATCCACCCGCTAATTAAAGGAAATATGCTTACATCCTTTGAACCTTTCCATCATGAAGATTCCCCACTACTGATCATAGAAGAGTTATAATAAAACGTCAACGCTCGTTATTTCGAAATTTCCACGCTAATTAAAGGAACGATGCCTAGCGCCCTCTGAAACTTTCTGTCGTAAATTTCCCTACTACTGACCATAGAAGAATTTATAATGGAACATGAACCTTCGCTTTTTGACTATTCCAGAGTAAATTCTCTTTTTTTCAAATCCACCCGCTAATTAAAGGAAATATGCTTACATCCTTTGAACCTTTCCATCATGAAGATTCCCCACTACTGATCATAGAAGAATTAAAATAGAACGTCGACTCTAGTTATTTCAAAATTCCCGCGCTAATTAAATAAACGATAATTAGCGCCCTCTAAAGATTTTCGTTGTAAACCTCCCCACTACTGACCATAGAAGAGTTATAATAAAACGTCAACGCTCGTTATTTCGAAATTTCCACGCTAATTAAAGGAACGATGCCTAGCGCCCTCTGAAACTTTCTGTCGTAAATTTCCCTACTACTGACCATAGAAGAATTTATAATGGAACATGAACCTTCGCTTTTTGACTATTCCAGAGTAAATTCTCTTTTTTTCAAATCCACCCGCTAATTAAAGGAAAGATGCTTACATCCTTTGAACCTTTCCATCATGAAGATTCCCCACTACTGATCATAGAAGAGTTATAATAAAACGTCAACGCTCGTTATTTCGAAATTTCCACGCTAATTAAAGGAACGATGCCTAGCGCCCTCTGAAACTTTCTGCCGTAAATTTCCCTACTACTGACCATAGAAGAATTTATAATGGAACATGAACCTTCGCTTTTTGACTATTCCAGAGTAAATTCTCTTTTTTTCAAATCCACCCGCTAATTAAAGGAAATATGCTTACATCCTTTGAATCTTTCCATCATGAAGATTCCCCACTACTGATCATAGAAGAATTATAATAGAACGTCGACTCTAGTTATTTCAAAATTCCCGCGCTAATTAAATAAACGATAATTAGCGCCCTCGAAAGATTTTCGTTGTAAACCTCCCCACTACTGACCATAGAAGAGTTATAATAAAACGTCAACGCTCGTTATTTCGAAATTTCCACGCTAATTAAAGGAACCATGCCTAGCACCCTCTGAAACTTTCTGTCGTACATTTCCCCACTACTGACCATAGAAGAATTTATAATGGAACATGAACCTTCGCTTTTTTAATATTCCAGAGTAAATTCGCTTTTTTTTTCAAATTCACCCGCTAATTAAAGGAAAGATGCTTACACCCTTTGAACCTTTCCATCATGAAGATTCCCCACTACTGATCATAGAAGAATTATAATAGAACGTCGACTCTAGTAATTTCAAAATTCCCGCGCTAATTAAATAAACGATAACTAGCGCCCTCTAAAGATTTTCGTTGTAAACCTCCCCACTACTGACCATAGAAGAGTTATAATAAAATGTCAACGCTCGTTATTTCGAAATTTCCACGCTAATTAAAGGAACGATGCCTAGCGCCCTCTGCAACTTTCTGTCGTACATTTCCCCACTTCTGACCATAGAAGATTTTATAATGGAACATGAACCTTCGCTTTTTGAATATTCCAGAGTAAATTCTCTTTTTTTTTCAAATCCACCCGCTAATTAAAGGAAAGATGCTTACATCCTTTGAACCTTTCCATCATGAATATTCCCCACTACTGATCATAGAAGAATTATAATAGAACGTCGACTCTAGTTATTTCAAAATTTCCGCGCTAATTAAATAAACGATAATTAGCGCCCTCTAAAGATTTTCGTTGTAAACCTCCCCACTACTGACCATAGAAGAGTTATAATAAAACGTCAACGCTCGTTATTTCGAAATTTCCACGCTAATTAAAGGAACGATGCCTAGCGCCCTCTGCAACTTTCTGTCGTACATTTCCCCACTTCTGACCATAGAAGATTTTATAATGGAACATGAACCTTCGCTTTTTGAATATTCCAGAGTAAATTCTCTTTTTTTTTCAAATCCACCCGCTAATTAAAGGAAAGATGCTTACATCCTTTGAACCTTTCCATCATGAATATTCCCCACTACTGATCATAGAAGAATTATAATAGAACGTCGACTCTAGTTATTTCAAAATTTCCGCGCTAATTAAATAAACGATAATTAGCGCCCTCTAAAGATTTTCGTTGTAAACCTCCCCACTACTGACCATAGAAGAGTTATAATAAAACGTCAACGCTCGTTATTTCGAAATTTCCACGCTAATTAAAGGAACGATGCCTAGCGCCCTCTGAAACTTTCTGTCGTGAATTTCCCTACTACTGGCCATAGAAGAATTTATAATGGAACATGAACCTTCGCTTTTTGAATATTCCAGAGTAAATTCTCTTTTTTTTTCAAATCCACCCGCTAATTAAAGGAAAGATGCTTACATCCTTTGAACCTTTCCATCATGAATATTCCCAACTACTGATCATAGAAGAATTATAATAGAACGTCGACTCTAGTTATTTCAAAATTCCCGCGCTAATTAAATAAACGATAATTAGCGCCCTCGAAACTGACCATAGAAGAATTTATAATGGAACATGAACCTTCGCTTTTTGAATATTCCAGAGTAAATTCTCTTTTTTTTTTCAAATTCACCCGCTAATTAAAGGAAAGATGCTTACACCCTTTGAACCTTTCCATCATAAAGATTCCCCACTACTGATCATAGAAGAATTATAATAGAACGTCGACTCTAGTTATTTCAAAATTTCCGCGCTAATTAAATAAACGATAATTAGCGCCCTCGAAAGATTTTCGTTGTAAACCTCCCCACTACTGACCATAGAAGAGTTATAATAAAACGTCATAGCTCGTTATTTCGAAATTTCCACGCTAATTAAAGGAACGATGCCTAGCGCCCTCTGAAACTTTCTGTCGTGAATTTCCCTACTACTGGCCATAGAAGAATTTATAATGGAACATGAACCTTGGTTTTTTGACTATTCCAGAGTAAATTCTCTTTTTTTCAAATCCACCCGCTAATTAAAGGAAATATGCTTACATTCTTTGAACCTTTCCATCATGAAGATTCCCCACTACTGATCATAGAAGAATTATAATAGAACGTCGACTCTAGTTATTTCAAAATTCCCGCGCTAATTAAATAAACGATAATTAGCGCCCTCTAAAGATTTTCGTTGTAAACCTCCCCACTACTGACCATAGAAGAGTTATAATAAAACGTCATGGCTCGTTATTTCGAAATTTCCACGCTAATTAAAGGAACGATGCCTAGCGCCCTCTGAAAGTTTCTGTCGTACATTTCCCCACTACTGACCATAGAAGAATTTATAATGGAACATGAACCTTCGCTTTTTGAATATTCCAGAGTAAATTCTCTTTTTTTTCAAATTCACCCGCTAATTAAAGGAAAGATGCTTACACCCTTTGAACCTTTCCATCATAAAGATTCCCCACTACTGATCATAGAAGAATTATAATAGAACGTCGACTCTAGTTATTTCAAAATTCCCGCGCTAATTAAATAAACGATAATTAGCGCCCTCTAAAGATTTTCGTTGTAAACCTCCCCACTACTGACCATAGAAGAGTTATAATAAAACGTCAACGCTCGTTATTTCGAAATTTCCACGCTAATTAAAGGAACGATGCCTAGCGCCCTCTGAAACTTTCTGTCGTACATTTCCCCACTTCTGACCATAGAAGATTTTATAATGGAACATGAACCTTCGCTTTTTGAATATTCCAGAGTAAATTCTCTTTTTTTTTCAAATTCACCCGCTAATTAAAGGAAAGATGCTTACACCCTTTGAACCTTTCCATCATAAAGATTCCCCACTACTGATCATAGAAGAATTATAATAGAACGTCGACGCTAGTTATTTCAAAATTCCCGCGCTAATTAAATAAACGATAATTAGCGCCCTCTAAAGATTTTCGTTGTAAACCTCCCCACTACTGACCATAGAAGAGTTATAATAAAACGTCAACGCTCGTTATTTCGAAATTTCCACGCTAATTAAAGGAACGATGCCTAGCGCCCTCTGAAACTTTCTGCCGTAAATTTCCCTACTACTGACCATAGAAGAATTTATAATGGAACATGAACCTTCGCTTTTTGACTATTCCAGAGTAAATTCTATTTTTTTCAAATCCACCCCCTAATTAAAGGAAATATGCTTACATCCTTTGAACCTTTCCATCATGAAGATTCCCCACTACTGATCATAGAAGAATTATAATAGAACGTCGACTCTAGTTATTTCAAAATTCCCGCGCTAATTAAATAAACGATAATTAGCGCCCTCTAAAGATTTTCGTTGTAAACCTCCCCACTACTGACCATAGAAGAGTTATAATAAAACGTCAACGCTCGTTATTTCGAAATTTCCACGCTAATTAAAGGAACGATGCCTAGCGCCCTCTGAAACTTTCTGCCGTAAATTTCCCTACTACTGACCATAGAAGAATTTATAATGGAACATGAACCTTCGCTTTTTGACTATTCCAGAGTAAATTCTATTTTTTTCAAATCCACCCCCTAATTAAAGGAAATATGCTTACATCCTTTGAACCTTTCCATCATGAAGATTCCCCACTACTGATCATAGAAGAATTATAATAGAACGTCGACTCTAGTTATTTCAAAATTCCCGCGCTAATTAAATAAACGATAATTAGCGCCCTCTAAAGATTTTCGTTGTAAACCTCCCCACTACTGACCATAGAAGAGTTATAATAAAACGTCATCGCTCGTTATTTCGAAATTTCCACGCTAATTAAAGGAACGATGCCTAGCGCCCTCTGAAAGTTTCTGTCGTACATTTCCCCACTACTGACCATAGAAGAATTTATAATGGAACATGAACCTTCGCTTTTTGAATATTCCAGAGTAAATTCTCTTTTTTTTTCAAATCCACCCGCTAATTAAAGGAAAGATGCTTGCACCCTTTGAACCTTTCCATCATGAAGATTCCCCACTACTGATCATAGAAGAATTATAATAGAACGTCGACTCTAGTTATTTCAAAATTCCCGCGCTAATTCAATAAACGATAATTAGCGCCCCCTAAAGATTTTCGTTGTAAACCTCCCCACTACTGACCATAGAAGAGTTATAATAAAACGTCAACGCTCGTTATTTCGAAATTTCCACGCTAATTAAAGGAACGATGCCTAGCGCCCTCTGCAACTTTCTGTCGTACATTTCCCCACTTCTGACCATAGAAGATTTTATAATGGAACATGAACCTTCGCTTTTTGAATATTCCAGAGTAAATTCTCTTTTTTTTTTCAAATCCACCCGCTAATTAAAGGAAAGATGCTTACACCCTTTGAACCTTTCCATCATAAAGATTCCCCACTACTGATCATAGAAGAATTATAATAGAACGTCGACTCTAGTTATTTCAAAATTCCCGCGCTAATACGATAATTAGCGCCCTCTAAAGATTTTCGTTGTAAACCTCCCCACTACTGACCATAGAAGAGTTATAATAAAACGTCATCGCTCGTTATTTCGAAATTTCCACGCTAATTAAAGGAACGATGCCTAGCGCCCTCTGAAAGTTTCTGTCGTACATTTCCCCACTACTGACCATAGAAGATTTTATAATGGAACATGAACCTTCGCTTTTTGACTATTCCAGAGTAAATTCTCTTTTTTTCAAATCCACCCGCTAATTAAAGGAAAGATGCTTACATCCTTTGAACCTTTCCATCATGAAGATTCCCCACTACTGATCATAGAAGAATTATAATAGAACGTCGACTCTAGTTATTTCAAAATTCCCGCGCTAATTAAATAAACGATAATTAGCGCCCTCCAAAGATTTTCGTTGTAAACCTCCCCACTACTGACCATAGAAGAGTTATAATAAAACGTCATGGCTCGTTATTTCGAAATTTCCACGCTAATTAAAGGAACGATGCCTAGCGCCCTCTGAAAATTTCTGTCGTAAATTTCCCTACTACTGACCATAGAAGAATTTATAATGGAACATGAACCTTCGCTTTTTGACTATTCCAGAGTAAATTCTCTTTTTTTCAAATCCACCCGCTAATTAAAGGAAAGATGCTTACATCCTTTGAACCTTTCCATCATGAAGATTCCCCACTACTGATCATAGAAGAATTATAATAGAACGTCGACTCTAGTAATTTCAAAATTCCCGCGCTAATTAAATAAACGATAATTAGCGCCCTCTAAAGATTTTCGTTGTAAACCTCCCCACTACTGACCATAGAAGAGTTATAATAAAACGTCAACGCTCGTTATTTCGAAATTTCCACGCTAATTAAAGGAACGATGCCTAGCGCCCTCTGAAACTTTCTGTCGTAAATTTCCCTACTACTGACCATACAAAGAGTTTATAATAGAACGTCAACTCTCGTTATTTCGAAATTCCAGGGGCGGACTCTTCAGGATGGCAAAAAATGGCTCTTGGGGGCCAATTCTCGCCTGCCGCACGAATATCGGCGTCGGAAAATGATTTTGCCACCGGGGCCAATCCGTCCCAGTCCACCCCTGTGTTTGTGCTTAAGTTTCCCCCTTTATTACTAAGAGAATTTTGTCAGGAGAAGAACTTTAGTTAGTATAAAAACTTTTTCAAATTTCCAAGTAGGAGGGATGCATCTGACAATAATCTCCAGTTCTGGTTTCTGTTGACACAAAATTGACAGACCAGGTGATTTTCAACCAATCAGCTTTGTTGAAAATCAGATGGTCTGTCATTTATGTCAACCAGAACCGCTGTGAAACGAAAATGACTCACGTTATTAGGTTTGAATTTTTAAATTAGGCGAAGAAGGTATAATGTGGACGGAAAATTATTGGATCTGATTTGCATACTAATGGGCTATTAATTGTCCAAAATTCTTTTAATCTTTTTGATTAGTAACCATACATTAACAATAGCCTTCATTAACAGACTTTCGTAAAATAACTGTGGAAACTAACGAAAAAGGAAAATTTACCAACACGTAAACACGAACATGTTTCGACTGTCCATATTCCAGAATAGGAAGATTCAATTTTTAACGAAAAAGTTCAATATAGCAAAATTGTTTGTCTTTTTTTGGGCGCCTGCACCTCGGAAATAACTTAACCGAAATTCGTAACTTAAAGTCATTTTGAAAGGCCCTTTCTTCTAAAATTATAGTGAGAAGTTGGATTTTGATAAAAAAATATTTTTTAAAAGATATACAGGGTACAGAAAAAAACACTGTAAAACTGTTACATTTCAACCTACGACATTTAGTAGCTCGAGTAATTTCAGAATATTCGTTGTTGTCTTCGACTGCCAATTAGAATGACATTAATCATCTCTAAAAGACGATTATTTGACTGATGTGTCATAATCAAGAACTGGTATTATTCATTTATTCACCCTGCATCAATTGTTTTTCATTATACACTCCGTGTTGGAAATTACCTACTTATATATAAAAATATTAGATGGCAGCACTAGCCGCGACGAAATGCACATAATAGTTTTAACTTTTAACGTCAAAACAAACCGCGTGTTAACGACCGATTTATCGAATTAATTATTATGAAAAAATTGTAAATTAAGCCGTGGACAAAGTATAGTATCCAACTTGCATAGAATAGTGTTACGGTAAGCGGCATTATCAGCGAGGCGGAGCGACATTGGAGGTTGGACCTTCGCGGCACGCGGCCTATCCGGGCGCTGCGGCATTATTACACATTGGGACTGTCACGAGTGATTTACTGCTCTATTTATTTAGAACTAAGTTTTTTTTTGGGGGTATTTACGACTTTTTTTTGTGTGTCTCTTATCAACAATTTTTTTTCTAAGAATGTTCTAGGCTTTTCTATATTTTTAGGATTTTGTATAAAAGGCGAATAGCGCCGCCGTTAGAGTAGTCTAATTTAATCGAGCTATAAGTAAGCTAAAGTACCAAACGATAATAGAAGGCTATAATGTAGGCCTTCGGTAATGATGGCCTGCATTATATGCTTGTTGGATAATATATTATTAATTCATGTTGTACAAGGGTAGCAAGTAAAACTTGTTTGTAGTTAGATCCGTAATCTTTTTGCTAGAGGTATGCAAATCTCGCTCACTTATCACTGTCATCTATTTACCTTTAAAATCTTATTTTTTTTTCGTATTTCCTTTCAACACATGTTAGGAAAAATGTCAGAGTCAGAATTCCAACTTTAACTGGATGACATAATAAATGAATAAGATATATAGATATAAACCATTCACTTATTATTGCCGTCAAGTAGGCGTTGGAAATCTGACTTTGACATTTTTTATAATATTGTGCCGAAAAGAGATAGGTATAAAAAAAATGAAGGTTTCAAAGGTAACGAGATGCCAAAACTAAGTGAATGAGGTATAAATCGTGAAAAAAAAATTAAATATTTGAATTTTTTACTAACCAGCTAATACAGGGCCAGTAATGGCGCCCAAGGGTAGGAACGACGCCAACATGGCGGTCTGCGTCGTCGAAACCGTGTGATTGAACGGGTTCTCCTCGGTCTTGAATTTCGGTATCACCGGGGAAGTCCATGATACCGACAGTCCGCTGGTGAAAGCAGTCAGGTACGCTAAAATAATGGGTAAATGACTCGAAATTAGTATAATTACGATATTCGTAAGCAAATAATGATGACACTATTATGTATTTCAAATATGCAGGCAAGTTTTATTTACGAACAAAGTTGAAGGATTCTTTGACGGAGTAATAGGTCTAATTGCCGTAAGTGGGCTAATCGAACAAAGGAATGGAAAAATTATTAATGAAAAACGTAACTTGCTGGGGGACTGTAAGGACAATAAAGGTTTAACCTAATGATGGAAAAATAATTAGACCATGGAAAATATTGCTGTAAAGGATGTGTGTGATTTACCTAAATATACACTGTGTCCGAGATAAGGACGGGCTTAATGGACTCGGAAAAGTGTAATACATGATTGAATGCAGAATAAAAACCTCTTCTATTATTAGATATAAAAAAAAACTTGGGACTGAATTTGAAACAAAGTTGATGATGATGGTTTGAAGTTGAAAAGAGACTCTATAAGGTCATTTTTTTTATTTAACTTCAACCATAAGTGAATAATATTTGTCAAGAACATAATCGCTAAATTTCGCTCTTTCTCAAGCATTTCTTGGAATTTCGTTACTTTTAAAATGTCCTCTAACTGAGCTTCAAAATGCTGAACTGTCTTCTTATTTAACCAAATTCCCAACTCTTACGGTTTTTTGAAATCCCCATAGTGGCCGTCCTTCTTAACTTAGACATAATGTTTAGTTGCAATTATAATATAACACAAACTGTATAAAAAAGATTTTTACATGAGGCAACTGAGGAATTTAAAGACCGTCTGATTTAATTTTCTTTTTACCCATTTGGCATGCCTGAACCATGGCATTCACTTATTATTGTCGTCAATGTGCCAAAAGGAGATGGGTAGAAAAAAATGAAGGTTTCAGAGGAAACTAGATGACAAAAATAAGTAAATGGAATAACTTCCTTACCTATGACTACACTGAGGTACATGAAAAACGGTTCTCCCACATTCGCCTCATCCGACTGAGCCTTGCCTTTGAGCCACTTAAAAAACCGACCAAAAACGTTTCTCATTTTTGAATTTTTTTTTAATGCTCTATGACGACACACTGGTCACACTATACGGACGACTCCTAAGCGAATAGGTTCCGCGTGCAGATTAAAAGTCCGGTAACCGCTGGTGATAAGGTTGCAAAAAGCCCACACCCCAATGACACTTTTTTCGCCCGCAACAGATCTGCCTATATTAGAAAGGACATGTTTTTCCCCAGGTGCATATACTGACGTCTAAGCACCGACGTCACTAGCGCTACTAGAACTGGTCATCTTCGTGGTTCTTGCCTATTCCCCCGTTGTCGGCTTTGACAGTGAAAATTACTATGGGCTGATGGTTCGCGCACGAAGGGCAGGTATACAGACCGGTTCTTCTCTGTGTCCTGCTTGTTTTTCATTTCGTTTTCCGTTTCTAGTTCGACATTGGACCCGAGTGTGTCACGAGCGGCTACGGTCGGAACTCTCTAAGCTTGAGCATTGGCTTGAACTTGAGTTTTTTTCTTTTATCTTAAATGTAATCTTTTTGCCTTTCAGTTTACAAAGATTTGTAGTACTGCTACGATAAAACATCCGTATAGGGTTGCAACTACAAGCGGAACTGATGTTTCTCTGAGATATGTTAGTCCGGACCCCATAAAAACGAATGAGCATTATAAATTCAAATCAAGTTCATGCTAATTTCATCATCAATATTTCTGCCACAGCAGACTGTGGAAGTTCTTCATTGTCTCGTATTTAGCCATATATAGGTAATAAGAAATTAAATCAGCAGCTTACAAGAACTTAGTATTTATTTTATTAGAATACTAGAACAGTCCTTTTTTAAAAAATAACCTTAGGTTGATTACGCATATGCGAATTACCCATTCACTTATTTTTGTCATCTAGCTACCTTTGAAACCGTCATTTTTTTTATACCATCTCCTTTTAGCACATGTTGAGAAGATACAGAAATTACAAGAATGGCTCTTGAAAAAATGAACGTGTGGCAAGGGATAGTCGACGAAAGAATCGTCGAAAAAATTCACGTTAAGACTAAAGCTGCAAATAGTGGAAACATGATTCAAAGCATGTAAAAATGTCAATTTCCAACGCCTACTTGACTACAATAATAAGTGAATGGCTTATAGACACATTGTTTTGTCTAGGCATCTATCGCCCAGGTTCTGGTGTCCTTGCCAGTGCCATCAATGGAATCTTTCACAAGACAAACGTTTAATGGTTGTGTTTTCCAAATTTCTTTATTAGTTGGTGTGACACGTGCGTTTAATAGCATTAACACATTGATGGTGCCTCTAAACACTGATGAAAACCTTAAACCTCTCTGATTTACATACATAATTTTTTCGAGGATGTTAAATTTTGCAATTAATTGCAAATGCAATTTTCTCAAACTTTCTTCTGAAATTACTCAGCATCAAGTTAGTTATAATTGCTCTTCAGCTATGATTTGAGTTTTAGAAAACTTTGGAGCCATACCGACCAAGTGCTAGTTCTTGAAATTGTCCAATCAAATATAACTCTAGCGTCGCAACTCCACTATCGGTATATTACTGTTGAAAATATTGCACCTACGGAACTTCCTATGGTGAGAAGTGAAAAAGGACATAAAAAAAGGAAAAAACAGTTGAATTCACTCCGATCGGTCGAGGCGTTCTCAAGTTACAGGCGGTCAAACTTGAGAATGAAGAAAAAATGGTAATACCCCCTTTGGACATTTTCAAAAAAATTTGGAGAAAATCTTTTCGCTGTTTTTGATCGAAATGGCACACAAACTTAATTCGAATGAAGTTAACCTCTAAAGAGGTTTTTTTAAAAAACAGTCAAAAAACTCTTCGATTCTAAAAGTGCTTAAATATCGACCTCCGAAAATGTTGCGCCTACGGAACATCCGATGCTGGGATGTGAAAGAAGACATCAAGAGGAAGAAAAAACAGTTGGATTCACTCCAATCGGTCGAGGCGTTCTCAAGTTACAGGCGGTCAAAGTTGAGAATAGAGAAAAAAATGGTAACCCCCCCCCCTTTGCAAATTTTCAAAAAAAAATGGGGAACATTTTTTCGCTGTTTTTGATCGAAATGGCACGTTTGCAATCTCCTAAGAAGGTAACAAACTCAATTCGAATTAAGTTAATCCCTAAAGGGATTTCTTTAAAAATGGTTCAAAAACGCGATTCTAAAAGTGGACCCAGAAACTGGGAAGTGAAAGAGGACATCAAGAGGAAGAAAAAACAGTTGGATTCACTCCAATCGGTCGAGGCGTTTTCAAGTTACAGGCGGTCAAAGTTGAGAAAAGAGAAAAAAATGGTACCCCCCCCCCTTTGCAAGGTTTCAAAAAAAATTGGGGAACATTTTTTCGCTGTTTTTGATCGAAATGGCACGTTTGCAATCTCCTAAGAAGGTAACAAACTCAATTCGAATGAAGTTAATCCCTAAAGGGATTTCTTTAAAAATAGTTCAAAAACGCGATTCTAAAAGTGGACCCAGAAACTGGGAAGTGAAAGAGGACATCAAGAGGAAGAAAAAACAGTTGGATTCACTCCAATCGGTCGAGGCGTTCTCAAGTTACAGGCGGTCAAAGTTGAGAATAGAGAAAAAAATGGTAACCCACACCCTTTGCAAATTTTCAAAAAAAAATGGGGAACATTTTTTCGCTGTTTTTGATCGAAATGGCACGTTTGCAATCTCCTAAGAAGGTAACAAACTCAATTCGAATAAAGTTAATCCCTAAAGGGATTTCTTTAAAAATAGTTCAAAAACGCGATTCTAAAAGTTCCTAAAAATTAACCTCCGAAGAGGTCTATCTCCGAAAATATTGCACCTACAGAACCTCCGATGCTGGGAAGTAAAAGAGGATATCAAGAGGAGGAAAAAACAGTTGGATTCACTCCAATCGGTCGAGGCGTTCTCAAGTTACAGGCGGTCAAAGTTGAGAATAGAGATAAAAATGGTAACACACCCCCTTTGCAAATTTTCAAAAAAAAATGGGGAACATGTTTTCGCTATTTTTGATCGAAATGGCACGTTTGCAATCTCCTAAGAAGGTAACAAACTCAATTCGAATGAAGTTAATCCCTAAAGGGATTTCTTTAAAAATAGTTCAAAAACACGATTCTAAAAGTGGACCCAGAAACTGGGAAGTGAAAGAGGACATCAAGAGGAGGGAAAAACATTTGGATTCACTCCAATCGGTCGAGGCGTTCTCAAGTTACAGGCGGTCAAAGTTGAGAAAAGAGAAAAAAATGGTACCCCCCCCCCCTTTGCAAGGTTTCAAAAAAAATTGGGGAACATGTTTTCGCTGTTTTTGATCGAAATGGCACGTTTGCAATCTCCTAAGAAGGTAACAAACTCAATTCGAATGAAGTTAATCCCTAAAGGGATTTCTTTAAAAATAGTTCAAAAACGCGATTCTAAAAGTGGACCCAGAAACTGGGAAGTGAAAGAGGACATCAAGAGGAGGAAAAAACAGTTGGATTCACTCCAATCGGTCGAGGCGTTCTCAAGTTACAGGCGGTCAAAGTTGAGAAAAGAGAAAAAAATGGTAACGCCCCCCCCCCCTTTGCTCATTTTCAAAAAAATTTGGGGAACATTTTTTCGCTGTTTTTGATCGAAATGGCACGTTTGCAATCTCCTAAGAAGGTATCAAACTCAATTCGAATGAAGTTGATCCCTAAAGGGATTTCTTTAAAAATAGTTCAAAAACGCGATTCTAAAAGTGGACCCAGAAACTGGGAAGTGAAAGAGGACATCAAGAGGAGGAAAAAACAGTTGGATTCACTCCAATCGGTCGAGGCGTTCTCAAGTTACAGGCGGTCAAAGTTGAGAAAAGAGAAAAAAATGGTACCCCCCCCCCCCCTTTGCAAGGTTTCAAAAAAAATTGGGGAACATGTTTTCGCTGTTTTTGATCGAAATGGCACGTTTGCAATCTCCTAAGAAGGTAACAAACTCAATTCGAATGAAGTTAATCCCTAAAGGGATTTCTTTAAAAATAGTTCAAAAACACGATTCTAAAAGTGGACCCAGAAACTGGGAAGTGAAAGAGGACATCAAGAGGAGGAAAAAACAGTTGGATTCACTCCAATCGGTCGAGGCGTTCTCAAGTTACAGGCGGTCAAAGTTGAGAATAGAGAAAAAAATGGTAACCCCCCTCCCCCTCCCCTTTGCACATTTTCAAAAAAATTTGGGGAACATTTTTTCGCTGTTTTTGATCGAAATGGCACGTTTGCAATCTCCTAAGAAGGTAACAAACTCAATTCGAATGAAGTTAATCCCTAAAGGGATTTCTTTAAAAATAGTTCAAAAACGCGATTCTAAAAGTGGACCCAGAAACTGGGAAGTGAAAGAGGACATCAAGAGGAGGAAAAAACAGTTGGATTCACTCCAATCGGTCGAGGCGTTCTCAAGTTACAGGCGGTCAAAGTTGAGAAAAGAGAAAAAAATGGTACCCCCCCCCCTTTGCAAGGTTTCAAAAAAAATTGGGGAACATTTTTTCGCTGTTTTTGATCGAAATGGCACGTTTGCAATCTCCTAAGAAGGTAACAAACTCAATTCGAATGAAGTTAATCCCTAAAGGGATTTCTTTAAAAATAGTTCAAAAACACGATTCTAAAAGTGGACCCAGAAACTGGGAAGTGAAAGAGGACATCAAGAGGAGGAAAAAACAGTTGGATTCACTCCAATCGGTCGAGGCGTTCTCAAGTTACAGGCGGTCAAAGTTGAGAAAAGAGAAAAAAATGGTACCCCCCCCCCCCTTTGCAAGGTTTCAAAAAAAATTGGGGAACATGTTTTCGCTGTTTTTGATCGAAATGGCACGTTTGCAATCTCCTAAGAAGGTAACAAACTCAATTCGAATGAAGTTAATCCCTAAAGGGATTTCTTTAAAAATAGTTCAAAAACACGATTCTAAAAGTGGACCCAGAAACTGGGAAGTGAAAGAGGACATCAAGAGGAGGAAAAAACAGTTGGATTCACTCCAATCGGTCGAGGCGTTCTCAAGTTACAGGCGGTCAAAGTTGAGAAAAGAGAAAAAAATGGTACCCCCCCCCCCCTTTGCAAGGTTTCAAAAAAAATTGGGGAACATGTTTTCGCTGTTTTTGATCGAAATGGCACGTTTGCAATCTCCTAAGAAGGTAACAAACTCAATTCGAATGAAGTTAATCCCTAAAGGGATTTCTTTAAAAATAGTTCAAAAACGCGATTCTAAAAGTGGACCCAGAAACTGGGAAGTGAAAGAGGACATCAAGAGGAGGAAAAAACAGTTGGATTCACTCCAATCGGTCGAGGCGTTCTCAAGTTACAGGCGGTCAAAGTTGAGAAAAGAGAAAAAAATGGTACCCCCCCCCCTTTGCAAGGTTTCAAAAAAAATTGGGGAACATTTTTTCGCTGTTTTTGATCGAAATGGCACGTTTGCAATCTCCTAAGAAGGTAACAAACTCAATTCGAATGAAGTTAATCCCTAAAGGGATTTCTTTAAAAATAGTTCAAAAACACGATTCTAAAAGTGGACCCAGAAACTGGGAAGTGAAAGAGGACATCAAGAGGAGGAAAAAACAGTTGGATTCACTCCAATCGGTCGAGGCGTTCTCAAGTTACAGGCGGTCAAAGTTGAGAAAAGAGAAAAAAATGGTACCCCCCCCCCCCTTTGCAAGGTTTCAAAAAAAATTGGGGAACATGTTTTCGCTGTTTTTGATCGAAATGGCACGTTTGCAATCTCCTAAGAAGGTAACAAACTCAATTCGAATGAAGTTAATCCCTAAAGGGATTTCTTTAAAAATAGTTCAAAAACGCGATTCTAAAAGTGGACCCAGAAACTGGGAAGTGAAAGAGGACATCAAGAGGAGGAAAAAACAGTTGGATTCACTCCAATCGGTCGAGGCGTTCTCAAGTTACAGGCGGTCAAAGTTGAGAAAAGAGAAAAAAATGGTACCCCCCCCCCCTTTGCAAGGTTTCAAAAAAAATTGGGGAACATGTTTTCGCTGTTTTTGATCGAAATGGCACGTTTGCAATCTCCTAAGAAGGTAACAAACTCAATTCGAATGAAGTTAATCCCTAAAGGGATTTCTTTAAAAATAGTTCAAAAACACGATTCTAAAAGTGGACCCAGAAACTGGGAAGTGAAAGAGGACATCAAGAGGAGGAAGAAAAAACAGTTGGATTCATTCCAATCGGTCGAGGCGTTCTCAAGTTACAGGCGGTCAAAGTTGAGAATAGAGAAAAAAATGGTAACCCCCCTCCCCCTCCCCTTTGCACATTTTCAAAAAAATTTGGGGAAAATTTTTTCGCTGTTTTTGATCGAAATGGCACGTTTGCAATCTCCTAAGAAGGTAACAAACTCAATTCGAATGAAGTTAATCCCTAAAGGGATTTCTTTAAAAATAGTTCAAAAACGCGATTCTAAAAGTGGACCCAGAAACTCGGAAGTGAAAGAGGACAAAGATGAGGAAAAAACAGTTGGATTCACTCCAATCGGTCGAGGCGTTTTCAAGTTACAGGCGGTCAAAGTTGAGAAAAGAGAAAAAATGGTACCCCCCCCCCCTTTGCACATTTTCAAAAAAATTTGGGGAACATTTTTTCGCTGTTTTTGATCGAAATGGCACGTTTGCAATCTCCTAAGAAGGTAACAAACTCAATTCGAATGAAGTTAATCCCTAAAGGGATTTCTTTAAAAATAGTTCAAAAACACGATTCTAAAAGTGGACCCAGAAACTGGGAAGTGAAAGAGGACATCAAGAGGAGGAAAAAACAGTTGGATTCACTCCAATCGGTCGAGGCGTTCTCAAGTTACAGGCGGTCAAAGTTGAGAAAAGAGAAAAAAATGGTACCCCCCCCCCCCCCTTTGCAAGGTTTCAAAAAAAATTGGGGAACATTTTTTCGCTGTTTTTGATCGAAATGGCACGTTTGCAATCTCCTAAGAAGGTAACAAACTCAATTCGAATGAAGTTAATCCCTAAAGGGATTTCTTTAAAAATAGTTCAAAAACACGATTCTAAAAGTGGACCCAGAAACTGGGAAGTGAAAGAGGACATCAAGAGGAGGAAAAAACAGTTGGATTCATTCCAATCGGTCGAGGCGTTCTCAAGTTACAGGCGGTCAAAGTTGAGAATAGAGAAAAAAATGGTAACCCCCCTCCCCCTCCCCTTTGCACATTTTCAAAAAAATTTGGGGAAAATTTTTTCGCTGTTTTTGATCGAAATGGCACGTTTGCAATCTCCTAAGAAGGTAACAAACTCAATTCGAATGAAGTTAATCCCTAAAGGGATTTCTTTAAAAATAGTTCAAAAACGCGATTCTAAAAGTGGACCCAGAAACTCGGAAGTGAAAGAGGACAAAGATGAGGAAAAAACAGTTGGATTCACTCCAATCGGTCGAGGCGTTTTCAAGTTACAGGCGGTCAAAGTTGAGAAAAGAGAAAAAATGGTACCCCCCCCCCCTTTGCACATTTTCAAAAAAATTTGGGGAACATTTTTTCGCTGTTTTTGATCGAAATGGCACGTTTGCAATCTCCTAAGAAGGTAACAAACTCAATTCGAATGAAGTTAATCCCTAAAGGGATTTCTTTAAAAATAGTTCAAAAACGCGATTCTAAAAGTGGACCCAGAAACTGGGAAGTGAAAGAGGACATCACGAGGAGGAAAAAACAGTTGGATTCACTCCAATCGGTCGAGGCGTTCTCAAGTTACCGGCGGTCAATGAAGTTGTTGACTTTCTCAGTCAAAATGGTTAGTAAGTGACAGCGGAAATTAACCATTGTCTAGACAACGTAGAATTTCCGCTTCAACTTACCTTGCTCTTGTTCCGAAACAACATATTTTCGGACCAGAGGACTCCGACGTATGTTGGTTATGCTAATCCATTTTATGATTATGGCGTCTGCTGTCCTGTGGCTGTGGCCAAAAAAACGTTCACGAAGTTTCGTTATTACCGATTTTATTAATTAATATTGATTGATATGATTACTTGCTACTTTTCATACCTGTTAATTGATTTTATTGTAAGATAAGCTTCAAGTGGGTGCCAATGGTTAACAGCAACAGCAAATAATAATTTGACTGAGAAAAAAATATATATTGAATTATTATTGCTCATTAGGTGGACGCACCTATAAACACTGAATAATGAATTATTATTAGTAAAAATTAAAAATCTGGTTCTCTTCATTGCTAGAGTCGCGCATTGCAATAAACAGGATTTAATAGGAATATATAATGTATTACGTTGTGGCTATTATTTATGTATTAATTATTGGAAAAGTGCGTATTGTGTTATTATAAACTGATGGTCAAATGAGACTAATAACAGATTATGTCACTAGGAGTAAATGCTGAGCTCAGAGATTGACGGCCGACGCGAAGTTGAGGCCTGCAACTGGGCGAATTCAAATTTGTATTTCTACATGCTTTGAGTCATTTCTAACTAATTTTGCCCTTAATCATATAACAAATAATTTCTCTACACAAAGTATAAATACGTAGAAGTAAGTACCTTTAAAATAGCATTCAGTTTTTTCTTTGGGTGTTGCACACAATCCATCTCCATTAAGTGTTTCTGATTAACCTTCCTTAGGTTTATGCGATGCACTGTTCCCGTTCGAAGTACGTACCTGGGAGTATCATAATTGTTAGAAACTATTATTTATTACATATCTGCATACCTAAACTTGGCAGAAACTTGGTAGGTGTCGCTCCTTTTTTTAAAAACCCTACCATCACGCGCGCGTGTTATTTGGTCTCGTTCGAAGTGCTTTTCGCAGACATAGTACTTAAAATAGGAAAATCAATATAGTGAATATATAATCTCATGTAAAAAATTTTCAATTAAGTCCAGACGCATATTAAGGGCACGATAGTGAACAGTACTATAGAGACATTACCTAAACCTGGGCCATATAGAGATGCCCTAAGGTCACGTCCTGGGCTAGTTACTTATAATAATCTTTTTCATCACAATACCGAAATAAGCAGAAGTTTGCAATAGCAAGTTTCCAAAGCTTAAAGATTTCCGCACTTTTTTCTGGACTCTCTTAACACAAAAAACACGATGTTCCACTGACCAGCGCTCCATTTTGACAAGTGTTATAAAAGGTGACAACATTTCCAAAGCCTACTCTTACAATCAACACTCTCGCTGTCGTTGAAAATTTAACATTAGTTTCACTATCTAAAAAATAAAATGAGTAATACATTTTGCCGGACCCAGCATTATTACTGTTGTAATAATGCTGGGTATAGTATGTTTACTATACATTTAATAACAGTAGTTTGCCAATGATGTGCAATAATTACGAACACCCTGTAGGTACAATAAAACTTCAAAAAGAATTTTGCTCAACCGCTTTTTCTAATGATTAAATTAATTTATCTTCGTCGAAACTTCCAACAACCGGGCCCCGCGTAAGAATCCAATAATCCACACTTTCTTGTGTAGCCGACGCCAATATATTGCGTCACAAATCGATCAGAAAACTCCCCGAGGGAACTCGTGGTCCAATATCCTTCTTGCCGACCACACAATAAGTTCCATGTAGTGTTATCCAGCAACGATTCAATTTCCTCATTTTCTCTCTGCTATATTTTGCCTCGCGTTCCTGGGATTCGACCCTCTATAGCCGTTTTTTCTAATACAAAAATAGCCTGGCCTATATAAACTTTTTGCAGGAATCGATGACCCTTTGAAAAGCTTACAAAGGATTCGAAGGCAATATTTCGATAACTTTACAAATCCCTCGGCTTCGGTTTTATTTGTGACACGGGTGCCAGTAGACGACAAAAGTGATCCTTTTTCCACCCACGAATGTTTATATTGAGCCATTAACTGTTTATGAGGGCGATAAAAGGAAAATTTCATTTAATAGCTACCTTCCGGCTTTGACTTGGACTTCTAACTTATATGGGTACTATGTTAACAATTGAATAGTTATTTGCCTCCCGTCATTAAATAGCAAAATTTTCTTTGTTTTGCGATTGTTTTTACATTAGGTTAATTCACTCAATGCAATTGTTAGGAGTTCAACTTTCAACCACATTTTTCTCTATATAGCGATCCTTCACCATTTGATCTAGAAGAATTTTATTAATACTTTTTAGCTTCGGTAATAATGGTAAATTTACTCTTCGGAAAATGCTAAATAATAAATGATGAAACGTCGACAAATTCATAACTAAATAAGATCCCTGCTCCCACAACCCAAAAATCAGAACCTCATCTGAACAAATTATTTTGACTAACAGGAACAGATCTGATCGTTAGACACATTTCTTTGTTTTACCACTTACTCTGACAAACATTGTTCCCTTCAAAATCAACAAAGCCACAAGTTCCATTAATGCAGCAGCGGCTGAAAACTGGCGCAATTGACGCGAGGATAGGGGTTGCGTGGAGGAGCGCCGTCGCGACGCCTCGCGGGGCGGCGGCGCCCGCAGCGCCGTTTCGCAGAACAGGTGGACAGAAGTCGGCTTGACCTCCGGGACCACGTTTTCTCCTTTTGCTCGTCACCGTCCTCTCCTAAAGATCGAATTTATTGCAGTATTAATTTGTGTTTTTTCGAAGTTAACGAGTATTTTATGTGAAAATTCTGATGGCAGCCGGTAAGTTTTAAAGAATATTTTCAATTGTTTAAGAGGAGTGGGGCTTTGTAAGAAAGTAGATATGACAGTTGCAGTGTGCAATATCTCTATTATATATACACCCTGTTCATTTGAAAACGTCATCTAGAAGGCTATGAACTTTGGACAATAAATGGACTTTTGTTCTTTTATTCTTTCCTTTTGACATTCCACAAAAAACTAGATGACGTTTTCAAATGAACACCCCCTACATTTTTGCATTTTACTACATAGGTTTGCACCGAAGGTCACTTTATATCTCTTCCATCAAAAGTCGGAAATTCGGTTTATAGATCTATAAGCTTATTATTCCCTCTCTGAAGACTTGTTTGTAATGGAGTTGGAGTGCAGCCCAACTTCTTATTGTAATTGGATTCATTTGTGTGCCCAAGGAATTGTCGTTGCGCAACTTTGGTACATTGAAGTTTAATCTCGTTAAAACAATGTCGATGTCGATACGTATAGGAACTCAACGGTATTAGCTGCAGCACATAATACTAAATTTCGTGATCCAGGCACGTAGGAAATGCAACTTTTGTCCGGATAAATTGAACTTTGTTACGACTGACACGAACATTCCTCGCGGAACGAATATAAAAATATTTTTTTCAATCTTTTGAATGCCATTCAGTTTTTTATGTTTCTTTTTACTACTTACTTATGGGTACCCAGTACAATTTTTTGAGTGTTTCTTTTTTATGTTGAAAACATTCTTTTTTAGAAAGAGCTAGCAAATCACTAATTAGAAACGATTGTGGATTGACAAAGAACCATTATCAAAGAAGCGTAAAATTAAAAAAAGGGCACATATATTACTAAATAAAGGGTATTCTATGGCTTGCTGTCCAACTTACATAGATGGTTACTTACACACATGTTAGAACAAGAAGTCCAAAATGGTAACGTACACATAAATTAAAAAATAACATTTACATTATAATTTTCATTAATTTTGCGATTGCTATTAAGAAATTTATTGTCCTGTGTATTCTACAGACTGCGCCAATTTGAAAATCAGAACAGAAAAGTAGATATCTGATTTTCATGAACATTGTCGCTTACGACTCCCAGATCCTACCTACTGTGCCTCTTTTAATCCCTAAATTCGGTTTTAAAGGATTAATCAAAAAGTGCGGTTCAGTATAGGGACCTCTGGTACCCTTCTGAAATCCCTGATAAAGATGTTATAGATTATAGGTGCCATAAAAATAATTCGCAATTTTAAAACCACGACCTCGACTGGTTTCGCTAATCGACGGCGCGACGTTTGATGCGTCAGATAGATGACGATCTCGTCGGCCGTGTAATTCAATGCTACGAGGGTGGACGGAAAACTACTTCATTTTATTTTATTTTAAGTAGTTTTCAGTGAAAAGTACATTTTTTTAGTGAAAAAGAGACACTATAACCTACATTTGTCTCAATACATCCTAAATAGAAGGGTAATTATATTTGAATGAACTAGTGGTAACTACCGATTTCATGTTTAGGGCAGTTTACTTTTGGAGTTGTCAGTTGCCTACAATATGTTCGTTACCATGACAACTCATTATTCACTTTAATAATGTTCATCATTCTAATAAAACATTCTAAAAAATCATTCTAATAAAACTTTATAACCATCATCGCATCGAACTATACATGCAATATGTTTCACGTAAGCAGGAAAGGGTGATATATCGATCCCTTAGTGCTCCGAACTTTAGGAACAAAACCGGTTTAACTTGGTATTAATTATCTAAACCTACGTTTAATGACAAACCCATCTCATATTAGAAATTTGATCCAATTTTTATACTGCAAATATTACGCGTTTCTTTGAAAAATAAAACGGCGGATGTTACTGTAGGGGGAGCCTTAGATGTCCTAACTTAGATATTTATTTCCCGTGGGGCTGCAAAAGAATATTACTTTGCTTTTACCGTTTTCTCGCTTTAAAAGTACACTATATCTATTGCAATAAAAACTTACTGCTTGGTTGACGAATTCTTAATTAGCCCTTTGGTGGACTGAGAATACTGCCTCTAACTGGCGTGTTTAAGGAGCCCCTGACACGAAACTCGCCTGGCCTGGCCGTAAAGGCATCAATAAGCGAAATTACACACGAAAGTGTTGTTCTTTTAGGCAAACCTAAAAATAGCCTTCGAAAGAGGTTTTATACGCAATTAATCCATGTAGATGCACGCGAAATCCTAATTTATAAACAGACGTGAACCGTTTTATATAAAAAAAAAGGTGGGCCCGACCTTTTAATTTCAGAAACTGTACACCAAAGTAATTTTTGGTTTTTATTTCAGACAATTTACTAACCGATGCGTCTGAAACCTGCCCAGGGGCCGTTACAGGCGGTTCACAATAGAAACTGCAACGTGCTGATCTCCCCTAAAGGAATCAATTCAGTGCAGATCAGAAGTTTGGCCCCGACTCCTCTCTATAACGACTCTACGACTACTGACATTGTAGATAACACTGCACATTTGACTATTGAAGATGTAGCTGCTCTCAGCGTTATAGAGTTCAACGGCTCTAAAGAGGTACATTAGTGAACATATTATAATATTGAAGATGATGGAGATATTCAGTTCGTATTCTTCATAAACTTTAAGGTACTTTTTAGTACAGTCCGTTTCTACAATATGTATCAAATTTTACAGTTACGATGGTCATTCAGTCCGGATCAACAGTCCAACATCAACCGCCTGAATGTCGACAATATGCTGTTGCGTTCGCCGGAGCGGCTTCAATCGCCCGATGATGCAAATTTCGACGAAACTTGTTCCTGTGCATCTACGTCACCGCAAGCAGAAGATTGTCGCTTTGACCCCGTAGACACTTCATCGTCCTCTTTATCTTCAGACGAAACGAACGAGGACGAAGACATGGCGCTGCCAGTGAAAGGGTTTGTCAATCCCAACTATCCGGGCTTTCAGCATTTAGCCCACACTCTTGATTTCGACGAGAACCACCTAAATAATAATGAAAGCTACGACGATGACGGCGACCAAAAGACAAATCCAGAAAAGTGTCCCGATTTGGACGTTTCAGGGGACAAACCCAGTGCCGTTAGTGGTAACGAAGGTGGGACAATCAATCCGATTGAGGATTGTAAAGCAGGACAAGAAGTGAAGAAGTCGCGAAGACAAGTGCCCACTTCTCTGGCTTTAAAGGATATTCACGTGGTAGAACCAGTTCAAATAATGTCGCCCATTGAAAGTAAAATGGCTGATGCAGTCTTGTCGGATTGTCAAGAGGGAATTTTGGTAATAGCAGATGGTGCAGGAGAAGGCATTGAGGAGTTCGATCAGGAGGGGCGAGTAGAAAAAGAAGGTTTGTATATAAAACTTACCCGATTATATTTATTTTTGTCAAAATTTTATTAGTAAGATAGATAATTTAATTTTTTCAGATTTAACCAAACTCTGCGAAGAAAAAGATAAAGACACCACGCAAAACTTGCAGAAGAAACGTCCGTCCAAGCTTGCCAATCATGTAAAGAGGCGAAAAGATGGAAAGAAAGATCGAAAAAATAAGTCTATTATTGCTTCTGAGCCCTTAGGTATGCATGTTCTAAAATTGTCAACAATCTAAAGTGTTCTCCGGGCTTGGTAAGCTCCGAGGTATTTATTCCCGTCGTCGCGCTGCAGTGGAGGGATTGGGGTGGGGTTTCGGCGCACTTGAAGTATGTCGTAGAACTCGCTTTCGATTTCTTCGATATTCAGCTTGTCGTAAGAAGAATGTCGTGACCTTCGGGGAGAGCGTGCTCTGCTGCTGCTGACTTTTGTGTTTGCCCCAGACTGCAACTCCTCTTGTGTTCCGTAATCTCCGTGTTGACACTGCGTTTTGTGATGTCACAGCTGCATGGAACTCGGTAAACTCCGGGTGCCGATAGCGAATCTCTGCGGTCTCCGGCCGATCTCAGGCTCTTTTGTATTGTTCGAGTGGGTTTACAGACAGTTTTATCACCTTGTTGTATCCATTCCAACCAAAGGCTCTTTCCAGATGCTTCATTTATCGTTCCAATTCAGCCGGCTTACAAATTCTCTTGGCTCTCACTTTCACTCTTTATGATTCCCCTTTTCTGTCTGGGATGATGATTTGATGCGTCATTGAGGTATCGGTCAGTCTGTGTTGGTTTTCTATAAACGGTGTGCGCAACCGTTGTTTGCCACTGTACAATGCGACACGCAGGCTGGTCGGAGGGTACAAAAAGGTCGGAGGACACTCCATCCAGCAAAACCAAGTATGCTGCGTGAGGCACCGCTATCCATCAATCCAAGCGCAGATAGGCCACAAGAATTTCCACGCTTAAATAAGGACGTTGGTTTCCTGTAGCATGGGCAAGAACGTATGACAAAAACAGCGGCGTTGTCGGTAGAAACGTCTGGTTCAACCACAACGGGACAAGGTGTACGGCCTAAAACCTTGTCAAATAATAGTTTTTTTGACAGTCTGGACATGCATTTGAGGGTACCTGTTTCTTGCCGCAAAGATAACAAAACACAGTCTTTGGTTGAATGAACTGCCCAAAGCGATGATTAGTTCCACCACAATTTCAGCATGAAACCGGCAGCCAGATCCACAAGAGACGAGCCGAAGGGAAATGCTCCTGAGAGAAGCGGAGCCAATTTTTCGCCCAACCTCAAGGGCCGACACCTGATGGGGCTTTTTGTAAGCCAGTTCAGGCTCCAACATTTGTTGGAGAGGGTACAAATCGTTGGACACGGCACTGCGTTTCCTCCGTTGCTCTGCTGAACCTGACAATGTCCGTTATCGACGCGATCTGAGAAGTTGTTAAGTGATTTTGAATATAAGGCAATAGATTTCTTGGGATGAGAGTCAACTGGTGTTCTCGAACGGGAGATCGCGAAGCTTCCTGAACAGGTTTTCCATCACCACTACGTACGATAAACTCTAAGTCGTAATCTAACTGTTGCACCAAATAGTCCCAATCACAAAATCGTCGGGTTCTGTACCACAGAACCCGAGAACAATTCCCTGAGCAGTAAAATTTCTTTTGGCATATTACGAGAATTTCTAAGCTCTTCCACTCTTTCCAAGAAGTCATTTACACTCGAAGACCTTCTATACTTTAAGTTCTTTCTATACTAAGGGGAGTAGCCAAAATTAGGAGTATTTCGACGAAAAGATGTATTGACGGGAGAAAACTCCATATTTCGTAATTGATTTATAAAATCAGATATTGACAAAGAACCAAGAGGCGGTCGCCCATCGGCCCGAGCATGTTCAGAAGTTTGTGAGTCATTCTCAAACTGAACTCGACTTCCCATTCGGCCTCCTTGATACTAAAACATCCAAAAATAGTAGGCGTCCTTTCTTTTCTATCTCCATTCGGCCTCTTATTTGCCCTTTCCAACGCGATGGCCTCGAAAATTTCCATAAAATAGATGGCTATTACTGCATGGACTAAGGGGGCTGCCCATAGCTACACCATCAGTTTGTCCGTAGAAATCTTCTTTCCATTGTAAATATGTAGTGGTTAGGCAGTGTTGGAACAACTTGGCAATATCTTGTGGAAATTCCTGGTTAATATGTTCAATGGCTTCCTTAATGGGTATCACCGTGAAGAGCGAAACAACATGGAAGCTAAAGAGAATTTTTACTGGGAAAAGAGTCAAAGAATGCAATTTTTCGACGAAATGAGTGGAATCTTTTAGAAAGCTGTCAGTAGTTTCTATTTTGGATTGCAGGAGTTTGGTGAGGTGCTCACGATGGATCTTGGTGGCACATCCGTGGATCTTTGGCAAACCGTACAGCCTTGGAGGCAAGGTTTCTGATTTTGTAAGCTTTAGTCATTTCATCCCATGCCACGTCCTTGATTAAATTGTTGGTGGCCCTCAGAATCCGGGCGATTGGATCACGAGATCACGAGCCACCACTACCCCTACCCCAGTCCCTCCACTGCAGCGCGTCGGCAGGGGAATAAATACCACGGAGCTCACCAAAGTCGAATCAGTCAACGTCGGAAAGCACGGAAGTACAAGCACTCATCGCCTTTGATAATGTCTGCCGCAGCTGTAGACGGAGGAAGAAATTTCATTGGACCACTGCTTCAAAGGCCTGAAAACACTTTAGATTGTATTTTGACCGGCATTAAAAACCTTCACAGTCTTATAATCACAAGAATAGTTTAAATAGGGGTTTACAACACTTGTTTGACTTTTCCAGGGGAATTCGACATATACACAATCGAAACTGCTATGCCACATATCGATCTGGAAGCTATAGAGAGTCATTTGAAGGCTGCCAAGGAGGAAGAACAAAGGGTGAGTCTCTTTGAATGAAATAAACTATTAATTAATTATTAGGCACTCACTTTCTGGAATTAGGAATTTTGCCGTGCATGATAGGTTACTACTTATTTTCGTACATTGTCGGTGTACAATAAGGACTGCTCCTAGAAATGAAGCTATAAGATCAACAAACTATCTTTGAATTGGGTGGTTATTTGTCGTAGAAAAAGTGCATTCCGGAGCTGAGCTCAATCAAATAGGTAGAAATCCAAGGTCGAAAGCAATTGAACTCTAGTCAGCAGTGTCAAATAATTATTTGAGCATTATTTGAGAGTGCCGACTTAAGAAGCTACTTCAATTGCTTTCGACCGTGGTTATTTATGTTAAAAATACGAGAAAAAATACTAAAATTGATTGTTGTTTTAGATTGCTTCAAATGTGATCGAATAAATCATAAATTACAAAGAACAAATTATTAAATAATTAAAGTGGTTACTCACTTATCAAAAATATGAAACCTTGCCGGTATAATAACGGTCGGTTACTTCAGTTACCGACGGTCGGACTTACTTCAGGTGTCCAATTCGGCCTCGCTAACGCGTGATGAGAAGGTTGATTTCCGTTTCTGTCAATTGCAGTGGGTGGGAACTGGCCGTTAACTGAAGAAGGTGGAAATCGATTATCCCCACTTGAAGACTGGGTGTACTGGTCTTCTTGGTGGACTCATCTTCTTCATCGGTAATATCAACCATTTCTACTTCTCTAGCCAATTCTATTGCCTGTTCAGGGCATGGTAAAGCTCTCTGGGTGATTGGGGACAGATCTGGACTAAAAACCTCCGGTTTGTTATCGTCGCTTCTCTCGGTGTCGATCATCTAAAAACGAAGTTAATAAAATAAATCACAAGAATATGCGCAAATTCAAATATAAGTTCCCTCTTATTTACGGGGGAGTACAGTTTCAGTTTTGAATTCAGAATTTCATTTTAGCCCAAGAAGTCAGAAAGTAGGTTGAAAAAAAATGAAAACAAGAGCGAAATTCGACTAAAGACGACTTGCAACTTTAAGTAAGCCTAGGCGGCAGAAATAAAGCGCATAAGTTCAACAAACACGTACAAATTCGTACAAATGCACTTTAGTAAAGAACACTCAAGATGAAGCGAAAGCTAGTAAACAAAAAAAAGTTCAATTAATTAAAAAGCAGCCAAGATGAGGAAAAAAACTGACTGGAACCACAGATTCAACAAAATAAAAGTCGTCAAAATAAAATAAAGGGAGTAAAAAGCCAAGTAGTACAATTGGAACCGTTGGTGGAAGCCACAGTGGAAAGTAAGTTAAGAGAGCTAGTTGAGGAAACCGCCAGAGCAACTAGGAAACAGCAGTAAGAAATGATGTAGTATCAGAAATTAGTATCAGAAATTAAGAAACTTGAAGAAAAGAAAATAGTAGAAACTTTTTCGAAATGCTAATAAATTGGTAAATTTTAATCTAGATTATGAAATATTGGTACATATCTCTTTTCATCACATGTTGAGAAGATACCATAAAAATGTTAGATTTTCTTGATTTAGAACGCCTTCTTGATGTCAGTAATATGTGAATTATTTATACCTACTTACGGCGAAACCATTATTTTCTGGAAGAACTATAATTCCTATACACACTCACATACCTACTTATATCTCGTGTTCATTAGAAAAAGTGATCTAGAAGGCTATGGCAAAAAGATGACATAATCAAAAGAAATGCACCTTTGTTATCTCACCCTTTTTTGACATTTCACAGCCAACTAGATGAAGTTTTGAAATGAACACTCCCTATGATGAATACCTACGGTCTATACGTACATTTTAAATATCAGACCATACGCCTCTTATGGATGCAACATATGAATAAGAATTTAATTCCGCCTCTGGATCTCTGGATGTTTAATGTTATCTCGTGGGTGTTTGACGCGATCGCATATATGTTTACTTTATGTTCCGTTTTAATCCACATGCAGATGGTTCTCTAAATCTGGATTTCTCTGCATATGTTTCTCTGCTAAAGCCTTTGAACTGCTGTGTTTATATGCATTAAAATTCTTTATAACTCAAAAGGTTGTGTGACTATGTGAAAAAAGACTTCTAATGCGCAACACTATAAAATAAAATTATTACATGGAAGACCATACTAAAATTATCTTCAATGAAACATTTTTGTAAATAGTGTATCAGGCAATGTGTGGTGTGTTCCACATTTTCATTCCTTTAATATTTATATGTATTTCCTACAGTGATCTCATTTAAACCAAACCGAAGGCTGTGATAATATCGTTTAATATGTATTAGATACACGTATAGATTTTTTAAGTAGTTAGTGAATAATGGAATACCCTAAAAGCAGCAATAATTACTGCACTAACAGCCGCCAGATATATAATAAGGTACTTGTACTTTTTTAATTAGCTATTTAATTAGTGCGTATTTACTGACTTAGTGGCTACGTCGACTTTAAAGCAATCATTGCTACTGTTTTACGACTGTCGATTTCTCTTTTTATCCATTAATTCCTTCGCCTCGATGACTAGAAATAGAACCGTTCAAAAACTCTTCAATTGTTGTTAGTTGGTACCTGGGTACCACGCCGGTATACCGTTTGTTTCCATTGTTATCTGAGCGAATCGAGTTCATTAGGTTTCGTAAATTACGCCACGTGAAAAGATACAAAACTAAACATATTGCATAGGAAAAGTGGTATTCCCTATTTTAGTGTCGTGATATTAGTTGTTAATATGTAACAGCAGAACACATTTTTATATGTTTCATAGAATAATATCTATGTGCGCATAATATCTATATCTAAGTGCAGTGACGGTTTTAATTATACAGAACCGCGTGTGTTTTAGTTCCGAAAACTAATTTAACAAAAATTTCATTCAAAGTTTAAGTTTCGAAAAATTAAACTATTTCGCGCGTGAGCGTGTCATTCATTGTTATCACAAAAATACTGAGATGAGTTCGGTATCGTTAAAACGTAAACGGCATTACAAAAAAGACTCTTTGTACGTTAATGACCTGTATACGTTAACCTTCGACGAGAATGAAACGCTTGAAAGCTTAGATGAAACTGTGAGTAAATTAACAATCTTTTGTTCAAAGACCTACTTTATATAACATTACCGAAAGAGCTTTTGTCAAATTAAACCCAACATCCCTTGATAGAAAAAAAAACTTTTTGTTTCCTGCCAATTATATTTATTTATCCCTTGATAGAAAAAAAAAAACTTTTTGTTTTCTGCCAATTATATTCATTTAAAAGCTGGATTCCATCGCAATGTACAATAAAAAAACGTTTTTATATAGCACACTTCTCCATTTTTTTTTTAATTTTAGTATTCATTAGATAATTGGCAAAAACCAAATTTTGACGATCGCTCTAAGTCAATTTATCTTACTTATTGACTCTAGAAAAATTTCTTATTTTTTTATGACAGTTGACATTTTTGAATTATGATATAGCCCTAAATTTTTTTTTATTAAAAGATACAAAAGAAATAAGGTAATTGAAAAAGTTCTTTTTGTTAGCTTTAAATTAACAGTAATGGGTGGGCGGTTGCTTTTAAAAATGGTGGAATTATGGCAAATATTCTTTCCAGGTGACATGATAATAATTTATAAATGACAGCTGCTGAAAATAAGAATGATTAGTCATCAATCCCTCACTACAGGAACCTCATTCTGTAGGAAGTTGTGAAAGTGAGAATGAAAATCTTGACAACCTTGATTGGTCAAAAAAATCTATTAACCAATTCCATTGGCCAGAGATTTTCATTTTCACTTTCACACCTTTCTATAGAATAAGTGCCCAGATCGAAAGTGTTCCTCCCCAGTGGGCTATGAAAATCTCGCAGTCGAAAAGATCTCACTGCGCATATTTACTGCGCACCACGTGCTAGTTGAAAAATGAGTGACCTTTGTAATTTGACGTTTAGAAATTTTGAGGTTATGTCAATTATGACATTTAAATTGGCGGGAATAAAAGTGAATTGTAAATTTCTTACTTTTAAATATCGAAATACAATAGTAGGTCTGGGATGAGGCGATGGCCCATTGGATAACTCTTTATAAAATCATGTTGAAAATCAATTAATCAAGCCTACATTCTAATCTAAGCTAATAAGGGTTTACTAGCTGAATTTTCGGGTAACCGCTCTAGAGCGCCCTGAGAGTATTCCTACTCTTATATTCTTATTGCGAAAACAAAGGATAGAAATGCTCTCGGAGCGCCCTATAGAGCGATGACCCGAAAAAACTTAGTTATCGCAAAAAGTACTTAGCCTGACTTTAGTTCCGCGATTTTGGCTTTTGTAAACGTCGATTAGGACTCGTGGGGCACTTTTCACCCAAAAATGCACATTCCTCGGGAGTTATTTAACAAAAATATCACTTTATGAAGGAATAAACTTAAACCGCGACGAATCGTTGACATTTGACACTTGTCAGGAGAGTTGTAGAGTCTCCGGAGATGGCGCCGGCGGCGGAACCCCGTGCTATGGATTAGTGGATTACAAATGTAAGATAAATAATATCATTATTTTCGATGTATTGCTACAAAAGCCAATAATTAAAAGATGCTGATATAGTTAATTTAAAATAAATTCTACTAGTAGGCTGAGAAACTGACATATTTGTCTTTTCCACTCATTGACAATGGAGTAAATAAATAGACGCCGCGAGTTAATCATAAATTGCTATTTGTTTACTTGGCATGATGTACAAACCGCATACTTGGAGGCTTGCGGGTTGTTCGCGTAGAGGGGAAGCAGAAATGCTAAAAACAATATGGCGAAATTTGAACCTCCAAGGACACATCTCCAGATGACATAAGCACACATAGGCGTATTATTTTTCAAGGAAACAAGTACACGATTTTTACGCAGCATACGTCTGCATTTTTATGCAGACCAAAACCTTCAAATATGTTTATATTTAAATGATTTTTGATACATACCTACTATTCCCATTTATTGAGTTTTTTTAGATTAAAGGTTAATAATAGAATACACCTACAAACGACGCTAATGGCTAACGTCTAAGAGCCGAGTAACAACATAACCACAAAACACAAATGAACTTACCGGTGAAAACATAATTTCCTAGATTTATTTTTATAATCCCAAGTTCTACACACAAAACAAGTCGGCGAAAAACTCTTAAAACTAGAAAAAAAAATCCATGAAATAACTGTCATAAATTGACATAAACCACGTGTCACAGGATTCTGCAATGTTGCCGATTGTGATCCGTTGGCCGTTTTACACGAATATTTTTTTCTTTTATCGTCATAAGTGTTCTATTAATCACCATTCAAAAATTATTTGCACAGAGCAGATATTATGGAGGACAGCAATAGATATTATAGTAATCTCGTGGTGTAAAGATTCGCAAGATATCATCCAAAAAAAGGATGTGCCAATTTACTAGCAAAGTAATCCTGGCAACACTGTATGGAGGGTTTGTTTATCACGCCAATATTGAAAAATGTAAATAAAGACCCCTCTACCTTGATAAATCCTCTATGATTCCACTCGTGTAGATGTGTCATTCATATATGTTAATTCTTCAGCCTACTCTATAAATATGGATTTGGATTGGTCTCTATAATGGCAAATACTATACAAAACTGACCTTAAGTTGTTGTTTGGGGCTTTTGGGGCACTTTTTGCTCAAAAATTGCACGTTCTTCTGGCATACTTGTCAATAATATCGCTTTATGAGGAAGTAAATTAAAACCGCGACGAAGGTGACGCCACCGTTGACATTTGGTACTTATCGTAGCGGTCTCACGCTCCCATTTAGAGATGGCGCTAGCGACGAAACCTAAGGGTTAGTTCACACGTACCGAGTGGATTACAAACACGAGATAATTAGTGTCAATGCATTGCTACAAAAGGCAACAATTAAAAGAGGCAAGTATAATAACAAATATATAACAATATTGAAAAGCAATATAAACACCAAAAGATAAGTTAAAGCAAATAATCTTATACCGAAAGGAACTTTTGAATGAATGTTGTGGCTCTTGACGTATTACAAACAAGGCTCTTTTTGGAAGCCAATTGGAAAGAAATAAATTACCTGAACAAAGTATTGTTACGATTTCGGGCTCCAGTAGGGGTTCATTGGGATGATAAGTTACACGCATGGATACGGGTAAATCAACAGAACATTTGTTTTGCTACAAAACAAACACTTGTGCTAGAAAAATCCAAGTTGAATCGTGAATCAGCAGCAAAAAACCCAAGACAGACTACACGCAGTCCAAAAGACTTCGGATCGGAAGATTTTGCCAAGCAAAGTTCAAGATTCAAGATCAAAGCGTCGGTTCCGCGGTTCAGGCGTCCTCAAAAAGTAGGGTTAAATGTAACGTTGCCAGATGTAACTTTTGTTATATACGGCTTGTGGGTGTTAAAAAATTCAGTTTATTGTAATGTTTATCTGTTTTATAGTATCATACTTGCTGTAATAATATATATGTATCCTGCATAAACTTAAAATTACTAAGTAAAGGTAATTATAGGTATTTTAACTAATTTATTATATCGCGTGACGTCAGACGCATCGTGCGGCACGTGACTACATTGGTTGAAAACAAAAAATATATTTTTTTGGGGTGCATCTGCATCAACATAACTAAATTTAAAGTTTGGATCTCCCAAAAAAGGCCTTAGTAGGATTTAAAATTAATGCAAAACGATCAATTTTATTGCAAACATTATATAGTTAATTATTAAAGTGAGGTTTTATTTACTAAAATTCTGGCAAAATGATGTCATGTGCACGAAACCCATTGTCAACTTCGCTCATGCGCTGTTTAATCTCTTTCGAGTTACTGCGCAGGTCAAACGTCAGACATCAGCTGTTTTCCGCTTCACTTTCAGAACTTCCGTTTTTCTTATTGAACTTCCAATTATCTGCGTTAGACAGATTCAACGAAATATTTCAAAAATCGGTTTTTGCGAATTTTTAAATAATTCCATTTTTAAGAAACCGTGACATAATTTTTAGAGATGGGTTTTCACCCGGTTTTTTCATTTTTGAGGTTTATTTTCCGGAAAATTTCCGAAAAATCCCGGGAATCTAAAATCGGCCACTTTTGGGAAATATCGGCATTTGTGTGCTCTGTCCATATCTCCTAGATCATTGTAACTATCGCAAGACCTGTCAAACGTCATTTGTTGACAGAGTGCAGAGTGAATGGGAGTTTGTTGACCACCTGCCCCCCGGTTTTGTTTATGTTTTGAAAATTTTCTTTCTTTGTAATTTGTTCCTATTTTTTTATTATTTATTTCGTGTCACGTTTATTATGTATTAATTTTTAATATTAACAATTAATTATGTGATAACCAGTGCCTCATGCACACTTTTACCTATACAAACTTTCTTATCAAAATAAAATAAATTTGTTTATTTGAAATGTACTAACTCTGAATGAACACTATGTTCGACAACTTGTTTCGAACTTTAAAAAATCGCACTAATACAATTTCCGACGCGGTTAAAGCTAAATCTCGTAAACTATCAAACAACTTCAACACTCTAAAAAATACCTTTTCACATAAAACTAAAACCACATACTACACAATCGTCCAGAAAGACAACACTGAGTGTTTGGAAAATGACTACTTAAGTCCTAGGGCGTATTGCATGACCACATTTAGTATGGACTATAATTCAGTTAATGAGAACATGGAATGGTTTCCTTATGTGCCTCCTTCCTATGATGAACAGAATGTTATGGATCGTTTTATTAGGGTTATAACCCTTAATGAAGACAGTGCAGGCTGTGTAAGGAGTTTTATTTTGTTTGCTTAGTTTGTAGTTGCATAGACTAACACAAATGTCTAAAAGTAATGTTTATACACTTTTGATAGGATTTATTGAGTGGTGGTGGTATGAATGAATTTTTATTTCAAACAATTATGTATGAAAAAGATCATTTGACTTGAATGTGTCTGGATGATAATGTTGATTGGCATTGTTGGAAATTATGTGCATATTTAAACCAACATGACTGCTGAACATTTTTTGGTATTCCAGATTAGTGTAGACCTGCTCTAAGGACTGTTTTGCACAAGCTAGTGCTTTATATACAGATCCATTTTTTCAGTTGTAGATTAAATGATATGCAAAGCTTTGACTGGAAATTAAAGTTTAGGAGCTTTACACAGTAGCAACCTATTTAAAAATGTATACATTTTCAAAATGGCCTGCTCACAGTTAAAGCAACCAACCAGGCTTAAACTGTTTATAATATAAGTGATGTTTAACTGCCAATTTTTTTATTTACTTACTAAAATTTTAAACCACTGACTCTTCCACTCTTTTTACAGAGGCGAAATGACAGAGAAGAAATTCGTAGACGTCTGGCAATGGGCAACGAGGAAGATTACTACACAGACCGTCCTGGACGGAAACCAAGCCTGCAGGCAAGGTTGCAAAGTGGTAAGGTCATAAACTCTCACTGGCAGCCATTAGCAACACCAAACATTTATTTGTTGTTGAAGCAGGAATGAACTTGCAAATCTGCTTTATGAACGAGACGGCATCGGATAATGAAAGCCCTTCGTCGGACAGTGAATGCCCCCTTACAAACCCTAAGCCGCCGAAAACGTCGCGACATACCAATTCGAACGAGAAAAATCCTCCCCAAAGGCCGGCCACTTTAGCTTTGCAGCCTTTTGATCAAGCCTCATCCTTACAGCAGAACAGTTAGTATTGGTTAATTAGTCGCGTATACTCATCTATACCGTTTTTCGACCGAGATTTCGGTTATTTGAAGAGTTACAGAGAAGATTAAATTAAGGCAAAGTTGCGCAATTAGAAGTCTATAAAAATGGCTCTTGGAAATTTTGAAAATTCCGACTGGTTTCGGAAATATTAGCAAAACCGGAAATTTTAAAACACGTTTTTATTTTTTCTAGTTTTTTTAAAATTTGCTGATAAAGTCGGATATTTTTCAGCGCAGACTACAGACTTTTTTATCAGCCGATAGTTTAATCGGATTGGATTGAATATTCACACACTACAAAGATTAAACTGTCTATTACCTTACGGATGACGCACTAAATGTTTCAATCACTTTTTCTGGTGGTATATTGTCCATTTTTGTACACAGAGTATTTTTTTAGTGAAGTGAAACCAAGCGAAGTTGTCGCTTTCCACAGACAGATGGCCGAGATTCGTACCAATACTGTCTGGGGACGACGTTCAGCGGAGTATCAAACTCATTTCCCTATCAGGCAGAGGAACCATAGACCGGTTTCGCTCTTATTAGAGCTCTCAGTATGGATATCTCAAACCTGATAAAAATACGAGTTCGAAAAATACTTGGTCTCCTCTCTTGCTCAAGGCACTGAGTGTGTATGCAAGTGGCGCCATCGGACGACGGCAGGTGCTTCCACTAGGGCATGCGAGATAATAGTTTTCTGCCGAAATTGTCGCTTCCCACAGACAGATGACCGAGATTCGTACCTATCATATATGAGTATCAAACTCTTTTCTCTATCAGTCAGAGGAACCATAAACGGTTTCGCTCTTATTAGAGCTCATCAGTATGGTATATGTAGTATTTTTTTATTCATGAGCAACTAAAGTAAACCTGAATTAGCACAGAAAACAAATTTTTCTCGATTTTCGTAACTCCACCAGCTTTACCACTAGACAGCCTTTGTCTTGAACAAATGGACTCATTAAACTGGAGAGTTTCCAGGACTAGAAAAAATAAAAACGTTCTTTCAAATGTTTCAATATTTCCAGAGGGAGTTTTCGAAATTTGAATGCCTCATTTTTATAGACCTCTAACTGCGCAACTTTGACCTAATTTAACCTTCTTCGAATCTCTCCAAATAACCGAGATGCTCTTGGTTAAACTCGAAAAATGGCCACCCTGTATATCCGTACATGGTATTATTTACATAAGCCTACATCGCCTAGACAGGCATCATTGGTAGCGTCACGTCAGCTAGTGTATAGCCATCATATAAATAATAATTGACATATAATTATAACGTAACATTAGAAAGCTCAGCCCGAAAAAGTCCGGCTCAATGGCAACAAAAGCGCATGCGCGGCTGCCAAGCTCCGCCCCTTAATTTTGAATAATCGACAATGCCAAGCTTTATGTTTTATTAAGTTTTCGCGTATACTACTACTGCGACTTTACTGCCACCCTTTGTTTTCTCATTGCGAATAGAAGGATGAGAATACTCCGAGAGCACACTAGGGCGTCCGGCCGCCGAAAACGCTATTTTTTTCATTTAATTATTCATTGGTGTAGTAATATGATATAGTGGTTTAGGTGTAGACTCCTCAGACCCAAAATAAAACTTCTACGCTGCTTCCGCAGAAATTTCCGACGTTTTGACGTTTATTTTACGTTTTTTTCAGAGCTATTCCACTCAAATTGCAGAAGTTTTTCGTCAGATAGTAAAGATGTTTCTTGTCCATCCGAACAACCACGGGGGGGGGGGGGGTGACGTACATTGAAACAAAAACGGACAGAGCCTAGACAAACATAACCGTGCCTAGCACTGCAAAACTTCTGCAATTTGAGTGGAATATCGTTGAAAAAGACTTAAAATAAACGTCGAAACGTCGGCAATTTCTGCGGAAGCGTAGAAGTTTTATTTTGGGTCCTTCTCCCGCTACCTTTCTCCTGGAAAGTAATGTATGGCAATGACAAATTTGCCGGGCTTTCAAACAATGGTCTAATGGACTTGACGATTCCTTTTCTTCTCTGTTGAGCATTATCAAAAGCGATGAGACAGTGAAGCTCTGTCTCATCGCACTGTGACTAATCCAGGCCCGAATTTATCTTGCTATCTTTTGGAAGATATGTTTTTTTTTGGAATGCGCTCTTCCCGGTGTAAAGTAAACATTTCGAAGCCCACCAGTTGTAGGGACTACTGATTATGACAGAACACAAAATAACCCAAAAAAAAAATTAGTTGTCTTACGTAAGATTCAACGAAATTATCCACGACTAACCAGGCACTAATTAAACTTTTCAAACGTGCCAATTTGTCCTTTAAGGTCAATAGGAAACAAAGAAATTAGGAACTAAGTTCATTTCAGTCAACACCGTGGAACAATTTGATCGTTACTTTTGATAATGTCCACCGCAGGTGTGGACAAAACCAGGCCAGGAAAGTATTTCACGATCGGAATATGATTGCGATTTTTTAGGTGGTTCTGACACAAGTGACTTCTTCAGCAAACAAGCTCGTCTTCAAACTGAGGCTCGAATGGCACTAGCGCAGGCCAAGCAAATGGCTCGCATGCAAATGGAGGTGATCTTCTCCCAAATCCCTATTACCAGACTTAAATTTAAAGTCCATTTGTATTGTAGATTGAGAAGCAGAAACAAAAGAAATCTCCCATCACCGAAATGGTGCGACACAGCCTGGAGAAGGTTGGAATTCCATTTCCGGAGAACAAAAGACGATTATCCAGGCAAATCTTAACGGAAATGAACGTGGCCCAGTTGCAAGTGATCGTAAACGATCTGCATACGCAAATCGAAACTTTAAACGAGCGTCTGGTCAAGATGCTCATGAGCCGGGATGACTTGCATATGGAGCAGGACTCGATGCTCGTGGATATCGAAGATTTGACGAGATACTTGTAAGTTTTTAATGTCACTTTTTAGGTGTAAAAACAGAGCGAACTCTAAATTAATGTAGGGGTGCCAAGGAGCAGGTGTTGAAACAAAATAACATCGACAACGGTAACAACAATCAACCGCAAACGGCCGCTACCTCGGGAGGCGGCTTTAAACCCCATCTGGAGCGAATCGCAAGTCTCGTGAAGAAGTAGCCTGCCTCATGATTGTACAATGTAAATAGCGTCACTGTGCAGTAGTGCAGGGTGACATATTGATCTCCCTCCTATATCTCTTTCAAAGTAGGTTAGATCTAGCTTCTTGCCTCGTTAAAAACGAAATGAATCTCGCGGTAGGCGGAATGAATCTCGGCCTTTGTTTTGTGCCATGTTTTAAATAAAAGGAAAGTTTGATTCGTTATTGTAACTACACATTTCATTAATTCAATAATATAAGACTGCAGCTTATCCAAAGAACGTTCTTTTGCAGCAGTTTTGTACTGGTTATTTTTAAGCCGATTTTTTTTACTCATAGTTATATTGTATTCTATCCACCATTTCGGGAAGTCGCTCTCTTGATGTGCGTTGTTGTAATGTTTAAGCGGCTTTCCGCGACTGTTCCACGGATCTGATTGTAAAACTCTTATTATATTAGTTCACAACTAATTCCTAAGGAAATTTGAAAACTAAACAGTTGAATGAGGAATTCATTGCTGTTGCTTCAATAAAACCATCACAAGTGTTTTTTTTTGTTGTACTTAAATACCTATGTCCTATGGAAAACTATTTCAATTTACCTACTCCCTTCATTCAAAAAAAGTTTCAGTATTGCCCTTTTTTAACTACGTGTCTGGTTTACAATTAATTTCATTTGGAGAAAATATAGAGGCATTATGCGCGGGTCATAATAAGGCACTATTATACAGGGTGCCCCAACTCTATTTAGAAACCAATTATCTTCTAGCTAACACATGATGCAAGTGGCGCCATCGGACGACGGCAAGTGGTTCCACTAGAGCATGCGAGATAATCGTCATGTGCAACCAAGCCAGTTTTCTGCCGAAGTTGTCGCTTCCTACAGACAGATGGCCGAAATTTGTACCTATACTGTCTGGGGCGACATTCAGCATATTATCAAACTTATTTCTCATCAGACAGAGGAACCATAGAACGGTTTCGCTCTTATTGAAGCTCATCAGTATGGTATACCTCAAACCTGACAGAAATACGAGTTCGATTGAAACTTGGTCTCCTCTGTTGCTCAAGGCACTGTGTACATATGCAGTGCAACGCCGTCGTCCGATGGCGCCACTTACACAGTGCATTGAGCAACTCAGGAGACCAAGTTTCATTCGAACTCGTTTTTCTGTCAAGTTTGAGGTATACCGTAGCGATGAGCTCCACCTGCGGTCGTCCGATGGCGCCACTTGCATATGTACACAGTGCCTTGAGCTAGAGAGGAGACCCAAGTTTTATTCGAACTCGTATTTCTCGAAACCGATCTATAGTTCCTTTGCCTCATAGAGAAATGAGTTTCATACTCTGCTGAACATCGTCCCCAGACAGTATAGGTACAAATCTCGGCTATCTGTCTGTGGAAAGCGACAACTTCGGCAGAAAAGTGGATTGGTTTCACTTCATGATACAAAAATGGGATGCAGATTAAAAGTTAATGGAAAAGAATTTTGCTTTCAATAAAAATTTAGTCATTTATACAGGGTGAACGAGTCATTGTGACATAAATTTTTTTCTTTATAGAAGCCTGTGTATTTTCTTTGAGATTTGAATACTTTGTTTCAATCAATGGTTTTCGAGATCTCGGACAAGGATTGTTTATGTGCAGTGCGACATTATAATTACCTACTGCCGCATTGGAAAGAGCTGGTAAGTTTTTTCATCACTTTTCAACTTTAACTCAACTTTAACTGATGTTTTCTGGTAAGATATCGGAATAAATTAATAAAGGATAGAAACAACTTTTAACATTATATTACCGTACCCTTCTTACATACAATACTCTCACTTTATCCTTAAGCCTTAACGTCTAAATCATATACAACCTTTTATTTACAACATTACATACAAAAGCCATACGCGTCACTTTCTCAGTTCAATCAGTTTTAAATAAAAAACAATCGAGAATTCGAACATATCGTTTAGTTGAAACAGTCATTATTTAAATACCAAAGTAAATTTGCACATTAAAAAGTGCTTATCTACGCTTCTGTTGGCCGCCCATTGCCAGCATCGTCGCGATCCTTATGAAGATGTTTAGAGTGTCCAAATAGATCGAAATAGCACTGAAATCAGAAAACGTTGTACTAACAACTGATCGGTTTCAAAATCGCAATGTGCCAGGGAATTTAAAAAAATAAACGAAACAAAAGCCTTCATTTCAATAAGTTTTGTTGATTACCATGGTAACAGATGATAAACTTGAATGGCATTTGTGTCATTGGCTACTTGGGACGTTCGTTCATGGCCAACATGGCCGCGATTCGAATGAACAAATTTAGCGCATCCATGTAGATGCTTAACGCGCTGAAACACATGTTAAAAAGAAAGATGGCTTGAACAGCTGCTCAATATGTAAAATGAAAAGTTGATCATTTCACTTATTAATGAATGAATATTATTCCATTTAACATATCTCTTTAAACGAAGTAAAAAAGGTGCTAACTAAATTTTCCTCGTCTGCTCTGAACTGTAAATTTTTCACGTTTCTTTCTTCAAATCTTTGGGTACCAAAAACTAATTTTGAAGAAAAATAAATTATGCCCTGGCACTCTCTGTCCCACTATTTCTAAAACTCACCTATTGATAGGATCATAGGGTCTTACTCCTTGAAATTCTGGATTTGTGGGATATGTCTGCGCTTGCAGAACAATACGTTGAGTATCATACAGCAGGAAGGCAGAGAACAGAAGCAGACCTCCATATAAAGAAATTGAGTACAGCCCAGCACCTAAAGCTGTGGTGGGAGGTAAAAACATGGAACCAATGGAGCTGCAGAAAACCACGCCCAATCCCATGGCCAGTGGCCCACCCATGTAAAGAAAAGTGTCATTAGGAGCACATACTGCAACAGTGCTCAGTCCACCGACTACCCCTGCGGTGTACCAGGCTGCTCTAGTCAAAATTGGGCCGCCCAAAATGCAGAGGGGGGCTATCATGGCACCCATGACTGATGCGTGCAGCAGCCAGGCCATTTGCTTTGGTCCAAAGCCTATCATATTTTACTCTATCACTTTAGGTTTAAGGTAGTTTTAAAAACTCACCTGGTCGATATTCAATGCCTTGTGCTAACATGCCTGTTCCAATAATAGCTGCCAAACTTACTGCAATTCCCTAGAAGAATCACTCACTCAATTCTGATTTATTTACCTACAAAATATTACTTACAAGAAAACCATTGCGTGTTACTAAATTCATTACGGCAGGTGACCTAAAAGCAGCTGCAGCACTTGCAGCAGTAACTGCAATTGAGCTCCCAAAATACATGTATGTAGACTTGATTCGATCTTTCACATATTGTGGCCACAAACTGTAAAAAATTATCATACTGATATCTTCAATTAACAATAGATATTTGACTTACTGTGATTGCTCAAAAGCACTAGCACCAGTTCCAGATGAAAGACCATAATAACAAAGAGCTCCAATGCCTAATACAGAACCACCGGCAACAGCTCCCTTGCCAATATTGAAGGCTGTGTCTGTGGCTGGAGCCATAATTTTTTCCTTAAGAGTCTGGCGTCTACCTGCTCGGGCCAAAGCATCTTTTCCCTCATTTGTAAAATTTCTTACTGGAACTAACCGCAACTGGGCTTGTTTTACCAAGCTACCGGTTTGCCGAAGGACGGGGCCTCTACATAATTTTGTTGCTAGCATAAGAGCCATTGTTGAAGATCTGTGATTGAAAAGATTACTACCTATAGACTTTAATCATCTAATGGAAATTAATGGATTTTGTATTTTATTGTGTAATGTTATAAAATTGGGCAAAACAAACAATGGAATTTTTATAGATCAGTGAAACTTACCAATGATGTTCTGCACTGCAAAATTTGTTGAAAAATGGATGAGAATATCGAAACGATTAATAAACGAACTTTGAATTAAGTTTTCTGGATTTTTCTCTTTTGACTTTCAACTTCAATCAAATTCTTGTTCTGGTTTCTGGTTCGACTTCAGGAAAAATTCAGGTTTTAAAACGTCAAAGAATCTCAAATCCAGAGCAGAGTTCGGTAATTCCGTCTGAGTGCTCACACAGACCATCTCCCAAAACCTTAACAAGCTAGAGCGAGATAGACTGATATCCCGAGCGCTCGCTGTAGTTACCCAACTCAACTGAAGTGGAGAGGGAGTACGACTGTCACTGTCAGAAGTCAGAATATATAGGCGCTTTCTTTTATTAATGAATGGTCCTTCGGTTCTAGTGAGTTAATGAATGGCCCCGTTTTTTCTATTAGTGGATTATAGACGATTCTTTCCCTCCGTCTTGTTCATTTTCTGGGCTGCGTTCATAAAATCGCCGGATGCTTGTCCGGCGCTCAAAAACTTTACTTGTTGGGAATGTAATAATTCAATGACAAGATAACAGTGTTGTGCAGTGTTATTCCCAGTAAAATGGCCCCCCTTTTTTAGCAATGGGAACGTTTGAACTAATGAGTACTTCCGCCGGAAGTGACGTCTCGGCGGAGTCATGACGTCTTAGTCAAATTATTGCAAAACAGTTGTACCTGTCGTTATTTTTATTATTTCTTATTTGCAATCCAATCAAATATCGAACTTATATCTCCTAGCTAAAGCGCTAGAGCTCCTAGATTTTAGCCGACTTAGCTCCAAGGTTTTCAAAAACTTAACAAAAACCAAACACAGTCGAAAATCAATATCCGATCCCTTCTTTAAGTTGCTATGACGATTGTATGACGTGTGCTGACGACAAAATTACCTGAAGGAAACCTTTGAAGCGACAAACTTCCAGCCAAAAAATGAGGCTACTTTTAAGGAAATATCGGCATTTGTTGGCTCTGTCCATGTTTGCTAAGTCATTGGACTCGAGGGTGAGTCGCTTAGAAAATGTAAACCAGAGGAAGTAGGATACGACGCCGGCGTCTGTTACCAGCTTGCTCCAATCTGTCAAGTGTGAAAATGCCAGTGACGTAGCATTGGTATTGTAGCACATAAGAAATATTTTATTTCGTAGTAATATTATAGGTAATATTATTAGCAAACATCGACTTACTATTAAATAAATAAAAATAATTGTGAATTAATATAGTCGTTGATAACCGTGGGATTACATCTCCTGCGCCCCTGGAAAAACTGCTCAAAAATTTAAATAAAAAAACTGTCTACAAGTTACAGGATTAGAAAAATATTTCACAAAATAGCATTATTGACTTCACTGCGGTATTTACTAAATAATATTTCGAAGATTTGGATGTAAAATAACTGGTTTTAGAGTTATTTGAAATAATTTTATCTGTTTACCTGTGAAACGTAATTCCAGGCTACTTTCTATAGCCGCTGCTTTTAAAACCGTAATCTGCACATCCCACCATTGTAAACAACACAATCATTTATAATATTAAAGTCTTGCAAAATGCAATTTATTGCAGAAAAACACATAGCTCACGAAATGTTTGGTTTTCGCCTTAGACATGGCGTCTCATCATTTTTGGTAACAGGTGCCCATATAGCGGAGAATTGCGCGCGTGGATTCCATTAGTTTACATTTTCTGAGGTGAGTCGTGTGTGTCCGTGTTCGCGTCGAGTCGTGACGGGAGTTTGATCGAAGCAGGGGATCGATATCGATGGAAGGGTGGAATAGCCGTTACGATTTTTTGCGTGGATTCATTTTGGAAAAAGTGGTTTTCCTAGTGGCTAATTCTGTTGAGAACTCATCGCCGAGAAAAAGGTTATCGCGCGCGTACGGTTTGAGTGATTTTTGTCAGTAAATTGTGAAATTCGGGACGTTTATTAGCAAACAAATCCGGTAGATTTCCCGGTTGGAAATCCCCGCTGAAGTGGCCTGGTGACGGGAAAGAAGCCCCGGACGGGCGAATTGTTCTCTACACAAGGTACATTTAATATTATTATAAATTAAAAACTGATTACACTTTACACTACTGAGGTGCCAGTGTTATATGACATTTGAAATTCAACAAGTCTAGACTTGTTAATTCAAGAAGGCCAAATTTTAAAACTCACCGGTAGGTCTGCGTGGAGGCGTTCAGAAATTGATTTGCGGCATTTGCGTTTTCTAAACATTGCTGGGATTTTTACAATGAATGTTTAGTTCTATTTGGCTGGTTTTTATAATACCTGCTACCGGGTGCAGTTTTGCTTGCTTTCTTTGGAATCGTTTTGAATGTCCAACGTCAGCAAAGGTTTTTATAGCGCACACTAACTGCACTAAGTTACTTTTTTTTTGAGTTGGTTTACCCATTCCAAATATTTCTCACAAAGAAACGAATAAACGGTTTAGCCTCCCAATTAAAAGTGTGTTCGGTAATTCCATCCCGAGCGCTCCCGATATCAGTCTATCTCACTCTAGCTTGTTAAGATTTTGTGAGATGGTCTGTGTCCGGAGCGCTTGGATAGAAGACCATAGACTAGATTTTACATATAGAGGGGCAGCTCTTCAGCTTTAGGATGTAATTGAAAGAAAATAAATTAAATCAATTCGAAGTCTGAACAATGATGATGTTACGGAGTTGAAGGTAGACCTAGAAGGAAATCTCTTCCGCATCTGAATCATGGGAAAAAGAGAGAAAAAAAGTTTCCGGTTTGGGTTATCTAAAATAGTAATGAATAAAATATTTTCATTAATTATGCGTCATTTTGAACAAAATGACGTTCCTTTGTTGTCGAATCGGATCTGCGGAGACGCAGGCGGAGCGCCTGCGCTACACTATACGGGAGACAGTAAATATTTTCCTAAAATTGGTCCCGTTTTTTGGCCGAAAGTCCGCCATGTTTGAGTAACCCATGACGTAATGTCATTGTCACATCACACCAATTGGCTAATCACGACTTTGAATCATTTGAAATTTTGCATTTATTTTGATATCCGATTTTGTCAGGCCTCACTGAAGAGCCTTAGACGGCAAAAGTAGACTAGGAAAGAACACGTTTAGAGCTTGCGAAATGATGGTTCGTCAGTCGTTTAAAAAGTCGAAAACAGCATGTTTAAATTGAAAAAAGTCTATTAAAATCAATTTTTTTCATACAGAATACTTCAACTTTTTGCAGGAAGACTTCAACATAATAGAACTTCTAACACTAATAAAAAAATCATGTAACAAGAAATGAACCATAACGATATGGTCCACTTTAAATAGATATACATCTAGTTGGCTAAGGAATTAACAGATTTATCCTATTGCATCCACTATGTTATTTATATATGTCAATTCCTCATCCTACGAGAAAATTTCTATTTCATATACCCTCTATAAACCAGATATCCCGTATACTAGAAACTTTGTTGCCATAATGTCCAGCATTAAACTATATACAATAAACACCCTGCACGTATAACCAACTTATTAAAAATACTTCTGCAATGGTTCACCCAGCACCTTCTCCATCTCCCTGACAGCCCTCTGGCACGATTTCTCCACTCGTTCGTCCTCATCTTCCAAGAGCTCGGCCAAAAACGGAATGGTTTCCGGTAGCAGAGGCATAAAGTCTTCGCGAAGCTTGGCTACTAACTCCGCCAAGCAATGCAACGCCACTAACCTGATTTCAGGGCTGGAATTCCGCATTTTCAATAATATTTGATAGTTCATCTCCTTCCACAGACCATCATCAGCTACGGCCACGGCAAACTGCACTATTGTTGGGGTAATTAATTCTTCGTTACGTCTGACTAATACCTCTATACCGTCTATGGGTTTTTCCAGCAAATCCACCATAGGCTGCATGAGCAATTCAAACCTATCCCTGTTTAGCAGCTTCTTGCTATCGTACGTGAAAATTACTTTTAAAGTCTTGAGCACGTACTCTAGCAGGAGAACGGTTTTATCGCTACTAGGAAGAGCGCCTTCCTGGGAATCAATAGAGCGCAGAATATCTGAGGCGTTACTAAGAACGTTTCCAGCGAAAAGCACGAACAGCCCTTTTAAGGAATGTCCAATAGTCTCCGATAGGTGGTAGAAAGTTATGAGACGCTCATGGTTTCCGTTACTTTTCACAGCCCAGTCGTATAATTGGAAGTAGAACGGTCTGAAAGTGCTTTCTGAAAGTTTCAACGTGAAAACCGTTACGCTCTTCACTACCTGACTTTCGACGAAGTTGGCTACTTCAAGAGCGGGATTCTCCTTGCAACGGAATTCCAAAGTTTTTAAAAAGAAGTTAGTTAATTCAGACATATTCAATGCCACTTCAGAGGAACTCAAACCAGAAATTTGTTCTTCGACAATGCTTATAAGGGCTACAATGCCGTTATAGTATTTTTTGGCTACAAGAATGTCGTAGCACTGATTTACTGTCGGCAGTAAAACCCTCACCGGGATTAACGTTGCTAATTTCTTCTTTATTCCATTAAGACGGCTAATCAGCGGTTGACATTTGGGATCCTCGGAAGAACTGCTCCATTTGCTCATTAATACTGAACATTCGCAAATAAGTTTCACTAGGTAAGGACTTAGAAAAGCGGCAAAACTGTCTAATAACTTGTTCACAGCGGTTACAACGCTTAGCAACAGCATGCTACATGTATCTTGTAACTTCTGCTTCTTAAGTACGGTCAGGAACGCTGACATAAAGGAAGTGAGGCTTTGCAAAGCATGTCCTCGTAAAACTGTACACAATTCTGCCAAACATAAGATGACGGAGGCCAAAACATTACCCTGAACGTTGCCTGAATGAAGAATACCTGCCACAAAATTCAAAACTTGAATGAACTGTTCCGGGTCATTGGAACCTAAAGTCTTGACTATGAGTTTTACAGAAAGCAAAGCAGTTTGCACTAAAGTTTCCTGATCTGAAGGCAAGTCATCCCGCTCACCAGCCGGCGAGATAATAAGTAGTATTGGCTTAATCAGTACGTACATCTCAGCTTCATCTTCTTTTCGGAGTTCTGGAAAACCGCTTTGGAGCTTGGTGTTTAAGAGTTCTAAAGCTCTCTTTTTTACCGTGATCATACTATGCACCAACAATCCTTTGATTACCAACAGAAACATTCGCGGACTCAACAAGTCATTGACGTTATCTAGCAAATCGTAACTGTGGTACAGAACAGTCTTCCAGTAAAGTGCCTGTGGACTATTAATAGTGCTATCGCACACCTTTTGAGTTCTCTGAATATACGACAAAACATTGACAATAATTTCTTTGTACAGTCCTTCAACGCGAATATTTTCTTTGGCCGTTATTAGAGACACTTTCGTCACCAGAGGCTTGGAGGAGAGCAAACTCGCAAGGAAGGTGATAATCAAATATTTAAAATGACGGAATTGTTTTGCAGTGTAGTTTTTAAGGTCAATAAGCACTTGTGGAGTACGAAGGTAGTCTTCTTTTTCTTCTGGAAGTTCGTTTAAATACTTAGTAAGCAGTGTGCAGGTGTGCAATATGACGTCCACTGAGAATTCGCCGCTAAGTTGAAGAGCGATCTGGAGCCTTTGAGATGGTGTTCCTGAAACGAAAAATGAGTAAAACTATAATTGTGTGCTTGCCGAATTCATTATAATTATTTACTATGTAAGGGAATTAATCCACGAGAAAAAATGTCTCGATGCCTTGGACTCACCTTTATCAACTTTCTTCTTCTCCCTAGGCGGATGCATCACCTCAGCCTCAAGCACAAATAAGAGAAACAAATAGAGATTCTCTTTAACGTTTACGTGGTTCAACAGTTGCGTGTAAAGCGACATCCTTCTATGCTCCGGCACGTCCAAAATGGCGTCCGCGAACACTCTCAGCACGTCCGCTATACTCGTTGATTCGCAGTCTTGTCGCTCTCGCTGTTTAACCAAAATAGGGACTATTGTGTCCAAAATTTTTGAGATTATTTCAAAGCTGTAGGCATCGTCGTGTCGCACTAGTGTAGAACCCACGAAAGTGAATACCGCCATTACGTGGTGAAGAACCTCGTTGGGGACAACTTTGGCGGCATGAGCGAGCACTAACAGGGCGTGATAGTGTGTTTGAGGGTTTTGCGATGCTCTGATGCATTGAATGACCAGTTCGATATTAAAATCTTTTTCTGAAACTGCCTCATCCTCCAACTTGCTGCATATGACTAATACTAAAGACAATGTCAGCTGCTTTGGATACTCCACTACGGCTTGTTCTTCGAAGTCTAGGCATTTCTTTAGGATCTCAAAGAGTATTGGCAGAAGCAAATGGCCGTTGCGCATCTTCTTTTTGTTTTGAATAAACTCCAGCAAACAAACTCCTTTCTTCCAAGTAGGCGTATCTAGAAGGTCTACTGTAGGAGCCTGCACTCGTCTCTTAGACTTTGATGTCACGGGTTTTTGAGATTTTATTTCACTCATGTCTTTAAGGATTTTTGTCACGAGTTTCACATCCAAATCTATATGTTTAAATATTTTACTAGATAGAGCCAGAAATTCTGGATCTTCAGTGGCAGCTGAGAGTGTACATATATACTCCAAAAGCTCTCTAACTACCTCCTCCTGGAGTAAGTGGTAAGCATCTCTACAAAACTGCCTTAAGACAATAGTGGGCAAAGTAACAGATTCTTCGAGAGTGGATTTGATAATTGAAGGTTTATTAATGGCGAAAAGAATAAATTGCCAAGTGAAACTGGTTAAAGTAATCTTATGCATAATGTCTTGATGGATCCTTTCAACCAAACTTATCAAAATTTTGCCTTCAAGATCACTAAACTTGGGTTTATCAGTGAATAATTTCTGGAAGTGCTGGCAAAGCTGCTCTACAAGTTCAAAATTACTGACGTGGGCTGTTAGTCGGAGAGCGCCATAACTTGCATGCAAAGGTAGGTCTTCTTTACACATTAGGTCAACAAGATCTGACTGAAAACGTTGCCCTTTGGTTGAAGTCAAAATCTTAACTGCCACTAATGCCACTTGCTCATTGTCCGCTAGAATTTCTTCCTTATAGTGCAAAAGTTTTTTCAAGAACCACATATGGTTAAGTTCTTTAAGATCCTTATTATTTACCTTCAAGAAATAGCTTATTATCTCCAATGCTGACTCTCTAATATGAACATTTTCGTGCATAAGTAGGATAAGCAAATTAATGCCTGCACTAAGTGTGTTCAACTTAAAGCACTGTGACATGGTAAGGGTCTGTTGAACCTCTAAAAGGAGCTTTCGAAGGTGCTTTTCATTTAAAAGACCCGCAGCACTAATATTATACACTTCTTCCATGGTTTGGTTAACGTTGCAATAATCAACAATCACCAAGGGTTCAAGTAAAGATTTTTGTTCATCATAATCCTTAGAGTACAAAGATTTCAACTCCTTGAATCCATTACTCAGCTTCTTCTTCATATTTTCAATTTCTTCAGTTCTGGGAATCGGCACCACACTTTTACCGACAATCTTTACAGCTGTTTTCATTAAGATAGCTAATTTTTCTTCAAAACTTTGGTGGTTGACCATAAGTTCTTTCCAGTTGAATTGCTGTTGTTTAGTTTTGGTTTCAAGCCTATTTAATTTCAGTTTGGTAAAGATATGCCCACGATGTTCCGAATTTTCATGTTCAAGGACTTTCTTCACTGAGTCAGAAAACTTATCAGAATCGAAGTATTTAATCTGCAATTTGTTGAAAATGTTTTGAAGCCATGAGATAACTTCTGGGTCGTTCAATACTTCTTTGTTGATTTTATCTAAGGTTATACTGAAAAAAGAAATGTAGATAATGATATTGTTTCCTTGCCAGTTTTTAAAGATATTAGTAAAAAATATATAAAAACACACTGAAATAAGAAATGTTATCAATTCTTAAATTATTCCTTCATTTAAACTCTCTTAATTCTCAAAATAATAACTTTTATATTTTCTGCTTTAGGTCAAACTTAATTTTTACTAGTTTTTTATACCCACTTACCTCATAAATTCAGCAAGAAAATACGAATCAAACTCAATATTTTCTACAATTTTCTCCAGAAATGTCCTATACAAAAGCTGCCCGTTGTTCGCTCCTCCTTGTACAACAACTTGCTCCACAATCACCTTCAAAAATGGATAGACGCAATTGCCATTTGAGTGTAAATAAGCTACACACTCAATGGCCCAACTGCTTTGCACTAAATTCCTTAAGGCTACTTCGGATAGCTGGGTATAACAATCTTGTAATTGATATATCAGTACCAACAGTAAGGTGGCTTCCATTTCAACACTCTTGCATTTCAGCTGAGAGATCTTTTCCACAAAGACACTTAGCAATTTACCTGATAGTTGGATTTTTGATAGCAATCTTGCTGTAATCACAAAACTGGCGGACGCAAAATCTGGTACAGGTGAGCCCAATCCTTCCAATATTAAAGGAAGTATTTCTGTTACAAAAGGATCTTCAACTTTTGGGGCAACATCTATAGCCCCACAGAAGGCTGTGCAATAAAAATTAAAGTGCACTGTGAGAATTTCGTTCTTATGAATGTCCATTAGCTGGAGCAAGAATTTGGTAATACATTTTACGATCTTTCCATTGGAGTGCACATGCCGAAAAAAGGTTAGTCTATCTAGGTGAGTGTTTGATTTTTTCATAGCACTTAAGAAATAATAAGGATCAGTGACTTGGTCAAATTTGCATGTTTGTATTAGACGAGTGAAGATATTGGTCGTATAATAGGGCAAGGCCATGGTTATCAGCTCTATTTTATTAAACTCATTTATACGATAGCGGAAATACAACCACTCCAGTGCTTTATGTGCGGCATTTGTCAAAAAATATGGAGACGTCATCACGAAAAACTTTTTTATGGTTTTATCAATCTTTTTATTCTCTTCCCTGCTATGCATATTTCTATCAAAATCTTTAGAGGAAGTATGGAAGAGGTTCTCCAGAAATTGTGAAAATTTTTCATCTCTTCCTATAAGTTGCTGCAAACCTTCATTGCCAATTTCAAAGATAACATCTCCGCTAATGGAGGCAGCTTCTTTAGGGTCAAATAAGAGTGTGGGTCTCTTTTTGTCATCCTTGAAGATATCTGTAGAAGGAACAGCCAACTGGCGAAGCTGGGCAGCTAGTGAAGTTGACATATTGGTGTAGAAGGTTGTGACTTCTGCAAATGAAAGCAGGATTTTTAGTGTTAAATGGTTGAGTTGAGTATCAACGATATATTGTACTCAAGCAATCATTTGAGACAGCTAAATGTTTTACTTTTTAAATAACTTTTTTTCTTAATTTTTGGGTGAACTGAAAACCTGCTGCAACCATGATATTCTTTAAAATACATTTTTTCAGCTTTCAATAGGGTTATTGAGAATTGAATAATTTTAAAAGCAGAGTGTTCAGAAAGAATATGGCTAATGTGAAGTGAAACCAAGCCAGTTTTCTGCTGAAGTTGTTGCTTCCCACAGACAGATGGCTGAGATTCGTACAATAATTCATACAATTTTTTTATACAAGATAGGTATAAAAAAATAAGATTTTAACAGTAACTAAATTGCAATGAAATGATAAATGAATTAATACATTGTTTTTTTAATATATAAAAATTTCTTCTAAAAATGCTAATTAGAAAGAAATTAAATCTTTTGATTGACTGATATTAGATCTAATACCGCATGGCAGATGGCTCTCACTTCGAGAAGCAGCCCATATTGCTCTGTACATTCCAGGTTATCAGAACCAGAATGAAGTGTAAAGAGTAGGTGGTCACCAATTTGTCGATCAACCCACCTATATACTAGTTTCGGGGTCTACCACTCATCAGTACAGCTTTGCTGGTCGACAAATTGGAGACCATGAGTTGGCAGCTTAAAGCCAAAAAGCTACAAGCGAGAGGTGAGATGTTGTACAGAGCAGGAGGAGGTGACATCCACCAGCGAATTAGATCTAATACTGCATGACAGAGGCTCTCAGTTTGAGAAGCAGCCCATATTGATCTGTAGCGCAAGCTGCATCTGTAGCAGAAGATTATCAAAACCAGAATGAAGTGTAAAGAGTAGGTGGTTACCAATTTGTTGATCAACCCATCTGTATACTAGTTTCAGGGTCTAGGTACCCGTCATCAGTACAGTTTTGGCTGTTCGACATATTGGAGACTATGAGTTTGCGGCTTAAAGCCAAAAAGCTACAAGAGAATGGTGAGATGTTGTACTGAGCAGGAGCAGGCGACGTGTGAACTCACGGTCTCCAATTTGTTGACCAGCCAGAGCCGTACTGATGAGGGCTCGACCCCGAAACTAGTATAAAGATGGGTTGATCGACAAATTGGTGACACTTCGTACAGCTCATTACACTTTAGTCTAGTTCCAAAAACCTGCAAGGTACAGAGCAATATGTGCTGCTTCTCGAAATGAGAGCCACCTGCCATGCAGTATTAGATCTAATACGCTGGTGGATGTCGCCTGCTCCTGCTCTGTACAACATCTCACCGCTCTATTTAAACTTAAGTTATTTTTTCAAGTGGTTGAGGTCCTGCATTAATTTAGTTACGTTTTTTATGTATATCTAAGGTTGAATAGGAGGTATTTAATTTATACGACTCACCGTTAATAAATATTTAAATTTTGCTAACATGCACTTCAGAAATCACATCAGAAAAGTTAATAATTCCATAAAATACATGAAATAATCTAAAAAAAGTAAATCAACAAAAATGTAACGTGCAAGAGTAAGGTTAGAGCAATGGCAGATGACAGTAATTGACGTTTCGGTAATTCCATCCGAGCGCTCCGGACACAGACCATCTCCCAAAATCTTAACAAGCTAGAGTGAGATAGACTGATATTCCGAGTCCTCGGGATGTAATTACCGAACACAACTATTATTGACCATTCCAGAATTACGTCATTTGATATGTTTTCCCCTCAAGGCAATATGGCTGACCAACCCAGCAAAATATTGGTATGAGTCTTAAACAATTTTAAATTGTGCCTCTATAGAAACCAGATAAGCATGTGAATTTTTATTTCGTTTAATGATTTAGCCATCAACGACCGACGCGAATAGCATGGGATACCCTGTATAGTTTTTTATTTATCTAACACACACCAATGTTTTCCACTGCCTTATTAATAAAAAGAAGACAGGGTGATTAAAACAATTTATATTTTATTCAAAAAATCTAATAATTACACAACACTTTAACATTATGTTTATGGAAGACAAGGATTCATACTACCGTTCTAAGCATAGGTAAGGTAGGTACCCACCGAACAATTTGAGGTGATATTGTCGTTCTAATGCCGACATCGACTTGAAACTGTGAGCATTAGCATGTAAGAGCTACTTGCCATTTAGAGTTTAGATCAAACTTTAGCGGAATATCGTGCTTATGATGACATAAATATATATTCCCACAAATAATTGATGATTGATCAAGACGTCAGTTATCAGTCGCGCGTCCTGCGTTTTTGAGAACTATTGGTCGTACCGATCAGGACTCATGTAGAGCATAAGTGTAAAGATCAAGTACGTCTATGTGGTAAAGTTATGCAAGACAGAACATCTTACACCAAGTATGGACAACCAACAAATGCCTATATTTCGCTAAAAATGGTTTCGTTTGTTTGCCATTTTTAAGGTACTTATGGTGTAATTTTATCGTCAGTGCACATCAATTGGCGAATCACTGGAAATTATTTGATGTAAGACGTCAATTCAAGCGGGTATCACTGCCATTTTTTTGGGTTCCCAGTATTCCTTGAAACATTATTAGGATTTGGAATAACGTAGCGAGCCTTTCCTTAGATTTTAAAGTTGTATAGGCTTATTTTAAATACAATCTAGACAAAATCACAAAAAAAAACATTACCTATAATTATATTATTGTCTTATGTTACCTGCATATATGTATTTGCAAAAAAACGTACAGGCACTTAATCAATCTATCGTCGATTGATCCACACATACACAACATCGACACATAGACGTTTCCGATGAGCCTCCCTGTAGATGAGTTCGTGCCTATATAGGAACCTAATACCTAAGTATACTTCACTTTTTTTGTAACTATAGCGACCTTACTAACCAACGTATGCATACCTATATCAACATTTATCCAATTTGAACTCGGACTTTTCAGGTGCATACTAACATAAAACTAACCAGCTACACTTTTGCTATATCTGGTTTTACATTTTTATTTAAATCTGAGAAGTTCTCTAAATCGATTGCCCCCCCTTTGCGCAGTTTCAACCTTTTGGCCAGTGGCGGGACGAACAAGTTTGGATCATAGTTTTCATCTTCTGTCCTTTTCCCTGTTACTTTTCTGATGATGAAACTCGTTACGTAACCCACCACTACAGTAATAACCAATCCAGCTACACCATTGTATAGATAAGAAAGCCTATAGATCCACAGATAGTCACCGTCCTCATTACTAGAAGCCTCGGCGTAGGTGATAGTCTTATTGGTAAAAGAGCAGCCGTCAGTGCTAGTGGGAAGTGTTGGGATAGGTGGCTTGGGTCCGTAGGCCATCCACAGAGCCATTCCTAACCCGCAAGCTAGTCCCGTGACCGAACCCTGTAAAGTAAAATCTGTAATATAGCCACCAAATGTGATAATTAGCTCAGACTTGCCCATTCGTTTGCAGTGAGGGTAAACATTCCTAGAGAGAATAACCCTAGAAGAGGCCCTCCGACGACTCCGAAAATAGTCAAAGCGGCCTGCAGCACTCCTCCCAAAAACTGAGCCAAAAAAGCCACCCCTATGCAAATAAAACCGTAAATCAGGGCAATAAATTTGGTTTGAAGAGATGCGTTTGAGGTGGCCAAGTCCTTTTTGAACCAAACTCGATGCAGAGGCTAAAACATTTGTACAAAACGAACTAAAATATTAGCAGGTTATTGCGGAAATGTTGAAACTAACTTTATAATAGTCTTCCACCGTTACTGCTGCTAAACTGTTCAGAGCTGCTGATACAGTCGATAGAGCAGCACTGAAAATTCCTGCCACAAACAACCCTGACAAGCCGGGAATATGTCCCATAGTATCGATTACGTAGTAAGGCATCAACTGATCAACACTGTTGATATGTCCAGCTTGCACAGGATCACAGTTGTAATATTTGGAATAAATGGCCAGGCCTGACAAACTAGTGCAAAGACTCAACGCTGTTAGAATCGGCCAGTTCCACCATAGAGCTTTCTGTGCTCGTTTTAAGTCTTTAATGGTTAGGTATCGCTGCACTTGAGTCTGGTTGACCGCATATAGCGACAGGAAAGTGACCCCTCCTCCGATGATCAAGCTGAACCACGAATGGCGTACTGTAGGGTCCGGATTAAAACTAATGAAGACATGGTAAGCACGGGTTGATATAACACTTTTTCTACTATTTACTTCCATAAGTACGTCCTATCACCCTCTTCGGCTATTCTCCAAATTTCTGCAAAACTGCCAGTCTCGTATAGAGCTGCGCCGATTACGCTAAACACTGCCACGAACATTAGAATGGATTGGAATACGTCGGTCATGAGCACTGCTTTCATACCGCCGATGGTCGAATAGAATGTACACACTATGCCTTGAATAATAATAATAATTGTCATATCGGTTTGAGGTCTTAAATTGTGAGGCGTACCTACCTATAGAAAGAATGGCAGTTGCTTTGTTAATACCGGTGAGCGCTTCTAAGGCTAAAGCGGGAGCGTAGACCACCACTCCCATGTAGAGTGTCATTTGGAGTGTGTAGGAGATGGACGCGGCTAGGCGAGAGGCTTTCCCGAAACGAAGTTCCAGGTACTAAAAATTATAGGAATTAACTTTTTTTAAACGATCGATATACAAAGTGTTAAGAATTGGTGTAGAGGCCAGGACGTAGTTAGTGTTCAAGAACTCACAATATCCGCACTTACCTCGTATGCACTCGTCGCTTGTAGTTTGAAGAAAACCGGTAAATACAAATAAACAGCAACGGGCGTTAGGAGCCCGTAGGAAATGTTAATCACAACAAACTGAAATCCATAAGTATAGTTCTCACTGGACACCCCTAAAAGGGTTACAGCAGACATGAACGAAGCCATGAGCGAAAACGCTACCGGAGTGATAGACATATTTTTATCCGCCAATAGATACTCCTGAAACAATTAAGTATACATTATTAAAGAATTAACACATCACTTATATGATACTTACTTGCATAGTCTTCTGTTTTCCCCCAGTAAATCGATAGTAAACTCCAATCGCCGAAGAGATGAGTAAAACGATTGCGATGACCACATAGTCCCATATCCCAAAAGTTACTTGAGTGACCGCCATAATTTTCAGGTGGTAGTATCCTTGATCAATGTTTCATTGTCTTCGAAAGGCCCCTGCTGAATCACGACACAATTTGTTAGAATCTAAAATAATTTACAAGAAATCATGCCACTTTAAGATTAGATAATTTGAGAACAAGTAATAAATTTTATTGCATACTATTCTTTATATAATTTATACGGCTTTTAGACACAATGACTGTTACTTCTTAATCCCCACACTTAAAGTCTGATTGCAGATTCAAACTGCCGTTGCCGTCTACATTATAGCCTAGACTTTGATGTATCGACTTTATTTAACCATAGTAAAGTTTTGAAGCCATACGTGGTATTAAGTTTCAATTCTCCTAACCTATCATTATGTATTTTACTAACAACTACCAACAGTCTTATTCATAAGTAGGTAATGTTGACTACAATGATATAAAATTTTATTATTGGTTATCCTTGACAACACAAACAAAAGATAATGGTGTTTAAAAAAACTTTTATTAGGTAATTTACAATTATTAGCTTGTGAACAGAAAGTGCTGTACAAAGTTCAATTCTTTAGCTTGCATCTAGTTAATTAAAGGGCTTTGTAGAAAGTATATGAAATGAATTTATTACTATAAAGTTTTGGAAATATTTAATTTATGAACGAGAGAGTGAAGAGAGTGAAGTGTTTTCTACCGAAGTGGTCGCTTTCCACAGCCAAATGGCCGAGATGAGATTTGTAGTTATACTCTCTGGGGACGACGTTCAGCAGAGTATCAAACTCATTTCTCTATCAGGCAAAGGAACCATAGACCGGTTTCGCTCTTATTAGAGCTCATCAGTGTGGTATACCTGAAACCTGACAGAAATACGAGTTCGAATAAAACTTGCTCTCTTCTCTTGCTCAAGGCACTGTGTTTGTATGCAAGTGGCGCCATCGGACGATTCCCACAGACAGCTGTCAGTGGGAAGCGATAACTTCGGTAGAAAACTGGCTTGGTTTCACTTCACTATTATCTCGCATGTCCTAGTGGAAGCACCTGCCGTCGTCCGATGGCGCCACTTGCATTTAATTTATTGACCATTTAGACCAAACAGATTTTTGTATCTCCACCAAATTTAGTACAAAATAATTGAAAAATGACACTGCTATCATGTGAAATTTCACATTAACCGCCTTCTTTCGTCATCAAAAGGGTGCCTCAGCCAAATGTATTTCATAATTTATTGGAAAGTACCTAAATATCTGAGCTCCCTTTACATTTCGTGAATAGGAAAAACTAACCGGATTAATATAAATATTTTTGGAGATAAGTAAGAAAAATGCAAAGTAGAATTTATTTGAGATAAATTTCTTCAAATTAAATTGTTGTTTTATTACGGCGACAATACGGAATTTTGGAGTAAACAAAAACTATAAGAGAAAAAAAGCTCTGGATAGTCATCAGTCATAATAAGCCGGGTTTATCCAACTTTTTGCTACTATTCGTAATTTATTATTCTTAATTTTCGTCCATTACCACGCATGTAAACAAACTGAGTGTTGCCACGAGCAGTGTTGCCAACTCGAAAATCTAAATTCCATTTAATTCACCAAAAACGCTCCCAGGGAACGCTCGTACCATTGAAAATCCTCGCGCGATTCACATGCACAGCATACCGTAATTAATAGCATTTTTGGTTTGATGTTCTAGAGCAATCCGAGAGTATCTCTATTCTCTACTGACTGAATCAGATTTTAAAGTTAGAAACGTTTGTAAATTGCTCTAGAGCAGCAAACCGAAAATGCTACAACACAAAAAATTAATTGACAAGTCTTATGAGTATTTACTATGAACACTTCCCTGTTTTACAGTTTTGTCCCTACTTTTTTAACAGTGGGCACCTAAAAAATGGCGGCGATATCCGCCGGAACTATATATTTAAAATCAGTCAAATTTTTTTTTTCAACCTTTAATGGTTCTTTTTAATGGCATTTTCAACTTTCAGTGGTAAAAATAAAATTTAGATATTTGTATTTTTAACTAAAAGAAATGTGCAATAAAATTGTAAAAAGGTAGTAAACATTTTTGAGAAACGTAGAAATTGCTTTTAAAAACTTTAGGGTCATTAGTAATTTCGAAAAAAGAATGTTTCATGACAAGAGATTATTGAAAATAAATGACAGTTTTTGCTCTCTTCAATGTGGTATTTTCATATTTAAAATCAGACGTTTCGTTTTTCGTCCATCATCAAATTATTATTTTTTAAATACAGCCTAGGATTTTTTATATTGTATTCTGAATTTTCTTCCAATTCTTCATTTCAATTCAGCATACATTTCCAATCACAATTCAGAATTGATAAAGGTTCCATAAAAACGAGGAGTCGGATTTTAATTAGGGAGATAACAATAAAGTGTCATTAATTTTTAACCCTTTCTTTAGATTAAGTTTAGAAAAAATAAAAACCAGTTGAAATTTTTGAAATTTGAAAACGTCATTTTTATGGACTTTTAGTTGCGCAAAGCTGAAAAAGACAATTTGAGAAAACTCTGACATTACAAAATATGATGAGGAAAATAAATTAAAGCAACAAACTTAGAAAGTTGCAAAATGAAACCAAGTTAAATGAGCAAAACACAAAAAGATCGAAGAAAAAAAAATAATGAGAAATGCATAAACAAAAAATAACTTTTTTTTTAAATAATTTTATAAATAAAAAGTATAAACAAATTTTACTTTAAAAAATACAGAGTTATCGCAACAAACAAGGAATAAAATATACCAAAAAAGACAATTTGAGAAGCAAATACATATGGATTCATTAAGAAAACAAAAAGAATTAATAAACCCAATAGGTCTAAAAATATGTCAAAAAAAGAAATAAACGAATAAAAATTATAAGTAGGAAAAAACACTATATTAAGTATAAATAAAAATATTAAATATAAAAACACTGTATCAAGCAACTCTATCAAGTTCAAAACGCGATTTTCCGATGACTCAGAGTTTAAAAGTGTAAAATACGAATTCGCGCCAATCAGAACGGCGTAGCCAAGATCTGGTTTTGCCCCGCGACAAAATCCGAAATTTTCTTTTCCTCCCTTGTCAGATAGAAACTCTATAGGCCGCCGTCACATACAGCGGAACGGAACGGAGCGGAAATGTCAATAACATCATTCCTATTTTAGTTTTTATCCGATTGGATTAAATTCAACTGTCAAATTACGCTCCGCTTTTAACCAAATTTCGCTGTATGTGACGTCGCCCTATAGAGTTCAAAGTTGACACCTAGAAAAGTGCGGCGATATCCGCCAGAAGTGAAGTCACAGATCTTACGTCAAATAATTAGAAATCATGATTTATTCAATTGATGTACTTCGTATTTGCCGCTTTTAATTAGTAAAGATCAATAGAAAATCCTCAGATTCTTACAGATTTTACGAAATCCTTCTAAATTCCTAAACGTTCCAAATAATCCTTAAATCTAAGGATAAAGTTCTTGACCTGGCAACACTGTTTCAAATTGGTGCAAAATCGTAGTGTCATGAAACGTCGCTTGACGCGCCTCTCGTGAGTGAGGTCTTAACTATTGGACGATTGCTCCCATTAGAAAAAAACAGCCCTAGGGGCGAATTAGCCTTCAACAGGGGTAGAAATACCCCGTACTAACCTGTGGCAATGCTGAACAAAATATCCATGGCGACGCTTGTTATATTGGTTGTTATGGACGAAAATTAAGAACACGAATACGATCAATGACCTAGAAAATATGGACAAAGGCAGCAAATGCCGATATTTCCCTGAAAATGGTTCCGTTTTTTGGCCGGAAGTCCAGCATTCTTAAGGTTTCCATGACGTGATGTTGTAGTCAGCGCCCTTCAAACAAGCGTCATAGCAACTTAAAGCCGGACCGGCTATTGCCTTTTGGGTTTTGTTACGTTGTTACGTTGGAAGTTAAGTTTTAGAAAACCTTGGAGCTAGGTCAGCTAAGGGCTATAGAAGCCCTAGCGCTCTAGGTAGAAGATGAATATATAAGTTAAAGAAATATGGTTCGTTTCAAATAGATATTCATCTAGCAGGCTGAGGAATTGACAGATTCGCCTTATTCCATCAATGTAAATGTGTAATTTATATGTCAATTTCTCAGCTTACTAGATGAATATCTATTTGAATCGGACTATAAGGCCAGATTGTATAAGTCACCCTCAAAGTCGGGTTCGCCTAAACTCGACTGGTACTTAAACCCGCCAGAAGAATCGCGTTGCTGTCAAATTAATTTCATTTGTGACACTTGCTGACAGCAATGCTTTTCTTATGGGCGAGTTCAAGTACCAGTCGAGTTTAGCTGAACCCGACTTTGAGGGTGACTTGTACAATCAAGCCTAAGAAGTACATAATACAAATAATGACAGTGACAATTGTTTTGCAATAGTTTGACGTAAGACGTCACTTCCAGCAGATGTCGTTACCAGTGTTAAGGTTCCCACTGTTAAAAAGAGGGGCCAAAACTGTAAAACAAGAGGGGGGTTTCCAGATTAGCTCGAGTCTCTCCAGATGTACATCAGCTTTTTGCTTATTCTGATATATAAGCCATTCCCTTGTTATTGTCGTCGAGTAGGCGTTGGAACATGACTTTGATATTTTTATCGCATCTTCTCAACATGTGCTAAAAGGAGATGGGTATAAAAAAAATGAAGGCTTTAACTAGATGACAAAAATAAGTGAATGAGTAATAGGTAAAAGAGAAAATTGCTTAATTAGAAAAACCACAAACTTAAAAGCAAAAAGTTTGCGCCTCACCACACATAGATGGCGCCATAAGGATTATATTGATTTTAAAAACTTACAGTCAGCCCACGTGTTACAGAGCAGCCGTTTTATTATAAACTAATGAATTTACATGTTACTGTGGACTTTAAAATATTCAAAAACTTACTTTAGTGATCCGCTCAGGGGTTCAGGTTCCTATAAACCGACTAAGACAAGTTTTATGGCGAAAACGAACTTACGAACCACCACAGACACGACTAAAAAGCGCAAACCGAACGTTCCATTCACCATTCAGACATTCAGACACGTTTTCTAACAGCTGTAAGGCTCACGCGCCGCAAATTTTGAATCGATTGCCTTGGATGTTGTTTTTGGCGGGATTTTGAAACATCTTGCCCGAGGAAACGAAATTGTGATTTTTCAACATAGTCGTGATTAGGAACGTTGCTTCGCCCCACCACGTAGGTACAATGTACAGTTCGTGATTTAAATTTAAGATATGCATAGATATAATACACTGCCAAACTTAAATATCATTCGTTTTAAAAGAAAGGTGTTGAGTGTACCTTATTATAATTGTAGTTCCAAATAGCGGGGTTTGTTTCTTTTATGATACATTGCGTAATTATTTATATATCTTAGTATTTATAAACATTGCATTCATGCTTCTGTGTTATGACCAGTGTTTTCTGGAAATATTTAAGTAGTGTAAGTTAAAACCGGTTTTTGGTAGATAGAAAATGTATTTTGGAATGTTTATAGTTTGTAGGAGTGCCAGCACGCTTTTTTACAACTTTACTTTTCCACGTGCGTCTATTATTGAGAGTGAGAGTTTATGTATAAATTGTACCTACAATTCCTACAAATTGCATATATCAGGTTAAGTCGATTAGGAACGAAGTAAATTATTTGGAACCTTGGCTTAACCTCACGATACCGTTCGACTTTCAACTCGATACGACCATCGGTTCATAAAACTTGATGAAACAGCCATATCTCAGCTATGATCGCTATGATATCTACATCAGCGGGTAAAGGGACATAATATAAAAGCCTGATGGTGTTTATTGAACGAACGAAACGTCGTATCGCACCATGTAGCCGTAGTAAGACACATACCAAATTTCAGCTTTCTAACTTTAATCGTTTCAAAGATATCATTGATATCTTTAATCGCTTACGTCACTGCCGGTATGTTTTTGAAAGGTATATTTAGTCTACATTTTTACATTCGAGTTGAAACTCTACATCTGAAAAAAAGGTCTTTGAATTAGAAGAATTTTTTGACATAAATCCGGACACAAAATTTTCAAATCGACCAGTCTCTGTGAAAACGTTCTCGAGGACCGGGCATTTTGCCAATAATCTTCCTAGAAATGTTCCAATTTTTCCTGCCACGCAGCTTTCCACGCTTTTCGGCCGATTTTCCTTGGTCTAAGGCTTTAAAGTTAATGTTTACATTTCGGAAAATCTTAGCTGTCAGTTGACGTTCAGTGGGAGGAGCCTAATTCCGAATGGTTCCGATTACCGGTTAAGTGGCGATTTTCGGAAGCATTCGGGATTTTGGGGCCAAGATTTGCAAAAATCTGCATCTTTCGCTTCGAAATTCAATTAAGGCCATTTCGCGACGTCCCAACGAAAAGTGGCTCCTAAGTTCCAAGAAGAAAACATTCCAAGGTATCCCCTGGGAATCCTGGGATAGAAAGCCTTTCGATTTGATGCACGGTCTCGGCACAAATATAGCTCAAAGTGGCAGTTTGAAATTTAAACTTTAAAAATTGGTCAAAATTTCAAATTCAAAGCTAGGCCCTTGATTTTTGGACAGGTCCGGGGCTCATATGTGTACTACCTCTCTGAATTATTTCAGATTTTTTACTGCAAAAATGTGGAGTCTACAGGGTGAAATGTGAGAAAAGTACAACAAAATTGGAAAAAAATGTGGCACAGAAAAACTTTTGTAGCTCGCCCGGTATAAGAGCTACAAAAAAGCTAATAACTAATTTTTTTTCTCTCTACGTCTTCTAATTGCCCATATACAACCGAAGCTGGACCACTCTATAGTTTTCGTAAAAACCGCAAAAAAACTACCTTCAAATTTTAGATACTTTCCCTCAACTGTTTTTGAACATTTTTTTAACCACTCTGTATTAAAGTGACACGTTTGGCGGAATAAGATTAAAAGTGGCCAAGGATATGTCCTTTCGCTTGGTACCATCCCTACTGGGCCAGTCGTCTAACTAAGGGGATCCAAAAGGCCAAGAAGTTGACCATTACAAAAAAAAACCGTCGCAACTTTGCGAATTTTGTACATTTTCCTATTCATCATATCGAAATTAGACTTCAAAATTTATCATCTACACATATGAGGGAATCTACCCATAGGGAGCACTATACCCCACACATCCCCGGATCTACGGTAAAACCGTTGTAAATTTGGGTATCTAAAAAAACGCATTTTTGACTTTGCTATGCAAGTGCTCAGCCCCCCCCCCCCTCCCCCTCCCCTGGACGTACCATCAAACCGACCACTGCCTGTTCATTTCTGTACCTATGTCCCTCGTATGAGAATCCTGTCAAATGAGCAGTTTAAAAGTTATAACCGTCGAAATGGAAAAAATACCAAAAATCTTCAACCAAAATTGAAAAACATGAGATCCTTATAATCCTCACTGACGTTCGGATAATATACCTGTAAGAGGTAAATTTTATTGCAACTTTTTGGTTTTCTAGAGCCATCATCATTTCCATTTTTTGGGTCATACCGTATGTGTTACTTAATTGATAACAACCCCACTAAACAGCTGATCGCGCGTAAAAAAAATTATTGTCCGAACGCAAGTGAGGATTATAACGCGCAGCCAAAGTTGACTTTTTGGTTGTATATATTTGGTATTTTTTCCCTTCTACCGCTTATAACTCTGAAACTGCTCGTTTGACGGGATTTCGTAGTATTGCGCGTATATACAGAAATGAACGGACTTTCCAAAAATGTGGTCGGTTTTTCGGTACGTGCGGGGGGGGGGCTGACCAGTGGCGTACCAAAGTCAAAAAATGCGTTTTCTTAGATACCCAAAACATTATCGGTTTTACCGTAACTCCGGGACTATATGGGGTATAGGGCTCACTGGTGGTAGATTTCCTTATATATGTAGATGATAAATTTTGAAGTCTAATTTCGATAAGTTAAATAGGAAAATCTACAAAAAATCACAAAGTTGGGACGGTTTTGTGAAAAAAATTTTGTAATGGTCCACTTCTGGGCCGTCTGGACCCCTTTAGTTAGACGACTGGCCCAATAACGATGATACCAGGGGAAAGGGCATATCCTTGGCTACTTTTAATCCTATCTCGCCAAAGGCGTCACTATAATACAGAGTGGTCAAAAAAATGTCCAAAAACAATTAAGAAAAAGTGTCCAAAATTTGAAGGTAGTTTTTTGCGATTTTTACGAAAACTATGGAACGATCCGGCTTCCGTGGTATATGGGCAACTAGAAGACGTGGAGAGAAAAAAAAAATCAGTCGTTAGTTTTGGTCTATCTCTTATACCGGGTGAGCTACAGAAGTTTTTCTGTGCCGCATTTTTTGTCAATTTTGGTGTACTTTTCTCACATTTCACCCTGTACATTCGATATTTTTCCAGCAAAAAATCTGAAATAATTCAAGGAGGTAGTACACACATGGGCCCTTAACCCTGCCAAAAATCAAGAGCCTAGCTTTCAATTTGAAATTTTGACGAATTTCTAAACTTTAAATTTCAAATTGCCACTTTGAGGTATATTTGTGCCGAGACCGTGCATCTAATCGAATGGTTTTCTATCCCAGGGGATACCTTGGAATGTTTTCTTTTTGGAACTTGGGAACCATTTTTAGCTGGGACGTCGCGAAATGGGCTTAATTGAATTTCGAAGCGAAAGATGCAGATTTTTTGAAATTTTGGCCGAAAATCCCGAATGGTTCCGAAGCGACGTCCACCACGGGGGTGTCGGAAGCATTCGGCGGCCGCGGCCATTTGCAACTGACAGCTGAGATTTCCGAAATGTAAACATTAACTTTAAAGCCTCAGACTAAGGAAAATCGGCCGAAAAGCGGGGAAAACTGTCTGGCCGGGGAAAATTTGAACATTTCTAGGAAGATTATTGGCAAAATGCTCGGTCCTCGAGGTCGTTTTCACAAAGACTGGTCGATTTGAAAATTTCATGTCGGGATTCATTTTTCGCTGATGACGTCGAAGCCAGACCACGCAGTTCTCGCCCAGACAGTGGCGGCTACAAATTCGGGCAAAAATGTATTTTTTCGATTTTTCGGCAGACATGGGCGTAGTTATATTTTTTTTTGCCATTTCTTCCGTTTTCCCATAAGAAATACATTGTGCAATGCTTTTTAAATGGGACAAAATTGATTTCGTCATAAATAAAAGATGGAGGCGAAAAAAAATGGCCGCCGTAGACAGGGTAATTAAAAAATGGGGATATCTCTGAAACGAATAAGGTTAGGGAGCTGAAATTTGGTACCATGGTTCATTAGGGAATGGACTGCAAGCTGCCATGGGTGGAAACCTTCGTCATGGTACCAAACCCATGGGTACCATTAACGAAATTTTGCATATAAGTTTTCAGGCTTTTGCACGTGTATTTCCCATAAGAAATACATTGTGCAACGCTTTTTAAATGGGACAATATTGATTTCGTCAGAAAAAAAGATGGAGGCGAAAAAAAAATGGCCGCCGTAGACAGGGTAATTAAAAAATGGGGATATCTCTGAGACGAATAAAGTTAGAGAGCTGAAATTTGGTACCATGGTTCATTAGGGAATGGACTGCAAGTTGCCATGGGTGGAAACCTTCGTCATGGTACCAAACCCATGGGTACCATTAACGAAATTTTGCATATAAGTTTTCAGGCTTTTGCACGTGTATTTCCCATAAGAAAAACGTTGGGCAATGCGTATTATATGGGTGGAATGTAGATTACGTCATATTTGGGGTACCATTAATGGTACATGGTTCAAATTTGGATGGTAGGTACCTATGGGGGTATCATAAATTGTGATATAGCTGACTCAGCTATCATAGCTACAGTAGCTGAGTACCGTTGATAATTAGAGAACTGCTAATGATACATGGTTCAAACTTGGATGCTGGGTGCCCATGGAGGTACCATGAATGGTAATATAGCTCACATAGCTATATGTAGCTGACTGTAGCTAGGTTATAGCTGTTTTATGAACCGATGGTGATATCGACTTGAAAATCGAATGGTAGGTTACCCTTATGTAAAATTCGCTAAAAATGACATTTCCAAAAATCCAAGATGGCCGCCTGAAAAGTTTTGGTTTTAAAGCGATATCTCTGGAACGGTTTGAGCTAGAAAGCTGAAATTTGGTATGTGGCCATTTTATGGGACGGGCTAGAGGTCTCTGAGGTCCACAACCTTGCCGCGGGTACCGAAGGTTCCATTTTGGAAACTTTTTTATTAAAATGACAGTTTTTTGCTACAACTTACTGACTGTTGCTAAAGGGCGCCGAAACCAAATATATCCGACGTTTCGACTTTACGCGTACTATACGCCATCATCAGGGTATTCCCTTTTATTACAAATATTGCTTTATAAATGTGCCACGCCCAAACAATCTGTTTTTCGTATATGACTGACAAAATAGCTTTAACGAAGCCCATTCGACTGGTACTAACTGTTCGATTTTATCGTTTCTGGGTTCTGAGATTTGACTGATTAAATTTCTCATTGATAGGGGTACAGTGACTTTTGCCATTTTATAGCAAAGCCATTTACGGCAATAGAACAACGGTGACTCAATTAAGTGTGAGTCGGCTCAAATACTGCTCAAAACGTTAATTACTATTTTGCTAAGTTTAATAACAATCTCATGGGAAGTGACAAACTATTAAAATTTTGTAAAAATTACCTAATATTTTCATTTGATCGAACATTACGTCAACTAAATTAAAAACCTTGAACGACAAATTAAGCAGGTATTTTGTGGTCGAGAATGCTCTATTCATGGGTGTTAATAGCATCGTTATACTATGTTTAATTTTCGAATTATACAGATATAAGTATTAAAATGTCGATAAAAAGTGGAAAAATTACGTTTTTGGCGCCATTTTGAAGGGGAAGGAAACTACTGAAAATTCCAGAATTGCAATTTTATTACATATTTTTGTCCCCTCTTTCATTCGAGACTATTTTTGATAAAATCTATGACAATCGATTTCGGTCGAAAATTTTCACGACCTATACCCCCTTTGAAAATTTTGAAATTTTTACATTTTTCTGTTTATCTTGGAAACGGTAAGCTTTTTCGATATGCAGGTTAATATGATGTATGAAGAGGCCGTTAAGGGCTATCAGATGCATGTATCAGAAAAAAGCTAGCTTTCACGGTTTTTGAGAAAATTTAAAAAAGTGTATGTGTATGTGTATGTATGTGTAAATGTATTTGTACCCTATTTTTGGGCCACCCGTGCTCAGTTACTGTTCTAGTCAGAGCTTCGAAAATGGGCTCTGCGTGTAGCCCTATTCTTCTACTTCCTTACCTGTTCTTATACATTTTTTGATAAATCTTCATCGAAACGAGATATTAGCTGTTAAAGGCAGCAATGCTCGATTTTTATCTCAAAATTTAGTTTTTTGGGCCGGTTTGGGAGCCCCATATGTTTAACATAGAATTTTCTATATGTGTCATTTAAATCTATAGTAATCGATTTTATTTGTTACTTCGAGTCGGTTTTTAATGAATAGGACCTTGATTTCAGTTTTAGATAGTATAGGGTGTCTCAAAAAATGATGCATGAAGCTAATATATGCTAATAATGCAGACAAGGTCCATAAGCAGTGTGTATTTTACATAGAAAGGATGGATTATTAAGTACGTAGACCAGCCAGAATAAAATGTTAGATATAGGCGATGAAAGCGTTATTAAAACTTAGTAATGAAAGCAATTTTAATTATTCAAAGAGTCTGGTGTTATCAGATATTAGTAATATTTACTGCAGAACATTTCCTTCGCCATTTTATCCACAAATTGTTAAAAAACACTAAAATTATTCTACTTTTTGGGCTCCTCTTATAGCTTTTGGGATAAATCCTCGTTAAAACGCGATATAACCTATTGAAGGCTGAAATTCAAGATTTTTATCTAAAACTTTAGGGTTTTGAGCCAGTTGGGGAGAGTCTCATATACTTAATATAAAAATATCGACTTTACCCATATAAATCAATAGTAATCGATTTTATTCGTAGGTTCTAGTAGTCGTATGATAAATAGGGCATTAATTTACGTTTTGGATAGTATAGAGTGTCCCAAAAAAGTGTTGTAACCTAGAATTTTAGGATTTTGTCATGTAAATTGATATCTGTGAATTTATTGCGTAAGCTCCAGTAGTTTTATGATAAATAGAGCGTTGATTTCTGTTTTAAATGGTATACGGTGTCCCAAATAATGCTGCAACATTTAACTTTAGTTTTTTTTTGTTTAACAATACTTTTTTGTAGGTTTTATTCCTTTATTATAAATAGTGCCTTTGGTTTCTGATTTAGATACTATAGGGTGACCCAAAAATTGACAAATATTACATTTTTAGGAACATCTAAAGCTAGAAAACTGAAATTTCAATTGTAGATTCTGTTCACAATCACAAACAATATGTCATAAATGGCAACTGTGATATGGGTACTCGTGGTGCCATTTTATATCTTTTTATGAATTTTAGCACGTTTTTTACCTGTTTACATATTACTTAATATGAAATAAGGTGTTTGAGACGTTTCGACATTTCAGTTACTTTTAGGTATCTTCAGGTTCTTTGTTAATAATTTTACGGCAATTTGGGCTACTTTGCCCACAGCGTTCGGATTTCCTAAACTATGGGCGCCCCGCGCGCATGGTCAACAACGCAAAAAAAAAAAAAATGACGCGCGTGTGTGACAAAAGCACACCATAAACAAACCGACTCAAGAGTTTTGCTGACCAACTTGTTTTCTCATAAAATATTTGCTTTATTAATACTGATGGTAAATGGCATTTTTATTAATCGTTCTCACCACAATTAAATTGTTGGGACCAGTCGCAACAACGAACCAACCGAGAGGTTTAATCCGGTTAATCCAGTTAGTTCCGAATTAATAAAGTTTAAGCCAGATTACCTAATTAATGATGTCATTACAAGGAAAACTTAATTCTTAAGCACTTGCTTGTAAGTAAATAAATAAATAAAGTGAGTGCATATATGAACTCTGAAATGTGCCTTCTTCGAAAACTTTGGCCACTTTAAACTTCCGAATCAATAAAGCACTTTTACAAATCATCAAGACGAGAAACGAAATAAATTAAGAATTAGATTTGGTAGGTACTAAAAGATTTGGAAAAGCCTCAAACTTGCTTTGGGTCGTATTTTCTAAACCAATCCGCCCCTGGATCTAACGTCCCTGGCAGCTCAGCGCAGGAAAATCGATTTTCCTTTGTCCAAAGGAAATATTCTTTGCTCGCTTAGAACGTGTGTGAATAAACCACAATGTGATAATCAAAGTTAAGACTGATTTCCTATGTGATCATAATTATCGCTATAATGACATGCGAGTGTTCCGCGACCATGTCAATTTATTGAAGATCCTTCGTTGGTCATACACCGTCCCAGCACTGTGCTACGTATTGCTCCTCCTGATAACATGGTTATTGACCGTGCCCTTGAGACCCAAAATAAGAACCAGCGATGGTTCGGGCAATTTGGAAGACACTTTTGAGGTGCGGATGAGAAACAGCAACTTTGACTCTGATAGAACCAATAATGAGGGAGGAGATGTGGCCCAGAAAAACGAATACTTGGTAAACGTGAATAATGCTGAAAACGCACAGAAGGATCAAGTTCAGATCTTAACAGAGGTTTTTCGACAGTATGTATTAAACCTATTATTTTTATGAGCTAACATTATTATATGTTATAGTATCTATATTACAGTAATGCGTATTAAGTTTAAATTAATTTGCATAAGAAGTTACAACTAGACAGACAAACAGCATTACAACTAGACATGATAGATACTATAAGTTTTTTTCTTACGACATGGTACTTTTTCGTAATTTTGTAATTCAATATAAAATAATGCATCAAATAGTTGCAAGATTTCCTATAACCTTTCTGGGTTACTTTGTATAGTAACTAACAGAGCTTGCTGTTTTGTAATTGTAAGTGTAAGTGAGCAACAACTCTTTGTCTCTTACTATATAAATTCATGCAATTTGAATAAAGCTTTGCGAAAACAGTTCCTAATCTGAGAAAAACTTGGATATCACTAACGCTTATATGTCAGTGCAAGCGACAAAGAGTTGTCCTAGGAATTGTCGCTTGCTAAATCTAAAAATTAAAACTACGCCATACGTAGATACCATGAGTTTTTTGTTGTTCATCAATCACTAATGAGTTATCACAGTTGCTCTGCATTGTACTTACTAATTAAAATTTTAAAATAGAAGTCCGAGAAGCGACGTTAGACCTCTACAATTGTTGTAGGGCAGATAAAGATCAAAGTACCAAGTTAGATTCCATAGAGCTGTCTCAATGGATACGCAAAAAGATAGTTCAACATATATCTGAGGCTATTGGTAACAACCACAAGCTGTTTCAGCTAATCGATACCAACCACAATGAGGTGGTTACGTGGAAAGAGTATCACTCGTATTTTTTGAAAAAGCGTGGGTTTGCCGAAAAATACGTGAAGGCCCATGATGAGAAGAGGCACAGAGGACTTCGGAGAGCGGTAAAAGGTGAGCTTGTAGAGTAGCTACTAAAGCTAAAACCAAAATTACTGTTTCTTGTAGAACAAATCATGAAAGATCGCGCTCTGTGGACTGAAGCAGCGAAGACCAACCCCGACTCGCTAACAGTGGAGGAATTCTTGTCATTTACCCACCCAGAGTCTAGCGCAGCTAATCAGCTAGCTCTAGTGGATGAACTCTACGATAAGTTTGATAAGGACGGTGACGAATTTCTAACCGAAAATGAATTTGCGATTTATCAAGCAGAAGGTGAGTTAAGAGCAACGTTTCAGAACACAATTTCCCATATTGCCATGTCTAGGCCTTGGTGACGAAACTCTTGTAATCAGACAAGACGAGCAGCAAAGAAGACACGAATTTCGTACCGCAATTGATCTAAATGGAGATGGAAAGGCCGATCGGAGGGAATTGCTGCACTACGTAGCTCCTCAGAGCCCAAGACATGCAGACCACGAAGCCGAGGCTTTGCTGGCTCTAGCGGATTTTGATCACGATAATATGTTGTCACTGGGTGAAATTCTAGCTCATCCAGACTTATTCCTGAAGTCGAAGATGGTCGATACTGCCCGCAGTTTTCATGACGAATTTTGATGTTCCGTCGAGTACAATATGTACTTACACATATATATTTAATAAAAATGATTAATATTCGTTGAAGAGTTTTAAAATGTCATCAGATTTGTTTTTTTTTTTTGAGAAAGGGAATTCCAAAATTCACCGGATCATATACCGGTTAAGCTGGTCATGTGATGGCCATCTAGCAATTTAATGGATTACGCGGGTGACTGATCTACCTTGGGGAGTGTTCTTTATATAAAATAAAATAAATAAAAATTTGAAATTTGGATGTCTTATCTAACGAGCAGTACCCTTATGGAAATAATAAAAACCGGTATTTAGACCTATCAGATTTGCGCTAAACCTGGCACAATAATGCTCGTAATACGCAGCAAACACCGTGGAAATTTGAGATTTGGGAGGATGTACCATAAGCAGCTTTGCTGCAACCTTGGCACAAAGAATGCTCCTGATACAGGGTACACACTGTTATATTTTGAGATTCGGATGTTCATTCTAAATGACACCACTCTCTGGATTAGCCCATTCGTGATCATTATGCAAATTGATCCAAATCCAGGTCTTTTGATAGTGGTACTGATAAAGAAATTGTTCATTCAAAACTTCGTGTTCTGAACTTTTTGAGATATTTTTGTTGTGCAGCAATTAATCTTACGCTGAGGTTCGGGTTATTTTCAATAGAATTTAATATACGAACTGCTTCTGTTCGTGTTCGCCTCTGACCGCCCAGATCTAAAATCGTCTTAAAACTTTCAAATTCTCCCAGTCTCCGATGGACATCACTGAATGTTCGCGATTATGGAAGCCTTCTGGTTGGAAATGCTTCAGAATACAAGAGTCTTGCAGCGTATGCATTGCCATGAGCCATACCATCACTCTCTCAAAAACATATTGACCGGGTATTTATCCGCATCAGATTCAAACCAGACTTGGCACAAATGATTTATTTAACAGTTGTTCGCTGTGAAAATTAAGGATTAGAATGACGATTCTAAGAGACAGTACCCTCTTTGAAAATTTGATAATAAACGATTGACCAAGTAATTATCCTAGGAGTAGGCTTTTTTAACCTGCTTTAGGACAATTTTTTGGTCAAACTGGCGTCTTTAAGATGACAGAATTAAGTCAATAAACGTCCATATTTTGTCTTTATACATGGCCATGCGACGTCTTTTGGATGTGTCTTATTTTGGTCGTTAAAAAATCCAAGTGAAAGTGACGTTTTTTGGACTGTATATTACACTTAATTTTGATTACAATTCACAGTATTCACATTGTTTCAAAAAAACTTTACCACATAATCACACATAATGTTCTTGTCTTCTCTCGAAAACTCAAATAAGTAGGTATTTTTGTACTTATTTTATCATTTTAACTCCTAAAGCTAGCAACCAGTAGTTCAGTATTTTCTCTTTTGCTTTGAGGCTTTACTAAGTACCCATAAAACTAAAACACAAGTGACAACACGTCACCAATTTCATTTAACAATAAATATTTACAATTAATAAAAATATGAGCACGTCATTTCGTTGAGTTTTCACTTTATCTTTGTTAATTTCATAGACATTTTTCTTAATTTAGTGCACCAGTATAAAACGAAAGCTCAGTTATTACCTAACCTTAAAGACATTTTATTTAGTAATGGGGAGTGGTAACTGTGGTTAACTGTTAGCTACCGATAGTAACATCTTCCATCTTCCGTATAGGGTACGTCAAGCCATTCTTGTCCTCTTCGAGCATCACAGACGTGAACTCTTCTACCTTCATTCGCTGGACGCTCGCATAATGCTTCAATGGTATGTGCAGTTTGTCTTTGGTACAATCAGAAAGGGAATGCAGGAAAAACCTTACTGGAGGCGATATTAGCTCGGTAGAGACACTTCCTGGGTCTTCAAAGCCAGTAACGAATGAGCCTAAAACTCCTAGGATGGTGGTTAAGAGGCAACCGATGGCCGAGTACCAAATATAGGAGATACGAAATAGGATGAATACGTGGCTTTCCCTTTAAGTAAAAAAATTAATGTATAAATGAAGTTAAACACAAGAATAAAATATTTACCCATCAATACTTTCAAAGCCAGAAGTCTTGGTAACTTGCTGCCCAATGCACATCAAAATGATTAAAGATGACGAGACAAGAGCACCGAACATTGCCCCCTAAAACTTATACTCACTAATCCCTAACCCTTAAACTTTACTTTATTTATACTTTACCTTGCTATTGGCCCATGGCACGAACATGCCTAATGAGAAAAGTCCTAGCGTAACTCCCCCCACCATTCCGTTAAAGCTAATTGCCACCTGCATGACGCTCCCCAAATTGGCGATAATAAAAACCTGTAAGAAAATTCCTTTCGTGGCAGCACAAAAATAAACAGACTAAATATTAGGAACCTACCAAACCAAAGCTCATCGCCCCATAAACGATGGATATAACTTTAGCCCAGAAAGCTCCTCGGTGATCATGAAAGTGATAACCGTAAGCTGCACCCACGAAATCTTGGATTGTGACTGCGGACAGGCTGTTCAGAGCTGAAGCCACCGTTCTTAATAAATGGCAAAAGTAATTATAAAACAATAGCATTGTAGTGGATTATATACCCTAAACTAGCGGCAAATATGCCAGCGACAAAGAACCCCGTAATGCCTTTCAGGTGTCCCATTGCTGAGATAATGTACAAAGGCAAGATTTCATCAGCGGTCTCGATCTGACCTTCGGAAATCGGATCGCAGCCTTTGTAATTAGCTACCAGGATCATGCCGGTGTAGAAGTTGATGGTGAAAATTAAGATCAGGCCGAAAGAAGAGGTCCAGAGGGCGCTAAAGCAATCGAAGAATAAAATAACAGAAGGGTTACCTATTAAAGAAATTATACATACGTCCGAACCTGCTCGATGTTCTCCACTGAAAGGTACTTTTGGATCGAAGCTTGGTTGGAACAAAACATGGTCAGCCAATAGAAAGTCCCTCCAACTACCACCGACCAGAAACTATGACGTACCGTCGGGTCAGGGTCAAAGCTACCGCAAAGTATATTAATATTATTGTCATCACAAACAAGTGGAGATACTAAACATACTTAAAAATTTCCAGCTTTTCAGAGCTGTAATTTTCCGACCAAATTGTTCCGTATCCCCCCACAAACTTCTGTCCTAAATACAGTATCAGTAGCAGGGAGCCGATGAGCACTCCTGCTTGGAACGTATCCGCTATTATAACGGCTTTCATACCTCCCTAAAATCAACATATTTAACTTCTATATGTGAGCGGCAAAATTAGTGTACTAGTTTATCACAATATTATATATGTTTGCAAGTGGCGCCATCGGACGACAGCAGGTGCTTCCACTAGGGCATGCGAGATAATAGTGAAGTGAAACGAAGCCAGTTTTCTGCCGAAGTTGTCGCTTTCCACAGACAGATGGCCGAGACTGGGGACGACGTTCCGCGCAGAGTATCAAACTCATTTCTCTATCAGGCAGAGGAACCATAGACCGGTTTCGCTCTTATTCGAGCTCATCAGTAGAAATACGAGTTCGAAAAATACTTGGGCTCCTCTCTTGCTTAAAGCCCTGTGTATATATGTGGCGCCATCGGACGACGGCAGGTGCTTCCACTAGGGCATGCGAGATAATAATGAAGTGAATTCGTTATCTCGCACACCCTAATGGAAGCACCTGCCGTCGTCCGATGGCGCCACTTGCATACATAGACAGTGCCTTGAGCAAAAGAGGAGACCAAGTGTTTTTCGAACTCGTATTTCTATCAGGTTTGAGGTATACTATACTGATGAGCGCTAGTAGGAGCGAAACCGTTCCTCTGCCTGATAGAGAAATGAGTTTGATAATCTGCTGAACGACGTCCCCAGACATTAGAGGTACGAATCTCGGCCGTCTGTCTATGGGAAGAGACAACTTCGGCAGAAAACTGGCTTGGTTTCACTTCGGACCGCGGCAGGTGCTTCCACTAGGGCATGCGAGATAATTGTGAAGTAAACTCATTATCTCGCACGCCCTAGGGGAAGCACATGCCGTCGTCCGATGGCGCCACTTGCATACATACACAGAGCCTTGAGCAAGAGAGAGAGACCAAGTATTTTTCGAACTCGTATTTCTATCAGGTTTGAGGTATACCATACTAATGAGCTCTAATAAGAGCGAAACCGGTCTATGGTTTCTCTGCCTTATAGAGAAATGAGTTTGATACTCTGCTGAACGTCGTCTCCAGACAATATAGGTACGAATCGAAGTGTCAACTTCGGCTTGGTTTCACTTTCATGTGTTTTGCTTCTTTTCTACCAAGCTGGAAGAGGTGAATAGCGTGCATAGCTGGTGTAGGACATAAAAAACCCTTCCTTTTGTGAAATTCCCAGTGTTTCTTTTCCATAAGCGAAGTTTGTTACAGGTCGGGAATGACATTCCTCTCGATCAAAAAAATGTGTGTCGTCTTGGCATGGTCTTTGCTCGTAGTTCAGGTTAGTTCGTATGACTGTTGGATGTTTTTTTAGATGGATTGGAATGTTAATCCTGACCTGTACATCTCCGCTTATTGAAAGAGCCCTGAGAAAGCCCTCAACAAAGGTCGAGACTTTGGCAATTTCACAAAGTGTTGTTTATGTCCTACACCCGTTAATCACCTCTTCTGGAGGAAAATTGGAGATTTTGTAAGAAAATATTGAATGCAACAAGTGATTGTTGTTGTTACAGCATTCCTGCAAACGATGTACCAAACTACACATGAGGTACAAATTAAAACATAGCCACAGGATTAGCTTCAATTTAGTACAGGGTGGTTGACAGGGTAATGGATGTGTTATATTACGCTTTACGCCCGTCCCTTTCTAAGAGAGGATATTCGTTAAGAACCGTTCATAATGTCTATTTTCAGGTCTGTCAAATGAAAATATCATAATCTATGTTGTAATAAACCCATCTCTCTTTTGCTCATAACAAGAGGATTGGTAAACAACGTCAAAGTCAAATTTCCAAGGCTAAAGAGATATTACATTTTTGTGAATAGATGGAACACAGTTGTATCTACGTTCCATTTAGACTGATTCCAACCGTATCACAATAAATCGCTTTTTTTATACAGAGTGTATTCTACTGCCCAAATAAAATAGTCCATTTATTTTGTTGCTCCCTGTATTATTGCTTAGTAGAATACCAACCTGAGAAGAGTAGAAAATGCAGACCACATACACCACGGTTACTGCTACGTAAACATTAAGGCCAGTTACTATAAAAACTTAAGGTTAATGTTTTTCTATGTTTTTTTGTTTGTTTTTACCCTTGCTCAAGGCCAACGCTGGAGCATACACTGCCACGCTGGTGTACAAAACCATTTGGAAAATGTACAGGGCGCTCGCTAAGTATCTTGTGGATGGACTAAATCTGTAAAAAAAAAGATACATCTTAATTATGAAATCATACAACATCAATCATACAAACTCAATAACTTTGAAATTTTAATTTGATATTTTTTTTTTTTTAAATTCAGTTGGCCAACCTGACGGCAGAAAAAACATAACTGAACTAACCTGAACTAACCAAAGGAAAAAACAGAACTAGACTAACCTGAACTAATCTAACCAAGGGAAAACAACTGAACTAACCTAACGAAAGGGGAAGTAAAAAAAAAGAACAAATATGAACCATCCGCAATGTTTTTTGCTTTTTTTGATTTTGATAGTTTCGTAAGCCTTAATAGCAACGAGCACCGCAGATATGGTTTGCTGATGTTACAGATGACGTTGCTGCTGGACTATAGCAGAGATTTGTTAACAAAGGAATTCCTACAAGGAAAGTGTTTGTTGAAGCGCTTGCAAATTTGCCTATTTAGGGCACAGTACCATCGGTTCCAAAAGTACAAAATGAGAACGATCTAGAGATTCTGAAGAGAATGGAACGTAATCTAACATCCAGCATGCGACGAATAGGTAGGAAACTGAACTTTTCACCTTGAAAAATTAATCGGACTTTTGTTTTCGTCCCTACCATCTAAGAGGTCTTCAAAAAGGTTGAAGTTTTGCCGCTGGAAACCAGATCATCTATTATTAATTCCTCGAATCCTATTTATCGATAAAGCCACTTTTACTTGAGATGGAATAGATAATATGCGAAATAGTCTCGTTTATGCAGAGGGGAAATTCATGTGACAACCACTTGAATGCAGCGGAAAGCCTAATACATACGGCCAGGGACGGAACACAGATGAGTCATGTGGTCGCAAACATTCATTAATGAATATGCACAAGAAGAAGAAGATGATTCGGTTAAAATTGTCACTTTGATGGAAGAAGGGTATACCCAACGTGAAGTAGCCCGAAGGTTAGGTATTCATCATAACACCATTGGTCGATGTCTCCAGAGGTTTAGACAAACAGGTTGCCATGCTAGACCAGAGCAACGCCGACCAAGATCTACAAACCAAGGGGACGGTCGCTTTATACGCCTGCAAGCTTTAAGAAACCGTTTTCCGACCGGAAATAAGATAAAATATCGAATTCAAAATGCCCAAAATGTTGCGATTTCATCCAAGACAATAAGAAGAAGGCTCAATGAATCCGGATTAAGTGCAAAACACCCGCAAAATGTCCTCTCTTAATCATAGCCCACATGCGAGTTAGGCTTGAGTTTGCTCGAGAACACGTGGATTGGGATTTGGATAACTGGAAGAGAGTCTTGTTTACTGATGAAGTCACAGTGGGCTGGCTTTTCATTAAATGTGTCGTGTGGAGTAATTGATGGTTACTTAATTGATCCCATGATTATCAATAATCGGCTTACACATGAAAGATATTTAGATCTATTGCAGAAAATTCCTCTGATAAAAACTCTGACAATAGAAAAATGGAACGTTTCGGGGCCGCAGGATCGGAAGCTGTAGCCTCCACGTTCACCTAATTTAAGCCCACTAGATTATTTTATTTGGCGATCCTAAGCCAAAATCTGAAGCAAAAGTCCAGGACCGCAATATAGCAACTACCAATAATCTTAGAAGATAGCACGTGGTTCAAAGTTCAGTAGAAAGGTGGATAAGTGAGTGTGGAGATCCAAGATTTAACTTTGATTTTGAATTTGAGCCTCCTCTCTACCACCATTCGCTAGTAGTTATATCCTATCGAATGTGGTTCCTGTTTCTATAGTAAAATAACAATAGTAATGAACTGGCGAATGAACTTCCAGGTTCATTTTCGTTAACTAAAATACTGTTGCGGACTACTATGCGGAGGGCACGGGCCGTATAGAGGTTATGACGAAGCTGCATTTCCCGGCCTAGTGCGCTCCATAGTAAGGGTTGGCGCGCGACCTCGAAACAGCGTAACATCCGGAACACTCGATGCTTGAGCGCGGCTAAGGATTTCGGAGGTTTTCGAGAAGGCCTGCTATCCGTGTGTAAGGACTGGGACGAGTGGCCTTAGTTTTAAGTACGACGAGTTGTAGGAAAAGAATATAAGAGTGTAAGCTTTGGTAAAGCAATTTAGTTAACGATTTGTTGGAGTTGTAAAGTGTGAATTAATTGTTTATATTGTACAAAAAACCCACGGGAAAATCGTAACAATACAACAACAATGGTGATGAACAACTGATTATTGCCTTATACTATATCAGATACTTTTTTTTTAAGTAAAATGTGTTGTTAATCCCTGCCACAAATACAGGGCATAAACGTAATGAAGAAATTAATAAAACTCACCTTTCTGACAAATACTCATAACAACTCGTCAGTCTCAGCGTCATAAACACAGGCAGATAGAACTTTGACGTAATGGGAACCACCAGTATAAAAGCCAGACATATCATCCAGAACTGAGTGCCGTAGTTGTACATTTCCGCGGGATTACCCAACAGTTCCACTGCAGTGATAAAGCTAAAATTATTAATAATTAATGTAATGATTTTCAATAAGAAGACAATATCTTACCTAGCTGCCAAAGACATTGCCATAGGAAAGGTGCCCATCGAACTCCCTCCAAGCAGGAAATCATTACTGTTCTCATGCTTTTTGTGGAAAAACCCATAAAAGACCCCTATGCCGCAGGATACGAAAAGCATCGTACCGAGAACTGCATAGTCGGCCCATGAGAATGCACCCTCGTTGGATGCCTTCTGACAGTGGCCTATAGGCGAACATTACAACTGCACCTACTTGGAAATTAAACTTACCATTGTCTTCTATTTCTTTGGCATGTAAGACCACCGCAAAAAACAACAGTAGAAGAGGCTGTCTGCTCGTCATTTGGTCCTTCAGATAAGTCCTTCTTTCAGGACACCGAATATCAACAAATAAGTTCGGAATTGGATTTCAATAATCCCCCAGTAACTGCCGCGATTTCGGTATCTCATTAGAACAATCACTCACTCACTCACTGATCGCTCTTCATCCAGCTTCAGTGAAATATTCAGGAATGCTTCACTTGCATAAAGAACGAAGATGCGGGCCGTTTTAATCAAAGTGATCCCGAACAGGGAAAAAGCGCGCTCTGAATAAATTGTTTTTAATTGGAGTGTTTTCTTCGGATTGTTAATGATGTGTTATAATTGCCACCTAATTTTCTTGGTACGACTAATAATATTGAGGATGGATCAGATCAAACCGGATAAAACTTGGTTTCAGAAAACACGCATGACTTTATTGAAAAAATTCTTCTTATTAATCGTTTTGTTTTAAGCATATAGAGTTCAATTACTTTAAAATATATTAAATAACAAAATGTAAACGCAATCTTAAAATCTCAGAAAAGTTTTCAGCTTGTTTATATACGGGATGGTCCGTAATGAATGGATGATTCAATTTCTGTAGATTCTGTTTGGGAAAATAACAAAGTTTTAAGGAATTTTCAAGGTTGCCCCCCCCCCCCCCCACTCTAGAACTTTAACTTATTATTGACATCAAAAGTAGGCGTTAGAAATCTGAAAAGAAGTGGAAGATGGCAAAATTGGGTGAATGAGTTATACGTGTGAAGTTAAAAAATATTTATATGAGTATGAAAACGCAGAGCCTAGTGCCTTCTAGCCGATTATTAAAAACTAAATTAAATTTCGAGTTTCCCCTTGACAAAAATCCCAATTCCATAAATTTGCTGAAGTTCAATTAAAATTGTGGGAATTATCGGATAAATTAAAACCTAAAATGGGAACTTTAACCCCCTTCATATCAAAACCGAGCAACATTTTATTAAGGCATGTATTAATGCATATCCTACATTTATTGATCCATTCATTACGGACCACCACAACATGGTATTTATTTGATACTGTGCGGAATAATGAAAACCTCTCAGTAATTTCTAAAACTATAAAGAAATACTAAAACACGCTCTTTGTATTTTTTTCTGGCGTTCTTTATGCGGGTGTTCCTGATAACAGATTTAATGCGGTCCTGCTTCTGACACCTATCTTGTGTGATTAGAAACCCATAAGTAATGCAAGAAGAAAATACACAGAAAGTGGGTTACTATGTTTCCTAGTTTTTAGTAGAAGTAAAATTTCAAATATTTCTTACTTTAAGTCCTGATTATAAACTTGAGATTCAACAACGCGATTAACATTAAGAATGCCCTAAAATATTACTTCTTTTTTCTATCCTGAGTACATTTGGGGCAGTACCACTTGCCCTTAGGTTTAGTGGTCAACTGGACGCAGGCGAAGTGGAACCACTCGATTGGACACTGCAAATTGAGGAAAAAATCATGTCACAAACAAGGGAATATCAGTCAAAGGATGCGGCACCATACATGATAAACTGGCTCATTGTCTTTTTTTGCTGAATTTTGAGACTTTTAGGTACATTTTTAAAACAACTTTCTATATTTCAGATTTTTCACAAAATAAAATAATGTGGTGTAATTACAATCAATTGTTCAGCATTTCGGCCAAATATCTCTAAAACAACACTGAAGAGGCTCTGGAAAAGGTTTAATGAATCATTTTGTTCAAATATTTTTAAAAAGTTGCATTTTTTCTTTATTTGCTGCCCTTGATTGAGACAGCCATTGACATATTTGGCCAAGAGAGAAAAAATTTAATACAAATCGTCTTAAATGACGCGTTGTTTGCCAGAGTTCCTTTTAACTTCAGACATTTGAATACAAAATACACAGTTCAAATTTTTATTAAAAAAGTTCAAGCTTAACGCATAATATATTGTTACGAGATATGGGTTCTAATAATTTATCGTCAATTAACTGCACATTTTTATTTACTTTTAGTAAATAAAAATGTTGTAGTTACACGATTAAAACACAATTACTCTCTACTAACAATTCGCACTGTTCACTTGTCCGCTTATTTCGCTTATTTACTACCTACACTGCACTATCTATTCGATCCCATCTGGCGCGGCTCGCTGCTTTGTATACCCGGCCTGAACACACTCTCGTATCTTCGAGAACGGAGGCGGCTGTTCCCGGTTCTGGTTTAGTTTAGATCGCGACCCCGGGTTCTCGGGGTCGCGGTCGGCACTCGGCGTTGCCGCTTCGGCCCGAATCTCTGTGGACCGACGCGACGGTCGGCCGTAACAATATTAATTAAACTTGAGAATGATACAGGAAAATTAAGATTAGAGTTCCATAATACACAAACCTATCTTTAGGGAAAAAATTATTGATTTTTTATCAATTATACTAGTCATTTTCGTGTTTTTGTGTTGAACAGTGGTATAAGATAATAACCCTAATGGGGGATTTATACTGAAGCCCGCCGTTATCTCCAAGAAACCGAACAATTAGTTCCAGACAGCAGAAAATGCTGTTAATAGAACCTGTAAAAGTACAATTTCGTAACATACTTTTTCCTAAAAAAATCAAATCAAAAGCCAGTTGCTTTAATGAAATATGTTTCCTTTTAATGGTATTCGACCTTTCTACACCACTCTGTAGATATTATCAATGATGCTTCTTTTTCTCATATATGAATTTATTCAGAAACTTCATAAAGACATAGAATGCCAACGGCTTCAAGATACCAATCAACAACAAAATCAAACGACTTGCTAAATCAACCCAAAGCCAGTTTATCACAAAAATGGCGCAAAGTCATCTATGTCTAATATTATTAGTTGTAGAACAGTTGTAGTTATTTTTACTCTGAGATAAAAATTTTTGCTAACACACAATCCTGCGTTAGAAATTCCTAACGCAGGATGAATAAAGATAAATCTATATTTTAGCTTCGCCAAGGAGGTCGATCATTCAATTGCTTTCGTTAACGCACGATTGTGTTTTAGAATACGTTTTTGGTCGTTTTGCCTTGGTAAGGGCTCATGGGAAAAAGGTATTACCCAACAACTGTTTAAGAAAATACGTAAAAAACACTTACGTCAGGATTATCACACCCTATCATTTCTCCGTAGGACACTTGGTGGCATAGGCAGTAAGTGGGCTCATTGGGGTCTACTGGCATGTCCAGCACGTCACTGGGATGAGCTATGCCGGCGAGACCTGGGAGGACTGAAGCCACAGCCTCTGCTAGTAGCCCTGTATCGAGTTTGATTAATAAAACATAGATAAAAAAGTACCATTAAGCAATAAAAATAACAACAGAGAGTTATAGCTAATTTGAAGTAATTAATTATTATTAATCATCCGATAAAGTATCAAGCTTCCAAACAGTTGGTCATGGAAATCTGGTCTGGAATCACCTATCTCTTTTCAGCACCTGTTGAGAAAATTGTCATTGACCCCTTGATGGATTCTGCTCCATTGAGGAAAATATTATTGACATGCTTCAGGAATTTTCTGAAATGTTTTACAATAAGCAAAAGGTGCAGGTGGTAAGTTTTGGAACTGATACCCTGCATTTTATCATTAATTTTATTCTACAATATGCTACGATGATAAGTATTAGCAGCGCGATTACAATTGAGGCGTTTATTTTGAAAACAACAGAAAGTCAGGGGATGTAAAAGGAACGAATTGCACATATGTCATCTTTCTACAAATGTAGTTGTAGAAACTGTGGATTGATAGTCAAGTGTATAATACGCGGTGGCGCCAAGATGGCACTTTTATTAAACTTTGGACATATGTTGTTTTTAAAATAAAGAACCTCAATTATTATTTAATTAACTAGTCTAAGTAGCAAATCAAGCACACCCACAACCATGATGAAATGATACGAACCCTCACCTGATGCAGCTTTCGCACCAACTCCCACGCCTCCATTCTTATCAGCAGCAGCTCCTTTTTGCTTTTTTTTCCTGTTGCCTCGGACCGTCCCCGTTGATTCTTCACTAGAATTTTCTGACCGTTTCTTCTTATCCCCTCCTTTGCCGTCCTTAATTTTCTTTCGCCCTTTCTTCCCCACGCTGCCCTCTTCAATACTCCTCGAATTCAAGGCTTTGTCTTGGATCTCGGACTCAAAACGAGCGAGGTCGTTATCCAGTCTGCGGATGTGTTTATCCACCAATTCGTAGGTTTGAATCGCTAATTGTACCTTGTCATCGCCAAGCTCTTTTGCTTTGTTGAACATGGTGTGGATCTTGTCCAGGTGTTCTTTTTCTTGATCACTAGTTAGGCTTTTCATGTTTCGAAGGTACTCATCAGCTAATAGGTCAATATCTTTCATGAGACCTTGAGCTCTCTTATCTAAATCGCTCATTAGAGTGAAGTTACGTTGGAGTTCATTTGGTAAATGCTCTAAACCTAAAATAAGAAGAGAAATGTTTACTCGCTAGGTGGTGAATAAATGAGTGAAAAAATTTAGATAATAGAAAAAACTTAGCCCGGGGTTATCCAACTTCCTAATTACATTCGTATTTGAAAAGTGAGACTACGATTATTTATATATGTCTCTAAATTTCCCAATAAAGGGATGAAACTCAAATAACCAGGAAGACATCATTTTTATGGATTTATAACCAGGTCTCTTTGAGAATATGGACTACTTATATACCCAGTAGGTATATCTCTAACCTGAGAGACTCAAACTGTAATCAAAATTTTTCAAGAAATAACCAAAGCAATAAACAGGTAAAAAATTCAAACTCAAGTGATCCCGAATATTCCGCGTCGCTAATTGAATTTTGTAAATTCCAAATAAGTAAGAAAACTTGTGTTATTCACTTGACACAATTTTCCTAAAGGAAGTTTTTCGAGATTATTTAAAATGGGGCTGTGTCAAAGCTGTTGAGCACTGAGATTGGAGCTCTGTAAGGATGTTTATTGGGTCCATTGCTTTTCCTTATACAAGGTGATTGCTTCTAAAGTTGGAGTTATCCTTCCATGAGTGAATTGGGCTTCAAAAAATAGGATCGTATTTTCTTTAGTGGTTTTTCGAAATATCAATGTCAAAGAAGATACAGGATATCAAAGTTTTATTTAAAAAAATAAAATTTGTTGTTTAATTAAAATTAGAAAAATGAGTTGAAACAGTATTTTTTCCAGTAAAAAAAAAAGTTGATTGGAAGCGATTGGTCTAGAACCAAAAAAGTTTAGTGTGGCAAAAAGTACTAAAATAGTATAAGATACATGTTTCATAAGCCCATTGTTGCATTCACTAACTTTAATCTCTTGTTTTATATTAATATACTATTTAATGGCATTTTATGCCTGTGCAATGAGTACCATACAATTATTCAGATGGAGTTAAAATTACCAAAAATGATTTCAAGTTCTTTTGGCCATATGATTGTCAGAAACCAACACCAGAATGTAAAAAAATTAGCAAACTTCAATTCCTTGTCCTAAATTTTCCCAGTACCAAATTTTAATTAAATATGTATATTTTTATTAAATTAATTTACATTTTTTTTTAATTGTTTTGAAATTTTGACACCCTCATTGTGGAAATGGTTTCATCATTTAATGAGAAAAGCCTACCCTCAAAGTTTATAATATGATTACATTATTATATTCAATGTGAGTGGACTTGTACAGTCCTCCACTATGATCTACAGTCTATTGTTTGTTTAAAGGTGGTAGACAATGATGTACTAATATGCGAAACATCTTGCACTTCCATTGTCTTTATTTTCTTTTTACATGACATTTTGAGCAGCAAAACTTTGCTTGTTTTCAAGTGAAACTTGAAAGAGTTTCACTTGAAAATCTTCTCACGAATCTGTTGAGTCTCTCGGGCATTACTGCGTTTCCATCATGAGGTTCAATGATCATGTTTCCAAACAGTGAGTATTTCGATCTGGCAATAGCTGGGCAGTCACAAAGGATGTGCTCAACTGTCTCAGCGTCCTCCAAGCACAGCCAACACTCTATGATTACATTAACGTAAAGTATGTTTTGCTTTTTGTAACTTTTTTGTCTTGCTTTCTCTATAAGTATTCTTATTACTTCTGACAATACAGCACATTGACTGATTAACAATATTCCCATATAAGAGAAAGAATTTTTCTGCAAAAAACTCTTATTAAACTGCAGGGCATAGAGACAAAATACCTCTGCAATGCCCTATACATTGTTAGTTAACACTACTATTATAGTTCATTAAGACAGCAAGCAAAAAGTTGCCAGCAAGAGTATAGTCAACTTACTATCCAAATAATGCTCCAAATACAAAGCAGAAGTCATAGTGGGGCTAAACACTATCAATTCAACTAATCAAACTCAAATTATTTATAATACATTATTTTAATTTTTATTACAAAAATAACAGAGTTAAACTGCTTATTTGAACATAATTTTTTTGTTTTTAATACTTTTGTTACAATTAAAAACTCATTTCCCTCTTCAAAACAAAAATCCCAAATGAAGTTACTGTTATGTCAACTGTCAATACTGTCATTTATTAATCATTCTAGAATTACGCCATTTGACATGATGCCCCATCAGCGCAATATGGCGGACCAACCTATTTAAATGTCAAATGGAACTTAAAACTTTATCTTGATCATCATGTTTCGTGTTTGATTTGAGATATATTTATAATATATTCTAAAATTGTCTCTTTTAGGCAAAAGCTCCAAAGCAGAATATATAGTTTTGTAGCTGAAGTACTGAATAAAATCCTAAAATGTCAAAACAAATATGTTCCTCATAATTAATAAACTGGCTGCGGTGTTGCCGTTCTTACTATTTTTTATAGCTTAATTTATTTATGTGTCGTTAAAACTTATATAAAGGTAAACTTATATAAAAGCAGAACTATATTTAATAATTTACCCCTTACTGTTCGACGTCTGAGGTATGCGGGGTCAGGGGCTCTGTGAGGAGGCTTCTGATTGAGAATTTTTTCTACTCTGTTGACGAATTTTTCGAGGGTACATAAGGAAGCAATTTTGGTTGCCGGCCGGCATTGCATTTACAAATTCATCTTGGATCAGGTATATGACTTACACAATGAACTTACACAATAAATATTTTACTGTTTTGTTGTACCAATATAGTTTTTAACATGTACCAATGTGGTAGTAACTGTATTTCGTTATTGATGAATTTAACAATATAAATCAAACAATAATACAAAAAAAATATTGTTTTAATGAGGAGATATTCAATTAAAAGAACAAACGACATTGAATTGTCGATTCTTATTCGTCATCTCCGTATAAGCGCAGAAAACTCGGTATGTTTGACTACGCTGTTTAAATGCCCCTCAAAAAAGGGCCCAATTCTAAAATTCCAAAACTCACCGGTGAGTCACAGGTTAAGTCAGTCACCTGCTTAATCCATTGAATAATCCTTAATCCAAGCTTGACAAAAGAAGGGCGAATTCCAAAACTCACCAGGTCATGTACCGGTTAAGCTGGTCATGTGATGGGTATCTAGTAATTCAATGGATTAAGCAGGTGACTGATCTACCAGTAGGTAAATGACCTTGTGAGTTTTGGAATTCGCCCACAGCTGTTCTGGAATGGTCAATTGGGCTTTTGCGGTTCGGATCGGGTTACGTTACAGCCATCGGTAACAGTTTGTTGTGCAAACTCAACCCTCTATTTAAATATGAGTTTATGTATGGCCATTTGGCAACTCTGCACGCCAATTTTGGAGGCCTTTTTAAGCTTTAAACTTATGAAACTTATGAAACAAATCTACAACTGGTTGCAATAATTTTTCAAAGTCAAAGAACATTTCTTTTGTTAGTTTCTCGACAGGCACTTTCACAATTTCTTGGGAGTTCTTTTTTGGGGATGGTTTACGCCACATTGAAAGACCTGTATGTGACCTGAACAATAGTTGAGTAATTAAAGCAATTTCTCGAATATCGTTAATTGAAATTAAAATCATATTCTGTCACCAAATAGAGCACGCAAAGAATTGAACAACTCAAAGTCAAAGTCTCGTATATTAAATAACTGCGTTACTCGAGTTTCGCTCCTGAGAGCATCATCAGACCAATCAGAGGCATTACTTTAAAATCGACAACACACCGAACAGAGTTCCTCATTTTAGAATGTAGATGTGGTTGGATGTTCGGTGTCTTGTCGATTTTAAAGGAAACGTAATGCGTCTGATGATGGAGCGAAACTCGAGTAACTCAGTTATATAATATATGAGACTTTGACTTGTTCAATTCCCTGCCTGTTACAAGGGGTTCTCTTTGAGTAAGATGAACTATTTCTTTGATCAGATACAGCTTTTAATTTCACATCCTTTGAATGTAAATTCGACAAATTTATTACTCATTCACTTATTTTTGTCATAGAGTTACCTTTAAAACCTTAATTTTTTTATACCCATCTCCTTTTAGCAATGTTGAGAAGATACGATAAAAATGTCAAAGTCAATTTTCCAACTATAAAATCATCTCATAATTTCTTACCTTGTAAAATTAAATATTTATTTTTAAATATTTCAAGTTCAGCGATTTAACAAAGTCCATTTCAAAAGAATGCAAAAGTTAATACATATTATGAAAAACAAGTAGCAGTTCTCTTCTTAATCTTAATTAGGAAACTGTTTTGAAAATGCTTCTTGCAGTGATAGGAGCAAAGTAACATAATAAAGTTTAGGGTAATCTTACAGAAAAAAATTAATAATTTATTGCCCAATCTTTTCAATTTCTTCGCAGTCTTCAGCATTCAAATAACGAATTTTCTTGCCGAAATGTTCTTCTATATCCTTCAGAATCCTCATAGAATTGTCTGAATCAACTAAATTAATTGCAAGACCTTTCTTGCCAAATCGGCCTGTCCGACCAATTCTGTGAAGGTAAGTTTCACAATCCGCTTGTCCATTTTGGTCTACTGGCAGATCAAAATTGACAACTATTGTGACTTGTTCTACATCAATCCCTGTAAAAAACAAAACAATTATTTTAATACATTATATAGGAAATACTAAACAATATACCTCTTGATAACACATTTGTAGTAATTAACACTTTTTCTTTTGCTTCTCTAAATCGGTCTAAAACATTAATTCTTTGTTCTACAGTCAAATCACCATGTAAAACTGCAACAGCATGTCCGTCTTTTGTCATCTTTTCAGCTAACCAGGAAGCTGTTTTTCTTGTCTAAAAACCAGTTCTATTGAAACTGAAATTTTACCCCATTTTTTTCTTTACAGCTTACATGGCAAAAAATTATGGCTTGCCCTATCCCGATGGTCCCATAAATGTTAGTGAGGGCATTATATTTTTCTTCAGGGGTGGCACAATGGAAAAAATACTGATCTATGTTATCTAAGCTTTCCTCTTCACGTTTCAACCTAATTATTATCGGGTTGCTAACTATGTGTTGAGCAAAGTCTATTACCTCTTGAGTGTAGGTTGCTGAAAAGAACATCATTTGGCAAGAGGAATGATTAAGTTGCCTAAAAATTATGAATATAGTATTATTTCATAACAGTTGTAATGCTTGAACCAACTTGTGAATTCGAATACATTGATCCTGATGTCCCTGCTGAGAAATCATGACATCTGCTTCATCCAAAACAAACACTTTAATTTTTTTTATATCAAAAACTTTAAATTTCAAGGCCCAGTCCAACACTTTGCCTGGGGTGCCAAATATTATATGTTCAGTTAAAGTGGTACCTCTAGGAACTAAACATTTTTTTTTTAAATTATACTGCCACTATCATGTGAACTTACTGTCTTCCCCTCGTACAGCATATCTTAACTCAATTTCTGGGCAATACTTAGACATGTGTGCTGCAACTTCTCCTGTCTGAACTGCTAGTTCATAAGTTGGAGATAGACATATCACCTGTAATCAATAGATGAAAACATACCCTTGCTAAAATGAATCCCATTCTAGATTTTACTTGAGGGTAGTGTTGATTAGGATCAACCCTGCTCAACATAGCTAAAACAAAGGCAGCTGTTTTACCAGTTCCCGACTGAGCCTGTGCAATGAGATTTTGTGGGGGTTCTGTTAGTAATGCTGGAAGGGCAGCTTCTTGTATTTTTGAAGGAGAATTGAATCCCATGTCGTAAACACCTTTTAATAAATTTGGCTTCCTAAAACAATAATATGTTCTGGAGATGTTATAGAAAATACACTGATAAGAGCACTTACAAATTAAGAGCTTCAAAATTGTTAATTGAAAACAGTGGCGACTTGGGGTCCTTCCTTTGAATCTCAATGTCATTTTTGCTTTCAACAAGACCTTTACGGATAATTTTAGCAAATAAGCTAGCCTCTGCTGGGTTGACCTGGTCAGGAGCTTCAGCCTCAACATTCAGCGAGACTGGGGCATTTTCGCTTACAGATACATTGGAAAGCTGGAAATAAACTTTTATGTGAAGTCCTAGTTGCAGGAGCTAGGAGACCCCATGCCATAGGCTGAGGGACGAATTGTGTTTTGAATACCACTAAACTTACTTTGGTCTCTGTTTGAGCCACGTACTTTGCCCAGTCGACTTTTTGGGCCATTATTTCAGTTCTTATGGGAGTTTCTGTAGGAGGCAGGGGCTAGTAATAATATAAATCTCTTATCTATATGTTGCTTTAGATCTTTAACTTAAAAAATTAAAATTTATTCTCTAGAAAAACGAAGCCGAATATTTAGTAACGACTAATGTTTCGGGAACGGCGCCTTGCAATGCAGGTAACACTTTACACAAAACACAAGTATTCCTATCCTTTGTTTTCTTGATAAAAATTTAAAAACAAGAATACTTTCATAACGCTTTAAAAGTGGCCACCAATTGAATCCAACACGTACGAAACAGGAATAAGTGACAACGACAACTGTCAAATATTACTTGACGTTAGTAATGTGGTGTGGGTGGTGTAATGTGCGGTGTATTGAGGGTAAATTGAGTACCAACGTAATATTCGAATGAGCTTTGGGGTTTTCAGTTTCAGTTTTCGATCAATAAACTTTTCTGCTTATATTAATATAGAGAGAGAATTTAAAAAAATTGTAGCGTTTTTGACTGGCAGCACTTATACTGTTTTAATATTTAGGAGGAGTAAAACACCAAAAGAGAGTCGCCTATGTCAAATATTTCGAAATCGCGGTTCGCCATTTGATATGGTCTGACCAATAACCTAGGAGATATGGACAGAGCCAACAAATACCCAGTTTTTCCTAAAACCGTTCCTGTTTTTTGGCTGAAAGTCCGCCTTTTTTGGGTGACGTAAAATTCATCATTCACTCTAGCTTGTTAAGATTTTGGGAGACGGTCAACTCGGCTTATGAATGATTAGAAAGAGGGTGATATTTTATTGGCACGGATAGCGTTCTTCACGACTATATCCTTATTTGCTTACTTAAACGAAATTTAAAGAATTTAATTAAACTAGTGCAGCAAGTAAAAAAACGTATATGTGAAAGTGAAATAAAGGTGATCTATAATGACTATGAATAAACTTCTTCTGTGTGCTTGCTCTTGTGCAATATCTCGAACATTACCATCTATAGTCCATTCCATGTACTACTGTCTAGTGTTGCCAATTCAAGGAAAAACGCTCCATTTTGGAGCATTTGATCTGTGATGTGAGCGAAGCGGGAGCTTTGAATTGATGCGAGGATTTTTCGAGGAACGAAGGGCCAACAATGCCCAATGATAACCATGACGTTTGACGATTTTTAGTGCTAGATAATAGCTAAGTTCGGTTATTCGTCTGCGAGGCCTCAGAGTCCTTGGGATTTGCCCAAAGAGAGAGAGGAGGACTAACATTTCTCAGCGAACAAAAGGAGAAAGATATGCTGCTCTTACAAATCACGAGCACTCCGAGGCCTCGCAGATGATTAACCGAACTTAGCTATAGTAAAGTGAGACTAATGGCCTAAGAAATATGGACAGAACAAACAAATACCATTTTTAGGGACAATATATTTCCCTCTCAGACTCTCAGTACATCAATTGGCGAATCGCGATTTTGAACTATTTCTTATGTCACGTGACGTCATTTCCGGCGGATATCGCCGCCATTTTTAAGGTGCCCACCGGTAAAGTGGTGCCAAAACTGTAAAACAACAGATGAGTCTCTTGAGATGTAATATACTAGTTGGTAGATGTAGATGTAGACAGGACTATAACTGTAATTCTGTCTCCACAAATTTTAAATAAAGAAGCTTCAAAGTAAAAACTAGAAAAATTTGTCATTTAATTTTCGTGTGTTATAGCATTTTCGGTTTGCAGCTCTAGAGCAATTTGCGAGTATTTCTAACTTTAAAACCTGATTCAGAGAGTAGCGAATAGAGATACTGTCGCATTGCTCTAGAATGTCAAGCTAAAAATGCTATTAATTAACTTATGTTGCGCATGCGAATTGTGCGAGGATTACAGCAGAGGATTTTCAATGACACGAGCGCTCCCCGGGAGCGTTTTTGGTAAATTAACGCCGCCGTCACATACAGCGGAACGTAGCAGAAAGTCAATAACTTCATTACACATGTCAATTCCTATTTTAGCTTTTATCTGATTGGTTTAAATTCAACTGTCAAATTACGCTCCGTTCCGCTTTTAACCAAATTTCGCTGTATGTAACGTCGCCCTTTTTGAGCGAATTTGAATTTTCGAGTTGGCAACAGTGCTACTTACCAGTAATTTAGGAGCATTTTCAGTTTCACTCTTAATTGAGGGCATAGAGTCGCACGTCACATAGAGCGGAATTTGGTTAAAAGTGGAACGGAGCGTAATTTGACAGTTGAATTCAAACCAATCAGATAAAAGCTGAAATATTAATTGACATGTGTAATGACGTTATTGACATTTCTGCTCCGTTCCGTTCCGCTGTATGTGACGGCGGCCTCAGTCATATGTTGACTTTGATGAGTTGCACTTTATTCCAGCGAAAGAAACTAGTGATGGTAAGTTTAACAGAAAAGTAAATTTATTTCTTTAAATCACTTTGAAATTCTAACACATATATTTAATATTCGGGATAGCTAATTAAAGTTATAATAACGCCATATAAATTTACCGTCATCTTAACTCGGAGGGCACTGTCTTCAGATTAATATGACTTTTATCAACAGACACTTTCGTGAATCTTTGAACTACTGGTGATATCGCCTCTTTTCTAATGTCTTTATTTTTGTTGTAACCTACAATTTTAATTCAACACATAATAAAGCTTAGGTACGGAAACATTGTAAATATCTAAAGTTACTTACCCATGCAATAACTAATCGCCAATCCAATACATATAGCACTAATTGTTCCAATTGGTGTATAGTACATGTATGATATCCTATAAAAAAGAGACGGTGCTTCCACGGGCTTAGTTAGAATGTCTGAAGTTAATGTGATACTCAAATATTCAGCTACCCAATCGGCACTGCACCCTTCAACCGAGATGGGCTTTTGTGGAAATCTTATGTTTCCGTGAGCAATGTGCGTTTGGGAGCCTACCGAAACCCACGTTATTAAAACTCCGCTTATGAAGCCACCAAATAGAGCGCCCTGAAATTTAAATAGGCCGACTATATCGGAGCAATATGGTGCTTAAATTTACCTCTGGGGTTGCTCCAGGAAAAAACATACCAAGAGAGAACACGCCTAATAATGGTCCAGCTGTAATTGCTCCTATACTTCCAGCAGCCTGGATTAAAGTACCTAGTTTTTCTACGACGAACACCAAAGCAACACAAATGAACCCTATAAGAACTACTATTACTTTCATCAGAAAGCTGGCGTGCCTTTCGGACATTGGTTCTTTCAGCCTAGGTTTGATCAAATCCTCAAATATGACTCCAGTCATTGAATTTAGTCCAGTTGACATTGAACTGAAAGTCTACGTTAAAATCACCTTATGGTTTAATCGATTTTTATCACCTTAAGGCAGCACTAAATACGCCACTCACAAACATTCCCGGAAGACCAGGTATGTCTCCAACAGTATCCATTATGAAGTAAGGCAGAAGTTGGTCAGATTTGTGTATCCATCCTCTGGTGACGGGATCGCACTTATAGTAGTAGGCATAGATGACTAGACCCATGTAGCAGCACATGGAGACTAATACCCATAAGCCCACTACCAATATCCCTATAGTGCTGATTAGTTAAATATTGATAATAATAAAGTTGTGATAAAGAACATTTCATATCATGAGATCTTACATTCGAGCAGATTTCAGAGTGGGCATAGCCAGACATCTTTGAACCATAGCTTGGTTTATGGAACATGAAGCAAGCCATTGGAAAAAATTGCCTATTGTGACCGTCCAGAAAGAGTGCCGTATGGTTGGATTGGCATTCATACTAGAATTTGAAATGAAGTATAGCAGTAGAACCAGATAAATAATGGTAATGGTTTACTTGAAAAATTCAATTCTTCCGCCTTGTAGATTTCTTTGCCACACTTCTTGTATGCCTCCGACTTTCACGGTCCCCACGATTACTGTAATAACCAAAGCTCCGAACATTATTACAGTTTGTATGGTGTCGGTCCAGACTACAGCTTTCAATCCACCCTATAAAAACTCTACTAGACAATCTGGAAAATCGCGCATTAATATGTGGCAATGCTGTTAAAGTGTTTCTAAACAGGTTATTAAACCATCAAAGCAGTTATGTCATTGCAAATAATGTAGACCGCAACATTATCGTTTCCTCACCATCCACTAATTATATGATATACCATCTCAAGTAATGGGCGAGAAACTGAACAGTACGGGCCAAGATAATCTCTGCTTGTCGTCATCTAATAATGATCCCCCAAACTCATATTGCGTCACCTCAAGAAACGACCTGCAAGACTCTTTGCTGGTTTACACTTTTAGCGAAGAAGATGAGATATTGTTGATCCTGTTGATGATAGCTCTCATGGTGTCAGTGCTTTTCCCTTTATTAATGATCATTTCTCCGTTCTTGCACTTCGACAGCCCAACCCTGACAATGCTAGTGATTTTTATGACATTGATGCCCGTACTAGTACTATCGTCAACAGATTTTAGGAATTTGTTGGGAGAACTGCTAGATAACTTTTTAGATAGGCGTTAACAACACTCATTAAAATATGCTTACTAGGGTGGTGTAGAAGATGCACACGACGCATACCACCGGCGTCACCAAATGTAAGTTAATGCCTGTAACTGACGTTTTTAAATATATAATATAAACTCTTCCACGAGATTCATTAAATATTTACCTTGACTGAAGGCCAATGCAGGAACATAAATTACTATAGGTATATACAGGAGCATTTTCGTCAGAAAGAGGGTGGTTCCCAGCAGTCGAACGGTGTTGTTGAATCTTAAGTTGAGGTACTTAAAAAGGATGCTACTTAAATTGTCGTAAAGTATCAGTTAAACGGCGACTATTTCTTACTTACTTCGTAAGTGGAGGTTATTTGTAAGTTGTAAAAAACCGGTAGTATTGCGTAGGCCATTACTAGAGCCACGAATATTTGTGGCAAAAGAGTCATCCAAAATTGGGTTCCGTAAGTGTACATTTCTGCTGGAAGGCCCAATAAGCTGATGCCGGATATATAACTGAAAATAATGAAATCGTATTTATTAACATATTTCACAAAGATCTCGTGGTTATAATTTTGCTGAATCCAGTAAAAACCTATTAAGCATATTACATGATTTTATAATTAAACTATCGCAAAGTATGCTCAATTTAGCAACAATGCGCAGGGGGTGTAACAAATTTCATATGACCCCTTCATATGACTTCTCAATGGTGACATCATCAATCATCGAGCTAATCTGGAGAACCACTCCAGTCTTATAGTTTTCGACTCCATTTTTAGCAGTGGGAACTGCCACTGCGGGCCCTTACCCCCCCCCCCCCCGCTAATCGGTCATCGCGTGGGGGCGGCTGTGGTTGAAGCTGCGGTGCTGCCGTCGCTGCCGTGTCTGCGGAGATTCGACTACGTGGATGTTCTAAGTCCAACTTATCCTCGTGTGCCAAATCTCTTTTACCACGATGCAAGGGGGACCCAACTCTCGGAAAGAATCTATGTGTTTTGGGGTCCATAAAATTTAATATTTTGGGGATGCCAGCAAGGTTTTCTTGTTTAAGACAAAACCTGCAAAACGCCATAAAAAAAAGACAATTTTCAGTCTTCTCAGGAATCCTAAATAAAATAGCGGCAGACGTGAACTTCTCGCGATAAGCTCAGTGGTCCCCAGAAACGTGCTTCACGAGTATACGATTTCTTACTAAAATTGAAAAAACAACAACAAAGGAAACTAAACTAACGACGCAGTGTAGAAAAAAAAAGAATTCCGCCAGGTCGCTGGGATTCTCGATATTATGGTGAGCAAAACACTACTATAATGTACTAAATGTTTCAACTTCTACAACTACTCTACAAATACTTAATTGCCGGTAGTCTCCTGCCCGCTATCAGCAAGAAAATGGCCTATTCAGAAAAAGGGCAGAGGTGGGTTGACACTATATGGCACAACCGAAAAAACACTCCACGAAACTTTTCATAGGCGGGCAATAAGCGGTTTAATTGTTTTGGCACTAATTAAATATACAAATAATTAGCGCGGCGGACTTAAAACTGGATTCAAAAAGGGGGAAAAAAATTACGAACTGGCGATAATCAGAACGGCGGAGCCCAGGACTGACTTTTTTCTTGCGGTAAAATTCGAACTTTTCCGTCTTCCCGGCTATATCATCGTTTTTAGATCGTAACTCTACCGAGTTCCAAACCGTCTCCCTAGGTCATAACTCTCGCGAGTTCAAAACGCGTCTCTCTTTTTGCGAAGATCCTCGAAACCACCCTCTCGGTACTTCCCATCCCCAAAAGGGTTCTGCAGAAAAAGTCGATACCGTCTTCGCCAGCGGCCACGGTATGGCGCTTTGGACGGAGCGGGCATAAATTTAAGAAGTGACCTTCTCTGGAAAATCTATTGAAACAAAGAGATTGAAAATGTGACCAATGGACAGAGTTTTGAAATGACACCTAACATGACATAGTTTAATTGACAATTAAAGCTTTTTATCTAAATTGATCGTTAATTTCCTGGTCCAGTCAATTAAGACATAAATTGCTCGAATTTACATTCAAAGGATGAGAAATTAAAAGCTCTATTTCATGAGGAAATAAGATTTTAATTTCAATTAACGATATTTGAGAAATCGCTTTAATTACTAAATTATTGTTCGGGTCACGCACAGGTCTAAAATTCTTTCAAGGGCCATAAACCATTAAAAGGGCGCCTCTGCCTGTTAAAGAAGAAGGGCAATTGTAGGTTTCATGTTTTATGGCCAAAATTCCCAAGAAATTGTGCCTGTACAAAAGAAATGCTCTTCGACGAAAATTAAAAATATTGCAACTATATGTGCATTTAGGGTTTAGGGCCTCGAAGGGCTTGTTTATTCAGAAAATCGAAAAACAGAAAAGTTTCATAAGTTAAAACTTAAAAGCTGCGAAAAACGGCTTGCAGAGTTGCCATGCTGCCACACATGAACCTATATGTAAATAAGGAGAGTTCAGTTTGCACAACAGAACCTTTAAACTGCTGACAATTTCCGCCGGAAGTGACGACTCGATGAAGTCATAATGTCTTTTACGTCAAATTATTACAAAACAGTTGTTGTGTCATTATTTTTATTATTTCAAATTTCCAATTCATTCGAATATCCATCTCCTAGCCCTTAGCTGACCTAGCTCCAAGGTTTCTCCGCTCCGGCTTTAAGATACTATGACGCTTGTATGCTGTGGGCTGACGACGAAATTACGTCAAGGGAACTTTTGAAGCGACGGACTTCCGGCCAAAAAGAGGGGCTATGTTTAGGAAAATATCGGCATTTATTGTCCATATCTGCTAGGTCATTGGCAGGACGTTCAAGCAGTGACGTTACTTGACCTCTAATGTCAAATGATTCAAAATTGTAATTTGCCAATTGATGCGCTTTGAAGATGACATCATGTCATGAGTCACACAAACATGGCGGCCAAAAAACAGAACCGATTGTAGGAAAATATCGGCATTTGTTTGCCACCTCCACTCACCAGTTCTACCTCAATGGCTGGCAGTGACATTGACATTTGGCATTTATTCAAATGACATTTCCCAAATTGCCATTTCCACAAAAGATTTTAAAATTTTAAATTTTTCAAAAGTAAAAGAGTCTTTATGATTTATAATGAAATTGTTAGAGTTATTGTGTTTCAATTGTCTTATTTGTTGATTTTTAAATAAAGAGTTACGTTATTGAAATTCAGGTAAGTTGGTCTTGTCGTGAAGATGGTAAAGAACTACTTTTCGCACTTAACTGCTATCGCTCCTTACATACAGGAAGCTGTGCGATGTATAAACACAACGCACCGTCAACTTTCCCGGAATTGACCATAATGATGTTGTTCTCGTTAAAGCTCTTTACATACATGAGGCAGTGAAGTGTATAGGTACACACAAGGCACTGTCAGCACCCCCCGCATTTGCCACAAATGCCATGATTGGGGTGTTAAAGGTGTCATGTGTGTCTTTACTTCTACACCATCACACTTTTATACATTCTTACCAATCTTACCTAGCAATAACCTTTTCTTAAAATGAGGGTCACCACTATTCATTTCTTTGAGTTTGCTCAAGGGTACGTGGTGCCAGTTCCGTAGCTCAATGCCCAATAAATATAGACCTATTATTTTCTGAGCGATAAGAAATTGCATGTGATGATAATGTCAATTTCAGATGTAATGGTTTTGCAGGTTTAGGACAAATAAAACTCCCTTGTCATTTGAATAAAGGCCAGCATTTAGCAAGGACGTTTAATTTACGTCTTCTTCAGGGCTATATACGGCGACAAAGGATGACGTCAATAAACAAAATTACATTCATGATGCTTGTCACACATTACGCATGCCAGCACCATCACAGCACGAATCATTAGTGCTATATGATGGTATCCTATATTTATTGGGCATTGAGCTAGGGAACTGGCAATCATTCGGGCTGTGATGGTGCTGGTGTGTGTAATATGTGACATGCATCATGGATGTAATTTTGTTTATTGACGTCATCCTTTGTTGCCGAGTATAGCCCTGAAGAAGACGTAAATTAAACGTCGAAACGCTGGCCTTTATTTAAAGGATAAGGGAGTTTTATTTGTCCTAAACCTGCAAAACCATTAGATTTGCATGCGGTGCAACAAAAGTTAAATTTGGAAGGATGTGTGAAATCGTACAATAGCATAAAATGAATTATAAAATTTGCTGCCAATTTCGATAACTTATTTATAAAACAGTTTAAATGTCAATAATTTATATTTTATTAACAGCAGTCTATGTAGGGGAAATATTTAGGATTTATAAGCCATTCACTTATTATTGTTGTCAAGAGGTGTTGGAAATTTGACTTTGACATTTTTATTGCATCTTCTCAACATGTGCTAAAAGGAGATGAGTATAAAAAAAATGAAGGTTTCAAAGGTAACTAGATGACAAAAATAAGTGAATGGGTAATAGTTACTTAAATACCATTGCCTTGTTTATTACACTCAGAAATTCAAGGTTTTTGATTCTCGGTTCACTTTTTCACACTCCAGAGTTAGACTCAGAAAATTTGTAAATACATATTATGAAATTGCTTATGCAGTTGTTACAGTTTATATTTGAAAGTGTTAATAAAATACTTTGAAGTCTTTGCAACATTAGTAAATTAGAGAACTTCTTTTCTTAACTCAGGAGAAATGCAAATTTTGATTTCTTACAGTGAACAGTCTTTGGAGATCCATTAGGAAACTGTACATACTATTGTCGTATCTAGTTTGTTAAGGGCGTCCGGTTAGAGTCCGCTCAATGGGTGCATTATGATTAACTCAAAATTCATCTAGTTTTAAAGCCTCGAATTCCGTGAATAATTTTCTATCCTAAATTGAGTACTAATTTCAGCACGTAACACGATACAATGTCGAAACGGGACTATGACAAAAAACTACGAGAGGAACAAGAGGCCACCGCCCACGTTTTCCAAGACTTTATCCGAGTGTTTCAAGATGTCCCCACATCGAGCAAGACCTTCGTTAAATCGGGAATATTATACGGAGATAAAAATGTATCTGTTCCACCCGAGACCCAACTGTACACTCCAACTCCCCTTATCGATAACAGTGCGGCCATGCAAAGAGCTATTGAATGCGCCAAAATCGTCAAACTGGATATTTCGAAGAAAAATAAAAACAAGCAGAAATCCAACTTGGAGCTTCTGAAGGAGGAGCTAAAGCAGCGTCACTCTGAGAGAGATGAACGAGAAAAACTTAAGGTGTGTATGCATTAAATAACTCTATATCCTAGATTAGAATTCGTCAAAAATAGGAGGAAATGGCCACGTCCCTGCCTGCAGTAAGTTACTTTGAAGGAGGCGATCCTAAATCTACAAACTTATTTGTTGCCAATCTGAATACCACTGTAACAGAAATGAATTTAATGGAAGAGTTTGGCGCTTTTGGGCCTTTGGCCAGTGTCAAAATTATGTGGCCTAGAGGTACTTTCTGATACTGGAAATATTAATCACATTTGTGTTGGTTGAACAGTAAATTATTATAGGGGAAGAGAAATTTAAAAATTTGAGTACAAATTGTGGTTTTGTGGCGTTTATGAGCAGGCGTGACGCTGAACGCGCTTTGAACCATATGAAGCATCGGATAGACATGCGTGTGGGGTGGGGCAAGTCTGTAGATCTTCCAGCACATCCTATTTACATTCCTCAGCAACTTTTGAAGCTATATTTGCCCCCTCCTCAAAGTGGTCTTCCTTTTAATGCACAGTGTTCTCAACATATCTCCGAAGGTACCATTTTGTTGTGTTTTTTTTTACAGTGAACTGATTTATATGTTTTGTTATTAGATATTGAAGAATTTCTTCAAAATGCTGTTGTAAAGGTTACAATACCGTTGAATAAAAAGTCGTTGACTTTGGTGAACCGTATGGTAGAGTACGTGATTAAAGAAGGTCCCTTGTTCGAGGCTATGATCATGAATAGGGAGATTCAAAATCCGGATTATATTTTTCTGTTTGATAACAAGTCTGCCATACATTTGTATTATAGGCTAGTATTAAACTTCGGAGTTTTTCTGTTAATTTGGGTGCTGTTGTTCAATTAAATCAGATGGGTTGGATCCATTTTCAGGTGGAAGTTGTTCAGTATACTGCAGGGAGAGGCCACCCGAAAGTGGAAAACTGAACCCTTTAGGTGAGTTTCTGTTGCTTTTTGTATGAATGAAATTTGTATCGCTTAAATATTTTAGAATGTTCAAAGGAGGTTCCATTTGGTTGCCACCTGTGGCTCCAGATTATCAGGCGGGCATGCCTGAACAGCTTCTCTGCGAGAAAAGCCTCAATAGCATGTTTTTGTCAGGTATGTAGCTAATTATTTTTTAAATTCCTCACTAAGCTATTTTGTTGTTAATATATTTTTACAGATAATCAGTGTGACAGGTTAATAGAAATCATAAGAAATTTGACTTTGAGCAGAAATTCGATTGCTGATGGAACGGTGTTTTGTATGAACCATTTGGCCGCCTTGAATGATTCCCTGGATATCATAGCGGATTCTTTAAATAATATTTCCACGAATCCTGTCAGTAAAATAGCTAGGTGTGTATTGAGTTCAATTTTACTCTGTAAGATAATTGAAGGATTAGGTGAATATTTGACAATTGATGAAAATCTTGAGTTGATACCTTTAAAGAATTATAAGGTTTCTGCCGCGGGTACGGTGACAAACATAATATGGTGGGGAAGGAAAGTTGTTGTATTGTATTGTTACGACCGACCGTCAGGCCACAGAAATTCGGGCCGAGCGCCGACCGCGACCCCGGGAATCCATTTAGACTAAACGAGAACCGGGAACAGTCGCCTCAGTTCTCGATAGTACGAGAGTGGGTTCAGGCCGGGTATATAAACCATTGAGTCGCGCGAGATGGGATGGAATAGATAGTTTCAAAAATTATTTTTTGAAAATTATACAGGGTGAAGGAAACCGCACTGCAAAATGGTTGAATTTCAACCCACTGCCTTTGGTAGCTCGAAAAATTTAAGAACATTCGTTGATATTGTTGCGAACTCGGGGTTCGATAATTCCAGTGTAACGATTTAATACGAAAACACTATTTATTTATTCCACAAATACACTCGACTACTAAATAACTCGCTACTTTAACACTTTATAGCCTTCTATTATCGCTTCGTACTTTATCTTACTTATAGCTCGCTTAAAATAAGACTATTTCTACTCGGGCGCTCTATGCGCCTTTTATATACAATCCTAAAATTACAGAAAAACCTAGAAAGTTCTTTATAAGAATTCTTGAATAATCTCATATAAAAAAAACGGTTGTAAACAACTGCCTTCTAGATTAAGCCAGACGAGCAATAAATCACTCGTGTCAGCCATGACGCAGCGCGGATAGGTCGCGAAGCTCCACCAACCAACACGCTCCCATGCGTTGCCCCGCCTCCCATGCGGCGTTGCTGCGATCGTAACATTGCCCTCCTCCTAAGTCTGTTCGTCCCGAACAGATAGAGATCCATGGTATCGTGCTAATCGATCCAAATGAACGACCTTCATCTTTGACCTAGGGGTCCGCTGGATCCTATACACCACATCATTAATCTTCTTTATAATTGTATAAGGTCCTTCCCAATTTTGGCTAAGTTTGGGCGACTTCCCCACCTTTCGCCTGGGATTGTATAGCCACACCAAATCACCATCCTGGAAGCCGCGGGAGTTAGCTAGTAAGTCATATCTTGCTTTGGCTCGATCACTGGATATCCGCAGTTTATTCCTGACTTGCTCATGAACATTGTTCAGCCTCTCCTTAAGCTCCTCCACAAAATTCTCAGAGCTGAGCGACTCTTTTTCTGGTGTTCCATACATTTCATCATTCCATACATTGTCGAGGCTCTACGCATGAACCAGTGGCTTCATGCGTAGAGCCTCGATATGCCATCAACATGAGAGGTTGGTCCCAATCACGCTGATGATCTGCCACCATTTTAGACAGGTAATGTTCCATGGTCCGATTAAATCTCTCTACCATCCCATCCGACTGTGGATGCAAAGGAGTTGTCCTGGTCTTGCGAATTCCGAGAAGTTCCATGACCTTCTGGAAAACAGCCGATTCAAAATTTCGGCCCTGATCAGAATGAAGTTCGAGAGGGACTCCAAATCTGCAGAACATTTCATTTACTAGCACCGTTGCCACAGTCGTTGCTTCTTGATTAGGCAGGGCGTATGCTTCAGGCCATTTAGTGAAGTAATCCATGGCGACCAAGATGTATTTATTGCCCGACTCAGTCTGAGGAAACGGTCCCGCGACATCAATTGCTACCCTCTCGAATGGAGCACCTACAGTGTACTGCACCATTCGGCCGCGTAATCTTGTTCGAGGTCCTTTTGTGGCACAACAAACTTCGCACTTGCGGCACCAAGATTCGACGTCTTCATGATAATTCACCCAGTAGAACCGCTCTTTAATTTTGGCCAAGGTTTTATTGACCCCAAAATGACCTCCACTGGTTCCGTCGTGCATTTCCTGTAGTACGTCCGATTTTCTGCTTCCAGGAACAACCAACTGACTGACTACGGTCTTGCCATCCGGACTCTCCCACGCTCTCTTCAGTAATCCATTTTCTATTTTAAGAGAGTGCCACTGGACTTTTACCAGCGATTTCTTGCCATTCTGGTCTCTTGTCGTCAGTCTTTGCAGAGAGAATGGGTCCAATATCTGAATCATTCAACTGTTCCTCTCGAAGCGTCTGTGTGGTCCAGCCATCGTTTACTTCCACCGACGTTCTCCTTACAGAAGGAAGTCCCTCACGCTGCTCAGTTCTTTGACGATGCTGACTATCTTCTTTACATGGCCGTCTGGACAATGCATTGGCATTTTCGTGAGACCTTCCTGGTCGATGTTCAATTTGGATCTTCTGTTCCTTAATGCGTCCGGCCTCTGTAACACTTTTGCCACCCAAATTATTGGCTTGACTTGATTGATTGACTTGACTGATCCTGGAGGTCTTAACGGGCTCGGTCAATTGCATCCTTACATTGACCGGAATTGGCTTTTCCTGGAATCTAGGGCGGCCCTGGTTTCCGCTCGATCTTCTAAACAACGGCGACGGACTTCTTGCCCTATTAGGGCAATTACTCTTGACGTGACCCAGTTTACCACAGTTAAAACATTTTATGCCCCGATTGCCTGTCGATCGAGGAGTTCTTTCCAACAGGGCTTGCATATTGACTGCGATATCCTTCAACGCTTTATGTAAACTTGCCATGGATTCAGCCATAGATGTAGACTTTTTATCACCGCAGGTTGCCACTCTTACACTTGCAGAAGAACTAGATGTCACTCGTGACGCCTCGAATTCCAGGGCCCGAACTAGTGCCTCGCTGATATTCCTGGGCCTTACTAGACGTAAGGGGTACCTCATGTCACTATCGCGAACTCCCTCAATGAACCTTTCGGCGGCAAATTGCATTTGAAAAGATTCAGGGGCCGATGGATATGCCAGGTGAATAAGTCTGTCTATGTCCGCCTCAAATTCTTGTAAGGATTCACCTGACTTTTGTTGTCTCATCCTCAGCTGGGCCTGGAACACGGTTTCTTTGTGCTCATTTCCAAATCGTAGTTGCAGAGTGTGTACTAAAGCTGCATAATTACTTTGATCAGCTGCCGACAGAGATTGGAGTAAGTCAGCTGCTTTTCCACGAAGTGCTACCACTAGTGATGTAGCTTTCTGGGGCTCGGACCAACCATTAGCTTTTGCAGCTGCCTCAAACTGAGTTTTATAAATTTCCCAGGCCGTAGTACCGTCATAATCAGGAGGCTTAATTTTAGCGTTGGCTGTGCTAAAACTCTCTGTAGACACGGTGTCGTCCTCAAGTTGTTCCCGGAATTTCTTTTCTAGCTCGAGAACCCTCTGGTTGACGTCGTTGACGGATTGCATTATTCTTTCTTCTAATTGTTGCTCCCTAGCTGCGAGATGGTTCACTAATTCTTCTTTGAACCGTTTCTGTTCTTCCTTCTCTTGTTGATAACGTCTTTCCTGCTCTTCCTTCTGTTCTTGATAACGTCTTTCCTGCTCTTCTTTCTGTTGTTGATAACGTCGCTCCTGTACTCGATCACGTCTTTCTTTGTTCCTTATAATGTTTTTCCTGCTCTTCGTTTTGTTCTACATAAGGACGCTCCTGTATTTGATCACGTTTTTCCTGTTCTTCCCTCTGTTGTTGTATAAGGGACAGCAGGGCGGCAAGTTGATCCTCCATCGCTTGATGCTGGCTTCTGGTCACTGGCATAAACACGAAATGTCCGGCAATGAAGCACTCACTTACAGTTCAGTAATATTAGTTCTCAAATTCCCACTGGAATCGCACTTCTGACACCAATTGTTGCGAACTCGGGGTTCGATAATTCCAGTGTAACGATTTAATACGAAAACACTATTTATTTATTCCACAAATACACTCGACTACTAAATAACTCGCTACTTTAACACTTTATAGCCTTCTATTAACGCTTCGTACTTTATCTTACTTATAGCTCGCTTAAAATAAGACTATTTCTACTCGGGCGCTCTATGCGCCTTTTATATACAATCCTAAAATTACAGAAAAACCTAGAAAGTTCTTTATAAGAATTCTTGAATAATCTCATATAAAAAAAACGGTTGTAAACAACTGCCTTCTAGATTAAGCCAGACGAGCAATAAATCACTCGTGTCAGCCATGACGCAGCGCGGATAGGTCGCGAAGCTCCACCAACCAACACGCTCCCATGCGTTGCCCCGCCTCCCATGCGGCGTTGCTGCGATCGTAACAATATGGTATTTAATGTCTTTGTTGTATATCTCGAGAGGTGTTTAGAGGTTTTCAGTTTTTTAGCCCACAAAAAATGTTACAGCGGTTTTTCAAAACTTGGTGTTATACTTGGTATCGCGCAAATGCCGCTACCGATTTTAATAAAATAAATTATTTCTAAAAGATAATTGCTTGCAGAATCAGAAACGTATACTCAATGTCAATAAATTATTTCTATTTCATGTTGTACAAGTATCACTAAGCAACGCCCTCGTCAGTTTTGCTGACATTATACCCCCATTTGTTTCGTTTTAGATTGTACTTGCTATCTGACGTTCTGAGCAATTGCAAACTGAAAAACCAAGAAATATCCGACTCGCACCTCTCTTTAGAGACTATTTTTAAGGCAGTCAAAGTGTGCTTCGATGGCTTGAAAAACAATGCCGATAAAATGTCTTTCAGAAATAAAGCTCTACGTGTTATTCAACAAATGCAGTTTATTAAGTTTATGACAGACGATTTTGCCCTAAAAGTGAGTGAGAAGCAGTACTATTAGGTGGATGGTGATTATTATCTTGTACTAATACTTTTTACAGTGTGAAGAATATTTCAAGGTACCTTCTGACCTATTTGAAGAAGACATTTCTAGTGGTGATGAACCGTTAGACGGGGCAAATTTAGTGAAACGTTCCTTGAAGGGCCGAAGCGATGAGTGTATCATTACGTGCAAGGAACTAAGAGTTCAACAGGAAATCAAAGTGAGTCCTTTTTAGGTATAATTTAAGTTAGGTTCACGATTTTGATGTACGGTTATTGCAGATGCGACAGGAGTATTTTGTGCCGTCGAAGTGGGACACCCTTGATGCGGAAGATGTTGAGGCCCAGGCGATGTCTTCAGCGAAATTGTATCGGATGGAAGTGGAGAAAGAAGAGAAGAAATGCCTCTGTTCACGTAAGTGTTCTATTTTTTTACTAAAACTTACCTTCCTTGCCTGGCATTGACATTCGGGGTTTAATTAATCTCAATATGCAACTTTTCAATCAATAACGTTCCAGCGCAAGCTTTAGTAGACAATTCGATATTGCCAAGCAAGTCAAAAAGAAAGAAACGTAAAAGAAGTAGAGAAGGTGACAATCCCAGTGATAAACGTCGTAATGACAAAAAGCGATAGTCGCTTTTCGTAATAATCGTTTCCAGCGTTATTGTTTTTACAGTTTGAAAATTCGGATATTCTTTTTAGTATAGTATAGGTGATGCAAATAAACTTGACGGTTTCGTCATTAGTGCTACAACTTTTCTTACACACAAATCCTCACCTGGCAATAAGCGACATCGAAATGGGAAATATCCCCATGGTTTTCCCTCCCATCAGATACTCAGCGGTTGTATTCTGTTTCACTTTAGCGAAGAATGCGAAGTAGACTCCGATTAGGGCGGAGACGATCAACATTACGGCAAAAATTACGTAATCGATTATATCGAAATACTTTTTCACGTCGTTTTCTTCGTCCATTTTGATCTGAGACTAGGACTCGAATGGGACGTATCCTGCAAACGGCAGCTGAGCTGGTAAATTACCCACGGAAGACGGTAGCGCCAATTTGGGTTTAATTGGAAAATTGGGTCGTTTGTCGCATTATGAGATCTGTTTCTTAATAATCAAAGGATTAAATTCGAGTATAGCTTTTTTTTACAGACTTAGCAATTTGGACTCGGCCGAAATAAAATTGCTTATTATAAATGAAATAATGACAGGTAGGCAGAGCGGGTAATTTTTTCCAGTTAACACTATCCACGCGAAATCGGTACAATAAATACAGTTGACTAGATGGACTATTACACAAGACTTGTTCGAGACTAGTTAAATGCCACCTATGTTTTTGTCACATAATATTATCTGTCACATAAAACTTACCAATAATTGCAAAATATAAGAAACTACTTTTAGTAGTAACACCGTATGGCGTATAGCGTTAATTCTTCACCTTAATCTCGTACTGTGGAAGAAGTTAATGTAACATTTTTTACATAACGAAAGCCACTAGGGTTCTTTTTATGTTCGTTTTTGACTGTGCAGATTGTATTTCCGACCATCCCACTCATTGAATAAAGAACGCCATGCAGATTGAAACCCTCTCAATTTTCACATAGTACTGAAGTCATTGTTTTGGTCTTTCGCTCGCCAACAACCACATTACATAAAAGTTCTATGCATTGTAGTTTACAAATTTCAGCTGCCTGTCAGTAGTTCACTCAGACCACCTCTTCAACCTTAAGATGTCCATGTATAGTTGTCTTTTTTATTTTTTTTTCAATCAGGTTCCTGTTTTACTATACTTTTTGCTATTTCCTTTTTCTTAAATTTATTTTAAGTAATTCGTAGTAGTGGCACTAGTTAACAGTACAATTTTATGATCCGTTTAAGAGAAAATAACATGCAACTGCCATACCACGTTGGGCAAATACCAGTTCCCGTCCGATCACTGAAGTCAAGCAACGTCGGGCGTGGTTAGTACTTGGATGGGTGACCGCCTGGGAACACCACGTGTAGTTGTCCTTTTTTTGTTGTTTTTTTTTCATTCTCCTTTGAGAGTAATTTGCATCAATAGTGCCACGATTTAAAAGTTGAAATTTTCTATAGTTATTGCGTCGCAGTACAATTTTATGACCCGTTTAAGAAAAAATGACAGGCAACTGCCATACCACGTTGGACAAATACCAGTTCCCGTCCGATCACTGAAGTCAAGCAACGTCGGGCGTGGTTAGTACTTGGATGGGTGACCGCCTGGGAACACCACGTGTAGTTGTCCTTTTTTTTGTCTTTTTTTTTCAATCTTGTTTGAGTTTTCCTATCTTTTTTAACATTTAAGTAATTTGCAATAGTGCCACTATGTAAAAATTCAGTTTTTCTATGGTTATTGCGTTGCAGTACAATTTTATGACCCGTTTAAGAAAAAATAACAGGCAACTGCCATACCACGTTGGACAAATACCAGTTCCCGTCCGATCACTGAAGTCAAGCAACGTCGGGCGTGGTTAGTACTTGGATGGGTGACCGCCTGGGAACACCACGTGTAGTTGTCCTTTTTTTTGTCTTTTTTTTTCAATCTTGTTTGAGTTTTCCTATCTTTTTTAACATTTAAGTAATTTGCAATAGTGCCACTATGTAAAAATTCAGTTTTTCTATGGTTATTGCGTTGCAGTACAATTTTATGACCCGTTTAAGAAAAAATAACAGGCAACTGCCATACCACGTTGGACAAATACCAGTTCCCGTCCGATCACTGAAGTCAAGCAACGTCGGGCGTGGTTAGTACTTGGATGGGTGACCGCCTGGGAACACCACGTGTAGTTGTCCTTTTTTTGTTGTTTTTTTTTTTTCATTCTCCTTTGAGAGTAATTTGCATCAATAGTGCCACGATTTAAAAGTTGAAATTTTCAATAGTTATTGCGTCGCAGTACAATTTTATGACCCGTTTAAGAAAAAGTAACAGGCAACTGCCATACCACGTTGGGCAAATACCAGTTCCCGTCCGATCACTGAAGTCAAGCAACGTCGGGCGTGGTTAGTACTTGGATGGGTGACCGCCTGGGAACACCACGTGTAGTTGTCCTATTTTTGTTTTTTTTTTCATTCTCCTTTGAGAGTAATTTGCATCAATAGTGCCACGATTTAAAAGTTGAAATTTTCTATAGTTATTGCGTCGCAGTACAATTTTATGACCCGTTTAAGAAAAAGTAACAGGCAACTGCCATACCACGTTGGACAAATACCAGTTCCCGTCCGATCACTGAAGTCAAGCAACGTCGGGCGTGGTTAGTACTTGGATGGGTGACCGCCTGGGAACACCACGTGTAGTTGTCCTTTTTTTTGTCTTTTTTTTTCAATCTCGTTTGAGTTTTCCTATCTTTTTTTACATTTAAGTAATTTGCAATAGTGCCACTATGTAAAAATTGAGATTTTCTATGGTTATTGCGTTGCAGTACAATTTTATGACCCGTTTAAGAAAAAGTAGCAGGCAACTGCCATACCACGTTGGACAAATACCAGTTCCCGTCCGATCACTGAAGTCAAGCAACGTCGGGCGTGGTTAGTACTTGGATGGGTGACCGCCTGGGAACACCACGTGTAGTTGTCCTTTTTTTGTCTTTTTTTTTCAATCTCGTTTGAGTTTTCCTATCTTTTTTTACATTTAAGTAATTTGCAATAGTGCCACTATGTAAAAATTGAGATTTTCTATGGTTATTGCGTTGCAGTACAATTTTATGACCCGTTTAAGAAAAACTAACAGGCAACTGCCATACCACGTTGGACAAATACCAGTTCCCGTCCGATCACTGTAGTCAAGCAACGTCGGGCGTGGTTAGTACTTGGATGGGTGACCGCCTGGGAACACCACGTGTAGTTGTCCTTTTTTTTTTTCTTTTTTTTTCAATCTTGTTTGAGTTTTCCTATCTTTTTTAACATTTAAGTAATTTGCAATAGTGCCACTATGTAAAAATTCAGTTTTTCTATGGTTATTGCGTTGCAGTACAATTTTATGACCCGTTTAAGAAAAAGTAACAGGCAACTGCCATACCACGTTGGACAAATACCAGTTCCCGTCCGATCACTGTAGTCAAGCAACGTCGGGCGTGGTTAGTACTTGGATGGGTGACCGCCTGGGAACACCACGTGTAGTTGTCCTTTTTTTTTTTCTTTTTTTTTCAATCTTGTTTGAGTTTTCCTATCTTTTTTAACATTTAAGTAATTTGCAATAGTGCCACTATGTAAAAATTCAGTTTTTCTATGGTTATTGCGTTGCAGTACAATTTTATGACCCGTTTAAGAAAAAGTAACAGGCAACTGCCATACCACGTTGGACAAATACCAGTTCCCGTCCGATCACTGAAGTCCACCTGTAGTTGTCCTTTTTTGTTTTTTTTTCAATCTCGTTCGAGTTTAGCTATCTTTTTTTTTCTTACATTCATTTTGAGTAATTCGCAATAGTGGCACTATTTAAAAATTGAGAATTAATTCAAGAATATTTTGTACGTATGTCAGCTTCATAAAGAAATTCATATCAAGGGCGAATCTATGGAGCACCTATTAATATTTTTTTTCTACAAACGTCAAATAATGACGCATTTTATGCTTTCATTAGACAAACGAAAACCTAACCATTTTTGAGGATCAGAATGTGAGTTTACTTTTCCGCGCGTTGCCCAGGACAGCAAGCGAAAAAGATTTTATCGCTTGCTGTCAATAGCAACTACCACCACTCAACCAATTATTAAAAACGTCATTGTCACCTTGATTTAAATTTTTAGATTGTGTCTTTAGTTATACTCAATTGTGATACACATTATTTGAAATTGATCATTTGCATTTGCAGAAAAAACGTTGTATGCATTACGAGCAAAAAGTAACTTTTTTGCTCTCGAGTGATTGCCGCTCTCCGCTCCGCGTCGAGCGGCAAACTTCACTCTCCGAGCAAAAAAGTTGTACTTTTCGCTCCTAATACATAAATAACTATTTATTTTTCTTTTGGGGTTCTCAAAATTTTTTACTGCATAAGCATATGAGCTGGTTATAAAACCAGGTCATGTCGGTGACTTTAATCTACTTTAATTTAGAATTTAGATTTTGAGAAAGGAAGTGGTGAGAAATAGTTAAATTTTAAGTAAATGTTACTTATTGATTTTTTGTCAAATGTTTTATATATATTAGATATTGTACTGAGGTGGTCCGATCTATTATGGGAAACCTATTCCTACTAAAAATCTAAAAACTTGGTATTGTACTAAAGTCCAATTTGTCCTTACTTAGGACAACTGTATGACGGCGCATCCAGGCATAAGTAATCGTCACCCATAACATTTTTCTGAGCTTAAATGAGTACCTCTCCTTTATCCAAACGGAATGTTGATGCTATTTGCTATTAGAAAGGTGCAGAAAATAAAAAACCTTCATAAGGGAACACTATTTATTTTAACTTAGAAAAATGCTTGGAGTTTAAACAAAAAAACAAATCGATTGTATGCCATCATTAATAAAGAAAAAAAAAACGTTGAAGAAACACCATTAATTACATCTATTTATCCTAAATCCATCATCATCTACATGCTCCTGCACTCTTCGGCACAACAAGGCTTATACCGTCCGCGCGCCTGGCGGGACGGGATCCCTAAAACTTTATTTTAAAATATCGTTTACTCCTTTTAAAGTAACCTGAGTAAATTCCTGAGACGTTCTATTATTATTCGTGTTGTAGATGCTGATGTTACGTATCTTAACTATTTTTCAATATTTAGAAATTTCGCTTACCAGACTGTTGAAATTGATTTTTTTGCGTTTTGCTAATGTTTCAGCAATTAGCACCAATCGCGTATGGAAGGCGAATTTTTTTTTTAAGGAACCTAAAGCAGTTTTATCAAATCATCGACGTTGCAAAACTTTAAGGGTATAATGGGCAAAAATATTTAAGAAGTGATTATTTATTATTGGTCATGAACCTGTAAGCTTGATAAAACTGCCTTTTGAAACCTGATCAAGTCTGGTATATTCCAGTGAAACAATGGCACACTACATTACAGTACTATTACCTATGTAAACGGAAAATGTTATTACTCTATTATACAAAGCGAGGCCGGGTGGTACTTTTGAGTGACACGTGCAGGAAAGCGAAAGCCCCACCCGGACCGCTTGTCAAGTGGATTATACAAATAGCATTCACCAGAACTTAACTTATTGATACCCAAGTAAAACATGAACAACAAAACTATGTTTTATAGAAATATTATAATTACTGAGGTAGTTTACTTCTTAGATCGTCGGATAGTTGAAATACTTGGCGGTAAAGCTCAGTCCCATTTATAAATATATTATTATCTATTAAATATGACGGTACGATTTTCTCAACAAACTGTGTTATGACATGGCTACTATCCGAGTCTAAGCAATAATTACTAAAATCTACGGCGGGCTGGTTTGCACGATCAGTCTCCTTCCAGCGTACAGTGGATTAACTAGTATAAACTATAGTGAATGAATAAGTAATAATAGTACAAAGGAATAATTATAAAAAAGCACTCAACTATGGACAAACTATGATAAAAGTTTATCGGAAAAATATTAATACGCTATTACGTAGGTATGTATAATAAAAATGTTAAATGGTTTTTTTTCTGTCTTTTCCTGTTACAAATGTCACCACCAATTGAATATTTGGTGGAATGTTCCTCATCAATGTGGTGGTCATTTGTAACAGGGATTAACACTATTCTATTCGTCAGTGAAAATTACTGAAATTTTGTTGTGTTACAAAGCTACAAAAGTGTAGAATTGACCGTTTAAGCTTCTCTGTTGTATTTCTTATAGACGAAATAGAGAAAAGGAAACGGATCGTCGTGTTTTATTACAGCTACTGAAACTACTGAACTTACTCGCAAACTAAAGTCAATATTACCCGTAAACAGGTTCTTAGGCACTATTATACCCATAATATAACAACAAAATTGTGGCTAATGCAGCTGCTCAGACTTGTGCTGAACACGACGGAAACCCCACGTGAACGTAACCCACCGCCATTATGGTACAATCATATTGCTTTCAGGAAGCATGGCGGTAGGTACGGTCAAATAGGGGCTTTTAATTGAATTTTTTAAGTCTTGTAAGACCGGAAAGCCTTTAGTATAGACTCGAATTTGAAGAATAATAATTGTATGCGCTCCGTGCGGATTTTTTTGATCAAAAAAAGGTCGGAGTGGAATGCGGACCGTGCTACTAACGTATGAACTAAACGTTTTAAATAAAACTGAAATAGTATTGCTTGAATGACGTAATTGTTGCTACAAAAATTGGCAAATAAAAGTCTGTTCCAAGTATTTTTACAGCCATCTCGAAACTGTCCCTTATGGCTTGAAACGTGGAACCATAGAATCGTCTTCAAATTTTACGTTTTAGGAAAACTTTTACCATGTGTTTGGTAGTTATACTATTGACTGTTAACTCCAAAGAGTAGCAGAAATGAAACTTGTATTATTAAGTAGAAAATACAAAGGTTTCGATTTTTATTTTATGTCTTCTTTAGAGCTATGTTACAAAAACCGAATTGACTAATTACAAATCTGAGCAATGTACACATTATTTATATCTCAGGGATTTACTTTCTACTGTTTGTCTTCATTTCGCCTTGTTCGTTATACGGGTTCATCTTGTAGTTGTTTCAGATATAAGTCACTGGTAAATCAGTACAACATCGGCAATTTCCACATATCTATAGAAGTTTTATTACCGTTCTTCTCCCAATACCTTTTTCTTAGGGGTGAATTATGATTGGCAATATATAACTTGCAGGATTAATGTTGAAATCTTTTTCCACAAACAGAGAAATATTTGTGGTAAAAGGCTTCATCTTGCCGTTGCGGTTTTTCTCCCTTCAACGAAAATTTTGATTTATTTAATAAGAAGCCCACCAGTTAAGTAAAGTTACTTCGTCAAGGTACCTGTGAATAAGCTTACAGATTATACCGTAAGCGCATGATTAAATGGGTAGCTACGACCAGAGTTCTTCGGTTCTGCTTTCAGAAGAAAGCAATTTCATTTAAAAAGTTTCTGGTTTCGTTGCTATTAATCGTGTGGCATAATGGCGTAAGTTTTTGAAAAAATAATTGGGTTTTTATAATATCTAGACAACGTTACGATGTATTTCATTAAAATGTATTGTTAACTTGCTTTTAAGTAAGATTCATGTTTTGATGGAGAAAGGGCCTAAGTTCTCCAGTGCCTTATTACAAATATTATTGCTCTTGGCAAAAACTTGTAAGATTTAGAGTTTTTCCAAATAGATATTTACTACCTGAGATATAACTCATAACTTCATTTAGTTCATGTTAGTAACACGACCGCAATTGACGAGCATCTTATTCTATTTTGTTTTTTTCTTTTTATTTGAAAATGGTTCTAAGCTTTTCATTACATTCTTATTTTATACAGAGTGGCAGAGAAAGCAGGATGTCTTTAAAAATTCTAATTTCGTTCGCTTTTCGAATTTTTAAACTACTCACCTACTCACTTACACTTATCAATAGTACCATTTGAAAACATCCTCCTTTCTCCTATTAAATCACCTTCCTGACATTAATATGGGTTGCTGCGCTGTGGAGGCTACCCGTAATATAATTACTTAATCTGCCTATGTTTGCGGGCTTTTTGGGGGGTCTGGACGGAAATGCTAGGTCGGCGTTCGAAAATCTTCTTGACCATTTCGTACGCCGAGCGGCTTTTCGCGTTTGAGATTTTGCAGCGGCCAGAAAATACGGTTCGACTTTTTTTGATATTGTGTGAAATAAATGGATTAACTACTATCCGATACCGGGTGGCCGATTTTATTTCTAGTCGTCATTTTTTCGTTAATAGGAAAAAATCACGGCTGGAAAGTAATCATCGCAAGTCGCGCCCAGCACGTTTGACTTTTAGGCTGGTAAACGTTCCGAATGGTTGCCTTTTGTGTGTGTGTGTGTGTTATTTGCCTATTCCGAATGTACCTTGGATCGAAATCTTTCCTTCGACTGAAATAAATATATGTACCCTTTTCGATTTTAATTAATTTTTTCCTAAATAAAATTTAATATAAAACGCGCTCTTCTCTGGTAACATTCTTGCACTTTGGCACACATCATAAACCTTTACAAATAATTTAAAAAATTCATTTTATACATAAAAAATCTAATAAATATATCCATTTTTTTCACAATTTTTAAAAATAGCGACCCCGCTATACTTTTTAACGTTTTTTTCCTAACAAAAAAATATCCTCCCCAACAAACAATTTTTTTTTATCAAAAATATTAATTTTTACATCTTGCTCCAGCCCTATAAACCTATAGGCCAGAGAGCGGACCCTCAAATCGGGTCCAATCCCTCTCGATTCTTGTTTTTGTACTATTAGGGATGCGGCGTGTCTTGACGCAAGACATCCAGCCGCCCTGTAAGGCCATACCGCCTTACATTCCACGCGTGGTAGTAGAATAAGAAATAATGGGAGATTAGAAGTTGTTAGGGGCGTTCCGTACGTACATATACAGTGCGTTTTTTTTTTTTTTAATATTGTACTGTTTGCTTGCCTCATAACCTTTGCGTCACTTTGTAACAAGTATCAATATCCTGCTGATAGTTGCATGAAACGCAGTGCTCTTAGCGCTCCTTGCAACTTCAAGCCATGGACAATAAATAACGAAACTTGGCCTTTGTCAAGAAATAATTTTAGAGTTGACAAAGTTAATACGACACTTCTTCACATGCTCAAAGCGAAGCGGCAAAAGTTTCAGGATACAGAAAAAGCAAAAGTTTTGAAGTAAAAAAACTGTTTTGGTTTGTTTTAATTTCAGGCCGATGGCCTAAAGAAGTCCTAACTTGAATCGAAAGTTCGGTCAAAATAATCGACATAAAGATGTATCATGATTACAGGCAGGTATGGCAAAGGGATGGATTAAGATTAGCAGTCAAATTCCTCTATCAGGGTTTTGATCAACCAACCTGTGATTCGTCAGAAAATCATCAAAAATTAGGCCTCACCTGCACCATTTTAAGTACCAACGCCTTTTTCCAAATCGTAGAGTACAATACACCAATTTCTCTCAACTACCTCACAGTAATATGTGTACAGAACTCAAACCCCAAGTCCTATTTTTTTCCTATCCCACTACGCCTGGTAAGTCGTTTTCGCAACAATACTCTAGACCGGGAGCTCCTGGTCTACCTGCTGGCGGTCAGACCCTGGCTGCTCCGAATAATAAAAACACAGCAATAATAATAAGAATAATTTAGGAAGCAGCCGCGATCTCAGCGTCTCAATAAATCAAAGACAATAATTATTGATTTAACAATCACTTAACAATAAAATTAACGTAATAACTTTGTCTTTAGTAAGCATTCACACGCCCTCGTCCGAACACGCGCGCATATTTGTCGCAGTCCACGTTCGAACGCACTTCCTTTTAAAAAAAAAGCTAAAGAATAAAATCGACATTCATACATACGTAACAGCCGCGAAGCCGCGGGTAGCGAACGGGGTCCACGCCGCCTGATGAGGGGAGCCGGATCCGCCCGAGGAGCCTGCGCACTTCCAGGAACTTTGGCGTTATTCTTGTTGTTGTTGCTGTCAATCCGGTAGAGGTGAATCTTTGGTAGTGAGTCGTTTATTGTTTGATTTTTGGGTCGGTGGTGGAAACGAAAAACAAACGGAAATTTTTCTATGGCTTATTTAACGTTAACACATTATTTTGATTTGCTGATGAGGTAGATTGTGACGTAGGCACGCAGTTGACATACCGTTAATAACACATACTCTATAGAGTTCTCCAAACTTTCCACTTAACACTAAACCCGGAACGAACCGCGCCAGTGGACCGTCTCGAGATTGTCCAAAAAACTACAGACAAAAAGGTATGCGACACCTGTGCGCATGCGCAAGGCAGTGAATGTTGATTGGTTGCCGGATTCACTGTTGTTCGGGAGTTTCGCTTTCCGGCTGTTGCTGCGACTGACTCGGCTCTTTCGGCTGACGACCCTGACGCCGTCCGGCTGGGGGCGCCGTTGACTGCAGGACCATGGCTCGAATTCGACGCTGTGCCGACTAAAAGAATTAATTTTAAATAATTAGTATACATATTATAAGGGGTGTTCATTTGAAAACGTCATCTAGTTGCCTGTAAAATCTCAAAAGGGATGAAAAAACAAAAGTTCATTACTTTGGTCATGTCATCCTTTTCTATCAAAAATTAATATCCTTCTAGATGACGTTTTTTTAATGAACACGGGATATATTACATATTCTATATCCAATATGAGACAATAATTGCATTTATCCCGTACCTACCAGTTTATTATTGTGTTTTTATTGCTTTGTTACCAAATAAATAAACGTGAAGTTTATGTTCGCGCGGGCGTAAAGTAAATACATTTTAGGAGTTTTTAATAATATTTTTTTTGGTAAAACAGTAACATAAACTGGGGGGTTATAAAAGTTGGTATGCACCACGGGCATTAGCATACTGTTACGGGACACGGGTTCCAATAATTTATCGTCAATTAACTGCACACTTTTATTTACTTTTAACTATTAAAACACGATTAAAACATAATTATCTCTACTAACAATTCGTAGTGTTCGCTGGTCGCTTATTTACTACACTGCACTATATATTCGATCCCATCTCGCTCATATACCCGGCCTGAACACACCCTCGTACTTTCGAGAATGGAGGCGCCTGTTCCAGGTTCTCTTTTATTCTAGACGGGTTCCCGGGGTCGCGGTCTCCGACGTTCGGGCGTTCGGGCGTAACATTGCCCCCCCTCTTAGCTCTGATCGTCCCAATAAGAGAAATCTCCACGACTGTAAGTCTTTAATCGTTAAAGATGAACCACTTTCATCTTTGCTCTAGGGGTACGTTGGATCCGTGGATACCATGTCGTTGATTCATTTGATGACTGTATATGGACCCTCTCAACTTGGAGACAACTTGGGAGACTTTCCTTTCTTCCTCTGTGGATTATACAACCACACCAAGTCACATGCCTTAAATCCTGCAGAATTCGCCCCTTAGGTCAATTTTTTTTTCGTTTTCTTTTTTATTATTTTTTTATTAAAGATTCTTCCTATCTCAAGAACTGGTCTTTGTTTCCACGTACTGAAGACTCTCGCAGTTTATGGGCCCAGATCAATGACCTAGGAGATATGGACAGAGCCAACAAATGCCGATATTTGTCTAAAAATGCTCCTCTTTTTTGGCCGAACATCCACCATTTTTAAGGTTCCCCGGACCGGATATTGATTGTCGATTGTTTTTGATTTTTGTTAGGTTAGTTTTGCGTTTTTCCAATGCGATGATTACCGCATGATAAGTTTGATGTCACACGTACTAAAAACGTTCCTGAGGGTTATACACACCCGCATATTCAAGAAATGGAAATAGCAAGTCGACAATACTCAATTCGGCCTCAGAGTCGGATTAGAAACGCGCGAGGCTCTATTCTCGCTTAACGTACTTACACAGAGAGCACGCGACATGAACGTAGAAATATACGCCTGCTTCATAGACTACCACAAAGCTTTTGACTGCGTGCAACATCAAAAACTAGCAGAAATAGTCAGAAAAACAGGTGTAGAGGAGGGTGATTTACGATCATTACAAAACTCTACTGGCATCAGACAGGGACTCAAGGTAAGAGTAGTGAACAAAATGTCGGAGGAGATAGCCATAAGAAAAGAAGTTCGACAAGGATGCATATTATCCCCGCCGCTCTTTAGTCTGCACTCGGAACACATTTTCGCGGAATCTCTTGAAAACACTAGCGCTGGGATCGAAATCAATGGCAAAACAATTAGTAACATGCTAACGATACAATCGTTATTGCGAGCAGCCTGCCTTAACTCCAGCAACTTGTGGATGTCATTGTTGAGTACAGCAAGCTTTATGGACTGCATATAAATATCCCCAAAACGGAACTTATGGTTTCATCCTTCAGATATCTAGGAGCACTTGTTTGTGATAGTTGCGATTCGACGAAAGAGATACTATCAAGAATCGAACAGGCCAAGAGGACGATTATCGACATGAAAAACTTTTTTATTAGGCGTGACATAGACTTGGGTCTTAGAATCCGAATACTATGCTGCTAGGTGTTCTCTATCCTCCTGTACGGCTGTGAAACCTGGACCCTCAATTCCTCGCTAGAAAAACGCGTTGAAGCTTTCGAAATGTATCTTTATAGGAGAATATTAGTAATATTACGCATATCCTGGATCGAAAGGGTAAGAAACACCAAGGTTCTTAATAGAATGCAGAAAAACAAGGACTGACGCTAACGATCAAAGAGCGCAAACTAAGGTATATTGGACATATAATGAGAGGAGATAGATATGAGATAATTCGGTTGAACATCGAGGGAAAGATTCGGGGAAAGAGATCAATAGGGTTTGAAATTAGATATCTCCAAGTCAACAGTCTCAAGTTTATTGTAGTTGTACGGCTACATGTTTCGCCTTAAAAGGCATCATCAGGCCTAAAATATAATTACAAAACAATTGCAACGAAAGAACAACCAGAATTAAACTCACCGCAATCAAAACACACGTTAAAATAGTTAAAAACTCTAAAACACGTTCACATATTACAAACCGGCTAGAAGACTAACAGTGGCAAACAAATGAAGGTCGTTCGTCGAGCAAAGTACGAGTACGCCGGTGGGGGCAGGGACGCTGATACGCAAATCATTTTAGATTATTAAAAATCAAAGTCGGTTCGAAATTGAAGACGTCATTGATGCACTCCAGTATGGGACTCTTTTTTGCTTTAGTTATTTCCATTTTTTCTAAAAGGTTAAGCTTATTCGACTTTTCACATTCATGAAGGATTTTGAGATTACCCGGAATTGAGGTTTTATGGCGATTATCCAACATGTGATTTGCAAAAGTCGACCTAGTGTTGGAGATCAGAATCCTTATACCTATTATAAAGCTTGAGGTGTTCGCTAGCTCTAGTCATGAATCTTCTGCCAGTCTGGCCTATATAAACTGCCGGGCAATTACCACAATGCAGAGCATACACTCCCGACTTCATAAGTTTGTCTGTAGGGTCCTTGTTTTTAACGATCTGTTTCTTTAGAGTATTATCCGTTCTGAATGCAATATTGACATCAAAAGGTTTAAAAAATCTAGCCAAACCCACAGAGATATTACCCAAATAGGACAAGGTTCTAAAACTTCTGCCCTTGCTAGAATTGTCATGTAACACATTGAGTGTTAATTTAAATTTGTTAAGAAATCTAAAATAAAGCCTGTTGAGTGTCTTAACTGGGAAGCCGTTGACCATTGCTATGTGTTTAATGGTGTCAACTTCCCTATTGAAAGCCGCCCTTGATAAGGAAATTAAATACTCTGTGAAAAAATGAATTGAAAGCTGCCCATTTGTGGTTGTTCCTTGGGGAGAATTCGACGCGAATTGGATTACGTTGTCCGTGGTCGTGTGTTTTCTGTAAATGTCTATTTCAATTCTGTTGTCCACATTAGTCAGCAATAGGTCCAGGAAAGGCAGCTGCCCGTCAACCTCAACTTCTGAGGTGAAATTCAAATCCACATGCAGCGAGTTCACAGATTCCAAAAAGGAAGCGAACTGTTCATCGGTCCCGTCCCAAATCAGCAAAATGTCGTCTACGTATGTTTTATAAAAGATAATTCTGTCAGAAAAATCGCCCTTGAACAAGTTGCTCTCCAAGTTCATCATAAAAGTTTCACTCAGTAACGGCGAAAGGCAAGAACCCATTGCCAGTCCAGTAGTTTGTCTGTAAAAGTTGTCATTAAACTTAAAAAAGTTTTGATCCAAAACAGTCTGCAACAACTTAAGCAAATCGTTAACCAAAAACCTTTCCACACCCTTGTCGATCAACAATCCTCTAACCAAGTCAACGCATTCGCCCGGGGGGATACTAGGAAATAAGTTCTTTACATCAAGCGAAAACAGTTTGGCGTTCGGTGGGACATAAACGTCTTTTATTTGAGAGGCAAATTCAATGGAGTTTCTAATCGAATGTGGGTTCCGAAACTCAGTTATGTCCCTTAAGATGGAGTTTAGCCAGGACGAAAGTCGATAAACCGGTGAATTGACAAACGACACCACGGGTCTAATGGGTATTCCCTCTTTGTGGACTTTAGGAAGACCGTACAGGAGCGGTGTACGGGGGTTCATGGGGTACAGTCTGTTCTTCGTCATGTTATAAAATGCCAAAGTCACGGAAGTATCATCGAGAACTGTTTTTAGTCTGTTGAAAAATGTAATTGTAGGGTCTTTATTAATCCTTTGAAAGCTAGCATCTTGTAAAAAATCGTCAACTTTGAAGATATATTCACCTTTATCCATTATTACCAAACAAGAGCCCTTATCAGCCTTTGTAGCCAATAGGTTGTTAGACTCCATTTTACTCTTCAATGAAGACAAATCCCCTTTATTGTAGTTCTGCTTTTGCACTGGGAAATCAGAGTTCAGATATGTTATTATCCGAGCTCTGAGAATATTTGGATTTTCTATGTTTGGGGTGGTTTCTATAACGTTTTCAGACTCAATTGCGAGTATCTCCTTTTGTTTCCTGCTAATGTTATGTGTGGAGTTATATTTTAAGTTCAAGTTAAGAAGTTTACTTTCCCTCGGAGTGAAATTAACGTCACTCAAATTAAGAAATCTATTATTAAACCGGAAAACAGCGGCACTTGTCCCTGGGCCAGCGTCTCGTTCACTCTCACACTTCCTTCCCTAAGGCCACTATCTAAAATGTTAAATTCTATGTAAGACAATATATTATTCAATGTCAGAAACAAAAACTTCAATTTGGAGTTAACGGGGTCTAACCCCTGGAATGGTGTTTAATCTCCTCCTTTAGCCATCGCACCTTTGCGAGTTCTATGGCAGTAGACGCCGAACTCGAAGTTGAGTTGCTCTTCAGCAGAATGAACCTTGGAGTCACCCTGTGTCGCAAGCATGATTGCAGAAACCAAATCTTGAGTAGTAAATTCTTGCGTGCAAAGATGTTCTTTTTGTAGTAATGGACCAACTTAGCCTGACTGGCATTTGTAAAATCGTAGAAAAAATCCATTTTTTTAAAAAAATCTAAAATGATTTGCGTATCAGCGTCCCTGCCCCCACCGGCGTACTCGTACTTTGCTCGACGAACGATCTTCATTTGTTTGCCACTGTTAGTCTTCTAGCCTGTTTGTAATATGTGAACGTGTTTTAGAGTTTTTAACTATTTTAACGTGTGTTGTGATTGTGGTGAGTTTAATTCTGGTTGTTTTTGCGTTGCAATTGTTTCATAATTATATTTTAGGCCTGATGATGCCTTTTTAGGCGAAACATGTAGCCGTACAACTACAATAAACTTGAGACTGTTGACTTGGAGATATCTAATTTCAAACCTGAATTTCTACCAGTCTCTTAGAGAAAAAAATGGATTTTTTCTAAGATCAATAGGGAGAAGACAGAATTCCTGGCTCAAGGACCTACGCCGATGGCTCAGTCAAACATTATCCGAAATCTTCAGAGCAGCTGTGTCACGTGTAATTATTGCCAGTTGGATCGCCAACCTTCGAAGGAAGACGGCGCAATGAGAAGAAGAAGAGTTTAGTTTTAGGAAGCTTTGGAGATAATCAGCTAAGAGCTAAGAGCCCTAACGCTCTAGCTAAGAGGTGGTTATGAGTGCGATATTCCATTGGACTGAGAATAAGAAGTAATAAAAATATTGAGTGTCAATTGTTTTGCAATAATAAGAGCCGCTTTCCAGCTGTAATAAAGGTTTGAGCGTTTTTTCGTAGTTGTCAAAAGTATTTCAAACACCAAAATATCGGTAGGTACTCGAAGGGCAAGGGGGGCGGAAGATTGGAACGCTTCAAGTGCATAAAGTACCAAGATGCTGGAAATTTAGAAAAACGAACTTCACGCTTCGGAATTGCTCCGAGCTACTCCCATGGCAAGATGGAAAGCGGCTATGACGTAAGACTTCATGACGTCAACGAGACATCACTTCTGACAGATATCGCGTCAATTTTTAAGGTTCCCACTGCTAAAAACTTTTGAATACTGTTATATAACTTTGTTGGCCAACCTTACATAACTGGAAATTAACCGTGACTTATAGTGTTCACTACTCTTCCGTGACTCTTATAAATATTGCCTATAAAGGTGTTCGTAAAGTAATGGTTTAGTTGTGTATATTTGCGTACGTTTGACAAATGACAGTAGGAGGATACAAAAGTTTGCTTTCTCTTTTGCACATTGAACTTTTAAATAGCAACCGTCTCATTTTTATTTTCGTCAGAGTAATTGGTTACCACAACGTTGCCTTGCGTTATCATTTTACTGTTCCTCATTCTCGAGTCTTCCTAAATTCTATGCCTGAATGGCGTGCTGTTTTTATCGGGTATTATAGTAACGATATTTAACTGGTGGTTAGTTTTGCGATTCCATGCATGAAAATTTTCCTGCAATCCAAGTTTTACTGTGAATATATGCGAGATACTTCAGTACAACTCACGGGCCTTAAATATATATAAGTTTAGGATTATTTATATGAGTTTTATTTGAGCCGGGCCTAATCAGTGTCAGTCAAAACGCCTACCCAATCAGGTAAAAGACAAATTTATTGCATGAAAGGTGTTCCTTTTAACTTAAAAGTCATTAAATAACCTTCTTATACAATATGAAATCCAGTTTGTATTTGTTTAATGACGAAGACCAAATCTTTTCCGGATTTTAAAATTATTAATACGGAAACATGGCGGACTAAACGTGACAACCTTTATAAACTATTTGAGTCCACAACATCACCTTTGGTAAAATAGTGTCTACTATAAAACCGTTATATAACATGCTCCTTTCGACATTGGTATATGATAGGCTCTGTCTAATGTCTCGTATGACGAATAGATTTGATGATTTGACTTATTCTATTTTTTTGGTTTAGAAAGTTTACATAGCAATGCTTAATTAATTAAAATACAGTGAAAATGGAGATATTAGAGACAAAGACAAAACTGTATAACACCGTCGAATCGAAAAAGTTGGCGGCGGTGCTATCGAAAACGTTATTTTAACGCGGTTATAGCCCAGTAGCCACTCCTAAATTGTCATTTGTCATTCCTAACCTCATTCTTATCGAATTTTGATTGAAATGAAATTACGACAATAATTACGTTATGCCAGATTTATACCTCCAAATTAAGAATTAAACTAAGTTTCATTTACACTAGATTAACACTTGTCAGGGGGGCATGATCAACCAAAAATGGGACCCAGATCAAGAAATAAAATGCAGAATTGAGCAAGCTCGAACAACGTTTATAAAACTGAAAAAAATTCTGACAGACAAAAACCTGAATCTCAATCTCAGATATAGAATGGTAAAATGCTACGTCTGGTCCGTTCTCTTGTACGGAGTCGAGGCATGGACGTTGAAGACAACAATTATAAATAGGATCGAGGCCTTCGAGATGTGGACCCTGCGACGGATGCAGAGGGTGTCGTGGGTTGAACATGTAACGAATGAGGACATTCTGAGAAGAGCTGGTTTGATGGACCGTGAACTTTTCGAAAACATCAAAAGAAGAAAAACTGGCTACCTTGGACATGTACTGCGCGGAGAACGCTATCATTTCCAGCGCCTTATACTCCAGGGTAAAATAGAGGGAGGAAAAAGAGGAGTGGGTAGGAGAAAACTGTCCTGGCTGCGAAACATACGACAGTGGACAGGAATACAGGACTTCCAGACACTGCAAAATGCTGCAATTAATAGAATCATATGATGAGTGAAAGGATGAACGCCTACGCAGGAATCTGCATGGCACTTGAAGAAGAAGAACACTTGTCAAAGTTAAATGTCAACTTTTAATTCGACCCGTTTATACTTCCATTTAATAATTAATAATGAAAGTCTAAACAGATCTACCTAAAGGTGCACATTTAACTTTGACAAGTGTTAATTTAGTTTAAATAAAAATTAGTTTATTTCTTAATTTAGAGGTATAAACTAAGCATAAACTCTGTGGAAATAAAAAATAAAGTTACTGTCTCGGGCCAATTTCTTTTATCAAAACTGCTTTAGGAGTTTCTAGAAGGGAAACATTTATAATTTCCATTAGCTGTTTTATCGCTCGCAGTGTGATATTAAAATGTACAACCCATTTTTTAAACTTAGTACGAATCAGTTAATTTTTTCTACATTCATCATTATTGTCCTCTTCAGTTTTATCGTCAATAAATTCATTCACCCAAATACTTATTCTGCATTCGTCTTCATTTAAGGCACAAAACCCTGGCGAAAAATGAAGTGAAGAATTATTGATATCCTGATTAAAAATTAGTTGCTTATCATCAGAACATGACATAGGTTCATCAGAGTATGCTTTTAAGTGTGATGCTTCATCTTTACACAAATCGACAACACTTATTATTGTTGATTCCACTAAGCTGACTGAACTTGATATAATTTCACGAAATTTTATTGAAGTTTTTCTGTTGAAAGCCCTATTTCGTTTCACTTTTCGCCATTCGCTCATTCTGCTATCGTGCCTATATAAACAAATTTTTAGAACAAACGTATGAAAAAGTTAACAAAGAAATCACGTCGACGTATTGTATAAACATGTTTTTGGTTAATTACAACAAATTCATTCTTTTGGCGGGAAAATGTAGGTTTAAAAATGGGGTTATTGGTAACCACAATGTAACTTAAGGATATATAAAGATGATTTATTGGTCTTCTTATCACAAAAGTTTTATAAGCATCCTTCCATCACCTTCAAACTTACAATTTTTATAAAAGTAACGTATTCACCTACTATATATCTCGAGGTTACAGTTAGGTGATGGAGCGCTTTATATAAATCCGCTATATAACTTTTGGTAACCACCCGTTGGAGTTTTATAAGGAAGTATCTGAAATATTTTCATCACTTTCTTATAACCCTGTGAGTTGTGGTGTTGTACTAACACTTTTATAAACTTCAAGTGTCCGTTGGTAATCTTATAAATCCTTTATGGGCGCTTTTTGTTCCATACACACCCTTATATACTCGTTATAAAACTTATAAGCCTTTAAGACAATGCAAAATGTTTATTGGGTGGTAATAACTAGATATTATGTTTTGCCAAAACGCGAAGAAGGTGACATAATAATTTCTTAAGAAATTTTTGATGGAAGATAACAAAAAGCAGAAAGTTAAAGAAAAAGACGGACATAAGCCAACGCTTTTTCTCTTTCAACTGCCATGGTTGTGGTGTTGTGGATCATAAAACATAAAAAGTATAAGTGCAATAAGAATCCAAGTAGAGGTACACATCAACAATTTAAACCAGCTTACAAGGCAGATATTGAGATCCATCCTATCACAAAACCTGGTCTTAGTTTCTACGTACTGAAAACTCCCATAAATAATGAATATTATTCACGTTCTGGCACTTGTTCAGTTCAAAGGGTGTAACAATGTTCTGCTATGTGTTTACAATGTGACATATGATGATAGAAAGTACAGTCTTCGACAAAAACGTTTGCATAAATAGATAGACCGAAATCGATAACCTCCAATTTGGTATCGACCAACCGTAGTGAGAGTAACACATACGTTACTTTAACTGTCAATTGCAGATTCATTTCAGGTGAGTATGAATGACCAAATTGTTAGTAAAGCAATTATGCCTAACAAAAAGGTAGGTACTAACCTGCACACTAAAGAACGGTCCAATGATGTGGACTGTGGTTTCGTCTTCCTGCGGCGCGGCTCCTTGTTCAGGCAGCTTTATTACGCTGCCTGTGACGCGTTGCAGCTCGCGTACATTTTGGCCACCCTTTCCGATTATACGGCCCACCTGCGCACTTGGAACCAAGATTTCGACGGTGAGGCGGACATCATCGGCGCCTGCTACGAAACCCTCTTCGCGCATCTTTTCGAATATCAGATACTGAGCCTACAAAATATTGACGGACGTATTAAAGTCTTAAACTTTGATAAAGTTAGAATCTCAAAATAAAATCACATGTGTTTAGCGTCCTTTGTTTACTAATGTGAACGTTTGGATAGCAGGTGTAGGACAAGAAAAGAAAGCTACTTTAGGGGTTTTTCAATCAGAGAAAGCTAGGTTTTTCATGACAACCTTCTCTGATTGAAAAAGCCCCGAGGAAGACCTTATTTAAAGATCGAAACTTTGGCGATTTCTAAAAAGTGATGCAGCTTTCTTTTCTTGTCCTACACCTGCTATCCAAACGTTCACATCGAAAAATAAATAAAAATAAGAAATAAAAACATTATCATGTAGGGAATAAAATCTCCTTTTAAACAAGGTATAAACACAACCCTCATTCTAAATGAAAGAGGAATGAAGATTAAAGACTGTAAGTTGTACACTGAAAGACGTACCACTCAATATCAAAGTACCACTCAATATAAAAAATCTTAAACAATTTCTGCTAGTAATGTCATTGGCTGATTTCGACCTGAATTGGTTACGGGCGAAAACTTACTGGCGCCATATAAAAACTTCTTCAGAAAGATAACTTTTCGTAGAGAATTAACAGGCCAGTCGACGATTTAAACACATCACAAATCATAAATTAAATAAATGGCCTAGAGTAATTTTAGTGTAACCTGATGCAACATTACCTTCCATTGGGCCTCAGGAGTGCCGACTACAGTCACACGTCTTTCGGTTGGTGGTTCTTGTGCTGCTTTGGTCTCATCCAAAGGGGCAATTTTAACGGACGCTCCTGAGAAACGGATGATGTTTCTGATGTGCGAACCCTGCAAGTCAGAAGGACGCATTAGAAACTACATAAGGTGAAGAAGTGACATAATTTGAAAAATCCACTTGACCTAATGGCGTCTTCGGATAGTCGCTCTAGACCGCTGCGAGACTATTCACATCCTTGCATTCTTATTAAGGAAACAATAGATGAGAATACTCTCAGAACACCCGAAAACCGCTGTAATGAATGTAGGGCGAATTCCAAAATTCACCGAGTCTTCTACCGGTCAAGCTGGTCATGTGATGGTCATCTAGCAATTTAATGGATTAAGCAGGTGACTGATCTACCCGGTAGATGATCTGGTGAGTTTTGGAATTCGCCCATATTTGAAAAACTATTTAATCATTTGAAATGTGTGCGCAATGAACCAAATTGACATTGAATTCAAGCTGACACATTGGCTGACGGGGCTGGCAAATAAAAATACAACAGGGGGATTATTCCCCTCTCACATTCTTTATGAGAAAACAAAGGACGCCACTTTCTTTACCGGAAAAGCGGAATTGAATAACCAAAGAAGTACGTTTAGGGTTATTTTTTCAAGGTTGGAATTGCCCAACAAGATTATACTGTTGTTGCTTGTTGTTATAGGTATAACGTATATAACGCTGTTGTATAACGTATACCCCTTGTTTTTTATTGGCCAATAATTGGACAAAATAGTTAATTTCTATTTATTAAGGGTCATGTTACATCAAAAATATTGACTTGCACCGTACTACCGTTCTATTAATTAAACTTAATACAATTTTCTGTTGCATGGAGACACATTTCCGACCTAAACATAGGTAGACATTTAAGCAATCAGAGTTAATCGAAATCAGGGATTTACCTCTGTTTTTGAAGAATGGAGAACGTTTCTACTATTTATTTAGTCTTCATCAGCGCCTCATTATACTGTATCACAAGCGATTCTGGTAGACCGAGCGAGAATTACGTTGAAATAAAAGCGCATTAGAGACCAAACCTATAATTTAATTATGACGGTGGATTATCAAATGTCAGGTGGAACTCAAGCAAAAATGTTCTTCAGATTATTAAAGCCAGAATTTTCTTCGAAAAATATGCAATTTATAATTCTAGTGAATCTGTTCACTCTTGAAAATATAAATTTCAGTTCAAAACACAAATTATATTTCTGAACTCAACTTTTTGCCGGGACAAATTTATGAAAAAAAAATTACCTTTGTTCCAATGATGGCACCGACGGCATTATTAGGAATGTACAAGTATGTCGACTCCTGGACTTCCCCGCCTTGGCTTTGCCCGCTTCCGGTTTGCGCGTACATCCCGGGATAGGGGGCCTGCCCCGCGTAAATACCTCGCGAACCATAACCAATACCCGCTGTTGCCATCATTGCCATAGGATGTAAACCTAAACAAAATGACGCTTGATTAACATATGATGCGCATTGAGCATTGACTGAGTCTTTTTTACCCGGAAACATCATGGTTTGAGGAGCCATCGCTTGCAAATCGTTCTCGTAGCTCTGCCTCAGTTTGGCGCTAATTTGAGCCTCCGCTTTGCTCATATTTTCTATTGAACCCTTAACAGTGATTATCCGTTCCAGGTTGAAAGAATTAATGTCATTTATACTAGATACGGTTATCTTTGTGTCGGTCTCCTGCATTATTCTCTTGATCGTGTTTCCCCCTTTGCCGATGATCCGACCAATTAAGTTGTTATGAGCAAGGATTTTCAAGCAGATTTCGCTACGGAATTAAATCCTGTTTCATTTATTTTTCTCCCAAGCACGAAACAAACTTAAATAATTGTTTTTGTGTGGAACACTTACCCTTTATTTGTATTGTTAGCCTCTTGTTGCATGACTTCTAATATTTTCTTGCAGGCGTTTGTGCAATTTTCGGGGTTACCGTAAATCGTAATCGCCTTCTCCAACGAACCGACATTGTCTTTTCTGTGAACGTCCACTCGAGCCCTCGTTTGTTGCGTTATTTGCCTAATAGTTGAACCCTGTCTTCCAATTATAGCTCCTACCTAAGAAAAAAGTGTTTACTACTATTTTTTTGTAAGAAATTTTGTTTGTTATTGCATTAGTGGACTATGGACTATAAAAAAGTTCACCTGCCTGAACTGAGTCTTCATTATACAGGGAAACTGCATCGATCGCTTACCGAGAAACCAGAAGAAAACCTGAAAGATCAGGGAACCTACAACTAAAATATTTTCGAGTCGTGGCAATTCTTCATACCGAAAGGGAACGCCGTCGTTACGTGGTTACTAAAACTTTAATGGTTTAGGCGTTAAAGGCACATTTTCTCGAAAAAAAGAACCAAAAATGAATCGTAAAAAATCCGGTGTAACCAAAACTGCCAAGACCATCACAAAATTTTAGTTTTATGTCTTCCAACGACCTTATAATCATACAATTTTCAATTTTTTTCTAATTGTAGTTTATTTAAAAACGATCGACACAGTTTATATAAGGAGGAGGGGGGGGGGGGGGTTATTTCGTCACAAATTTGGAGACTTTAAGAGCGTATTTCTAAAGTAAAAAAACGTAATATTTTGGCATAAAAATGACCCCCTCTCACCTGTGGAGAGCTACCTATCTGGCGACAATTGCGAACTTTGTGGAAGAACGAAAAATTAGTCTAAATAGTAGGCTCACTCTCCAAAAAAAAACTGCATTATAGATATAACAATAATTATTGTGGTCTAAACATCATATGTAAAAAAACAACTAAGAAGGTAGAGAAATGTAATAAAAATAGCGTGCATACCATATCACTTTGTACAAGAATTCTGAGAGGAAAGTCGGCTTGACGGCCCTGTCCGGGAGCACCCCCGAACGGGGCCCCTAAACCCCGAGGACCTCGTCTCGACCGTTTCTCTACGGCCAACTCAACTTTGATGATTTTTCCCTCGATCTCCTCTCCATTCAGCTGGGATGCAGCCCTAATGTGAAAAGAAAAATTAGTTTCACTTCCACCTTCAGCAAAAATATATAAAAATTATGCATTAGGGCTATAACTACTCCACTTGTGTCCATCATAGGCGATTTCGGTTGTGTGCATGTCGCCTCTAGAGCACTTTGAGAGTATTCTCATCTTTTGTTTCTCAATAAGAATGAAAGGATGGAAATACAATGAAGAGTCCTCTAGACAAGCCATTTTGTTGCCCTATATCGATAGAGCTCGAAAGGCTGATTTCAAAGATAGTCATCTCTCTTATTATGCAACGCACATCACTTGTTTTGAATATAGAGGGTGGCAAAATTAGTGAACAAATTTTGCCACCCTCTATACTTTCTAATTCGGCCACGAGAGGACGCCAAATCCGTTTTTAGAACATTTTTTAGTTTCAAATGTACCGGGTCCCCAAGATCCGGATAAAAAAGCTGATCCCCATGAATTTGAGAGCTCTGTCACGTAAACTGTCTATTTAAACAGCGTCAACACTCAGGCCGCCGTCACATACAGCGGAACAGAACGGAGCAGAAATGTCAATAACGCCATTACACATGTCAAATTACGCTCCGTTCCGCTTTTAACCAAATTCCGCTGTATGTGACGGCGCATGTCGGCGCATATCACCCTTCGACGTCAGCGTTTTCAAATGTCGTCTCTACAGCACTTTGAGAGTATACTCATCCTTTGTTTTCTCAATAAGGATGCAAGGACGGAAATACAATCAGAGCCATCTAGAGAAGCCATTTTGTTACCCTACACGAGAGGACGTCAAATCCGTATTTAGAAATATTTTTAGTTTCATATGTACCGGGTCCCCAAGATCCGGATAAAAAAACTGATCCGCATGAATTTGACAGCTGATCACGTAAACTGTAAATTTAAACGGCGTCAACCCCCATTCCTCATTATGCCGACTCGGCGCATATCACCCTTAGACGTCAGCGTTTCTAGACCACTTTGAGAGTATTCTCATCCTTTGTTTTCTCAATAAGAATGCAAGGACGGAAATACAATCCGAGCCATCTAGAGAAGCCATTTTGTTGCCCTATATCGATGGAGCTCGAAAGGCTGATTTCAAAGATACTCATCTCTCTTATGCAAGACACATCGCTCGTTTTGGTTATACAGGGTGGCAAAATTAGTGAACTTGCGTCAGTAATTTTTGTTGGCTCAAGTATTTTGCAAACTATGAGTTCAAATACACTTGAAAGAAAAACTTCTTGACTTAACTTGACAGTCCCTCAAACTTGACTTGAGCTTGACCTGAAAATCAATTCAAACCGTGAATCCCTGCTCAAATTGGCGTGCTTTTATCCTCCTTCCTATTATACAGTTAGATAAAGATGAAACGTACCAATTTAATAAACCGAACGCAGACCAACCGCTAGCGATCATAATTTCTAGTCATGTGACCAAACATTGGCGTCTTACTCAGGTGTAATTTCAATTTTAATTTTCTAATTTAATTCCAGGCGTGGAGTTCCAGAGCGAATTAGTGTGGATTAGCAGGATGGGGAAAATCAACAACTCGAGCCTGTTACCAAATCGCAGGTATATTCAGGCCTTTCTCAAGGCTTTTAATGAAAAGACAAATTATTCATCTATGAGTTCAAGCCTTTCCAACACGAAACGAAATAAACATGAACAAAGAGGGAAGGAATAGTATCGAACAACAAATGTGGACTGTAAGACGATCATGAACCATATGGTTAGTGCAGGTTAGTTCTAACTTAAACCATGTGGTTAGTTCAGGTTAGGTCGATCCTCGCATTGTAGTGGCTAGTGGCATCATCAACGGTTATTTTTATTTTTTTTTGTTTATAATACGGACATGTGTTAGAGTAAACTGAGTTCTGAAAATGTTATCAATAAGGATGGTAGGTACTGGTTTAATATGTTACAACGAGTAGTAGTTTATATGTCAAATGTCAATGAGTAGTTGACATTTGACAAAAGTTAGGTTTTTGAGTTCGGTAATTACATCACGAGCGCTCGGCATATCAGTCTATCTCACTTTAGCTTGTAAAGATTTTGGGAGATGGTCTGTGTTCGGAGCGCTCGAATGGTATTAACGAACTCGGCTATTGTTGTTAGAAATATGAATAACAAGAAAAGGGCTGTAGATCTCATTATTAATTATATTATTCATTAAAATAACGTTTTACACAAGTACTAATTGCTCCTCAAAAGTCCCCCACAAACTTATTAAAAGCATACAGATCGAAAGAAAAAAAACACGTTTTTGTAAAGTTTTGTTAGAGATCTGAAAGTGGGGTACATCAGTTTGTCCAGGAACCATGGAGGGTCCAGTAGTTGGTGAGTCCACTGTTTAGTAAGCTAATACGAGTACACGTCATATTTGAGCACAATTGAGAAAATAGAACTTGCAAGTATAACAAAGTTCAATAGCCAAAACTACATGCAGTGGAAATTTCAAATAAATTGTGCACTCAAAGCAAAGGGTGTATATGGCGTATTGGATGGGATAGTGAAACCGGGAGCTGATAAACCCGAAGAGCTGCAGACATGGTACAAAAAGGATGCGATTGCCATGTTTACTATCACTGCATCGATGGAACTGACTCAGATAAGTTTGGTAGAAAATTGTGAAAGTTCTTCAGAAATGTTTACCAAACTTGATTCAATATTCAATGTTGATACAAGAGCGTTTTCATCAGTATAAAATGGATCGTAGTGATTCTGTAGCACAGCACATTTGCAAAGTACTCTTGCTAAAATGATAGGAAAGAGAGGTGAAACTATAAGTGTTGTTGTTATAATGACAAAAATCTTTAATTCCCTCCCATCAAAGTTTAGAAATATTCGTCAAGCTTGGTTGTCATTGGATGAGGCAAAACAAACAATACCCAATTTGACAGCTCGTTTACTAGATGAAGAAAATAGTTTGTCCTCAGTGGAGGAAGAGAAATTGGCAATGGCAACAATGCACTTAAAGCTTGTTGGAGGTAAGAAACCAAATTCCTACAATAAAGGCCAAGGTGATCCTACAAGACTGGTGTCAAAACGACAAAAATAGAATTGTGTCTGATAATAGTGGTAAAAGAGGTCATTTAACCAAGAATTGCAGAGTTCCAAGGAAAAAATTCTTATATCACCCCTTCAGATTCAAATTTACCAAGAAATCAAGGGTTTAATATAGGTCATAGTTATCGAAATTCTCGAAACACTACCAAGGATCGGGAAGAAGTCATGGTCATGCAAATGGCTATAACCAAGGATATAATGGGAACGACGATAGAGATAAAGAAAGAGGTAGAGGTCAACAAGCCAGTGAAAGTTACGAATCAGCACAGAATATGTTTACTGCTTTTAATGTTGAAGAGACCAACTTTTCAAGCCGAGAGCACATATGGATAATGGACAATGGCGCCTCAGCCCACATGACTTTAGCTTTTTTGAAGACTTTCAGTCAATGGTAGTTCTCAGTAATGAGAACTAGAGAATGACACTTGGCAAGATGGCACCATCAATGATGTTCTCTACATTCCAGTTTCCTACTAGAAAGAACATGCAAATCCTGAAGGATGGAGACAAGGCAACAGTTTACCAGAACAATAGTGTACTAGCCGTCCCGGTTTGTGACTCTTGCAACTCTGCTTTTTCGTACTGTCATTCTGAACGTGAATTTAACATCTCACGAATGTCTTAAAACGTGGCATGAAAGACTTGGGACATTTGAACCTTAATTCGATTAGTGAAATTGTCAACAAAAACTTAGTGTTGAGTGCCTACCGTGTGATTTATTTTGATTAAGCAAAAGAGCGATGTGCAAGGTTGTTTTACATCTTATAATGCGCAAGTCAAAAATAAATTTCACCATAGTGTCAAGAATTCTACACACAGATAATGATACTGAATATACAGGTGCAGATCAATACTGACTAAACAATACCTAAGTCAGGAAGGTATTGCAGAAACCACAGCACTATACACTCCAGAACGAAATGGACGTGTAGAGCGTGATAATCGCACATTAGTGGAAAGTGCCAGATCAATGCTTTATGGTGCTAATGCACCAAAGTAGTTATGGGCCAAAGCTGTGAACACAGCAGTGTACATTTTAAATAGAATACCAACCAGTCAGACGCCAAAATCAACACAAGTGTGGACAGGTTATTACACATTCCTGACCAGAAACGAACAAAACTGGATCCAAAGGCCAAAAAGCTGATTTTTGTTGGCTACGAGAAAAATTTGATCCAGTCTCCAATAAAATAGCAGTGTCCAGAAATGTAATTTTCAATTAATACAGGAGACGATGTCTTGACAGGCAGACTAGTCTTACTATTGATGTGTTCAGTGAGGATGATGTGCAAATTCCTGAAAATAACCCAGAAGAAGAAGCAATGATGACCACCAAGAAGTTGAGCAACAAGAGATTCCTTACCTGCGACCGCAAAGGCAAGTGAAATTACCCTCCAGATTCGATGGTTTTCAACTCAATCTGATTGAGCTTGATATTCCTGTGACCTTTGATGAAGCTCTACAAGGCAGGTCATCTAAAGAATGGAAAAAGGCAATTGATAAAGAGCTTACAGCCTTTAATGAGAACCATACGTGGGATATTGTTTCTTTACCCCCTGATAAAACGCTAATAGGTTCAAAATGGGTTTTCAGAGCCAAAAGGGATCATACTGGTATAATGTGGAATTTACCGATTTGTATCGAAATTATCCCTCGATACAAAGCCACACAGTGTGCAAGGGGCTTTGCACAGAAGCAAGGAATAGACTATGATGAAATCTTCTCAACCCACCGCCAGGTATATTACTATAAGAGTTTTACTTTACAGAGATGACCTACACATTATGCATCAGTTCGATGTCAAAACCGCACATGGAGAGTTACAAGAGGAAGTCTATATGGAAAATCCTGTGGGTGTGAACCTTGAAGAGGCAGAAAGCAATCTGGTTTGCAGACTGAACGAGTCAATATATGGCTTAAAGCAGGCTTTCCAGATGCTGGAATTAAAAACTGCATTTCTGTCTAGCCAATCTAGGTTTTAAACAAGGAGAAGCTGGTAAGTGCCTTTATTATGCTTCAATGGATGACGAGAGAATGTTTCTAGTAATATATGTGGATGATAGACTTGTTAATTGCAAGAAGAAGAAGATAATCATGTGTGGGCTCTGGTACACTTGAGGGAAATCGTTATTACTCATGTTTTGGAAAATTTTCTTTAGGAATTAATAAAATGGACAAAATAGAAAATTATAGGTGGTGGTACAACTTAAAAACATTTATAATATCAATTTTTAGAATAAATATAGTAATAAGCTTCGCTTACCTGAAACAAACTATACAATGGAAGTTGACCAGAAGGTTATGTTAAAACACTGTCATGGGAATATAAATGGAAACGACATTTGTCACAAATGTCAACATATGACATTGGTGAAATCTCTGAGTAACCTTGTAAATTATGTAGATTATTTTGAAAAATATGGTAAAAGTTACATTTTTTCTTTGGTCAGTTTAATTAAAGACAAAGCGGCCCGTTAGGGGCCGCTTTGGCGTTGCTATAAGGGGCCAAGCGTGTTTTGTTTTGTTTTTCTATGAAAAATCTTTTGGTTAGGTTAGTTAAGGTTACTTTAGGTTGGTTCAGGTTAGTTCAGTTCTAGTTTTCCTTTGGTTAGGTTAGTTCAGTTATGTTTTTCCTTTAAACAGGTTAGTTTAGATAAGATCGGTTAGTTCAATTCTAGTTTTCTTTTGGTTAGGTTAGTCCAGTTATGTTTTTCTATGAGGGATCCTTTGGTTAGGTTAGTTCGGAATAGAAACGACTAAACCCTAAAGTAGTGTTTTACCATATTTTTCAAGATAATATACATAATTTACAATAAACGCAGTATCTCAAAAATGTCACTTGTTGACATTTGTGACAAATGTCGTTTCAATTTATATTCCCATGACAGTGTTTTAACATAACCTTCAGGTCAACTACCATTGTAGTATTTGTTTCAGGTAAGCGACGCTTATTATTATATTTATTCTAAAAATTTATATTATTATAAATGTTTTTAAGTTCTACCACCACCTATAATTTTCTATTTTATCCATTCTATTAATGCCTAAAGAAACTTTTCGAAAAAAAAATAGTTATAACGACTTCCCTGAACTGTACCATCTCCCATGTATGTACTTGATTAGTTAAAGACAATGTTTCAGATTACTTTTAGTGAGCCATACAACTTCATGGGCCTTGAAATATCAAAAACTGAAGCTGGAATTTTGATATCCCAGAAGAACTACATACAGCAAATTCAAAATGAACGATGCCACTGCAGTCAGTATTCCTGAAGATCCAAATCAGAACCTTACAATGGATTCCGGAAAGATTCTTAAGGAAAATGACGTGCCTTACAGACAAGCGATAGGTTCCCTGATGTTTTTAGCTACAATTAGTCGTTCAGATGTATCTCACGCAGTGTGATACATCTGAACTTTTAAGCACATACGTCAATAAACATACGGAGACTCATTGGGCAGCCATAAAAAGAATCATCAAATACGTAATTGATTGGTACTTCCAGCTTTGGAATTCTGTTTCAGAAAGCACTCACTAATAGGTTTTTCCGACGCTGATTTTGCAGGTGATGTAGAAACAAGAAGATCTACCAGTTGCTATGTGTACAAGTATTTAAACGCACCCATTACTTGGTCCAGTCGACGACAGCAGTGTTTATCGACAACAGAGGCAGAATATATCGCAGCGTGCAAAGAGCAAGCAATGTGGCTATCACAACTACTTTTGGATCTTAATGAAGATTGTTTTAGGCCTGTGGAATTGTACATGGATAACCAGAACGCCATAAGATTAATTAAGAATACTGAAATGCAGCCAAGAGCAAAACACAAGTGTTAGATACCACTTCATACGAAACTGTGTTTTACTAAAAAATCCCTTCGCCATTCTGTCTAGAAAAATTCAACTTTAACGCCAGATTAATACATTTTGTGGAGGCATTTTTGCTTAACGTCATAATCTCCGTTTAAGTTTTGCTGGAACTATAATAGTCCTCTCACTAAGAAACAAGTTATGCTTTTTGAAAATTAAAAACCCTGTATTTGAAGCCATTTTTTGATCAAAATAGGATTTGCGGATATAGTTTTTCAAGATATGATTGAAACCAGAAGTGCCGTTCCAGGCAGCTACATCTCTTCCCCGACGTTTCGTTTAATCTACTTAAGCCTCTTCAAGCCACAAAATTGGCGATGTTCGATAGCGGCTTGGTCGTACTGCCTATTAACCGTGTCGCCTACTAAATTTTATTTTATTCTTTTGTATATTCCTCTATGTGTGTCTCACAGCATAGTGCGCCTAGTCAAATAATTGCTGAAATATGTAACTCAAATACTGTTTCTAATACAGTATTGAAAATTTTTATAACATGTGCCTGGTACACTACTGATTTGTCTCTCGCAGTTTGTAATTACATATAGGTGTTTAAAAACGAATTATTTAGTTTATTTAATTTAATATTGAAAAACAAACCGCCTCTTACGTTGACAACAATTTCTTAATGAAATCCGCTCTTATCTCGATCTCCTCAAGCCCGCAATCCCATTCAACTTACGAATGCGCTTATACGTATTTACATTGTGCATATCTGGTTGGTTACTAAGTTTTGCAACGCCAACAACAATAATTATACATTATCCACTCTTCCGGTGTTGTTGAACTCTCTGAAGTCTCCAATGTTTACAACACTATACTCTGTGTGTCTTTTCTGCCTGCTTATCGGTATTTCGTTTATTACTGATTCTTCCCAAGTTTCTTGTTGCAGCCAGAATTCCTAGCTGACAACACCGCAGATGCTGTCGAATCGATAATGACGTATTATTATACAGCAATTAAAGGATCCTCGTCATAATCGACATATAATAATTCAAAACGACGAGAAATAATTACCGAAATAAGTCGAGCAGGTGGTGGTACCAAAACGACGTGGCTTGTGCCCAACTCTTCGTTTTTGGTTTCGGGTACCTTTGCTTGCTGACATATGGTGTTTTGCGGTGAGCGGGATCTTTTTAACACGGGGCTCAAACTATCAGTCCCAGCGAATCAGTATAATTATTTATAATAGTACCATTATCATTACCGTTTTAACCCCGGTAATGTGTTCTGAATGATGGTCGGAAATGTTTATTTTATGGACTAAGTACCGTAAAACTTCGATTAGAAACCCAGTGGCAAAACCACTGTTGTTGCTCAGAATTTGAACAATTTATAAGTGGAGCATGTTTTCATAATTATTTTAAGCAAAACTAATAGTACTTACTGTTGCGCTTGTTCCGTCGTTTCGTACGTGATCTGTACGATCTGTTGTGCGGTCGGATCTTTGCAACTAAGTTTTTCGCAGTGAATGACTCGTCCATGAGGTGACAGGATGTGTTCGATGTCTTCAAACTTAACTTGTGGCCCCAAGTTTGATATTATGATTTTTGATGTTTGACTGAAACAAAAAAAAAACACTTTGTAATGATACATAATTTGAAAAAAGTGATGGGTCAAACATAGAAAGCGGTATTTTCTTCTTCACACAACTTCAGTAATTAACTGGATGAGTACCTGCTAAAAAGTGGTCTGTAGGCTAAGAAAGAGCGAAAAAAGTGCATAAATTATAGAAGAAAATGTAGTAAAAGCGAAGTTTGTTAAAATAGTTGAGATGCAGGATCACAGGAAAACTAAATGGATTGGAAAACTAAACTCAAAAAAAAAAAATTGTTTAAATTTCGACCAAACGTTTTATCCAAAACAATATTGTCAATCAGAATATACGGCACGGTGAAGAAGAACCCATTCAATTATCAATTATTATCTACTGTCCTTTAAACATCCTTTAAACCTTTAACCAATTTTGTGTCGAAACGTCAAAATAAACAACGAAGTTAGAAGCACCCGCTACAACTTATTTCAATAAAAAAAAAGGACCAGAACCCAAGATAACAACCAGCCATACTTTAAACATTTTTGTTATACTAAACAAGTAGAAAAAGGATAGAGACTCTGACCTTATTGTGGACACCAAAGTGGTAATGAATGCGTTGTTTTGTTTACTATATTCTGACTGGTACTATTACGTGTAGACCCATCTGAATATGGACGTTTGCCACTAACTAATGACTCACACTGTATAGCCTTGCATTACCGTAACGGTACCATCACTACCACACAAATCTAAACAAAAACAAATTGGGAAAACATCGGTAGAAGTCGAAATGTTAACCAAATCTGGGCCCGTAAACATGACGGTTATCACCGCCAGCTGGCGCCGATTATGTTCATTCGAAATGGCATGATAAATGTAATTTTTGTTTGTTATTGTTGTTCTATCGCAGTACCAATACAATTAGCCGAAAGCATCTGTATCCGACCAATGGATTTTTAATGGGTTCTCGTTACTAATTAAAAGAAAATATTGGTTCCGCCCCTGGATCTTCTCCCCCCAGCCTACGTTCGGATAAAGGACTTGTAGGGAGAGTTGGTTGGAGGCCATTCAGTTTATTGGGTACGAATATTCCACTTCAAAAGGCATATAAAATCGAGTTATTAGTTTGGCGTGCTCCTTTTATATTCGCTCGCCGACCTCATTTGCATCTGAAGTGATAGCATACTTATAAGGCCATTCACGACGTTTCGGTCAGTTTGTACAAGTTTGAGAAAAGCATTTGATTTTTTGCAGTTTAGAAAAGAATTGTCAGCATTATGAATTTAATCAACGGTGCTATCCATGTCAAGTCACGCTGCCAGATGTCAGTAATGTCATGCCCCTAGTAAAGCAAATAGAGGCTTTTTGTAACTGTTTTAAATTTTGTTTAGGTCGAATTAGATAGCGGATTTGAGATCCAAAAAATTATTCGTTCATCCAAAACCCGTTTTTTCAAATAGTTTTTTTTTGTGAAACACTTGTGATTTATGTGAATGCGTGATTGCTGCGTGAATAGTTGGGAACCTACTCTTTGACGAACATTTGCAGACACTGAGTGGTCTAGTCTATCAGCTATGAACGTTTTGAACAGGACAAATCATTATCAGTGCTGAAGCTGAATGAAATAATATAGAACAAAAAAAAATTTATAAAATGATAATTTTGGTTTTATGGATAAGACTTTGGGCATGCAGTCTCAGATCAGATCAGAAAAATCGACGTAAGCACAATGGTGGTAATTTTGCAAATTTCGATGAAGAAAATTCTGAAGGACTCACATCAGCAGAACAAGTTCGAAGTAATACAGTAGATAAATAGAATAACAGTTCAATTCGCGATCTGATGGGAAACGGGTAAACCTTTTCAATACTTTTGATACCAATTAACAGAAGATTATGAAAGCAGATATAGAAAGAGCAAACCTCATGTCATATGCGAATTAAAATTTTTATGAAACCTGTTTTACAACTCCAAAAAGTTCTATCAATTGATATTTTGCTCTTTGGTGTTTTGAATATGGCAAAATAACCTCTTAATTCACACGTATGGTCTACTGCAAAAATAATTCTGAAATCCTAACAGATTACCTTAACTTCAGACCTCCTCAGGACCGCAATATTAGCGGTAACGTTTGATTTGAAATTATCTGCGATAGTTTCTATCGAAGAAGGTCAAGTTTATGCCCATCACAGAGCTTTTTATAATTTTTTAAAAATTCGAGATTCCAACTAATTCTAGTATGTCTGAAAGTGTTAAGAACATGGAGAGGCCTGTATGTTCAATCAGTGGACGTCCTGTCCTGTTGCAAGCACAGTTCTATGAATGTGGTGTCACATTATATTGATAAAATCACTCCCAAAGGCACCACCAGGAACAGATAATGCTCGCAAGATGAAGAAATCAATGTCCTGAACCCACCTGAACTAAGTCACTATATAGAGACGCTAAAAGCATTCAAAAACTCAACCAAACCAAACGAAAACTCAGAATCAACAACTCATAAGTCTAAGACGCTGGAAAATTGGTGGATCTCCCTGATAGTGACTAGATTCAGTCACTACCGTAAGACTACAAAAGAATTCGTTCTGTACATTTCTAGTTACCACTGAATTTTGTCAAATCGACTGATTGCGTCACCATGTTTGGTTTGTCAAGTAGGTTGAAAATACTTAAAATCAGCTAAACTTCAAGTCAAATACCGAGTTGTCAAGTATTTATACTTTTTCAAGTTAAATCAAGAATTTCTTTAAATTGTCAAGGTACTTAATGAATCCCTAGAAGGACGACAGTTCACTTACAACCACTGTAACGTGTGAGTGATTGATAGTGCGTTCGTACGTTTGGCAGATTCCATGCGTAGAGTCCATTTCAAATAAATATTCATCGAGTAAGCTCAGAAACTGACATATAAATGACAGGTTTACATGGATGGAATAGGACGAATCTGTCAATTCCTCAGCCTGCAGATGAATATTTATTTGAAATAGACCTCTTAGACCTGATACCTGATCTCCTATTTCGATTCTGAGAGTAAGTTACAGGTTAAAGAGGCAAATCAACTTACTTTATACTTTAGGTTGGCTAAATGGGGTGGAGCATTTCGCCTAGTAGACATAACTCGGTCGTCTCTTTCTTTCTCATTAAAGTAGTCGTCCTTGTTAACTCGCTGGAGCATTTCAGTGGGAATTGGTTTAAATCTCATATAAGAAAGAGACAGCTGGGAATCACGACCATAACCTCCTTTATATTTCCGTCTCCAAACTGATCCGAATATCCTTACCCGTCATTTCCGATTCCGATTCTAGTAGCTTATAGTTCTATTACGTACCTATCTATTACGTATATATATATAACGTACCTATTAGTATTTATAAATACAAACAGTTTCACAACTTGTTGTTTTTGTGGATTCTGGACGCTTATTCTATAGGAAATAGTGAAAGTGAAAATGTTGACAACCTTGATTGGTCAAAAAATTCTGTTGACGAATTCTATTGGCCAACAATTCTTACTTTCACTTGCACTCTTTCCTATTGGCGATTAAAAAAATCTAGGCGCCACCTGGGGGCAAAAATGTAAAACTAGTTAGGAAGTAATCATCTTCACTCTTCGGTGTATTTATACGTATTTTCGTCCTTAATTTGGGAGCTGTATCCTAATATTCCTGGTTGTATCAACAAAGTTTCATTTATTTTTTAATTTTCCTACATTTTCCGAAATTGTTTAAATTTTGTATAGTTTTCTTTTACTTCATGTATCACGGTGTTTAATATTTATTTTTGTGGTTCAAATTGTCATGTGAATTATAAAAATGTTCAATACAAGAAAAAAGCAGAAGAAAACTATCTATAATGCAAATTGCTGTGTATTCAATTGCAATTCCCGCAAAAACGCCAACAGAAATATTTCGTTTCACCGATTTCCGAAAGAAAATACTTCTGTTGTGAAAATCAAAGACGAGTTTGGCGTGGATGAGTTTGTGGACAGGAGAAAAGCCTGGATCAAAGTCCTATCAATAACAAAACCAGTTAAAAATGACAATTACGGAATAGAATTGAAAACAAGTACACATGAAAACTTACTTTTTCAAGCAATTTTTGCTTCACAGGAAATTATGCCCACAAAATGTTTCACAAAAAAACACTTTAATACCAAATATTCACAGAAACCACTGTTGAACTATAAATATATCATTACTACCTAACTTAAACAGTAATTTTCTAAAAACAGTGTTCACACAATAAGTTTACCTTGAAAGTAGAAGAAAAAAAGTCGTTTCAAACACAAAAACTAACAAACGTCACTTTTCAATTACCGCCAAAGTCGCCATATTCGTTTACATTCGCAGCGCCCCCATCGGTAATTTTAATCGCCAATAGAATAAGCATCCAGGGTGAAAAATTGAATGTCAACTGTCTTAAACTGTCAAAGGCCTAATAGGCATTTTCCAACGAATTGCTCCGTTTACACTACCAGTACAACTAGATCTCCGTCTCCGTCTGTTCAAAAGCTACACTGGAGCAAGTGGGCCCTTCATCACATTAATCCGAAGGGTGGTGCCCGAGTTAGTAGAGGAAGATCACCGGCGTAGCACGAGAGCAGACGATCTCATCGACACCAGCTTAATAACAACTATTGTTGAATCAACGAAACGACGCTACAAATTATTTCAAAAAATGCCTAAAACTAGTTTCGTTTTTTGACCAAAGTCCGCTATGTTTGTGTGTGTCTCGTGACGTAATGAATCGAGGATTCACTTAATGATTAAAAATTTAACGTCTTTTCTTGCCAATTTCGCAGTCATTTTTCTGTCCCATGGTTAAAATGGGGTAACAAAACTATAAACAACCAATTCCTCTTCATTTCATTATATCTGCTTGTTGCCTTACTACGACTCATATATCAGAAAGTGGTGAAGATAATGAACAGGGGATAATAAACAGTTTTTCTATCTAAAGTGTTGGTCTAATGAAATTTCTTCCTGACGTTTCGTCTACAGCCGAGGCAGACATTATCTGAAGTGATAATGCCTCCCGTGCTGCCCGACGTTAACTGATTCGCCTGTGGTGAGCTCCGTGGTATTTATTGCCACGTCGTGGCGGTGCAGTGGCGGGACTGGGGGTGGGGGTAGTGGTGGCGCGGGGTTGCGGCGCACTTGAAGGGTATCCGAGAGAGGCCATTGATATCAAAAAATCTTAAAAACGTTGTATTATAGTTTCGCGTTTTGAAGAAGACTCTTATAAACCTGAGATATCAAAGAAATTAGTAAACTGCAATTTTTGTTACTTCCAAGCGTTGCGTCGAAACTGTAAATAAACTTAATTTTGGGGTACGAGGTAATTAACCATACAAAAAGAGCAAAAAAGGCCGCCGGCATCGTTACCAGAAATAGTACCCCGAGCGCCGCCAAAATACGACCAAATCGTCGGTACACTCTGTTTATGTCTGCTCTTTGGTCTATTTCTAGATCACATTTTATTTAATAATTAATACGAGAGAAAATTCATTAAATTTCTATTATCCCCTTCGTTCGCCATTAAACCTGAGTATATACAGTAGATAAACAATACTATCTACCGGCGTTTCCCAATGTTTTCGGCCTAAATCTATTTAATACATTTATATTAGCTTTAGTTCCGAACGTAAGTGCCTGGGCGATAGTGCGATGTTCACGTGACAGTTGGATGAGCTTTGTACAAAGGCCTTATCAGAGAAAATGGATTAGATAACGTTCTTGTCCCAGTTTAACTGAAAAACAGGCAGGAAATGCCGAAGGTCTTGAAACGGCAGCCCTCCGCGGCGTCATTCCTTCCATTTACCGTTAGGTGTCTCAGATTTATTAAAATTCAATGGATCACGTTGATTAATAAGTCAAAGTATCACCTGTTGCACGGCTACAGTACGGATAATGCATAATAAAGGGGTGCGAAAGTGCACCTTGCCACGTTTCCGCACTCGGTACATGTCGCAGAAATCACTGTGGAAGATTGAAACCGAAAAGCGTGAAATTCCATTCAGGGACGTACTGGCATGATCTTACTTTAAAACTTATTATATGTATATTGCTTGTTAGTATTGGGCAATATCATTATTTTTTTTTAATTTTTCATACAATGCCAAAAAACCTCTAACAATCTTCACTTAACAAAATACATAAACTAGCTGATCAGACGAGTCATAAAGGCATGCCCAAAAATGAATTTTATTCACGTTGTTCAAAACTAAATCAACGTTTCGCTACAAATTATTGGCATTTGGCAACATCGCCGAAGTCAGTTGCCATTTCTTAAGAACGCGACATCTGCACTTTTCCATATGTGCAGTTAGATTGCGTGCAATGACCAATGACGTTTCCGTTTTCAATCAGCTGATTAGAAATTGCCAAAAAGTTATCATGTGATTGAATAACGTTTACCTCATTGGGCACGCACTCAAAATTATACTCGCCATCTAAAGTTGAGTTCGGTAATTACATTCCGAGCGCTCGGGATATCAGTCCATCTCACTCTAGCTTGTTAAGATTTTGGGAGATGGTCTGTGTTCGGAGCACTCGGATGGTATTATCGAACTCAGCTTAAATTAACTTAACAAGTGGGAATTCAAATATCTATAAAGCGTTTCATTACATTTTTCCAAATAGTTGGCCATGGAAATCTGACAGGTACCCCTGTACAAAATTTGAATGGTGTCAATGTTTTTGGTTATATTTCCAACCTACTAACCTAAACTAATCAGATACTCCAGATTCGACCTGCTCGAAAAAATAATCGAAGAATGGCGCAGCACATCTAGCCTATGTCCGGTGCATATAAGCCTATCTGTTACAGAAGAATGATCTTGCATAACCCAGTGAAAACATTCACCGAAAGGTTGTGTGAGATCATCAGAGCGTTACCGCCCAAGACGCGTTCCTCAAAATATATTTTGAGATGTGAGATTGTCAGAGTGAACCCAACTGACGAGCTCTAGCGCTACAGCTGCGGCAGACATTATCAAAGACGATGAGGCAATGAGCGAACCGATCTCCCATGCTTCCCGACATTGACCAATTCGACTGGTGAGCTCCGTGTATTTTTATTGTAATGGTGGCGCGGTTTCGGCGCACTTGAAGTACGGGGTGTTCATTATAAAATTTCATCTAGTTGGCTGTGAAATGTCAAAAGAAAAGGATGGAGAAACAAAAGTCCATTTATTTTGATTATGTCATCCTTTTCTGTCAAAATTTCATAGGCTACTAGATGAAATTTTATAATGACCTCCCGTATGTCATCGAACTCGCTTTCAGTCTGCATTTAGAAACATCCTTACTCCACGCCCAGTGTTGCCAGATCTACTGTTTTAACAGGAGATTTAATGTTTTCACCACCTAGCTACTGTTCTACTGTTTTCAATATAACATCTACTGTTTTTTTTTAAATATTTTGTCAAACTTCAGTTATTGCAAAATATTATGGTATGTATATTATAACTTTTTGTATTTTTAAGTAACTCGAAAAACCAATAAAAACGAATATTAACATTTATTATCAGTAACAAAGTGTAACTCGAGTATCGAATTATCGAAAACTCTAGCGCACTTCCATAAGACATTGGAAATCGCATGAAGCTATCAATGACATAGGATATATGGACAGAGCAAACAAATGCCAAATATTTCCCAAAAAATTATCCCGTTTTTTGGACGGGAAGTCCGCCATTTTTTAAGGTATCCATGACGTAAAATGTCATGTGGAAGAAAAAATCACTTTTTCGTTCAGGCTCTTTTACAAAATCATTGAAAAATGAACTTTTTGGGCCAAGACAATCAAGAACCTCACCAAGCATTCAATTAAAAAATTAATTTCTGGTTCAAAAACAAATAAAACTACATTTTCGGTTAGGTAAAACAAATCACACAAAAAACGTTTTGTAACGACTAAAACGCATTTTTTTCGCAAATTTTAATGCATCTCAATTTGTGGACTAATTTCTCAAGTTTTCCGTTCCAAAATAAACGAGAATAAAAAAAGAAATTTAACTTTTGGGCCAAATTCGATCAAAACAGTCACAGTTAATAAAAAAAAATCAGTTTTTATTCGTTTCGTTTTCGTTTCTTTTATGGTCATAATTGGTTAAAACCGTTACAATTCGTTCAATTAAAAGATCTAGTTCTTGGTTTAAAATAAAAAAAAAACTCCATTTTCGTTTAGTTAAAAAAATTACATAAAAAACGTTGTGTAGCGACTAAAACGCATTTTTTTCGCAAATTTTAATGAACCTCAATTTGTGGACTAATTTCTCAAGTTTTGCTCCAAAATAAACTGAGGAAATCTCGTTTTTTAATTAAATCGGTACTGAGACAAAAATTCACTTTTTTGGAAAAAATTATTTAAAAATCTAATTTTTTGGGCCAAAATCGATCAAAACAGTCACAGTTAATAAAAAAAAATCAGTTTTTACAATTCGTTCAATCAAAAGATCTAGTTTTTGGTTCAAAATTAAGAAAACAAAACTTTCGTTTAGTTAAAAAAATCACACAAAAAACGTTTTGTAACGACTAACACGCATTTTTCTTTTTCGCAAATTTTAATGAAACTCAATTTGTGGACTAAAATCTCAAGTTGTGCTCATCATCAAAAAGTGCAAAACAAGTGTAAAAAAGATATAAACTAAAAAGTAAAAAAAGTGTAAAAAAATATCAACAAAAATTTAAAAAAAAGTCTAAACAAAAAAGCAGAAAAAGCGTAAAAAAAGGTGTGAAAGTCTGGAAAATAGCGTGTGTCAAAAGTTTTTTTCTTTTTCTTCATAAAAGGTATTACTGATTGTTTTTTTTTATCTGTACATTTTCTATTTCAAAAAAGAAAATTTTCAGAAAATTTTCGATTTTAAGATTTCACTGACGAGCATTAGAATTTTCGGATGTTTAATTTTTAAGGAAAATCTGAACAATAAACTGCCTAAAATCACGTGATTGCTGTGAAAATTCAATGAAACCACCAGAACTTAAGTTCTTCTTATCTACGAGTTTTGATTCCTATTTGGCAGCTTGTAGCTTCGCTAGTGGAAAACTTAGAGAATACAGCTGAACGGGAGTCGGAAAAGTGGAATAGAGCTATAATTGTGCGAAATCACCATAGGAGCTTAGAAATCACTGCTCTTCGAAAATGAACTCTTTGAAAACCGAATGAATACGAACTGATGTCAATTTTTGTTGCACTGATTCACTTTTGATTCCTATTTGGCGGCTTGTAGCTTCACTAGTGGAAAACTTAGAGAATACAGCTGAACGGCAGTTGGAAAAGCAGGAATAGAGCTGTAACTGAGCCAAAACACAATAAGAGTTTAGAAACTACTGCTCTTTGAAAACCGAATGAATAGGAACTGATGTCAATTTTTGTGGGAGTGATTCACTTTTGATTTTTATTTGTCGGCTTGTAGCTTGGCTAGTGGAAAACTTAGACAATACAGCTGAACGGCAGTCGGAAAAGCAGGAATAGAGCTGTAATTGAGCCAAATGACAATAAAAGTTTAGAAATCACTGATTTTTAAAAATGAGCTCTTTGAAAACCGAATGAATAGGAACTGATGTCAATTTTTGTTGGACACTTTTGATTCCTATTTGCTGGATTGTAGCTTCGCTAGTGGAAAACTTAGAGAATACAGCTGAACAGCAGTTGGAAAAGCAGGAATAGAGCTATAATTGTGCCCAAACAAAGTAAGAGTTTAGAAACTACTGCTCTTTGAAAACCGAGTGAAAACGAACTGATGTCAATTTTTGTTGTACTGATTCCCTTTTGATTCCTATTTGGCGGCTTGTAGCTCCACTAGAGGAAAACTTAGAGAATACAACTGGACGGCAGTCGGAAGAGCAGGAATAGAGCTGTAATGGTGCCAAAATACAATAAGAGTTTTGAAACTACTGCTCTTTGAAAACCGAATGAATACGAACTGGTGTCAATTTTTGTGGAAGTGATTCACTTTTGATTCTTATTTGTCGGCTTGTAGCTTGGCTAGTGGAAAACTTAGAGAATACAGCTGAACGGCAGTTGGAAAAGCAGGAATAGAGCTGTAATTGAGCCAAATCACAATAAGAGTTTAGAAATCACTGCTTGAAAATGAGCTCTTCGAAAACCGAATGAATAGGAACTGATTTCAATTTTTGTTGGACTGATTCACTTTTAATTCTTATTTGCTGGCTTGTAGCTTCGCTAGTGGAAAATTTAGAGAATACAGCTGAACAGCAGTGGGAAACGCAGGAATAGAACTATAATTGTGCCCAAACAAAGTAAGAGTTTAGAAACTACTGCTCTTTGAAAACCAAGTGAATATGAACTGTTGTCAATTTTTGTTGTACTGATTCCCTTTTGATTTCTATTTGGCGGCTTGTAGCTCCACTAGTGGAAAACTTAGAGAACACAGCTGAACAGCAGTTGGAAACGCAGGAATAGAGCTATAATTGTGCCCAAATAAAGTAAGAGTTTAGAAACTACTGCTCTTTGAAAACCGAGTGAAAACGAACTGATGCCAATTTTTGTTGTACTGATTCCCTTTTGATTTCTATTTGGCGGCTTGTAGCTCCACTAGTGGAAAACTTAGAGAATACAGCTGGACGGCAGTCGGAAGAGCAGGAATAGAGCTGTAGTGGTGCCAAAATACAATAAGAATTTTGAAACTATTGATCTTTGAAAACCGAATGAATACGAACTGGTGTCAATTTTTGTGGAAGTGATTCACTTTTGATTCTTATTTGTCGGCTTGTAGCTTGGCTAGTGGAAAACTTAGAGAATACAGCTGAACGGCAGTCGGAAAAGCAGGAAGAGAGCTGTAATTGAGCCAAATCACAATAAGAGTTTAGAAATCACTGCTTGAAAATGAGCTCTTCGAAAACCGAATGAATAGGAACTGATTTCAATTTTTGTTGGACTGATTCACTTTTAATTCTTATTTGCTGGCTTGTAGCTTCGCTAGTGGAAAATTTAGAGAATACAGCTGAACAGCAGTTGGAAACGCAGGAATAGAGCTATAATTGTGCCCAAACAAAGTAAGAGTTTAGAAACTACTGCTCTTTGAAAACCGAGTGAATACGAACTGTTGTCAATTTTTGTTGTACTGATTCCCTTTTGATTTCTATTTGGCAGCTTGTAGCTCTACTAGTGGAAAACTTAGAGAATACAGCTGGACGGCAGTCGGAAGAGCAGGAATAGAGCTGTAATGGTGCCAAAATACAATAAGAATTTTGAAACTATTGATCTTTGAAAACCGAATGAATACGAACTGGTGTCAATTTTTGTGGAAGTGATTCACTTTTGATTCTTATTTGTCGGCTGAACACAGCTGAACAGCAGTTGGAAACGCAGGAATAGAACTATAATTGTGCCCAAATAAAGTAAGAGTTTAGAAACTACTGGTCTTTGAAAACCGAGTGAAAACGAACTGTTGTCAATTTTTGTTGTACTGATTCCCTTTTGATTTCTATTTGGCGGCTTGTAGCTCCACTAGTGGAAAACTTAGAGACTACAGCTGGACGGCAGTCGGAAGAGCAGGAATAGAGCTGTAATGGTGCCAAAATACAATAAGAATTTTGAAACTATTGCTCTTTGAAAACCGAATGAATACGAACTGATGTCAATTTTTGTTGGACTGATTCACTTTTGATTCTTATTTTCCGGCTTGTAGCTTTGCTAGTGGAAAACTTAGAGGATAGAGCTGAACGGCTGTCGGAAGAACAGGAATAGAGCTATAATTGGAATAAATAACATGGCTTTTGTTGGAGTTTTTGATTTGTCCAAAGAACAGGCCAATGATAAATCATTGGAAGATAAAGATGAATTTTTATGGACAACTGTAAACTATGGAATATGCTTTAGTGGTTATTCAAATTTAATTACTCAATTCATAATCCGCTTATGGAGGGAGATGCAGTGACTGGGCATGACAACTGGAGTTCAAAGGGGAGAGATAATAACTTGGTAGGCTTAGAAAGAAAAAGCTTGTAGCAACTAACAATCTACTCCAGAGCCCGAGAACCACCTTACACTTATATTATTTTTCTTGTAAATATTTGTTTGTAAATATATTTCATAATTGATTTGTTTAATTAAATGGCTTGTTGATTTTGTTGTTTTGGTCCTTCGAGAAGTAAAAGAGGGACAGAGAATAATATATGTAAACTGAGGATTTGTCACAGGTCAAGTCATCAACTGGAATAAATAACATGGGTTTTGTTGGAGTTTTTGATTTGTCGAAAGAACAGGCCAATGGTAAGTCATTGGAAGACGCATTTTTATGGACAACTGTAAACTATGGAATATGCTTTAGTAGTTATTCAAATTTAATTGCTCAGTTCATAATTCGCTTATGGAAGGAGATATATAGTGACTGGGCATGACAACTAGAGTTCAAATAGACACTGGCGTAGAAGCAAAAGCTTGTGGCAACTAAAAATCTACTCCAGAGCCCAAGTACCGAATAGTAATAAATGTTTGCTGGATTAGATACACATATTAGATATAACTGTAAACCATCCGACCAAAATAGGTGTTTACAACGAATCTGCCATTAATATATCCTTACTAACGAATTGACATTTTAGAAAAAGTTTCAGCAGCACAGAACTAATCATTTAGAGCCAAGTAGAAACATACTAGAGCTTGTCAAGATTAGCACTTACTGACCAAACCACTGAACATTTTTTGAAAGCTTCATATTCGCGGCTTAATAGTTCCTGGAAAAATCATTGTTGTAACACTTCGTTGCTATGGCAATAAACAGAATGTTAGCAGGCTGAAAACATTGTGGTGAAATAATTAACGAGTGTTGAGTGTGGAGTTTTATACCTTAAACATTTGCCCCATAACAAATTGATCAACATTTCTGAGTAGCATTTTTCTACTATACTTGGAATAGTTTTTGGCCTAAGACTATATCGGCTGCCACACCAATCAAATTTGGTACCTCAACTTGCTAAGATATTTCCTTATCAAATTCTATGAAAAAAAAAACAAGAAAAAAACTTTGGATCAAAGTCTTGTTAAGGTAGGAAGGACGGAAAAATCTTGTTAAGTTACGGTAGGAAGTTGATGTTCGAAAACAGGATAAATAGTTTACTGTCCCAGGGTATTATAATAAAAACACTCTTATCAATTTTGTCAAAATTCGCCCGTTTTCCAGGATTTCTTAAAATTATTACAAACATTACACAATCTGGTATGATTAAGAATGACACATCATAATCACATAGTATGTGGTAGCCCCCCCCCCCCCCCCCCTCCTACATCCACGTGTTTCGACTCACTGCAAACCCAAACAAACTGCAGCGTCTATCGAAATATGACTACCGACAGCAACAAAACGACAAGTCCTTCTAGGAAAAGCCGTGCAACGGGGCCCATGGGTTAGTAAACAACATGCCATTTAAATGAAGCATCGTTCGACGCGGTTCCATTGGCGTTGGCCATGAAACTTCGTCGTCGGTGGTACCAGGAAAAGTACTTAAACGACCCTAAGTAGTGAGTGAGTGGCCTATCGAAACATATCGAGACTGTTGTTGCAGTGGCAATGACCTTAAAATCACTGGAATACGTTCTATGAATGGAACTTCAAGGCTACCAAAACCTTCCCGATCGAGCTGGAGCAAGATTACGTGTCATAGTTGTATTTAGTGTTGTTGTACGATACTTACGGCGGAAAGTTGGACATGGGCGGTTCCTTTCGCTAACCACTCCGTACAAGAACACTAAAAAATAACAACAAAAGCCGATAAACCGAAATAGAGATGGCACCACGACACCGGGGAACGATTCGCGTTTGACTGCCTGAATGGTCGAACGAAATGGAGAATGGAATGAATGAACGTCGAAAAGTGGAAGCGAGAGAGAGAAGTATACAACTAAAGCAACAACTAAACCGAATTTTGCGAGCGGATGTTCGCGCATACACACTCGACCGAATTGCACTGGAGGTCCCCGGTTGACACGTTGATTCCGAGTACTGCCGGGCTGCAACGTTTACACAAAACGTAGCAATAATAGTAACACTGAAAGTACCCAAGAAATTCGGATTCATCTACCTGCCGCGTGTTTTTATCAGATTTATTCGCTTCTAGTGGGCCAGTCACGAGAGTTGTTAAAAAAAAAACGGGTTACATGCACCACCCAAGCAAGAGTACAAAATGCAGTTACGTGGTACCGATCCGCGAGCGTAAAATGGTTATGCAGCGGTCGCATTAAAGTGTCATTAGCTTAAATAAATATTGATCAAAGATAAGCAGAACTTTAATTATTCGTTTAAGTCCGACTGGGGCTTAACCACCGATCGGGTTCGGCGAAAAATGTCCTGGAAGATCCTTTCATCAAGATCGGATTTACGTATTGCGTGCACGCGCAGATGCTTAATCAAAACTGATCGTTATTAATTAAATTAACACCTGCCGATGAGCGTTTGCGTGGATTTTAGAGGTATTTATTGTTGCACGTACTGAATATTATTATTAATTTTATTTTTGATTATATTTAAGAATAATAGTGAATAAACGCTTCGACGTTAATTATAAGTGCTCTGTCCAAACGCAACAACACCATGCAATGCTAAAATTCCTTGAAAAACGAAGTTTACCAACCAAGGTTAGTGTGAGGCGAGTGTTAGGGTGACAATGCTAAATAATATTTATTTACTTTCTTATTGGAGTGCGAAAAAGTTTCTTTACCGCACGCATTTGGTGGTTAAACTTTACCGCACTAGTGCATGAAAGAATTGATAAGCGCACTAGTGCAGAAAAATTGTCATTTCGTCGCAATGTCACATTTGACATTTTTACACCCACAAGTGTTCTAAAAAGTATAGTGTGCAACACATACGAAAATCACTCTTCATACTCTTGTGACGTTGTATCACGCGCCTACGGCTCGTGTCCAAACCGTCACACTCGTGTGAAAATGCAATTTTCGACACTAGTTGCACAATATAATATTTTCTACGACTGCCTCGAAAATGAACAAATGGGCACTGCTAACTACCGTTGAAAATCGCATATTGCAAACCGCGTGCGGAACACTTTGCACACGCTTCTGATTGCCTTGCACACGCGTTGCATATATTTTATAATACGAATCATCATCTATGAAGCAAAATCGCAGTCGTAGAAAAAGTATAGTGTGCATTATGTACGAAAATGACTCTTCACACTCTTATGACGTTGTATCACTCGCCTACGGCTCGTGTCCAACCGTTTTACTTAACACCTGTTTGAGAATTTCTCCATTACCGATCGAGTTACATAAATTTGAATTTCACGTTTGAATTCTTGAGTTTAAAGTAGCTGAAAATGAGGTATCACTCGCCATGTTTAGAATGAAAAGTAAAAAAAATTTCTTGAAAATTTTTAAGTGTAAAATAGTTTAATTTGAAGTGTTATATAAATTCTTGTTGATGCTACAAGCCCTAGGAGTGATTATTTCAGTATTTTTTTTTTAATTATTTAACTTTTTTTTTACTACCAATTTACTTAACACCTTTTTGGCAGTTTCTCCATTACCGATTGGGTTACATAAATTCCGACTTCACTTTTGAATTCTTGAGTTTAAAGTAGCTGAAAATGAGGTATCACTTCCGATGTTTAAAATGAAAAATAAAGAAGTTTTTTTGAAAATTTTTACTTGTGAATTAGTTTAATTTGATATGTAAATGTATTATATAAATCCTTGTTGATGCTAGAAGCCCTAGCAGTGATTATTTCAGTCTTTTTTTTAAATTATTTATATTTTTTTTAAGTTTCTTTAACGCACGCATTTGGTGGTTGAAAATAATACTTTACCGCACTAGTGCGTGTAAGAATTGTTACGCGCACTAGTGCGGCAAAATTGTCATTTCGTCGCAATGTCACATTTGACATTTTTACACCCACAAGTGGTCTAAAAAGTTTTTTCTACGACTGCCTCGAAAATGATCTTTTATAAATCAAAATCGCAGTCGTAGAAAAAGTATAGTTAGTGTGCAACACATACGAAAATCAGTCTTCATACTCTTGTGACGTTGTATCACGTGCCTACGGCTCGGGTCCAATCCGTCACCGTCGAGTGAAAAGTGCAATTTTCGACACTAGTTGCAACAAATACTATTTTCTACGACCGCCTCGAAAATGAACAAATGCACACTACTCACTACCGTTAAAAATCGCATATTGAAAATAGCGTGCGCAAAGTGCACATTGCGCACGGTCTCATACAGAAGCGTGTGCAAAGTCCACTTGTATGCAGTACATACCAAAATCACTCTTCACGCTTTTGTGAATAATAATCTATTAACACTAGTTGCACAATATCATATTTTCTGCCTCGAAAATTAACAAATGCGCACTACTAACTATTGTTGAAAATCGCACATTTAAACAGCGTGCGCAAAATGTTAAATTTGCGACATTGCGCACGCTCTCGTGCAGAAGCGTGTGCAAAGTCCACTTTGCACACCCTTCTGAGTGCTTTGCACACGCCTTGCGTATATTTTATAATACGAATGATCATTTTTGAAGCAAAATCCCAGTCGTAGAAAAAGTATAGTGTGCAACACATACGAAAATCACTCTTCATACTCTTGTGACGTTGTATCACTTGCCTACGGCTCGGGTCCAATCCGTCACCGTCGCGTGAAAAGTGCAATTTTCGACACTAGTTGCAACAAATACTATTTTCTACGACCGCCTCGAAAATGAACAAATGCACACTACTAACTACCGTTAAAAATCGCATATTGAAAACAGCGTGCGCAAAGTGCACATTGCGTACGGTCTCATACAGAAGCGTGTGCAAAGTCCACTTGTATGCAGTACATACCAAAATCACTCTTCACGCTTTTGTGAATAATAATGTACTAACACTAGTTGGACAATATACTATTTTCTGCCTCGAAAATTAACAAATGCGCACTACTAACCATTGTTGAAAATCGCACATTTAAACAGCGTGCGCAAAATGTTAAATTTGCGACATTGCGCACGCTCTCGTGCAGAAGCGTGTGCAAAGTCCACTTTGCACACCCTTCTGAGTGCTTTGCACACGCCTTGCGTATATTTTATAATACGAATGATCATTTTTGAAGCAAAATCCCAGTCGTAGAAAAAGTATAGTGTGCAACACATACGAAAATCACTCTTCATACTCTTGTGACGTTGTATCACTTGCCTACGGCTCGGGTCCAATCCGTCACCGTCGAGTGAAAAGTGCAATTTTCGACACTAGTTGCAACAAATACTATTTTCTACGACCGCCTCGAAAATGAACAAATGCACACTACTAACTACCGTTAAAAATCGCATATTGAAAATAGCGTGCGCAAAGTGCACATTGCGCACGGTCTCATACAGCAGCGTGTGCAAAGTCCACTTGTATGCAGTACATACCAAAATCACTCTTCACGCTTTTATGAATAATAATCTATTAACACTAGTTGCACAATATCATATTTTCTGCCTCGAAAATTAACAAATGCGTACTACTAACTATTGTTGAAAATCGCACATTTAAACAGCGTGCGCAAAATGTTAAATTTGCGACATTGCGCGCGCTCTCGTGCAGAAGCGTGTGCAAAAATCACTCTTCACACTCTTTTCACGGTGTATCACTCGCCTACGGCTCGTATCCAAACCGTCACACTCGTGTGAAAAGTGCAATTTTCGACACTAGTTTCAACAAATACTATTTTCTACGACTAACGCGAAAATGAACAAATGCGCACTACTAACTACCATTGAAAATCGCAAAATGCGAACAGTGCAAACAGCGTGCGAAAAGTGCGCTTTGCACACGCTCTCATACAGAAGCGTGTACAAAGTAACAATGTAAAATAATATTTATTTACTTTCTTATTGGAGTGCGACAAAGTTTCTTTACCACATGCATTTGGTGGTTAAAAATAACACTTTACCGCACTAGTGCGTATAAGAATTGAAAATTGTTATTTCGTCACAATGTCACATTTGACATCTTTACACGCACAAGTGGTCTAAAAAGGTTTTTTTCTATGACTGCCTTGAAATTAACAAATGCGCACTACTAACTATTGTTGAAAATCGCACATTTAAACAGCGTGCGCAAAATGTTAAATTTGCGACATTGCGCACGCTCTCGTGCAGAAGCGTGTGCAAAGTCCACTTTGCACACCCTTCTGAGTGCTTTGCACACGCCTTGCGTATATTTTATAATACGAATGATCATTTTTGAAGGAAAATCGCAGTCGTAGAAAAAGTATAGTGTTCAGCACGTACGAAAATCACTCTTCACACTCTTTTCACGGTGTATCACTTGCCTACGGCTCGGGTCCAATCCGTCACCGTCGAGTGAAAAGTGCAATTTTCGACACTAGTTGCAACAAATACTATTTTCTACGACCGCCTCGAAAATGAACAAATGCACACTACTAACTACCGTTAAAAATCGCATATTGAAAACAGCGTGCGCAAAGTGCACATTGCGCACGGTCTCATACAGAAGCGTGTGCAAAGTCCACTTGTATGCAGTACATACCAAAACCACTCTTCGCGCTTTTGTGAATAATAATGTACTAACACTAGTTGCACAATATCCTATTTTCTGCCTCGAAAATTAACAAATGCGCACTACTAACTATTGTTGAAAATCGCACATTTAAACAGCGTGCGCAAAATGTTAAATTTGCGACATTGCGCACGCTCTCGTGCAGAAGCGTGTGCAAAGTCCACTTTGCACACCTTTCTGAGTGCTTTGCACACGCCTTGCGTATATTTTATAATACGAATGATCATTTTTGAAGCAAAATCCCAGTCGTAGAAAAAGCATAGTGTGCAACACATACGAAAATCACTCTTCATACTCTTGTGACGTTGTATCACTTGCCTACGGCTCGGGTCCAATCCGTCACCGTCGCGTGAAAAGTGCAATTTTCGACACTAGTTGCAACAAATACTATTTTCTACGACCGCCTCGAAAATGAACAAATGCACACTACTAACTACCGTTAAAAATCGCATATTGAAAACAGCGTGCGCAAAGTGCACATTGCGCACGGTCTCATACAGAAGCGTGTGCAAAGTCCGCTTGTATGCAGTACATACCAAAATCACTCTTCACGCTTTTGTGAATAATAATGTACTAACACTAGTTGCACAATATACTATTTTCTGCCTCGAAAATTAACAAATGCGCACTACTAACTATTGTTGAAAATCGCACATTTAAACAGCGTGCGCAAAATGTTAAATTTGCGACATTGCGCACGCTCTCGTGCAGAAGCGTGTGCAAAGTCCACTTTGCACACCCTTCTGAGTGCTTTGCACACGCCTTGCGTATATTTTATAATACGAATGATCATTTTTGAAGCAAAATCCCAGTCGTAGAAAAAGTATAGTGTGCAACACATACGAAAATCAGTCTTCATACTCTTGTGACGTTGTATCACTTGCCTACGGCTCGGGTCCAATCCGTCACCGTCGCGTGAAAAGTGCAATTTTCGACACTAGTTGCAACAAATACTATTTTCTACGACCGCCTCGAAAATGAACAAATGCACACTACTAACTACCGTTAAAAATCGCATATTGAAAACAGCGTGCGCAAAGTGCACATTGCGCACGGTCTCATACAGAAGCGTGTGCAAAGTCCACTTGTATGCAGTACATACCAAAATCACTCTTCACGCTTTTGTGAATAATAATCTATTAACACTAGTTGCACAATATCATATTTTCTGCCTCGAAAATTAACAAATGCGCACTACTAACTATTGTTGAAAATCGCACATTTAAACAGCGTGCGCAAAATGTTAAATATGCGACATTGCGCACGGTCTCGTGCAGAAGCGTGTGCAAAGTCCACTTTGCACACCCTTCTGAGTGCTTTGCACACGCCTTGCGTATATTTTATAATACGAATGATCATTTTTGAAGCAAAATCCGAGTCGTAGAAAAGGTATAGTGTGCAACACATACGAAAATCACTCTTCATACTCTTGTGACGTTGTATCACTTGCCTACGGCTCGGGTCCAATCCGTCACCGTCGAGTGAAAAGTGCAATTTTCGACACTAGTTGCAACAAATACTATTTTCTACGACCGCCTCGAAAATGAACAAATGCACACTACTAACTACCGTTAAAAATCGCATATTGAAAACAGCGTGCGCAAAGTGCACATTGCGCACGGTCTCATACAGAAGCGTGTGCAAAGTCCACTTGTATGCAGTACATACCAAAATCACTCTTCACGCTTTTGTGAATAATAATGTACTAACACTAGTTGCACAATATACCATTTTCTGCCTCGAAAATTAACAAATGCGCACTACTAACTATTGTTGAAAATCGCACATTTAAACAGCGTGCGCAAAATGTTAAATATGCGACATTGCGCACGGTCTCGTGCAGAAGCGTGTGCAAAGTCCACTTTGCACACCTTTCTAAGTGCTTTGCACACGCCTTGCGTATATTTTATAATACGAATGATCATTTTTGAAGCAAAATCCCAGTCGTAGAAAAAGTATAGTGTGCAACACATACGAAAATCACTCTTCATATTCTTGTGACGTTGTATCACTTGCCTACGGCTCGGGTCCAATCCGTCACCGTCGACTGAAAAGTGCAATTTTCGACACTAGTTGCAACAAATACTATTTTCTACGACCGCCTCGAAAATGAACAAATGCACACTACTAACTACCGTTAAAAATCGCATATTGAAAATAGCGTGCGCAAAGTGCACATTGCGCACGGTCTCATACAGAAGCGTGTGCAAAGTCCACTTGTATGCAGTACATACCAAAATCACTCTTCACGCTTTTGTGAATAATAATGTACTAACACTAGTTGCACAATATACTATTTTCTGCCTCGAAAATTAACAAATGCGCACTACTAACTATTGTTGAAAATCGCACATTTAAACAGCGTGCGCAAAATGTTAAATATGCGACATTGCGCACGCTCTCGTGTAGAAGCGTGTGCAAAGTCCACTTTGCACACCCTTCTGAGTGCTTTGCACACGCCTTGCGTATATTTTATAATACGAATGATCATTTTTGAAGGAAAATCGCAGTCGTAGAAAAAGTATAGTGTTCAGCACGTACAAAAATCACTCTTCACACTCTTTTCACGGTGTATCACTCGCCTACGGCTCGTATCCAAACCGTCACACTCGTGTGAAAAGTGCAATTTTCGACACTAGTTTCAACAAATACTATTTTCTACGACTAACGCGAAAATGAACAAATGCGCACTACTAACTACCATTGAAAATCGCAAAATGCGAACAGTGCAAACAGCGTGCGAAAAGTGCACTTTGCACACGCTCTCATACAGAAGCGTGTACAAAGTGACAATGTTAAATAATATTTATTTACTTTCTTATTGGAGTGCGACAAAGTTTCTTTACTACATGCATTTGGTGGTTAAAAATAACACTTTACCGCACTAGTGCGTATAAGAATTGAAAATTGTCATTTCGTCACAATGTCACATTTGACATCTTTACACGCACAAGTGGTCTAAAAAGGTTTTTTTCTATGACTGCCTCGAAATTAACAAATGCGCACTACTAACTATCGTTGAAAATCGCATATCGCAAATAGCTTGCGCAATGTGGCTTTGCGCACGCTCACATACAGAAGCGTGTCACGTGTCAATTGGACACGAGCCGTAGGCGAGTGATACAACGTCACAAGAGTGTGAAGAGTGATTTTCGTACGTGTTGCACACTATACATTTTCGACTACTGCGATTTTGCTTCATAAATGATCATTCGCATTAAGGCGTGTGCAAGCAATCAGAAGTGGACACTGCGCATGCTCTTCTGTATGAGAGCAGTTTGCGCACGCTGTTCGCATCATGCGATTTTCAAGCGTAGTTTTTCAGTCGTAGAAAATAGTATATTGTGCAATTAGTGTCGAAAATTGCACTTTTCACACGAGTGTGACGGTTTGGACACGAGCCGTAGGCGAGTGATACAACCTCACAAGAGTTAAGAGTTATTTTCGTACGTGTTACACATATACTTTTTCTACGATTGCAATTTGCTTGCTCATTATAAAACTTCATCTAGTTGGCTGTGAAATGTCAAAAGAAACCTACAGTACCTACTGTAGTGTGATTTTATAACACTTTATGCTCTAGATAAAATATCAAAATTTTAATAATTTAGAGAAGACGATTCAAAAGTTACAGTCACAAAATTAAAACGCTGGGTGCCCGTTTGGCACCCTGTATCTCCGTTAGGAAGCACATTAGGAGAAATTTTTATGTGACAAACTAGGGCTATTTTGGCCTCCATTATACGCTCTCGAAATTATGCCACACTTACCGGACACCCTGTATGCCCGGCCTGAACACACTCTCGTATTTTCGAGAATGGAGGCGACTGTTCCCGATTCTCGTTTAGTCTAGATGGGTTCCCGGGGTCGCGGTCGGCGTTGCCGCTTCAGCCCGAATCTCTGTGGATCGACGGTCGGGTGTAACAATATCTTGCCTTGGTGTGAAGCATGATTAGAGTTGGAGTTTAATAACAGATCTGTGTCAGTCGGTTTACTATAGCGCTCTGTGGTTTCTCTAGGTATAACCCCCCTGGTTCTGTTCTTGTAATACAAACCCCTGCGGTTGTACAACCAACAAGTCTAAGAAAGGTAAGGCATTTTTCATTTTCTTATTGATTTTATTAAAGATTTTTAATGTATCGTCTATTTTGTCCTTTAGTACGGACAATGTGTTGTCCACATATACAGAGTGTCCCGTAAGCGCATGATTATATAAGTTGTTTGTTCTAACGCATTCTCTGGCGAAAAAGATGGATTAAAAAGAATGCCTTCATTGCTTTTGCTGGACAAAGTTCTTGGAAAAAAATGTGTTTTTTTGTAATGTCTGGGAAACGTTACTATTGATTTCAATAAAATTTGTTGTAAACTTGTTTCTAAGTAAGATTCATGTTTTGACATACAGAACGGGCATCGATCCGCCTTGAGCGAGTGGTAAGTTCTACAGAGTCGTAATACAAACATTTTCAAACCTTTTTATTTATTAGTCGGAATCGATTAGATACTTTTCGTTTTTCTGACAACTTGATGTTTTTTTCGAAATTGTATTGCTCTTGGTAAAATATTGTAGCATTTATAGTGTTTACACAACACAAAAAAATATTTTCTGCTCCTTTGCTATTTAGGGTTTTTAAACAGAAAATATATAAATTACCTAAGTTTGTGCCTTGAGGCCATCCTCAGTGCCAAATTCGTCAAGGGAGGGACGCAAGAGAAGAGCAAAAAGCGTCATAAACTTTGAACCACATGGTTTCCTAAATTTTTCAAAAAGTTTATATAAACTTTGGGCTGCAAACGCTTCGTCTTCTAGATGCAGGGGGTTCAAATTTATTTTTTTTTCAATTTTTTTTTATAGCCCTTAAAAGTTTTTGAGTTATTTAACTGAAACTTACAATTTGACTGGCTATGTGCTACATCGTTGAATATACTAACTGATACCGAGAAACTGCTAAAAAAGTAACTAAGTTGAATACAGAATTCAGATGTTTAGGAGGAGTTAAAGGGGACAAAACTGTCGCTATCAGTTGGTATACACAACGATGTAGCACATAGCCAGTCAAATTGTAAGTTTCAGTTACATAATAATATTTCAAAAATTTTAAGGGTGACATCTGCTACAGCTTACATGATCTGGATTAGGGGGTTGATCCCGATTAATTTGACAGGTCAACGTAGTCAGCAGACAAAATAAGCCGGACCGGCTTTTTGATCGGGATCTTTTAAACTTAGTGTATACGAACCCCTAAAAGCTATGAAAAATTAAAACTTAACACCCTGTAGCCCGGAGACCAAGCCTTTGCGGACTAAAGTTCTTAAAATTTGTAGTGCTTTTACATTCCCTCCCCCCCCCCCACCTCACCCTTTTCCTTAATTATATCTCACTCGAAAAATTTTAAAAGTGAACGAGATATAAATACATGGCATTAAATACTTAACATTTTATATTAATGGAGAAAATTTCAAACTATGCCTAAAAGAGTTTTATTTAATATTCCAAGAAATCCGAAGCCATAACAGAGTTTTGGAGATTTCTTAAGACACGTTTTGATCAAACGTTATGAAAAGTAAACACTTAAACTCAAACAAGTTAAAGGATAAAACGCGTCCAGTGTATAAAAAAGTACGAAATCGGGCATCAGCTCGAGGGCCTTTAGCCCCGTTCGAACGGCCTCACCTTCCATTAAGTATCCCATTCGGGTTCGGAATCTTTTTAATTGGGTACCGGGGGCGCGGGACGCGGGGGCATAACCCCGTGCACAAAAAAAAACCGGCACGGTACACGTGCGGCCGCGCATTGTCCGTGTGTTTACCGATCCTCCGGTCCCCCAAGTGTTAATTCTTTAAGGAGAATGTTGTGTTCGGGTGATGTCGGACTCTTACAAGCGAAGGGAAGAAAGAAGAAAAAAAACTGGACGGGCCGCGAATTATTGTTGGCGCGTCAGGGGCGACTTCCTAGAGAATTTTCGCATCCGACAATGGCGATCCCGAAACTTGGACGCGGGAGCTGGGAATTTGAAGGAAGGGACCGGGTCGGTGTCCTTGGGGCGGCGGTGCGTACACCCGAAAGATTGGGGGCTAGGCCGAGGGTAAAAATCAATATCTCCTAGTCGCTGCGTGGCTGGGGTTTGCGATTGAATGCCATTGTAAAGAAGCTTAAAATGTGGGGTAATCATCGACGCCCTAGTCTAGTTTTAGAGTCGTACAATGGAGTAGCCGGGGTCGTATCGAAGACGACCGCCATTCCTTCTTGGTTGTCCTTTTGGTTATATCGATCAAGCGGCACATTTTTATTTAGAACTTAGAATCAATTACCTACAGCTAATGACCGATTTAGAAACTACTGAGATACGTGGTCTAGGAAATAGATGTTTCTTCGGTTATTGTGAAGGAATTATTAAACCTAAACAGATTTTTTTCGAAAAGGTGCTCTAATTTGGAGATGCATTTATTAGTTATAATGCAAAGCTTCTTGAAAAGGTACCATTAAATTACTACTGCCCACCACATCACCAGACTTAAGTACAACATTCGCGATAAAATTACTGGGAAAGAACATACACAGAGACACAATAATTTTGTTTAATATTATTAAAATCGTTTAATTATTATATTAATACCTCTCAATAACAACTCCTAACACTTCCTCTCAATGAAAACGATCAAGCACTTCACAAAACAACTTTCTAATTTGTTAACATCCCTACACCTTCTACAAACTTTACTCGTTAACAAAAAAAAGTTAATATATATACATTTGCAATCTTGCATGCCAAACCTTGGTAGTACACGGTTTAGATAATGAAACAATATTGCAAATCCTGATTCAAAACTTTTGCACGACATTTTTACCTAAATGATTAGTGTTAGTCCAAGGTCTTTCATACAAAAATTCTTTTTCATTCATAACAAGTTTTAACTCATTAACTTTTTGTCTGTCTGTGCCCAAAACTAAAAGATCGTCAACATACAGTACAAAAGTCTTCGACCGGTCTAACATTTTTCTATAGACACAATCATCATTCTCTGATATTTTAATTCCCCTTTGAATTACAAAAAAATTAATTTTTAAGATCCATTTTGGAGACTTTAAGATCTATCTGCATGTGCTGAACCACATTTAATGAAATATTTAGGTAAGTACAGTATATTGTGCAACTAGTGACGAAAATTGCACTTTTCACACGAGTGTGACGGTTTGGACACGAGCCGTAGGCGAGTGATGCAACGTCACAAGAGTTGTATCTCAGAAGAGAACTTTTTCGACTGCTGCGATTTTGCTTCATAAATGATCATTCGTATTATAAAATACATTTATGCAAGGCGTGTACACACTGTTAAAAATTGCATTAAAATTACACTATTTAATAGGTAAATCTTATGTATTTTTACACAGTGTTTTAGGTATAAAAATATCTGCTCTAATATCTTCTTCTTCTTCTTCAAGTGCCATGCAGATTCCTGCGTAGACGTTCATCCTTTCACTCATCATATGATTCTATTAATTGCAGCATTTTGCAGTGTCTGGAAGTCCTGTATTCCTGTCCACTGTCGTATGTTTCGCAGCCAGGACAGTTTTCTCCTACCCACTCCTCTTTTTCCTCCCTCTATTTTACCCTGGAGTATGAGGCGCTGGAAATGATAGCGTTCTCCGCGCAGTACATGTCCAAGGTAGCCAGTTTTTCTTCTTTTGATGTTTTCGAAAAGTTCACGGTCCATCAAACCAGCTCTTCTCAGAATGTCCTCATTCGTTACATGTTCAACCCACGACACCCTCAGCATCCGTCGCAGGGTCCACATCTCGAAGGCCTCGAACCTATTTATAATTGTTGTCTTCAACGTCCATGCCTCGACTCCGTACAAGAGAACGGACCAGACGTAGCATTTTACCATTCTATATCTGAGATTGAGATTCAGGTTTTTGTCTGTCAGAAATTTTTTCAGTTTTATAAACGTTGTTCGAGCTTGCTCAATTCTGCATTTTATTTCTTGATCTGGGTCCCATTTTTGGTTGATCATGCACCCCAAGTATTTAAATTGAGTGACTTGTTCAATGTTCTCTCCCTTTACGGACATTATGACATTTGGGGTGTCGTTTCTACTAATGGCCATGCATTTGGTTTTACGGATGTTGATTTTCAGACCTAATCTCTGGCTTTCTTCATTGATCTTATCTAGTAGAACTTGCAGGTCATTTGCACTATCCGCCAGTATCACGGTATCATCCGCGTATCGAATATTATTGATGGGAATTCCATTCACTTTAATGCCCATGGGACTGTCGGAGATTGACTCGATGAAAGCTCTTTCCACATACAAGTTAAACAACATCGGAGACAAGATACACCCCTGGCGGACGCCCTTTTTTACTTCGAAATCCTCAGTTGTTCCTGCATTTTGAATTCGGATTTCTGCTCTTTGGTTCCAGTATAAATTACCTATAAGTCTGATATCCTTTCCATCCAGTCCCAGGTCTCTAAGATATGATATGAGGAGGTCGTGCTTTACATTGTCGAATGCCTTCTCGTAGTCGATAAAGCACAGAAAAACGTCTTTTCTCTGATCTTGGCAGTTCTGCACTAATGTCTGGAGACTGAATATGGCTTCTCTTGTTCCAAAACCACTCTTAAATCCAAATTGACTGGCACCACTCACTTCCTCGCATCTCCTGTATAGTCTCGTGTGCAGAACTCGAAGGAAAAGCTTGAGGAATTAGACTAATGAGGCGGTAGTCTTTACATGCTGTTGCGTTGTTTGTTTTAGGAAGTGCGACAAACGTAGAACGGAGCCAGTCCTCAGGAATTTGTCCAGTGTCGTAAATATTGTTAAAGAGTCGGACAATGATATCAAGGTTTTGTTCGCTAATCAAATGAAAAGTTTCTGAGTACATATCATCAGGGCCCGGAGCTTTGTTGTTTTTCATTAGAGTTATGGCATGTTTGATTTCACTCTTTAGTATACTTGGTCCTGATAGCGTTGTTATTTCGTTTTCGGGGTTTCCTGGTCTGTCATCCTGAAAAAGTCCGGTAGTGTATTCCCTCCATGTTAGTAGTAGTTTCTCGGTGTCCAATATTATTTTATTGTTTTCATCCCTAATGAAACCCACACTCTTGTTGTTATATATTCCAGCGATTTCTTTGACTTTTTTATGGAGATGGAAATTGTCCCCCAGTTTGGTCAGATTTTCTGCCTCCAGACATCTTTCAGTCAACCAACTTTCTTTTGCTGTTCTTATTTCATTTCGAATTCTTCTTTGAAGACTTTTATATTCTGAGTAGTCTCCGTTGACTTTACATTGCCTTCGCTTTTCCATTAAATCCAGAATGTCGTCAGTCATCCATTCGTTCCTCGTTGCCCTTCTGGTGTTTGTAAGGAAGGTTGCTCTAATATACTTTATGTAATATTACATATCTAACGAAGTTTTACAATTAAACATAAATTGTAAGTTGAATTTGACGTAAAACTTCACATGAACATTGAATTTTCAAGCGAAAAATGTAAATTTACGAATGAACCGGAAAATAACCGCATGAGGTTGAAATTTCCTTAAACGTTGATGTAAAAATACAGTGTACTCTTGGAATATCCGATACGCGAGGCTGCGACGCCAAAGACGACACTTGCCCATCATCATCAAGTCGCCATACGCCATCATCCGCAAACTGCTAAGGTCGCATAAAGTCCTATTATAACTGACACAATTTCAGTTGTTCGTGGTTCTCAATTCCAAGTGATTTTGGTTTATTGTTTTTATTTAAGTACTCTAGGATAGTGATAATTGATAAAGTGAACATACTTAGTGTTAGTTAGAGACGTGAGTATTAGGCATTTTTGTAAAATTTAAACAATAGGACCGAATATTAATAACCCTACCAAAAACTCCAGTTTTTCTGCACTGCTTGATCAAATGGTAGCTCGCTAAAGTATGTAGGTACCACTTAGATAAGCAGAAAGGCTTGAACTTTTTAATAACAATATAGGGACACATCTTACAACATAGTTCACAGACAAGAAACAGTTAATATAGCTCTAATTTCAACTGATGAAGAAGCATCAGTCCTAACAGCGGAGGCTACACAACCATCGTCTTCTTCGGTTGAAAATAATAATATCACTATTTCCTACCAGATTGATTGTAATTCCAGTTTCATGTGGAAATTGTTTAAATACCCTGGGATTCTTTTCCACAAAATATATTAGAAGCATGTGAAAAAGGGAAAGTAAAAGACATACAAGTCAAAACTTATGTAATTCAGACAATAGTGAACAAAATGAGAGAGATTAAAAAGCATGTACCGGCTAGTGCGATTCACATTGTTTGTCAAAAGATTTTGGATAAGTTTCCGCAAATGTTTAGAGATGTGGATGAAGATGGTGTGGTAATTGGAGACGGGTCCCACACTCTTTTCAGAAAAATCCAAGATCGCAACAATTATTTGAATCGTTCACATAAGCGCTTGACTAACTGTAATGAAAGTACAGATGAAAATCCTGTCAAAAATAAAAAGCAGCGAGTATCTCAGAGGGCTGGTTGCACATCATGGTCTCCAGAAATAGATGCAGCAGATGCAGATTGAAGAAAAAATGGATAAAGCATATCCTCAGCAACGCCAATTTATGATGGAAAATCCATGTGTGGACGAGATCAAAAGAACATGGCCCATTCTTTTTACAAAAAAGGGAGCGTTGTATCATTTTCAAAAGTTGACATCTTCACATCCTAGTTGTGTGACACAATACTTGCCAAATGGGATAAATTTGAAAAACTAGCCCGAATCATGAAATATAATTTAAATATGGAACAACCGAAACTTTTAAGGATTCTAATTGTTGCAGCAAATCAGTTGAAGGAAACTGTGACTCCGTTCTACAAGACATTTGAGGTATGTTTCTAGATGTTTACTTTTACTTAATAAAAAAACTAATGTATTCATTTTAACTATATTTGAAGGATGGTAATTTGGCAGAAATCCTAGAGAACCTCACCGAAATGCATCTAGTCATTGTCAAAATGGGTAATAGCTAATATCCGTTTTTAATCCGTTTATAAAGGTTTTTAATTTTCAGGAACGTCAGAAAAATTCTACTTAGTATTCGAAGAGAAGTGTGTTCACGAAAACGAAGATTTCAACGATATATTTACAGTGGCATTTTCATTATATTTTAATTTTAATTTGAAATACCCTGCTAAAGCATCTTTAACTTTTGACTTTGTGCAAAGGTATATATTTAAGATACACCCTGACTCAGGCACTAAAATGACAAAAAAAGGAAGTAAAGTTAACTCCACAGCTCGAGTCTTTACATTAATGAAAAAACTGCGCGACTTGTAAAAGAGTATGTTTGTTGTTTATTAAAAAGCACCTTGTTTTTCTATTAGTGTTAGTGTAAGTATTTACTTTGTTGAATTGTTTTGCAATTGATTATTTTATTTGAATTTTTGTATGTTTTTTTTTATGTTTATGTATAGAATGATTTTTGTATTATTTTCATGCCTAATTAGTAATTAGTTCTGGTTTCCAAAAGGAATTACTTGAATTTTTGGAATTGAATTTTTTATTTGAATTTTTGAATGTTTTTTTAAGTTTATGCATAGAATAATTTTTGTATTATTTTCATGGCTTATGCCAAATTAGTAATTAGTTCTGGATTCTAAAAGGAATACTATACATACACATTTGTACCTGAAGTATTATCACAAGCACATGTTTATATGTTTTAAGACTAAAAAAATAAACTTAAAAAAAACAATCAAAGTCTAATTATTTTATTTAAATAACAAGTTCTCGAAATCTTGCCTATACATTTTAAAAAAATCACCCTGTATAGGCGATTAGAAAAGTGTATATACCGCTAAGACCAGCCATAGGAAATACCATGTAAATTTTGGTACCTTCAAATTAGGTAGTTAGTAATAGGCTCCCCTATTAGTTTTACAGGAGAAAACTTCTTTATAGGTCTTTGCATGATGGACTTGCACAGCAAATCTTATTATTTTCTAATAATCCAATTAGAAGTTATTTAGGAAAAACTATTCGTCAAATCGTTAAAAATTAAACACAGTCCTGATATAAAATTGAATGAAACCACCAGTAATTATTGTCATGTCACATTTTGAAAGGCGTTTAATTTTCTATTGGTTTTTGACATTATCACAATTACTGGTGGTTTCATTTAAGTTTGTACCAGGACTATATTTTTATTAGCGATTTTACGAATAGCTGTTCCTAAATCACTTTTAATTGGTTTATATTACAAAATTATAAAATTTGGTGTGCAAGTCCATCATGCAAAGTCCTCTAAGAAAGTCCTTACTAGTTTGGTGTAAAATTACTAGGAGAGCCAATATTTGATGGTATCATTATTTGCATAGTATGTCCTATGGGTAGTCTGGCGGTGCACCACCCGGCATACAGGGTGGACCAGGTTTTTGGTGCCAAACTTTAAGGAGGTATTCTACGTCCAAAAATAACCCTAGTTTGCTATATAAACCATAGTCTAAAAATACTCCGTTACGGAAATACAGGGTGTTAAAGTTTTTTTTGAAAAACTAAAAAATTGATTTTTTTCTGAAACTGCCAGAGATATTTTTATGAAATTTTACAGGTGTCAATAGCGATGAAAGACTTAAGTTTTGCAATACAAAAGGCCTTTTCAGCTTTACCAGTGGCGTGCACTGCGGCTCGTGACTGGCTATTTTTCAACAAAAAAGTGGTACGCTACTGGTTTTTCTGAAGATAAAAAGTATATTTGAGGTACTTGTTCAATTTGAAAGAAAAAAGGCCCCTTGGCTTTTTTTCGTAGAGCACACCGTTTAATAATAATAAAATATTTTTAAATGTTTGTGTTTAAATGGATTACCTAGCTATTTCTTAATTGCATACCACCTTGATGATGTTAGCGGCAGTTTCCATGACAATATTTGACAAATTTAACATAACTAATTTCTGTAAGGTTCATTAGTGTCAAAATGCCGTTTAGATTTTCAAATAGAGAAATAGCGGATATCCATTTTGTGTACGGATTTGCTAACGGAAACTCAAGGGCGGCCGCCAGAGAATACAGAAGGAGATATCCGCAAAGAACGCATCCTAGTCGTAAAATGTTCGCAAAAGTCCATCAGCAATTAATGGAGAAAGGTTTAAGGAATTCGCATGAGGATCGAGATGCAAACCAAAACCAACAACAAAGAAGAATTTCTCAACAGATATTAAATGAATTTGACAGAAATCCAACAACGAGTTCCCGTATTGCTTCTCGTATTCTTCGCACCTCAAAATCCAATATACTTCGTACTCTTAGACGAGATCATCGGCGTCCATTTCACCTACAACCTGTTCAAGGGCTACATCCAGGAGACCAAGAAAAAAGAATTACTTATTGTAGGTGGATCCTTTACGCAGTTCAAGAAAATAGGGATTTTTTGAACAACATACAGTGGTCTGACGAGTGCTGCTTTACCCGCCGCGGCGTAGTTAATTTGCATAATCAACATGTATGGGACCATGAAAATCCTCACGCCATTAGACCTCGAAATTTTCAAGTTGAATTTAGCTTAAATGTGTGGATAGGGGTTTACAACAACCATTTATTTGGACCCTACTTTTTACCTCGACGTTTGAACTCAGAAAACTTCTTAGAGTTTTTAGAAACGGAAACTCCGAATATGTGGGAAGAAATACCGATACTTTTAAGACAGAATGCATGGTTTCAGCTTGACGGTTGTCCCGCTCATTTTGGCAGAAATGTCAGAAATTGGCTGGACAATCATTTTCCGGATAGGTGGATTGGTAGAGGGGGTCCAGTTACATGGCCACCACGGTCTCCGGATCTTACCGTGTTAGACTTTTTTGTGTGGGGTTTTTTAAAAGAGAAAGTTTATGCGACTCCTGTCAATACGGAAGAAGAACTTATGAACCGCATAAGATATGGTTGCAATCAAATATTACCACATCTAGTACATTTAAATCGGTCTATTATACGTCGATGCCAGTTGTGCATTGAAAATAATGGTTCCCATTTTGAACAATTTTTATAACTGTTTTTGTTATGTTTTCAATGATTGTTTTAGTTACTTTTAGTTTTTAATTCTGAAAATAAATATTGTTACAACACAGTTAAAAAAAAAAGGTTGGCTATTTTAGGTTGCCATGAATAGCTACGCCAACAAGGCGTGGCAAATATTGATTATCTGGCGGTACGCAAGTAACAAAATTAATAATCTATTAAAAGTGTGGTATGCAATTAAAAAATAGCTAGGTAACCCATTTAAACACAAACATTTAAAAATATTTTATTATTATTAAACGGTGTGCCCTACGAAAAAAAGTCAAGGGGCCTTTTTTCTTTCAAATTGAACAAGGACCTCAAATATACTTTTTATCTTCAGAAAAACCAGTAGCGTATCACTTTTTTGTTGAAAAATAGCCAGTCACGAGCCTCAGTGCACGCCACTGGTAACGCTGAAAAGGCCTTTTCTATTGCAAAACTTGAGTCTTTCATCGCTATTGACACCTGTAAAATTTCATAAAAATATCTCTGGCAGTTTCAGAAAAAAAGCAATTTTTTGGTTTTTCAAAAAAAACTTTAACACCCTGTATTTCCGTAACGGAGTATTTTTAGACTATGGTTTATATAGCAAACTAGGGTTATTTTTGGACGTAGAATACCTCCTTAAAGTTTGGCACCAAAAACCTGGTCCACCCTGTATAGGTATAAGTACATCTGTGTAAACTAACACAATTCACACAATTGGTTATTGAAAAATACTACACATTTTCGGTAAAAATACCGTAATGCTATAAGAATGTAGAAAAATTAAAGTAACAGAATTGAAAAATACAATTAAAAGACAGTGTAAATATTCTAGTATCACTTGCTTTTTACGCTTTAATTCATGTAATTTTACATTACCGACCCTACACCATGTGATTTTACATAAGTGCTACTTACTACTTTACGTGAAATAAGACGTAATATTTATTAGTAAATTTACAGTATTGTCATGTAATTTCTCGGGCAAAGTTGATAACCTGTAAAATTACATATAAAAACGTTTGTAAAAAAATTAAAACGTTATTTTGTGTAAAATCACTAAATCTTTTTAACAGTGCAAAGCAATCAGAACTGCACCCTGCTCAGGTTCTTCTGTATGAGAGCGGGTGCAGTTTGCGTACGCTGTTTGCAATATGCGATTTTCAACCGTAGTTAGTAGTGTGCATTTGTTCACTTTCGAGGCAGTCGTGGAAAATAGTGTATTGTGCAACTAGTGTCGAAAATTACACTTTTCACACGTGTGTGACGGTTTGGACACGAGCCGTAGGAGACTGATACAACGTCACAAGGGTCAAGAGTGATTTTCGTACGTGTTGCACACTATACTTTTTCTACTACTGCAATTTGCTTCATAAATGATCATTCGTATTATAAAATATATGCAAGGCGTGTGCAAAGCAATCAGAGTCGCTCAAGCTATCTATTCGCTATTTTATGGCCACCAAGGTCGCCTGATATGAACCCATTGGATTTCTTTCTATGGGAAAATATATGTATGTGTTTCCATTTAAAAAAATCAAGATAGCGTTGTATCTGTCAAACATAGCAGCCAATAAATGCGCTAGTCCTGGTTCCGAGGTCGGCCTTAGTTGCCATATGGCCCCCATGTATTAAATTTTTAAGAAGTGTAACAGAAAAGCTGCTAGTCGAGTGAGCGACTTAAAATGATATCCCTGTACAGTGCATAACAGGACAGGACATACCCCTGCAAAGGTTATATTTGGAAAAGAACTTCACCAGAAGAACCGGTGCAAGATGTCCAGAACTATGCTGATGAACTTCGAAAAAAATAAAGGAAAATCCATCAAAACGGACAAAGATAAAGATTGCCAGCGATCGGATGAAAGACAGATATGACCTAAGAGCGAATTCTGCAGGATTTAAGGCAGGTGACTTGGTTTGGCTGTATTATCCTCAGAGGAAAAAAGGAAAGTCTCCCAAGTTGTCTCCAAGTTGGGAGAGTCCATATACAGTCATCAAACTGATAACGACATGGTATACAGCATCCGACGTAACCCTAGAGCGTTGTTACACCGGTGCACAGAGATTCGGGCCAAAGCGGCAACGCCGAGCGCCGACCGCGACCCCTCTAGGAACACATCTAGACTAAACGAGAACCGGGAACAGTCGTTTCCGTTCTCGAAAGTACGAGAGTGTGTTCAGGCCGGGTATATAAACCAGCGAGCCGCGCGAGATGGTATGGAATAGATAGTGCAGTGTAGCAAATAAGCGGACAAGCGAACAGTGCGAATTGTTAGTAGAGAGTAATTGTGTTTTGATCGTGTTGTAATAGTTAAAAGTAAATAAAAGTGTGTAGTTAATTGACGATAAATTATTGGAACCCGTATCCCGTAACAATATGAACGTTTTCACAATAACTTGAAAGTGACGGACCTTTATCACATTATGGAATTTTTACTTTTATTACTGAGATTTGATATTCATTTACTCAGCTTAGAGTCGTCAATGGGTCAATCTGAACCTTCAGTTAGAATTGGACTTATGTATATTACGGATATCCTGGGAGAATTTTCTACCAAAGCCTGGGGCCCGAAATCCCGAATCCACGAGATTCGAATAGTCAATTTCGTATTCGAACGATGTCAAAACAGAGAGTATTTGACAGCTTGCTTTGCTTCCGTAGTTTCCGGTAGTTACGCATCATGTTGACATCATTCGAATACGATAAGTAACTATTCGAATCTCGTGGATTTGGGCCCTGATTAACGTGTGCGAGGAGTGTTCTAGGCCAATCAACGTCACCAAAAGTTTCATTTTCACTTTCGCACCTACCCTAGAATCAGGTCCCAAACCTTTTATATTTATTACTGACGTTTGATATTCAACTAGCCCTGGGGTTTTCACAGTGATGAAATGCGACAAGGTGCAAAAATTGCTTTGTCGATACATCTCAACATGACCAAGCGCCAAATTGGACTCACGCTTATTATCTACATCCATGTTGATGTGGTTTTGTGGAGTATAAAACATTTAAAGAATCGCGCATTGCCAGGTACCACAATAGGTACTGCTGCCGCCGTAATTATTATCGCATACTGTCGAAACACCTTAATAGGTTGAGTCTTGAGACCCGCATGTTTAAAATTCCTTTCTCTCGTTCGTCGACCTTTTCCAATTAGTTTTAACTTTTCTTATTATTTATTAATCGAAAACTTCCACTGCTATAAAATACTATAAGCTAGTGTGAAGCCGTTACATTTTTTTTGCCTTTGTTCTTATTAACTGACAAGGCTGTGTATTGTACTAACACAATAGTTGCGCGGGTTTTTACAATTTAACGTTCTTAGATGAAAATTCGGTTCGGCCCTGTCCTGGAACCGCAGGAATTCGGAGGAAGTAAACGCGTAGCTTTAAAATAATATAATAATATGGAACTGACGTCATTGCCGTCAGTACCGTGAGTCATGTGAGTTAAAGGTTTTTACACGGTCGGGAGAGTAGCTGGAAAGCGCAATGGTGAACAGTTTAAGGCTAACCTGCTATATTTTTAAAAGCTTCAAGGCAAAACTAAAATTCCCGCCAAATTCTTCCTCCAGCCTCTTCTTAAAGCGGCATGAAATAGGACTTCCTCTACTCCCGAAACCGGCACGTTTACGGTCAAAGCCGAGTGAATCCTAGGCCCCCGGTACTTCTACCTGAAATAACCGAAGTCTTTTCTAACGGAAACTCTCTGTGGGTCAAAAACGGACAAAAAAAAAACAGGTAAAATTCTTAAAAGGCCGTAGTGCCTATGTCTGTTTAGGAACGGTGATGGTACCCTAGTTGTCGATAAATGTTCGCCGAATATTACCATCTTAACCAGAAGAATAACATTCAAGGTTTTGCTTTGTTGTAAAAGTTTAGAACTGGTGATACGTAGTGGAACATGAAAGACAGTGGCGTAGCCATAGGGGGTATAGCGAAAGGCAGTCACAATAGAATTAATTTGTATCTTGCTTTGTTTAAATACCTAATTTCAATGTCCTTTCAATCACCAGGTACTTTTCGATATGCGGCTGCAGCAAATAAATGTGTCCTTTTAGATCGCCAATCTGAAGGGAATTCGTTCGTTCTTATACAAGACGATTACAGGGCCGGATTGGGAAGGATTGGCCCCGGTGGCTAAGGCACCATTGCTGTAATAAGCCCCGAACTTTCCAAAAACAGTCCAAAACCTGCGTCCTGTACCCCAGCCCAGATTTCTGACGGTTCGGGATTGGTCGGGGGACTGGTGTTAGTTTGGTTTTCTATTGGAACTCACCCAATGGGTTCCAAGAGAGAAGATATTCTTTTTATTTCAATAGAGAATCAAACCAATCGTAGATTATCAAAAATCTGCGCACTAATCTTGCACAGATTTTGGGCTGTTTTCTAAATCTGAATCCTTTAGAAGAGGCCTTTAAAATATTTAAGACCTTTTCTCTACATTTAAGGTACAAATGACTCCAGTAAATCTTCCCTAATGTTTTCAAATGAGAAACGTAATCTTATGGGTTCTCAACTAACGGAGAGAGTACAGATTTTTGAGAATTTTCTCTCATAAAAAATATAAAGCAAGTGATATGCATCATACGTCCACATTTTTATACACATGATTCGTAACCACCGTCTGGACCATTGCACCTTTTGAATCTGCATCGGTGTGATCACCACCCCCTTCAGAATTAGATTGTGGTTTTGGGTCTTTCTTAATACTTTTTGAGGGACTGGTAAAGTCATAAAACAGGCAAAGTCTTTAAAATTCATAGCAAACTGACATAACTGTTCTTTAAGTTTATTTTCTTGGACACTGCATGACCTGACGCAATTCAAATTTCCTATTTTATCAAAATTTTGTCTCCAACACAATGTCTCTTAATGTGTTCCAATTCGCATTAAATCTCGTGTTTATTTGTTCAAATTAACAAGCTACTTGCGCCTACCGTCGTGTTACAGTTTTGACCCTTTTTTAGTAGTGGGTCACACAAAAATGGCAGCCAAACTGGTAGAAAGTGACGTTACTTGACTCGCAATTGCGCTTTGCCGCTTGATAGGTCACAAAAACCTGGCAGACTTCCGGCCAAAAAACGAGTCAAATTTTAGAAAAATGCCGACAGTTGTTTACTATCTCCCGTTCAACCTCAAATACCTCAAAATGAGAGCCATCTTTCGATGAAGAAATTTTGTCAGTGTTTTCATGTTTTCACTTAGTTCAATTCAAAAATCCATTTTCCCCCTTCCGCTAATTTATAATTAAAAAATGTCTTTAGACACTTTATGGCGAATGAAGCAGAGTTGAGGAAAAAACTTCACGTTTCTTCGGCAGATATATATTTGAGCGATCGAATTTGAAGATGAAGATATTTGGTACTTTAGAATATGTGTAGAATCTTGAAGTAAGGAAAAATATAAGAATCCAACCAAAAATTCAATTCACTAACAAGGCAGAGGTGGAAATGGAAAGAATGAAATGTTATTTCATTTGCTCACATTTGAATTATTAAATTAAATAGTTAAACATATCTTAAGTCAAACGTGACCTCAGTTTTGTCTGTTTTGATATTTTAATAGTTGGTCGGCCATATTGCCTTGAGGGGTACACATGTCAAACGACATAATTAGGGAATTCAACGAACTGTCAAACTAAAAGCAATATGGCGGCTGTTGGCACACAATAATATAGGGTTGGACAAAATCGGTAATTTTCATTTTCGGGAAACTTTTCGGAAACTTTCCGTTTTGAGGCGGAGCTTACCGTTTCAGGAACTGGTGGAGAGACATGTCAGAATTGTCAGTTGACGTTTCGCAGTGTCAATGTTGTCAATGTCATTGCTGGAGAGGAGACGACAAGAAGTTGACGTATGTCATTTTATTTCAGAATTTATGATATTTTTATTTTAGCTTGGGCATTAAATTTTTCTATTTGTATTTTTATAAAAAAAGGCGCTTGCAAGGAATTCATTGTATTTATTTTGTTCTTTCGAATTTATTCTATCCATAAAGCCTGATAATGACGACCAACGCTTGATCATACTGATTGTCGTTAGAGATGCCTAGAAATAAGACATTACTATTAGGTAGGTACTAATCTTATTTCATTATTATTATTTATAGAACAGTAATGAGTTAAGAACTCTATATTTTGTCTAAAACATGCAACTTAGGAATTACCTACCCCTAAGGAAGCAGTACTATAAGAACTATCAGGATCGCAATCAAGTCCTGGTACTGGATCTTTTTGGTTCATGGGCTTATCATCATTGGTCTTGCTGGCTTCATTTAAATTACCCTCTGTATTATAATATAAACTATGTTTATATTGCAGACAAGAATTTAAGTGTCCTTTCAATTTTGTTGCTTTTGGCACATATTTTGCTCCACAATACTTGCAAATTGCAAATGTTTTGTTGTGATTTTTTTTTGAGCCATAATACTCACATACGTTTGATTTTATGCGCGGCATTATTATAATGATAAAATAAACCTCCCTTGAAAAAAAAAACATGTCTTGAAATGAAAGTTGCCGGTAAAATGCCGAAACTTTCGGAATCTTTCCCGAAGAAAGTTTCCTCGAGTCGTTTCTTACCTTACCGGAAAGTTTCCAATTTGGAAAGTTTCCGAGGTGGAAAGATTCCGCCGTGCCCAACGCTACAATAATACAATACACATCCTTTTACATTACTATTTACATATACCATATTCCATTATTTTCTGCATTTTACATTGCCATGAAATTTACCCTGTATATTGTCGTTTACTTGTCGTCAAAACAGATACGGTAAATACTTAATTGGAAGGTGATAACTAAAATCGGCAATTTGAAAGGAACGATGTGGCAGACTTGATTTGTGACTTGTGTGCCAACAACCGCCATATTGGGTCACGTGGTTTGGATTGCCTATTTCTAGAATGCTCAATAAAGTATTTTCGTTTCACAGCGGTTCTGGTTCTGATTGAATGGCGGACCAGCTGATTTTCACCAAAACTGGACGCTTATTCTATAGGAAAGAGTGAAAGTGAAAGTGAAAATTGCTGGCCAATGGAATTCGTCAACAGAATTTTTTGACCAATCAAGGTTGTCAAAGTTCTCACTTTCACTTTCATTCTTTCCTATAGAATAAGCGTCCAGATTGCGTTTGAAGTCAACTGGTCTGTCATCTTTATGTCAACCAGAACCAGAACCAGAACCGGTGCGAAACGAAAACGACTCAAGACTATATGGTCCATTTCAAATAGATATTCTTCTAGCAGGCTGAGGAATTGACAGATTCTTCCTACTCCATCCATGTAAATGTGTCATTTATATGTCAATTTCTCAGCTTACTAGATGAAAATCTATTTGAAATGGACTCTAACATTAGTATATATTTCTGTTGAGTAGTGTTGAGCCATACAAAAATTCATTCTTTTCACTCACTTTGTTCAGTCCATCTCTGACGATTACTAATATTATATTCATATTCGCCTCGTATAACAGTTTTATAAACAAAAGAAGAAATATTTTATGTCTACATTGTCTACATTTGAGCTTTAATGTTTTGACAAGTGTGGTCCATTTCAAATAGATATTCATCTAGCAGGCTGAGGATTTGACAGATTCTTCCTAATCCATCCATGTAAATATGTCATTTATACGTCAATTTCTCAGCTTACTAGATGAATATCTATTTGATATGGACTCTATAGTAACGCGTAATATTTTGTTCAAAGCTCAAGACAGAAAGAGAGCTGTCAGGTCGATTATACATAGGGAGGACCTAAAAATATCAATATAGCCGTATGCACTTGGTCGTAGACGATGAGGGTACGGTGTATTACGTTCCTAAAAATATAACCCACACACACACACACACCCGACGACAAGAAGGATCACACATAAAGGGGGCGAAATTCCTAGAATCCCCGTGTCTAACTGCCAAAATTCGGCGGGCCGCGAAGTTCAAGGTCGGACCACCCCTACGTCCGTCGTGGTCTTCGTCGACGACGACGTCCCCCCCCCTGCCCTGCCGCCCTCCCCCTGATCCGGGAGCAGCTGCGAAGTGAGTGAGCCAAGTGGCGCATTGCATTAATTTTGGGGCAAAGGCGGCGGTTCCTCGGACACACGCCGGTACTCACCTGCCACTGCACAAGCCAAAATAAAACAACCCCATTTAATCCGAAAAAGTACGTAATAGCTCACGTCCACCTCGGTCGGGAGAACCGATTGGTCTTTTCGGTCTGGTTAATGGTCGGTTGACAACAGACTACACGGCGTTTTTCGAGTCACGGTTACCCCAAGGATTATTGCTTTTGGGTGCCCTCGTCATTACATTATTAGGTACTTAGAGACGAAGAAGACGTCGTGATTAAAATCATCGTTTTGATTAATATACACATACACGCATTATCATTGTTAATAAATTATAGAGACATTTGATCGTCTAGTACGCTGAGAAATTGACATATAAATGACACATTTACATGGATGGAATAGAGCCGAGATCGGTAAATCCATCCGAGCGCTCCGGACACAGCCTCCGAGCAAAATCTTAACAAGCTGGAGTGAGATAGACTGCTACCCGAGCGCTCGGGATGTAATTACCGAACTCGACTTAGGAAGAATCTGTCAGTTCCTCAGCCTGCTAGATGAATATCTATTTGAAATGGATCATATGCATTTATTTGAGCAGGCCGTGGAATTAAAACAGTAAATCTGAGGTGACTTTATAAAAGAGAGTCAAAAGATTTTTACGCACTAGGGCTGGACTATTGATCACTAAGTCAGTGATTGAGATATTTTGTCCTAAATAAGCAATTTTTTCGCGAAATAACAAAATAACCATTTTATTGAACAATAAAAACAAACAAAAATAGTTTTTGTCCCACGGCTACGATGATGAAATGAAACTTAACGAGTGGTGCTGTCCACTCTATTAAATCCACCATCTCTAGCCGAGTTCGGTGATACCATTCGAGCGCTCCGGATACACCCCATCTCCCAAAATCTTAACAAACTAGAGTGAGATAGACTGATAACCCGAGCGCTCGGGATATAATTACCGAACTCAACTATTAAAAATGTCAATATTTCTGAAATGTCAAATGTCATTAGTGTCAGTGTTATTAATTTTTATAACAACATTTTTTTTATATTAATTATTGACTAACTGAGAGAAAACTAGTCGTTTTTAATTTATTTTTGATTTTTAGCCATTGGTTTTCACCTGGCAGAATGGAATATAATAGCTAAATTACTTTCCGGATGGCATCAAGGATTTAGGGACTTTCACCTACTTCATTCGGTCTTGCCCTGGTTGAAGTTATTTTGAAGTACGTTTGTGAATAAATGTGTGAATGTTAAGGCATAGTTAACATGATATCAGGATTATCAATGTTACAGAACCCTAAGCAAAAAACAGGGTCCTATAGAAAATATTGCCCCCTCTCGAAAAATAAAGTTGGGGTTATGATGATGAGGCCCTATGATTGTCACTGGCAATGGATTTACTCCCAAAAACAGAATAAAGTTTACATGTAAGCAGGCTACAAGAGAAAACCTATGTAATGATTGTAGAGATGTTTATTTCATGTATTTGAAATTGAGACTACAGCCAGGAAATTTCCAGCAAGACGAGGCTACTCCAAATTGCACTTTCTTGGGTGCAATTTGAAGTTTGCAAGATGACGTTTTTAAATGAACACCCCTTTTACGTCGTAGTGGAACGACACTGAAAGCTCAACGGAAAATTTTCGAATCCACTTGTAGGAAAAACCTAAGAGTTGTATTTTGGGTTGGTGCCCAAGACAAAGTTCGGGCTTCCAAAATTTTCAGCAACACTTGCTCCATAACCTTAATAGGATGGTTACATAGTACTCAAAAGTGTATGAGTCCGCAATGATTTGACGGAAACCCCAGAGCTATTACCCATTCACTTATTTTGTTCTTTGAAACCTTCATTTTTTTATAGCCATCTCCTTTTAGCACATATTGAGAAGATACGATAAAAATGTCAAAGTCAATTTTCCAATGCCTACTTGACAATAATAAGTGAATGGCTTATACGAAGATAATCGCTATTTTTTTGCTTCACAAAATTCTTTGGGTTTTCTAGTAAAATCAAACATAAAATTGAATATTCTAATATCCTCTCTTGTTTTACTACCTCTCTTGTGTTGCTCTACTCTATACTTGTGTTTTATAGATTATACCAAGGCCTCTGACTGCGTTCAATGGCACAACCTTTGGCGTATTTTAGATGAAATGGGCGTATCAAGGCACCTTATATCTCTCATCAAGGGTCTCTATGAAACCAACAAAGCGTACGTAAGAATGGAAAATAAACTGACAGACCCACTTCAGGTAGAGAAGGGTGTCAGGTAAGGATGTATACTGAGTCCTCTCTTGTTCAACATCTATGGCGAATGGGTTATGAGGGGAGCAATGGAAGGGTGGACTGGAGGAATAACACTGGGCAGCAAAAAGATCAACAACCATCGCTACGCTGATGACACTACAGCAATTACGGCATCGGAGGAGGAACTCTGCGACCTAATCAGGCGAATAGAGAAAGAGAAGAGATCAAAAGGAGAAGCTCCTTAGCAAAGGAAGCTACGACTAAACTAACAAACATATGGAGAACTCATGAAATCTCTTTGGCAACAAAAAGGAGACTGGTAAGGAGTCTGGTCTTCTCAATCTTTCTCTATGGGTCAGAATGCTGGTCACTCAAAGTAAGGGACAAAAAGAAAATTGACGCCCTAGAAATGTTCTGTTGGCGTAGAATGCTGAGAATCTCGTGGACACAAAGAAGAACCAATGAATCAATACTTCAACAAATAAAACAAAAAAAAAAGACTAAGAACAATAGTAGCTGAAAAACATAGCTATATTTTTTGGTCACGTAGTACGAAGGAACGGTCTTGAAAGACTAACCGTTGAGAAACTTAAAGAGGGCAAATGAACTCTTGAATCTGGAAACAAAGCAATGAGAAGAGCACAATATCCAAAAGGCAGGATGTGTAGTGAAGAGCAAGAAAAGCCTCTCTATTTGATACTCGAATTCAAAACTCTTTAGGGAGCCAGACACAGTTGGATTACATGTTACAAGGAGATATATCAAGAATGCCCGTCAGGACAATACTTGATTTCGTTAAGAACACAGGACTGACGAGTTAAAACGAGCGGGATGATGCAATAAGCGACAGCTTCAGTGCCCCCAGAAAATCCAGGACTGCAAAAACGAAAAAAAAAAAAACTTGAAAGCATAAAATCCAAAGATCATAACATCTAAAAGTGTTGCACTAGTTACAGAACTGTAGACCAGTTACACCAAACGTTGTTTTTTGTTAAATTGGGCAGCAGAGGCAGAAACAAACATTATGTCTCGAAAGAATGGCCGTTACGTGGAAACATTGTATTTGGTCTGAAAATCGTTTTTAATGAACCCTTAATGCAGCAGCATAATAGTTATTATTTACATATCAAGTTAAGACAGTACCTCATAACACACAAGCTTGTAACAAATAAAAATAAAAAAACTCTCGGAGCTGGGTATCGAACGGTGCGGAAAGTGATACTTTCCGCACTTGTTAGGGGCGCATACTTTTCCAGAAGCAATACAACTTCAACTATTTAGAATTGTTGATGTTTATGGTAAACAAACAATTACGAGCACGTTGTAAATATATTGCTGATGCCAAATGCTGTGTCAATTTGAGCTGTTTTTCTTCCAAATCACGGGACACCGGTGGATCATCCAAAGTTTCTTTACGTACAGAGGAGACAGTAGAGAGAATGCAGTTGGTTTGAAGTTCAGAGATGAAGTTGACAGACCCAAAGTTAGAAATTTTGTTACACAAGTTGCTTTTGAGATTGGTAGATTCCTCCAGCTAACTTTCAGCCGCCTAGCCGTTTAATATTGCTTATTTCTTCTCCAGCACCAGTAAGAAGGTTGCTGAAGAACGTCTGAAGCTGTAAATTGTTCAGGATTGGAAAGCTTTAAATAGGCTGCTATCTTCGAAGGCATTTTCCCAAATGTATTGATATCAACACATTGGACGGTGCACTTTTCTTTTACATATTTGACCAAAAAACGACGGTGTGGGGTATTCTGCGGCCTCAAATCTACGTATTTTCTGTAGAGCATCAAAAAGCATCCATTATTTACTTCTTCAGTGATGACAACGGATCTTGCAGAGTGGAATCCCTGATTTTTATGATGATGAGATTGCCCTTATCATCTGTGTCATCAATTGTGATATTGGTAAGCTCCTCTCTTCGACAAGCACCAGCCAGAGCAAAAATGGTCGCCACTTTCATCATAAGATATACTTTGTCTGGTGCTTGCATAAACTTTGTAATATCGTCTTTATTGAATGTTTTGGACTCTCAACATTTTGCTTCTTTAAATAGGTCGTCAACTTATAAAATCTGCCTATGTCCACAATTTGTTTTATTTTTACTAAACTTTTTATCATTTGAGTATCTTGCTTAGTTCAGCAAAGAATGCCAAAAACACCTCCTGTTGAGAGGTCCTTATTCCCTTGGCCCCGGCACCATGCTAAGAAATGAGCATATTGTTTCTCATACCTTTCTTTCGACTTTTCAGGAAATAGCTCTAAACTTGCTTCTGCTGCTGCCTCTACAACACCTTCAGGTGACTCTTCAATGACTTCGTTGGAAGAATTCGTTTGATTTGCAATTCGCATGACTGGATACAAACTGAAGTCTCGACAAATTGTGGGAATGACTTTGGCATATTAAAAAATTAATCTATAATCCATTTTTGCAATTACCCGCACTAGTGCGGGAATGAACATTTTTTGGCACTAGTGTGGGAAAGTACAACTTTCCACATTACAGTGGGTGCGGGAAAGTGCACATTCCCGCGAATAGAAAAAAAAATGTGTACAAGAACGGTGATCTTCCTCTGTCCTGTCTGCAGGAAGGTGTCTCGAGTAATACCAGTATTTAAGAAGTACCATATTGATAATGTGTATATTTATAATGTAAGACCAAATAAGGTAAAAAAAAATGACTGAAAGTGTGTAAAAAAACAAATTTGGAGGACCATCTGAGAAATAAAAATTTATATTTTGGCCAAAATAGGTTAAAAATTAGTTAAAATTTCTAAAATCTAAAAATGCAACTTAGGGGTTTATGGAAAAATTCTGGTTAGGATTAGGGCCAAAACTGCAATGTAGAGTCTCCAGAGGCATTATTGCCTCTATTTGGCTCTATTGAGCAATTAGAGCTAAAATCGGATAAAATGCCCCACACTGTCTAAAAAAAGAAATTCTGTTTTTGGAGAAATTCAATTTTAATACCAAATCATGCAAAATTGCTTTATATCTCGTCTTATATCAAAATAAATGAAATTTGACTAAAAACGCATCAAAATGAAAATTTGGCGTTTTTCGAGAAACTCAGGTTCAGAAAATCATGCCGACGTTAAACATGTCTCAAGGCATGTAAAAATACAAATTTGGCATTTTTTGAAAAATACAAGTCCTTAAAAGGACGATGTAGGTCATATTTAGGACAAACCATTACCACAAAATCGAGCAAAACTGATTTAAATCTTCTTTTTAACAGAAATTAATTTTTGGAATTAAAATAAGTGATATTTGACTGAAAACGGCTAAAATGAAACATCGGTGTTTTTCAAGTAGGTCATATTTAAAAAGTCACGCCAAAAATTGTTGAAAACATCTCAAGCCGTCAAAAAAAGATTTTTTGCACTGTTCTTTGTCATCCGATCTATGTGAATCTACCTGGGGGTCTTTTTCTGGCTGCCATGCCCTCAACGGTCAGTCTTTCAAGGCCGTTTCTTGGTACTACGTGCGCAAAAAAATTAGCGATGTTTTCAGCTACTATTGTTCTTAGTCGCTTTCTTGGTTTTATTTGTTGAATTATTGATTCATTGGTTCTTCTGTGTGTCCACGAGATTCTCAGCATTCTACGCCAACAGAACATTTCCAGGGCGTCAATTTTCTTTTTGTCCGTTACTTTAAGTGACCAGCATTCTGACCCATAGAAAAAGATTGAGAAGACCAGACTCCTTACCAGTCTCATTTTTGTTACCAAAGAGATTTCATGACTTCTCCATGTTTGTTAGTTTAGTCATAGCTTCCTTTGCTAAGGAGCTTCTACTTTTGATCTCTTCACTGGATCCGCCCTCGTTGGATATTAATGAACTTAGATAAATGAAAGTGTTAACTGTGTCGATGTTATTTATTTTCTTTATTTCTGGTCTATTGTTGTTAGCTCGGTCAACTATCATAATTTTGGTTTTCTTTTTATTTATTCTCAAACCAATCTCCTTGCTGAAATGCTCTATTCGCCTGATCAGATCGCAGAGTTCCTCCTCTGATGTCGCAATTGCTAATAGTGTCATCAGTGTAGCGAAGGTTGTTGATCTTTTTGCCGCCCAATGTTATTTCTCCACTCCAGTCTTCCAATGCTCTCCTCATAAGGACCAAGAGAGGACTCAGTATGCATCCTTGCCTGACACCATTCTCTAGCTGAAATGGGTCTGTCAGCTCATTTTCCATTCTTACATACGCTCTGTTATTTTCATAGAGACTCTGGATGAGAGATCTAAGGTGCCTTGGTAAGCCCATTTCATCTAAAATACGCTAAAGGTTGTGCAATTGAACGCACTCAAAGGCCTTGGTATAATCTAAAAAATACAAGTATGCTGGCACATTGAACTCTCATACCTTTTCTATAATTTGCCTGATGTTCAATATTTGTTCACGCATACCACGTCCCGGCACGACACCGACTTGCTCTCGTGGTAGCTGAGTTGTTGAGTCCAGAAACCAGGCTGCTGAGTTGAGTGAATCCACTATGTTCATATTAAGGAGTATGATATATCTACCTTCTTGGCAGCAAAATACTCTGCTTGAGCAATCTATTAAAGATCCTCTTAGATTTGAATGGAATACAGTTTCGGAGCTATACATCCTCCTTACTTTAATACAAGACTTTGCGCTCTTACCTCTAGATCGTCTAGCAATCCCAAAACTGTACTTGCCAATACATACATCGACTCTGGTAAAATCATATGTGCAAGCAAATTTTTATATTTTTAACATATGCCTAGTCAAATTAAAAAATAATCTGCTGTTTAGAAAGCGGTTGAATCTTCTCTACAGGTTGATTCAAAAATAATAAATCTTTAAACTGACAGTATTCCTGACATAAAAATAAGAAAAACCTCATATTGGACATAAGTCCAGAAATGCTTTGTTTCGGAGCTACAACTCTTTAAATATAGAATACCGCACAGCAACGGTTTTTATTTTATTGAAGCTCCTAGAGGAACTAGAACTGGATTGAATTGGTGTTTTTATTTAGATTAAATGCTATGTAAAATATAAAATTAGAAAATCGGCTTGATGAGGTTTTGGTAAAAGTGGGTTTACAGGGGAGGAGGGGTGTTTTTTAATGAAAATATTGTTAGTGGTAAGTTAATAATCTGAATTAATGAACAATTTTGAGAAAAAAAAGTTACTCTTGTCCCCTATGTTTAAACTCAGTTATTTTCGAGATATTGAACTGAAACAATAATGCGCTTCTGATGAATGATTAATTAAATAAAACCATAATACTCACAGTTTTTACAAATGTTCAAAATGAGTTCCATTGGCTTCATGAAATGTTTCAACCTTATTAAATTTCCAGTCACATTTTGTAAAATGGGTGGATTGGGTCTGATGATTTCAACACCAAGGGCTGTAGCTCGGAAACAAAGGGTTTCTGGACCCTCTGTCAATAAGAAACTTTTTCCTTATTTTTATGTCAAGAATATGCACCTTATTAAACCTTATTAAATTTCCAGTCACATTTTGCAAAATGGGTGGATTGGATCTGATTATTTCAAAACCAAGAGCTGTAGCTTGGAGACAAAGTGTTTTTGGACCCTCTGTCAATATGAACCTTTCTCCTTATTTTTATGTCAGGAATATGCACCTTAAAGTTTTACATTTACTTTTGAATCACCTTGTAGTTGACTACTCTTTTAAAAAATGTGTTAATGACAACACGTCTATGATTATTTATAGGTTTTTGTAAGATTTTATATTAATTACGAGTTTAAGTATAAAGTACATTCAAGAAGCCTCACTTTTTAATTAATTGTAATTCTCTCATAACAGTTGTAATTAATTGTAATTCTCCTGTAACTAATTTCCCTGAGTTAGTGAGTGATGGTAAGTAGCAATTTTACACTTTATGAGCTTTGTCAGTGAGCTTACACTTTCGACATGAGTAAAGCATGATTTGACTTGAAGTTTATTATGACACACAGTCGAGCATACACTGGTCATAATAAGGGCAAACTCCAAAACTCACCAGATCATCTACCTGGTAGATCAGTCACCTGCTTAATTCATTAAACTGCTAGATGGCCATCACATGACCAGCTTAACCGGTAGATGACCCAGTGAATTTTAGAATTCGCCATAATTGCGAGCATAACTGTCATAGCTTTGTCAGTTTATGTTTCCTTTATCCCATACATGAATGACATTACCTATGCTAAATATGATTTAATATCTCAGTCTTTATGTGACAGAATACTATTACTATATGGAAGGGTATAGAAGAATTATTGTGATGCGTTATTTTTGGAAATATTATTTATAGTCTACTCAGTGCATATTTTTAGGAACACAATCAAAACCAATTTTCTTATTTAATTCAGTCAATTTAGCAGTATATTAAAACTGAAAGGGAAACTACAGTTAAAGCAAAAACACAAATTGCCCGAAATAGGAACAATCAAAAAAGGGAAAAAAAAAGACAAAATTAAAGCAAAGATGACTATCGCATCTGTTTATAAACGAACGACCCTGTCGTCAGTCGGATGAGGATGAGTATACATAAACTACTTCCGCTTCCCATCCCACTAGATGGCGCCTACGTTCGGATGCACAGATAGGTATTTATAGGCGTCTCACTTTTTTTTTATTGTTTTTCTCTTCAATTTTGCCGGAGTTTTAAGAAGTTAAATAATGTTTCGAGAACAAATGACAAACTCACCTAGGCTCAGGCTCCTCCGCTTCGAAGACCTGATCGTTATCGTCGTCACGTTGTTCTTGAAATTTTTCCATGTTTGGTATCGGTTTTCTTTCCGGGATAAATCCAAGCAACTAGAGAGTACGCACACACTTTCTACGGTAGCGAAGGGTTAACTTAGAAGCTAATCAGTCTTTGGACCGGCTCCGAAGGGTGTCCCTGCACTGGCAGGTATTTAAAAACCGAGTACAGGGGCGTGCGGCGCTGGCGGCACTAATAAAGGATCTCGAAACAAAAAAGAATGGAAACGAAAAGAAAAAAAAGGAAACTGAGGCTGCGGGAAATGGGGGGGCTAACGGCCGAAAAGGGTCACTTTTACTAGCGAAACCAAGGATGTTTTTTTCGGGAAAATGACGTAACAGAACATATCACTCTAAATACGAGCTAAATACGTACTGTCGGCAGATCGCGGCGTGCCAAGGAGCGACGCTGATCGCGCACGGCCACGCCCTCCCCTCTCCTGTCGCCCTTACGGGAACTCCCCACCACAGAGAAGTTTTTCGACAAAATTCCGAATGAACTTCGCGAAGTTTATTGAGCCCTTCATTACCTCGTTCGACTTCGGCCAGAAATTCGAAATATTGTGTTTGAAAAAAATCCAAAGTTCGTAGGTATTGAAAAACAAAATTATTGCACTGGATAATTCGCGAAGCCACGCCCCTTTTATTCGCTGATGTGTGAGATTTATATAGAAATTATTGTATTTTTTTTAACTTTTGTGATTTGTGATCCAGACATTTTTTTAAATTTTTAGTACAGGTCAGGGTGGCTCTTTCGAATAGATATTATTCAAATCTCCTTATAATTTAATCAATCAGTGGCGTATGCATGTTACTAAAGCGTAATTTGTACCTATAGCTAGAAATATAGTAATGAACAACAGCAATTAAAATATGTAAGTATTTGACGAAAAAAAAATATATAAATTGTTATTTCGAAAAAATCACTAACATTTTGTCCTAAACTGCGGGTCATTTTGCCTTGCGAGACACGATTTTTTTACCAACTTTGAGACAGCAAAACTGTAAAAAGGCTTAACGGATATTTTTAAGAGAGAAGTGTATTCGGATAGCGCTATTTTTGTGTTGACTTTATGCAGATTTGTAAAAAATTATAAGTGCTTGAAATGGATATTACAAACGCATTAAAATTTCAATTTATAGTATTGCTCGCCCACTGTTTTTCTATTCGTTTTATTTTTGGTTCATTAACTGGATTGTTCCTTGCTTGTTTGTAGCCTTGAGAATGATCGAAATAAACGGTCGAAACGTCGGCAAATTGATAAAGGATTGAGGAATCTTTATTTTGTCCCCACCCAGTGATTTAACCTTTTCCTTTTTTAAATTTCAATTTTTAACTAACAAAAAATAACGTTTTATTAAGGATAAACTACTTTTTCTAATTTTGACATATAAAGTGGCACTTTTCAATACTGATGACAGTGACGTAACGTCCTACTTTTCGTAACTAGTTACGAAAAGTAAAATCTTTCGTAACTAGTGATGAAAAGTTGGTGTCACCACCAGTTGCAGGTTTCGGCTGTGGCACACCGTTGCTATAGTTTTACGGTATTAAGTAGATACAAAGTGGTTTAAAAGTAAATATTGAAGTTTAATAATAATAATTCTCTCTCTCAGTAGGTATTTGTAGTCAAAATTAGAAAAAATCTTGTATGAAACACGTGACGAAATAGCTATTTATGTAACCAGTTACGAAAAGTCCGATATTGTGTAACGAATGAATGTTTGCGGGACGAGCGCAGCGAGTTCCCGCAATTTGAATGAGATACACAAAAAAGGTTTTTCGTCACGTGTTTCATACAAGATTTTTTCTAATTTTGACTACAAATACCTATTTAGAGAGAGAATTATTATTATTAAACTTCAATATTTACTTTTAAACCACTTTGTATCTACTTAATACCGTAAAACTATAGCAACGGTGTGCCACAGCCGAAACCTGCAACTGGTGGTGACACCAACTTTTCATCACTAGTTACGAAAGATTTTACTTTTCGTAACAAGTTACGAAAAAAATCTTTTTTGTGTATCTCATTCAAATTTCAACATTCATTCGTTACACAAAATCGGACTTTTCGTAACTGGTTACATAAATAGCTATTTTCTAATTTTGACATATAAAGTGGCACTTTTCAATGCTGATGACAGTGACGTAACGTCCTACTTTTCGTAATTAGTTACGAAAAGTAAAATCTTTCGTAACTAGTGATGAAAAGTTGGTGTCACCACCAGTTGCAGGTTTCGGCTGTGGCACACCGTTGCTATAGTTTTACGGTATTAAGTAGATACAAAGTGGTTTAAAAGTAAATATTGAAGTTTAATAATAATAATTCTCTCTCTAAGTAGGTATTCGTAGTCAAACAAAACCTTTTTTGTATATCTCATTCAAATTGCGGGAACTCGCTGCGCTCGTCCCGCAAACATTCATTCGTTACACAAAATCGGACTTTTCGTAACTGGTTACATAAATAGCTATTTTAACACTAATGATTAAAATAAGCTGTTTCCAAGCTCTATAGTATTAAAATTAAGGTTTAATAGAACGAACCAATTTTAATGCGTTTGTAGAAAAAATATTGTAAGAGAAAAAGTGCTTTTTTGCAGGGTTTGCCTGATTAAAGTCAACTGATTAAAATCAAAACACTACTTAATTTATAAACATTTGGCGTTTTTTATTTAGTGAAAAAAAAATAGATAAAATCATTAAAATAACTGAAATCTAACGTCTTTAAGGTAAATGGACGCCTGCTTGATAAAAGCGTTTATTGTATGTCCGCATTTAACGATTTGTACAAAAGTACCAGTTTTTCTGATGTTTTCTCCACTTTTAATTTATTCTTAAGATTTGAGTGATCAAGTCCAAACGTAGAAAACACTTTCTGCAGATGCTGAAGAACATACAGCACATAAAAATTGTTTTACTGTAGGTAAAAGTTTGTGAATTTCTGGAATGTTTTCTGTGAAACCTACCATTACAGGTTGTAACGTTTCCTACCACTTCTCCAGAAAACATAACATGTTTTGAAGAAAATTTGGCAAATATAGAAAGCAGATAAGTTTTCAATTTTTAAATTGTAAATAGTGCCCTTTTTATTACATTGCAAACTAAAGTTACGAAAAAGCTAAAAGTTTAAATTTCTATCGATTTTTTTCAAAAAAAATCCACTTTTCTCCACAGTTTTGATTAAAACATATTTTTTTATCAAACGGACTAAAAGTACGTCATTTGTTCTCTCCATACGCACACCTAAAGTGGGCTTTCTAATCCTGAGACCAAAAAAAGTAGCAAAAAAGTCCTAGGCAGTAAAAGTAAAGTCAAATGTCACCGCTATTGTCATGGTGGCGCATATATAAACCATCTTATTGCCATCTTTACATTCTTGTTGAAAAAACAAAGGATAGGAATACTCTCAGAGCGCTCGAGTACAACACCCGAAACTGTTTTTAGTCGAAATCGCATAGGTTCTCGAATTCTGTTAAATGTCGTTAGTTGTCATCATATTTATCTGTCAATGTCATTTTTATTATTTTAGTATTAATAATAATGCTATAAATTGTTAGTTTACCATAATTTACCTCAACCACCTAAACCATTGGTTATGATTTAATACCATTAAAACTATTGAACATTGAACACCACCGTTCTAACACATTCTATTTATATACACCACTAACTGGGTAAGTACCTAGACCCGCTTAAAGAGGATGAGAGAAAATTGAAACACTGAATCACTCTGAAATAGACTTCCTGCATGCTTGAAAAAAAAAAAGTATATGTTACGCGGAGTAAAAGGTCTTTTTGTGCTTCGCCCAGTTGCAGGCCTCAGCTTCGCTTCGGCCGTCAATCTCTGGGCTCAGCACAAAAAGACCCACTTTTACTCCTAGTGACATAATCTACTATTTTTTCAAGCGGACTAAAAGTTCGTCATTTGTTTTCTCCATACGCACACCTAAAGTGGACTTTCTAATCCTGAGACCAAAAAAGTCCTAGGCGGTAAAAGTAAAGTGAAAAGTCACCGCTAATGTCATGGTGGCGCATATATAAACGATTTTCATTCACCAAAATTATTTGAACACGAGATGACACCAGATAGACCGATCTGAGTGTATTGCCATCTTTACAGTCTTATTGAAAAACAAGGGATGGGAATACTCTCCGAGCGCTCGAGAGCGCCACCCGGAACCGTTATTAAGTTGAGTTCGGTAATTACATTCCGAGCACTCGGGATATATCTTTCTCACTCTATATTGTTAAGATTTTAGGTGATGGTCTGTGCCCGGAGCGCTCGGATGGAATTACCGAACTCGGCTTAAGTCGAAATCGCATATGTTCTCGAATTCTGAGTTCGTCTGTTAAATGTCATGCGTGTCATCATATTTATCTGTAAAAGTGATTTTTATTAATTTACTATTGATAATAGTGATATACATTTTTAGTTTAACATAATTTACCTAAACCATCTAAACTATTGGTTATGATTTAATACCATTAAAATCATTGAACATTGAAAACCTCCGTTCTAACACATTCTATATATTTTACAAATAATATACACCACTCTAATTTGCTAAGTATCTAGACCCGCTTAAAAAGATGAGAGAAAATTGCAAAACTGAATCACCCTGAAATAGACTTCTTATTTCTTGACTGCTTGAAAAAAAATAGTACGGAGTGTTATTATGCATTATAAAACTTCATCTAGTTGGCTGTGAAATGTCAAAAGAAAAGGATGGAGAAACAAAAGTCTATTTATTTTGATTATGTCATCCTTTATTGTCAAAATTTCATAGCCTGCTAGATGAAGTTTTATAATGAACAACATATAGTACATGTTGCTCGGAGTAAAAGGTCTATTTGTTCTTCGCCCAGTTGCACGCCTCAGGCTCAGGTTCGCTTCGGCCGTCAATCTCTGGCCTCAGCACGAAAAGACCCACTTTTACTCCTAGTGACATAATCTACTGCTTAACGTCCGAAAGAATGTATATCATTATTCAATAATTCCAGTGTAGCGGTTTAACACGAAAACTCTATTAATTTATCCCACAAATACACACAAGTACAATTCGCCTACTAAATAACTCACTACTTAACACTTTATAGCCTTCTATTATCGTTTGGTACTTTAGCTTACCTATAGCTCGATTGAATAAGACTACTACTAACGGCGGCGCTATTCGCCTTTTATACAAAATCTTAAAAATACAGAAAAACCTAAAACATTCTTAGAAGAAAAATAATTGATACGAGACACAAAAAAGGTCGTAAATAACTGCGTTCTAAATAAACAAAGCAAAGAAATGCAAAATTTTAAGTAATTAAAATTTGAGTTTATGATTCGTTCGAAACTTAAATTATATGATAAAAATGGAAAAACCATGCTACAAAAGAAGAAATTGCGGCAACTTCCAAGTATGAGGAATGTATTTCCATACTTTAAGTTTTCTATTTTTTTTTCTTGCAAAACTCGACCATCCAAGATATTTTTCCTCATAAATCAGCTATTCTTAACACAAGCTTTCTAATGATATCAAAATTAAGGCAAAAATCGAGATAACATTTTCTTTACAATCACCAAGTTCTTACTAAAATAAATAAAAAATTGGTACCTATATATCTGGTTTTGACTCTATGCCATCTTATACATTTACACATAGAGTATTCACAAAAGTGGCACCGATTCTTGACGTGACGCCAAAGAAATAGGGACAATTTTTGTGTTTTTCTAGGTTCCAATATCTCCAAAAACTTACATTTTTAACGCTTTTAGTATCATTTCATTGATTTTGGCCATAATCTTAGTTTCAATTTTTCAAATTTTTTTTTAAGGAAAAAAAAATAGTTTTTCTACATAATAGTTAGGTTGCTTTCAAGTTTAATATTCTTTAGTGGCATTTAATTGCCGCCAGTACCCCATATACAGTTTGTCCAGTTGGTGCTACGTAGTTACAAATACTTTTTTTCGAAAAGTTTATTAGACTTTTGTGTTGGTTGTGAAAATTTAGTTAAAAACAAATAGAAACTTTGTGGGTGTACTTTGAAAAATTAGGAAATATCTCAAAACTGTTTTAAAAATAAAAAAAAAATGAAGTGCATAGTTAGAAAAATAAAGACGTTATAAATATCTTGGGAACAGTATAAGGCTCCACGAAATTGGTTAGACGATGGTGTTAATTCGTTTGTATATTTTGCAAAAGAGCAAAATTATTCATTATCTTGAGAACAGTTTGAGGTTACCAAGATTTCGATAAACGATTGAAAAATCAAATAAAAATTAATACAAACTTAATGGTTTATTTTAGAAAATTAGAATATTATTTAATATCTTTGAATGGCTTGAGGCTCCAAAAAATGCATTAGACTACCACGTTTGCTAGAAAAAATGAGCTATTCACAAACAGAAAATTCGTGATCGATTTTGGAAAATAAAAAATTGGTAAATATCTCGAGAATCGTTTGCGGTTTCAAAACTTGCACTGAACCATTGTTTTAATTGAAAATAATTAGCTAAAAAAGAATACAAACTTAATGGATTTATTTTGAAAAGTTAGAAAATTATTAATTATTTTGAGAGCGGCTTAAGACTTCAAAAAAATACATTAAACTACCATGTTTGTTGGAAAATATGAGCTACATAGAAACAGAAACTTTGTGATCGATTTTGAAAAATAAAAAACATGTGAAAATGTCTCGAGAACTGTTTGAGGTTTCAAAATTTGGACTGAACCTTTGTCTTAATTGGAAATAATTATTTGAAAATGAATATATGCTTTATGGGGTTATTTTGGAAAATTAGAAAATTATTAAATATCTTGCGAACGGCTTGAGACTACAAAAAAATGCATTAGATTACCACGTTTGTTGGGAAAAAGTGAGTGACCCAGAAACAGAAACTTCGTGATCGATTTTGGAAAATGAAAAATTGTGTAAATATCTCGAGGTTTCAAAACTTGGACTGACCTTTTGTATTAATTGGAAACAATTATAAATGGCTTAAATGGCTTAAATAAAATGTGGTTATCGTTGGGGACTAAGACATACTTTACCAAAATATTTTTAATTAAAAAAACAGTTATATGTAATTAGTTTTTCACGTCAATAAAGCGAATAGATTAGTATTTTTCTTAAAATAATTTTATTCGAAATGTGTCTTCATTTAAATTGTAAGCGATATTTGTGTAAAACGGACACAAATTTAATTATGTTGTTTACCCGTAGATATAACATTAAAAAATCATTTTACAGAAATTTAATTAAAAAAAAAAAAACATATTTTGTTCGTAAGAGAAAACAATAAGAAGATTATGAGAATCTTTAAGAAAAACAAAATTGATTGTCTCTTTTTACTTGAACAAAATGAAATTTGAAGTAAGACAATCGTTAAAAAATGCAATTTTCTTCTAATAAATAGAATGCACTTATTCGTCGAAGAAGAATTTGCTTGATCTGATGAAACATTTTTTAGACAAAAACAGTAATTTTTAAAAGAACGGGTTTTCTTGTATCAAAAAACTATTTCTATGTGTGTGATGTCTGATTACTTAATAAATGTGTGATCTTGGCGAAACTCAATTTTTAGACCAAACAAAATATTTGGTGACTTTTTAGAACGAGTTTCTTCGTTTTGTTGTACACCAAACCCCAAATTAACTGCCGTTCAAACAAACAAGACAAACTTTGTTTGCGTCTCTTAAAAAATCTTAAAGAGAAAGGTCAATTCTGTTATAATTCTGTGTGGGATTTGTTTTTTCAAAATGATTAAAAACTTAGTGCAAAAAGTTAGGCTTTAAATAAGTCCTAATTTGCGTCTTCAACAAATCTTCAAAACGAAACCAATTACTACCACTGAAAAACTAAGAAAAAGGCAAATCGTCTTGCTATAAATTGAAAAATCGATTTTAAGGCTAAACTTTCTTGAAAACAGTTGACTTTAAGTGGTTCGTTTAACCAAAACGACTCGCAGTAGAATAGAATTACGCAAAAAAATTTGGTAGTTTTATTTAAAAGACAAATATATCGACGGCTTCTTGTGTGAGAGTACACTATTAGAATCTTGTAAATATTGTACCTAAATTGTGACTTTAAAAAAACCAAAGTTTTCAAAAATTTCTTACAACTTCTCCGTATATAAATAGACGGCGTTCATGGTGGGACCCCCCTGTATGTCTAATCCACAAGGTTCTTGTATCTTCATCTACTGATTACATTTTTCGACGATACTTACTCCATATTTCAAATTTAAAAGTTTTTCAATGCATTGCAATTAGTATAAAACGCATAAAAAGCCGTAAAAAAAGTGATGCCCCATTCATCAATTTGATCCTAAAAGGACAGTTTCCATACCTACGGTGACAATCATTAATCTCATTTTATTATTACTAAAATGAATTATTACCAGTTCGTGTAAGTGAGTTTTTACAGTTCCTAACATAGTCAAATTTTGTTATTTAAGCTGTCTATTTTTAATTAATTGCGTAAATGAAGTGTATCTGTTAGCAAATTAGAAACTTACGTAATACACACACAACAAAACCCTCCATCGATTACTCAACGCAAAGCACATAGCATCACTCAAAATTGCCGAAGTCTAAAAGGCAACTTTCGACTACAGAAATGGCACTTCCAGGTAAGGTCTGCGTCCGACTATATATAATCGATAAAGGGTTGAGTTTCAGTAAGCGTTTTCTAACTTAATGAGCAAAATTACTTTATTGGTTCAAGCCATGTGTAGCACAATGAGTAATGTAATACGTACAAAAGTGGACAGACCTTAATAATACAAGTGAGGCTCTTGTCCGCTCTAGAGACCAGGAAACGCCATTTCTCTAGCGAAACGCTGCCCGCCTAGAACAATAATTATTAATGAAATTTGAGATATGTGCTTCGAACTGAACCTGAGGAACCTATATGGAAGCATAAGAAGCATTATTTCAACAGTACCAGTCAGCATAATAAATTTACTAAGTGTAGAAGAATACTGCAAATGTACTACTCAACTACTTACTTTGTCTTGACAACCCCCTTTTGACATTTTTATTATAAGAGGCTGAAGTTTGAGTTTAAACTGACCGAAAAGTGTTTTAAATGACAGTGTTTTTGAATGACTTCAATGAATTCTGAGATTTGCTACGTTTTATTGGGACATTTATGGTATAACTCCCTACTTCAAAAGAATAACAGTTGCAATTCGAGTTAAGGGTTATTGCGATAAAGTGCTTAGAAACACTCAGATATTAACCCCCAGAACTTCGGTTATAGCTCGTGCATTATGCACCGTTACTTCGTGCATCCTGATGTTGGAACCACATGTTCTCCAGACCCAATTCCTCGAAAGTGAGGATTTTTTAAATTGCCGACAAATTATTCCTCAAAAAAATCAAAACAGTTATCCCGCGTTTCTTTGATGAGTAGAGCGATTCACGTCTTGTTGCCGTATATTTTGTACTATCAGCAAAAATTGTAGCATTTTTCAATAAGATGATGACTTCTGCGCCACCTAGTTTCTGTCGCGAGTGTTAGCCTAAATAAATAGTCGATAAGTATTCGTCGATAAAAGTGCACATCTTTTTCGTATCTGTCGGCCGTTATCGAAAAATTTACAAAAGTTACACATGTTAAGTTACATTGTTAAGCCCGGCCATGGGTCCACAGAGATTCGGGCCGAAGCGGCAACGCCGAGTGCCGACTGCGACCCCGGGAACTCATCTAGACTAAACGAGAACCGGGAACAGTCGCCTCCGTTCTCGAAAGTACGAGAGTGTGTTCAGACCGGGTATATAAACCAGCGAGCCGCGCAAAATGGAATCGAATTGATAGTGCAGGGTAGTAAATAAGCGGACAAGCGATCAGTGCGAATTGTTAGTAGAGAGTAATTGTGTTTTAATCGTGTTGTAAAAGTAAATAAAAGTGTGTAGTTAATTGACGATAAATTATTGGAACTCGTATCCTGTGACAGTATTTAGTAATGCACAAAATTTTTCCTTAAAAGACATGCCTATGCGTCCTCCATTCCCGCTTAGATTTGTAGATACTGAATCAAGAATTTCCTATGGAAAAATTAAGTGAATTCTTAGATAGTTTTGCAAATTTTTCAAAAACGGAGACATTGACATGGCAAAAAATTTCAAAATTGTCTAGAGAATCCATAGTTTTGGGAAGAAACGATAAAAAAGTTTGGGAGGGTACAAGGGGACACAACCCCAGAAAAAAAATGTAGTGTAGATTCTTGCTAGCAATTGGTATTTCCACAGACGTAAATCAGAAATCCTTAGTCATATTCCAAATTTGATTTAAATATCTCAAAAACGCTAAGACAGTTATACAGAAAAAAAAAACGAAAAAAATAAATAAAATTTTAACACCCTTTATATGAACCTTCTGTCTTTAGTTTTATTTCGTCATAACATAATTATAGACAAAAATAAATCGGTCGCAGACGCAAATAAAAAAATGACGCAATTTTTTTTTTTGGCAAAAAGTCGTCCAGACGGACAATAATTAGCCGCCGTGCATAGGGCGACGGTTGAGGGGTCAAAATGCAATTTTATTGGAGGCACGCGTTATTGGATTCCCCAAACCCGGAAAAAAAGTCTGGTCCGTCACCGGTGTCTGGCGTACGTTTGCATAACTCCGGGGCGCGGATTTTTTCCCGATTCTGCTCTTTTTTTTTGTTTCCATTACAGTCGGCCGAAATTAATGGAAACGCGAGCGGTTGTTTTGGTTGTGTCTGGTCTGGTCCTGATGGACGCGGGGATGAGGCTGTGTGCGTATATTTTTAAGGGTGGTGATGTTTACTGGTTATTAAAAGTTCTATAAACGGACGGTTTTTCTGATGCACAACTCTATCAAGCGAAACAAAACAAAAAAAAAAAGCGGTAAAAAATTCGAAAACTTACATCCAGCCATTGCCGACCTGCACAGGAGGCGTGTCCGAAAAGCTCCTGAAATAAACAAAGCAATCAAAAATTATCATTAATTATCATTAATAATTAAAATTTAGATGTTGTACAAAGGCAAAGTATAGCTTGACGAACGGCCCTGGACAAACGTTAGAAATAACTTAGGCGGTTCGCCCAGTGGAATGGGTCACTTCCGAGAATCTGTTAAGGACCGTAACATGTGCCATTGACCACCGGCCGGTATTTACCATCGTGAATGGTTAATTCATAACAGGATAGCGTTCGGCTGGGCGAAAACTTTTTAGCCTAGACATGCGGAAGCTGATGGAAGTATCTAAGTATATTTTGTGAAATGTAGGTAATTTTATCGTGCAAAACTTCTTCCAAATGAATAAGTCATTTTCAATGATATATATAGCCCTGATCCCTACCTTAATTTCTCGAAAAAATACCATATTTTTATTTTGAAGTATTTTGATTCAAATTTTTCATATTTTGATCCAAAAATTAATTTCACTAAAAACTGATTTTGTAGTAAAATTGAATTTCTCGAAAAACAACAAAATTCGCGATTTTGGAAAATGGACAATGTTTTAACCGAGTTTTTAACCCTCATTTTTTTTTAAACTCGACATCTTCATATTTAAACAATTTTTAAACGTTTTTGGTCCTAATCGTAACTTGCATTTTTCCACAAACTCCATATTTGCATTTTTAAACTCTTTGACTTTTTTGTAATCAATTTTGGCCTTAAGCTTAACCTAAATTGTTCAAAAAACTCCATATTTTTTTAACGCTTTGTCATTTTAAACCGATTTTGGCCTGAACTTCCCCAAACACGCCAAATTTGTATTTTTGCTTTTTCGCGGATTTTGGCCCTAAAATAAAAAGATTTTTACTTTATTTTTCATTGCACCACCTTCTCTTTCTCAAAACACACCAAAATTGGACTTTGCAATTATTACCCATTATTAGGATCTCAAAAACGACAATACCTACGATGTTGGTTAATTGGGGGAAAAGTGTAAAGTGTAATTTGTAAAAAGGCATTAAATTTTTACAATTTTGCTTTCAAATGCAAAATATCTACTTATGGGCTTTAAAATTATTTCATAATTATTAAAAAAGTTGCATTTTTTATTTTTGTAAATATCTAGTTAACCACGGGTATATTAGAACAAAATGCTCATTACAAAAAAAATTATGACACGCTATAAAGTGCAATTTAAAATTTAAAATTACAAATGTGGAGCCTGGATGTAGGGAGCGCCTTTTTTGTTTTTTTTTTATAGCGTCCTATGTGTTTTTTTATTTTCCTTGAATTGCCTATTTGACATTTTGTAACCCATCAGTTTAAAAACTAGAAAATGCTAATTTCATTAGCACATTTTTGAAAATAAGTTTGAAACAACCGTTCTTCGTTATATTTGAGAATTTAAAATTAAAAATGAAAAAAATTAAAAATATCAATTATATCACAGTAGTCAAAATCTAAAAGCTTTTTTTTTCAAGTTTTTTCGTTTTTTTTTTCTTTATACAAGTAATGAAAAACAACGACTAATCGACAAATTAACAATGAAATCACAAAAATTTCAAAGTGTTCAAAATTACTTCAATTATTTTCGATACCAAATGCTGACTGTAACATCCCAATAACGCAGTGGCGGATCCAGGAAAGGGGCGGGAGCCCCCCCCGTTTTTTTTTTCGACTCTTATTTTTTGTTTGTTTCACTGACCGAAATAACTTTTGAAATCGACCTCCGAAGAGGTCCATCTCCGAAAATATTACACCTACACTATTCCAATAGTGGGGGGTGAAAGAAGGCATCAAGAAGAGGAAAAACCAGTTGGATTCAGAAATGAGAAAAAAGTCGTAATACCCCCTTTGGACATTTTCGAAAAAATTTCGGAAAAGTTTTTTTGCTGTTTTTGATCGGAATGGTACGCTTGCAATCCCCTAAGAATGTAACAAACTGAATTCGAATGAGTTTAACCCCTAAAGAGGTTTTTTTTTTAAAACGACCAAAAAACGCGTTTCGAACGCGCTTGAAAATCGACCTCCGAAGGGGTCTATCTCCGAAGATATTGCACCTACAGAACTTCCAATAGTGGGAGCTGAAAGAGGACATCAAGATGAAGCAAGGAAAAGCAGTTGGATTCACGCCGATCGGTCGGGGCGTTCTCATGATACAGGCGGTCAAAGTTGAGAAATGAGAAAAAAGTCGTAATACCCCCCCCCCCCCCTTGGACATTTTCGAATAAATTTCGGAAAATTTTTTTGAGAGGTTTTTTTTTTTAAATAGCCAAAAAAACGCGATTCTAAAAGTGTTTAAAAATCGACCTCCGAAGGGGTCTATCTCCGAAGATATTTCACCTACAGAATTTCCACTAGTGGGAGCTGAAAGGGGACATCGAGAAGAGGAAAAAGCAGTTGGATTCACACCGGGTCGGTCGAGGAGTTCTCAAGTTACAGGCGGTCAAAGTTGAGAAATGAGAAAAAAGTCGTAATACCCCCCCTTTGGACCATTTCGAAAAATATTCGAAAAAATTGTTTTTGTTTTTGATCGGATTGGTACGTTTGCCAGCCCCTAAGAACGTAACAAACTCAATTCGAAGAGGTTTTTTAAAAACGGTCAAAAAACGCGATTCTAAAAGTGCTTAAAAATCGACCTCCGAAGGGCTCTATGTCCGAGAGAATCATTTAAAAACTACGGAATAGTTGGTTTATTTTAAAGTTATGTTAAGAACTAATTTTGAAAAAAGCTTGTCAGAATCATTAAAAGACTGAAAAAATTGCCTAATATTTTTGTTTTCTTTTTTGCCACTGAGTTATTGGACCTTTTGCGAATCTAATAAGTAGGTATACTTTTGGGTTGCTCACCTTCTTTTCCCAGACGCTACGGAAGGCTCCACCACTAAAAGTGAACCGTGGAAGTTGAAACCTAAAAAAAAGAAAAATATTACTTCAGTAGATTTAGAAATGATGTATAGATACAAATGTATAGATAATTTTACTATGAGTAGACTCAGAAAGCACACAAAAAAAAAACAGAAAGAGCGAAACAAACAATAAGGCTCTCTGTACTTACATACAACACCAGCCACCTCCTGCGTGTCAGACTCAACAAACATGCGAGACATTCAGATAATTTTTTTTTTGCTTTTTTTTCTTTTCTTTAGATATTATTGTTTATTATATTGATGTTGGAACGACGAGAAGAGAGGACTATTCAGCTACACAGTACAAGGCAGAATAAAATTGTTCAGTCTTTAGGAATTTAACATCCATCGGCCAAGTGAAATCTTCAAAACAAAAAAGGCAAAAGAAGTTCGGAGAAGAATAATTCTTCATATTTTATTTCTTTTTGATTTAGCTTTTTTTCTTTGTTTTGGACTTGTCTAATAAGTGGAAATATGAATTGCTGGGTCCCTCAATATCCTGCTTTTTGTTACTGGCTTTAGGGTTCTTTTCAATTTGATAATTTTTTTTAAGAGTCTTTTATGATAGTTTGATGCCTGCCTTAGGATTTTTACATCATCGAATCTGAAATCATGTAGAAATTTTTCCGAATGTTCTCCATGTGCTTTTGTACCTCATTAAAAAAAAGTAGGGGTATACCTATCATAATAAATTAAAAATTACAGAAAAATTTGACAAAAGCAGCTTGCTCAGCATAAAATTATCTCTAGTTGTCGTACTTGCTAGAACCAATAATGACTTGATTGATTTAAAGAAATCATTAAAATTTGGTTTTTAATAGGTAGATACCGAGGGGTGTGACACAAGCAAGGCAACAGGGAGGGACACCTCTTAACATTACCAAAATTATTCAAAATAATTTTCAGGAATTGTAATAAGTTTTGAGTAAAAATTGTAATTTCTAAATAATTATAATAATTTTTCAAAGAAATTTTAAATTTTATGGTTATTTTGTTTTTTTTAATTTTGGAAGTAGAATTTGTAATTTAGTGTAATTTTTAGATAATTTTAGACCTAGTTCTACCTTGCATTTTCTCAAAAATTTTTAGTTTGCATTTTTAGGCGCTTTAAGTCATTCTTTAGCGAATTGGCTCTATTAATACGTATACTAAATTTTTAAAAAAACTTGAAATTTTATTTTTACACGATTTGATTCAATTTTAACGACAAACAGGGTTGTAAATTTAAAAAAAACAAATTTTTTACATGTCCTGTAAGTCAGTTTCTTAATATTTAAGAGAATGTAATCTTTTTGGATTTATATATCAGATCAAAATAATTGAATAAGATTAAGATTGGGTTTTCGGAACAAAATCGCACTAAATTTAAGTGAATCTGAGTTCGATAAAAAACTGAATTTTTAGGCATTTTTAGAATCACGTTTTTAGACCATTTTTAAGAAAACCTGTTTAGAGGTTAATTTCATTCGAATTGAATTTGTTTCGTTCTTAGGAGATTGTAAACGTGCCATTCTGTCATTTTTTCTCAATTCTCCACTTTGACCGCCTGTAACTTGAGAACACCTGAACCGATTGGAGTGAATTCAACTGTTTTGTCCTCTTCTTGGTGTCCTCTTTCACCCCCCACCAATCGGAAGTTCCGTAAGTGCAATATTTTCAGAGATATAGAGAATCTCAAGAATGAAAGAAGCTCATGTCTAATTGTAATGCTATTTAAGTCTAATTAAAGAATGCGCAAAATTGAAACAACTTGTATATACAAAAATAAAATAATTAAAAACTATTTTCTAAATTATGAAATTTTAGTATTTGATTTTTTTTATAGCACCTACAGTTTTTTGGAGGTGCATGTCGGCATGTCGGCAGAATTGAGAGGTTGCCTAAGCATGTTTCCAATGTTGTCAAAATTTATTCTTGGATGGTTCTTTGATGTGATATATGTTTTTGGATGTTATAATAGGTAATTTTTCTAATTTTGAAAGTAATTTTTGAAATATTAGTTGTAATTTTTGTAATCTTATACGTAATTTTGATAATTTCTGTACTGCATAGATAATTTTAGAAAGTAACGGTAGTTGGAGTAGTAATTATATAACTTTAATGATACTTTTTGTCATTGTAAACAACTTTTTCATCAAAGGTACACTGAAAATTACCCGCGTCACACCCCACGGTAGATACCCATCTAGCAAGCAATTTAGTCATAATTTTAGTAAAAATATGGATGTGGTTTTGAGTTGACCTCCTAAAACCGCACTTTTTATAAGTTTAATCTTCTTCGTAACTCTGCTAGTTCTGATTCTAGCACTACTAGTCTTCTGATTTTTCTTCACTAAGCATAGAAAAAGCGTCACCCTGTAAATATTTCGACAGCTGATGGTTTTAGCCCATCACATATCTTAACACTTTTGCGTTTAGAATCAAGCATTGAATCTAAATCAGGAATAAAAATTATATTCATTCATTCACTTGTCACAACCTTCACTTGACCCCCTTTGAACTTACAAAACATTTATTTGACTTGCTATGATGTGCGAGATATTTGACTGGATCTTTAAAAGTGGGCCGCCCTGTAGTGGTAATACCTACATCGGGTAGGTAATGCAATAATAATTATGCATATTACACAGAAATGGGTCTATATCGATATAGGTACCACTGAATTTCCATATTCCATCCAATCCAACCATATTTAACATCAAAAAATGAATCACAAAACAGATGATTTATCACACTTTACTATGCTAAAACTCTTCCCTCCATCAATCGCTATAGCTATACAGCGTTGCCGATCGTTGCGCAAAATTAAATGTTTAAAAGAATAAATGCCATTACAAGCAAAATGTAACGTACAATAAGAAAATAAAGAAATAACAGAACTGAACAAACCTGACCTAACCTAAACTAACCTACACTAACCAGAATTATCCTGAACTAACCAGAACTAACCTAAACTAACCTGAACTAACCTAAACTTACATGAGGACCCCTTAAGGGGCCCTCATGTACGGGGTGTTCATTATTAAACTTCATCTAGCAGGCTATGAAATTTTGACAGAAAAGGATGACATAATCAAAATAAATGGATTTTTGTTTTTCCATCCTTTTCTTTTGACATTTTACAGCCCACTAGATAAAGTTTTATAATGAACACCCCGTATGTTGCATTGCATTCCATCCACAGTTACAATTTAAAATTTCCCAACTGACAACTGGCAACATTGCTTAAGTCGCGACGACCGAGCGTAACGAACAATATGAAAGTATTGAAAGTTGCCTAGATCAGCAGGACGCCAAACAGAAGCAAGAGTATAGAATTAATACGTTAAGGAAAAAATGATTTTCCGTTACTAAATATGGTCCATCTACTTTTTTTTTTATTTTGGTCTACTCAGTGGACGCCTTGCTAGTCACAACAGAAGAAAATATTGCGAAATTCATTGAATTTACAGAAATTCTTGGGAATATTATACGAAGGCTAGTATTGCCAATACAGAGTGTTTCAGGGTTGTACTGCCAAAAGGCTAGGGAAAATTCCTCTCAGCAAACCATCCACATACGCAGACCGCAAGTCCCTGACTAATTCGAACAAGCAAATTAAATCAAATCAACAATGAAGCACAGGCACAACCTCCATTCTCCATGCACATCTCAATGTAATTATGGATGGTTTCAAGTGCATTCAAATGCAAGTGCTACTACACACAGTTAATAAACAATAACAAACAAACTTACCATTTAGTTTATCGATAGCTTTATCGGCAGACGACTGATCAGGACAATCAACGAAAGCGTAACCACCCCGCTTGATCAGGATATTGGTACAGGACAGATTCTGTTCCACAAACAGTTGTCTGAGCGAGTTTTCGCTAACCTCCAAGGGCAAATTCCCCACGTACAACTTGCTCATCGTAATCGGTGGAATTTTCGTCACAGACATCGCGAAATGACTAGGTAAATCTTTAGTTTTCTCAAATATTATTTCATGCAAGAATCACGGAACAACGACTGTCGAAAATATGGCGGCCAACAACCAACTTAAACTTGACGTGCGCGCCGTGTGGTGACAGAGGTTGAAAGCGACAGTCGCAGTGGGACAGGCAATTGGTTAATTCGTTGCCACGTGATTAAATAAGCTCACTGGATTTAAAATTTTGCGGGGTTTTGATAGGCTAGCGGTTAGGGCAATTTTCTCTCAAATTTACCGCGTTTATTTAAATGTTTTGACTGCTGATAGATTACTAGACTAGCTTAGAATTATATCCCGTTATTAAGGACATATAAATTTTATTTTCAATATGTCTTGAAGAGAATGCCGACCCTGTTTATTCCTCAGATTTAACAAGCAAAACCTGTGGCACCTCAATAAACTGAAAGGCATGGGTGCCCGATATGGCTTAGTCCAGTAACAAAAACGGCAAACATAAAGCCCCGATCTCACAAAAGACGGTTATAAAACAGCGTTTACAACCGATTGTCATAATTCTAACGTACATTAAGCCGCTCCTAACATCGCCACTACAATGGATCTGATTAAAAAATTGATTCTTCCCCATCCGAAGAAAAAAACTGGACATTGTGCGCTCCGAAAAGCAAAGATTTAAAAACTTGTTTTAATTTTTGGCAATTTCTTTTTGTCCGAGTTCCTGTTCCGCATTTTTGACCTACGTGATCTTCTACCTTGGCCTTTTATTTAGTTGCTGATTCGTTTTTTTCCTAAGGTGGTAGAAGCTACCAGCAATAATATGGAGATTACCTATATTTACCGAGATTGTGGAACATGGGTGTCTTGGAGGGATGTGAACCGTTTGGGGAAACCACACAGATGGTTCCCCCAAACAGTTCAGCGGTTATAATATGTGTAAGTATAGTATGGCTCCTAATTAACGTGTTTTTGCACGTGCGTTATGAATTTGTCTTGGTGAACCCTCACTGTTATAAATAATATGTCTAAAAATAATGCCCGTGCTCTTTGTATACTTATCAATAGGAAGAGGGATGGACCGTAAAGACGACCCTTGATCGGTATGGAGAACGAGCATTCATATGTTGATTCGGAGTACGTCAGGTACTTATTAACCTGCCCACGAGATGTTTTTAAAATACATTGGGTTACCTATGTATAATTTTCTTTGATTTTATGCAATTTTTGAACATTGGATAAGTAAATTATGTTCTTAATTCAATAGCAAAATTGCTCTAGTGAATATATTCTAAAAAAAAAGTAAAAATGTACTTAAAATACAAAAATTCAAGTTTTGAACAATACTAATCATCAATTAAATCGACAATTAAAACTTGCCTTATGATAAAATTTTAATGATGTAATGAGTGGCAAGCTGGATTAATACCGTGCGTTCATTTAAAAAAAAACTCAAGCAGGCCATGGAATTAGAACTGTAGGTCTAAGTTCAGAAAAACAATTGAAAGTCAAAGATTTTTAATAATTCCTATTTTCAATTTTTTTGTAGGAACTTTTCTCAGACATGAGTTTCAATTCCATGGCTTCCCACATTCAATGGATATTCGATATTCATTGTATATCTAATATATATCCTAAATAGGATATCGTTTTGGGAGGTGCACTGGATATCCTGCAGCATCCAAAAGCGAATATAAAATTACGTGAGGGGAGTTGTCCAAAGGACATCTTATAAATATCCAGGGCTGGACAATGTATAATTGGTGTAAATAACCGATTTTTGTATTTTTTTATAACAAAAATTGTGAAAAGTTTTTATTCTTAAAAATTTAAATCAAAAATAACCTTGAATTGCTTACATCAGCTAGAAGTGCTAGAAAGTACATCTTTAATTAATTAAATTTTTTATGTAATTGGTACATTTATTTTATATATTTTACTGTTCTATCTATCTATTTGTGCCCTAATGCTTACCTGACTTTCGAAAAACACTAAACTTGCATTTTGAGACGTTTTCAGTGAAATTTCACTTATTTTAGACCAAAAATGTAACTTTACCAAAAACAACAAATTAGAAGATTTAACCAGTTTTGCCCGATTTTGTCATAATACTCAATTTCTTCAAAAATATAAAACCTTGCATTTTTTGACGCTTTGAGTCATTTTAAACCAATTTTTGCCCTAATTTTGATCTATTTTTTGTCAAAAACTTCAAATTTGCATTTTTTGTAGTTTTAATTCCTTTCTAACAAATTTTTGGCCCTTATCCTTACATGACTGTTTAGAAAAACACCAGACTTGCATTTTGAGACGATTGCAGTCAAATTTCCCTTATTTTGGACCAAAAATGTAACTTTTTCAAAAACAACAAATTAGAAGATTTAATCATTTTTTCCTGATTTTGCCATAAAAATGAATTTCTTTAAAAACATAAAAACTTGCATTTTTACGCGTTTTCAGTGAAATTTCACTTATTTTAGACCAAAAATGTAACTTTACCAAAAACAACAAATTAGAAGATTTAACCAGTTTTGCCCGATTTTGTCATAATACTCAATTTCTTCAAAAACATAAAAACTTGCATTTTTTGACGCTTTGAGTCATTTTAAACCAATTTTTGCCCTAATTTTGATCTATTTTTTGTCAAAAACTTCAAATTTGCATTTTTTGTAGTTTTAATTCCTTTCTAACAAATTTTTGGCCCTTATTCTTACATGACTGTTTAGAAAAACATCAGACTTGCATTTTGAGACGATTGCACTCAAATTTCACTTATTTTGGACCAAAAATGTAACTTTTCCAAAAACAACAAATTAGAAGATTTAATCATTTTTTCCTGATTTTGCCATAAAATTGAATTTCTTTAAAAACATAAAAACTTGCATTTTTAGGCGCTTTGAGTAATTTTTAACCAATTTTTGCCCTACTCTCAATCTATTTTTGTAAAAAACTCCAAATTTGCATTTTTTTATAGTTTTTGATCGTTTTTAACTAATTTTTGGCCCTAATTCTTACCTGACTTTTTCGAAAAACACCAAACTTGCATTTTGAGACGATTTCAGTCAAATTTCACTTATTTTAGACCAAAAATGTAACTTTTTCAAAAACAGCAAATTCTTCAAAAACATAAAAACTTGCATTTTTTGACGCTTTGAGTCATTTTAAACCAATTTTGCCCTAATTTTGATCTATTTTTTGTCAAAAAGTTCAAATTTGCATTTTTTGTAGTTTTAATTCCTTTCTAACAAATTTTTGGCCCTTATTCTTACATGACTGTTTAGAAAAACACCAGACTTGCATTTTGCGACAATTGCACTCAAATTTCCCTTATTTTGGACCAAAAATGTAACTTTTCCAAAAACAACAAATTAGAAGATTTAATCATTTTTTCCTGATTTTGCCATAAAATTGAATTTCTTTAAAAACATAAAAACTTGCATTTTTACGCGTTTTCAGTGAAATTTCACTTATTTTAGACCAAAAATGTAACTTTACCAAAAACAACAAATTAGAAGATTTAACCAGTTTTGCCCGATTTTGTCATAATACTCAATTTCTGCAAAAACATAAAAACTTGCATTTTTTGACGCTTTGAGTCATTTTAAACCAATTTTGCCCTAATTTTGATCTATTTTTTGTCAAAAACTTCAAATTTGCATTTTTTGTAGTTTTAATTCCTTTCTAACAAATTTTTGGCCCTTATTCTTACATGACTGTTCAGAAAAACACCAGACTTGCATTTTGCGACGATTGCACTCAAATTTCCCTTATTTTGGACCAAAAATGTAACTTTTCCAAAAACAACAAATTAGAAGATTTAATCATTTTTTCCTGATTTTGCCATAAAATTGAATTTCTTTAAAAACATAAAAACTTGAATTTTTAGGCGCTTTGAGTAATTTTTAACCAATTTTTGCCCTACTCTCAATCTATTTTTGTAAAAAACTCCAAATTCGCATTTTTTTATAGTTTTTGATCGTTTTTAACTAATTTTTGGCCCTAATTCTTACCTGACTTTTTCGAAAAACACCAAACTTGCATTTTGAGACGATTTCAGTCAAATTTCACTTATTTTAGACCAAAAATTTAACTTTTTCAAAAACAGCAAATTCTTCAAAAACATAAAAACTTGAATTTTTTGACGCTTTGAGTCATTTTAAACCATTTTTTGCCCTAATTTTGATCTATTTTTTGTCAAAAACTTCAAATTTGCATTTTTTGTAGTTTTAATTCCTTTCTAACAAATTTTTGGCCCTTATTCTTACATGACTGTTTAGAAAAACACCAGACTTGCATTTTGAGACGATTGCAGTCAAATTTTCCTTATTTTGGACCAAAAATGTAACTTTTCCAAAAACAACAAATTAGAAGATTTAATCATTTTTTCCTGATGTTGCCATAAAATTGAATTTCTTTAAAAACATAAAAACTTGCATTTTTAGGCGCTTTGAGTCATTTTTCACCAATTTTTGCCCTACTCTCAATCTATTTTTGTAAAAAACTCCAAATTTGCATTTTTTCTAGTTTTAATTCCTTTCTAACAAATTTTTGGCCCTTATTCTTACATGACTGTTTAGAAAAACACCAGACTTGCATTTTGAGACGATTTCAGTCAAATTTTCCTCATTTTGGACCAAAAATGTAACTTTTCCAAAAACAACAAATTAGAAGATTTAATCATTTTTTCCTGATGTTGCCATAAAATTGAATTTCTTTAAAAACATAAAACCTTGCATTTTTAGGCGCTTTGAGTCATTTTTCACCAATTTTTGCCCTACTCTCAATCCATTTTTGTAAAAAACTCCAAATTTGCATTTTTTTATAGTTTTTAACTAATTTTTGGTCCTAATTCTTACCTGACTTTTTCGAAAAACACCAAACTTGCATTTTGAGACGATTTCAGTCAAATTTCACTTATTTTGGACCAAAAATGTAACTTTTCCAAAAACAACAAATTAGAAGATTTAATCATTTTTTCCTGATGTTGCCATAAAATTGAATTTCTTTAAAAACATAAAAACTTGCATTTTTAGGCGCTTTGAGTCATTTTTCACCAATTTTTGCCCTACTCTCAATCTATTTTCGTAAAAAACTCCAAATTTGCAATTTTTTATAGTTTTTGATCGTTTTTAACTAATTTTGGTCCTAATTCTTACCTGACTTTTTCGAAAAACACCAAACTTGCATTTTGAGACGATTTCAGTCAAATTTCACTTATTTTAGACCAAAAATGTAACTTTTTCAAAAACAGCAAATTCTTCAAAAACATAAAAACTGGGATTTTTGAAGGCATTGAGACTGAGACATTTTTTACCAATTTTTGCCCTACTCTCAATCTAATTTTTTAAAAAATTTCAAATTTGCATTTTTTGGTCGTTTTAAGTCGTTTTTAATTAATTTCTGGCCCTAATTCTTACCTGACTTTTTCGAAAAACACAAAACTTGCGTTTTTTGACGACTCCAAATTTCCATAATTCTTACTTGATTTTTGGAAAAACACGACGATTTCAGTCAAATTTCACGTATTTAGAACGAAAAATGTAATTTTACCAAAAACAACAAATTAGAAGATTTATTCAGTTTTGCCTGATTTTGTCATCAAAATTAAATAATAAAATTGAATTTCTTTAAAAACATGGCATATATACTTGCATTTTTAGACGCTTTGAGCCATTTTTAACCAATTTTTGCCCTAATCTCAATCTATTTTTTTCAAAAACTCCAAATTTTATTTTTTTTTACTCTACAAAACATCAAATAATTTTGTTTACTTTGGTGTAAAATCGACAATTTTTTATATGTTCAATAAACATAAAATATTAATTACAGATTCTGATTGAATCAATTTAGCAATCAATATTGATGGTTTGCCTCTAAGCAAAAGTTTTGGTACTCAGTTTTTGGCCACTGTTCGGTTGTATAAAGTCTATAAAAAAAAGTAGAAAATTTGCTGGCACAGACATTTTTTTTTTTTTTTTTTTTTTTTTTTTTTTGGTAGATTATTAGGACTATTAGGATAGGATAGTTTTTTAGAAAGGGCGCAAGAAGCATTGTTGGTTATCTTTTAAAGGGCATTAATATCATTAATATACTTAGACATCTGTCAAAATGGTTTCTTTTTCTTTTTTCTCTAGCTTTATATCATAATACAAAAACGACAGCTGTCAGAAAAAATCTAATTAGCCCATCTTATTCAGAGAAAAAAACTCTACTTCTGTATTATACATTATTTCGACTCGACAACTAATAACAACTCGGCTAAATCGATAAAAAAATTTCAAAAATCAAATTTAGCATATCTCTTTAAATCGATTTATCCGAGTTTTTATTAGTTCTAGAGAAATGATGTAAATATAAAAGTTGTAGAGAATTTTTTTCTGGATAAGATGGGACAAAAGATTTTTTCAGACGGCTGTCATTTTTGAATTATGATAGAACCTGGAGGCTGAAGGAAAATGACCATTTTAAAAATCAGCTGATTGGTATCATTAGCTAAAAATAGGAGATTATGTCACTAGGAATAAAAGTGGGTATTTTCGTGCCGAGCCCAGAGATTGACGGCCGAAGCGAAGCTGAGGCCTGCAACTAGAGAATTTTTTTTCTGGATAAGATGGGACAATCAGATTTTTTCAGACAGCTGTCATTTTTGAATTATGATATAACCTGGAGGCTGGAGGGACATGGCCATTTTAGAAATCAGTTGACTGGTATCATTAGCTAAAAATAGTAGATTATGTCACTAAGAGTAAAAGTGGGTCTTTTCGTGCTGAGCCCAGAGTTTGCGGGAAGCGACGCTGAGGCCTGCAAATAGAGAATTTTTTTCTGGATAAGATGGGACAATCAGATTTTTTCAGACAGCTGTCATTTTAGAATTATGCTGTAACCTGGACGCTGGAGGGACATGGCCATTTTAGAAATCAGCTGACTGGTATCATTAGCTAAAAATAGTAGATTATGTCACTAGGAGTAAAAGTGGGTCTTTTCGTGATGAGCCCAGAGATCGACAGCCGAAGCGAAGCTGAGGCCTGCAACTGGGCGAAGCACAAAAAAGGCTTTTCCTTTTCAAGCATGCAGGAAATAAGAAGTCTATTTCAGAGTGATTCAGTTTTGCAATTTTCTTTCATCCTCTTTAAGCGGGTCTAGGTACAGACCCAATTAGTGGTGTATTAATTTGTAAAATAAATAGAATGTTTTAGAACGGAGCTTTTCAATGCTCAATGGTTTTAATAATATTAAATTAATAAAAATCACAATGACAGATAAAGTTATGATGACGCGCATGACATTTAACAGACGAACTCAGAATTCGAGAACGTATGCGATTTCGACTCAATAACGCCTTCGGGTGGTGCTCTCGAGCGCTCTGAGAGTATTCCCATCCTTTGTTTTTTTCAATAAGAATGTAAAGATGCCAATACACTCAGATCGATTATCTATGCGCCACCATGACAGTAGCGGTGACTTTTGACTTGAGCGCTCCGGGCACAGACCATCTCCTAAAATCTTAACAAGCTAGAGTGAGAAAGATATAGCCCGAGTGCTCGGGATGTAATTACCGAACTCAACTTAATAACGGTTCCGGGTGGCGCTCTCGAGCGCTGGGAGAGTATTCCCATCCTTTGTTTTTCAATAAGACTGTAAAGATGGCAATACACTCAGATCGGTCTATCTGGTGTCATCTGGTGTTCAAATAATTTTGGTGAATGAAAATCGTTTATATATGCGCCACCATGACATTAGCGGTGACTTTTCACTTTACTTTTACTGCTTAGGACTTTTTTGCTACTTTTTTGGTCTCAGGATTAGAAAGCCTACTTTAGGTGTGCGTATGGAGAAAACAAATGACGCACTTTTAGTTCGATTGAAAAAAAAAACCTTTTTGCCTGACATGCAACATTTTTAGTAAATGCCCCCCCCCCCCTGTATTTGATTTCTTTAAAAACATAGCATATATACTTGCATTTTTAGACGCTTTGAGCCATTTTTAACCAATTTTTGCCCTAATCTCAATCTATTTTTTTCAAAAACTCCAAATTTTTATTTTTTTTTCTCTACAAAACATTAAATAATTTTGTTTACTTTGGAGTAAAATCAACAATTTTCAATATGTTCAATAAACATAAAATATTAATTACAGATTCTGATTGAATCAATTTAGCAATCAATATTGATGATTTGCCTCTAAGCAAAAGCTTTGGTAGTCAGTTTTTGGCCACTGTTAGGTTGTATAAAGTCTATAAAAAAAAGTAGAAAATTTGCTGGCACAGACTTTTTTTTTTTTTTTTTTTTTTTTTTTTTTGATAGATTATTAGGACTATTAGGATAGGATAGTTTTTTAGAAAGGGCGCCAGAAGCATTGTTGGTTATCTTTTAAAGGGCATTAATATCATTAATATACTTAGACATCTGTCAAAATGGTTTCTTTTTCTTTTTTCTCTAGCTTTATATCATAATATAAAAACGACAGCTGTCAGAAAAAATCTAATTAGCCCATCTTATTCAGAGAAAAACACTCTACTTCTGTATTATACATTATTTCGACTCGACAACTAATAATAACTCGGCTAAATCGATAAAAAAAAAATCAAAAATCAAATTTAGCATATCTCTTTAAATCGATTTATCCGAGTTTTTATTAGTTCTAGAGAAATGATGTAAATATAAAAGTTGTAGAGAATTTTTTTCTGGATAAGATGGGACAAAAGATTTTTTCAGACGGCTGTCATTTTTGAATTATGATAGAACCTGGAGGCTGAAGGAAAATGACCATTTTAAAAATCAGCTGATTGGTATCATTAGCTAAAAATAGGAGATTATGTCACTAAGAATAAAAGTGGGTCTTTTCGTGCCGAGCCCAGAGATTGACGGCCGAAGCGAAGCTGAGGCCTGCAACTAGAGAATTTTTTTTCTGGATAAGATGGGACAATCAGATTTTTTCAGACAGCTGTCATTTTTGAATTATGATATAACCTGGAGGCTGGAGGGAAATGGCCATTTTAGAAATCAACTGACTGGTATCATTATCCAAAAATAGTAGATTATGTCACTAGGAGTAAAAGTGGGTCTTTTCGTGCTGAGCCCAGAGATTGACGCCCGAAGCGACGCTGAGGCCTGCAAATAGAGAATTTTTTTCTGGATAAGATGGGACAATCAGATTTTTTCAGACAGCTGTCATTTTAGAATTATGCTATCCTGGAGGCTGGAGGGACATGGCCATTTTAGAAATCAGCTGACTGGTATCATTAGCTAAAAATAGTAGATTATGTCACTAGGAGTAAAAGTGGGTCTTTTCGTGCTGAGCCCAGAGATCGACAGCCGAAGCGAAGCTGAGGCCTGCAACTGGGCGAAGCACAAAAAGGCCTTTTCCTTTTCAAGCATGCAGGAAATAAGAAGTCTATTTCAGAGTAATTCAGTTTTGCAATTTTCTTTCATCCTCTTTAAGCGGGTCTAGGTACAGACCCAATTAGTGGTGTATTAATTTGTAAAATAAATAGAATGTTTTAGAACGGTGCTTCTCAATGTTCAATGGTTTTAATAATATTAAATTAATAAAAATCACAATGACAGATAAAGTTATGATGACGCGCATGACATTTAACAGACGAACTCAGAATTCGAGAACGTATGCGATTTCGACTTAATAACGCCTTCGGGTGGTGCTCTCGAGCGCTCTGAGAGTATTCCCATCCTTTGTTTTTTTCAATAAGAATGTAAAGATGCCAATACACTCAGATCGATTATCTATGCGCCACCATGACAGTAGCGGTGACTTTTGACTTGAGCGCTCCGGGCACAGACCATCTCCTAAAATCTTAACAAGCTAGAGTGAGAAAGATATAGTCCGAGTGCTCGGGATGTAATTACCGAACTCAACTTAATAAAGATCGCAATACACTCAGATCGGTCTATCTGGTGTCATCTGGTGTTCAAATAATTTTGGTGAATGAAAATCGTTTATATATGCGCCACCATGACATTAGCGGTGACTTTTCACTTTACTTTTACTGCTTAGGACTTTTTTGCTACTTTTTTGGTCTCAGGATTAGAAAGCCCACTTTAGGTGTGCGTATGGAGAAAACAAATGGCGCACTTTTAGTCCGATTGAAAAAAAAATACCTTTTTGCCTGACATGCAACATTTTTAGTAAATGCCCCCCCCCCCCCCCCCCCTGTATTCCTGGCAAGAAAATTTTCTTCGGACAGTTTTATATTACGAAATAACTAGTTAACTACTCTACAAGACTTACCTCGTATTAAAAATATTGAACACAAAAACTATCCCACGACCTATACTGAGTATTTCGTCATTAGAATCGGTGCATCTGCATTCACCGAACAAAAAACAGGATTCGTGGGTAACGAAACTCGAACAAGCCTAGGGGACCACCGTCCGTGCTGTCTGCTACCTGCCTAGGCAGCTTCTATGACCTACGACAATCTACCTACTACGATCTTTCAACCAGAACCATGTTTTGTCGAACGTCGCAAAGCATTTATTCATCACCTGCCTGACATACACATATTTTGATGTAAATAAAAAATTTAAATTAAAACATAATTATGAGTAAGTAATAAGAATGTCATGTCGGGTCTCCATTTTTAATCCATCACGCGAAGTAAGTAATGGCATAGATGATGTACCTTCGGGTGCATCAAACTCGGCCATCTATTGGCCCTCCGGTTCGCCAATGGTCTTTATTCGCGATCAACATGTACTTTGTACGCGCAATTGCAATCCTCGGTGCATTCGCAAACCGGACGTGCATACTTGTCCTGCATTCGGCGTATTGCAATTTCCGATACGTGCATGCGAGCGCCTCGGTTGGCCCTTGCTCCCTTTTTATGTATACATAAAAAAAGGGTTGCTTTAAATAATGCACCCTACACAATAACACGAAATGGTGGAACGATGTGCGGCTATCTTACTAATCCTCTCGATTGAAAAAAAAGGATATTAAAATCAGCATCGATCAATGACGATGGTCGGGAACAGGTTCGAGCAGTGCCCCATTCGCGTACCATATTGTACCAATATGATAAATTGAATTTTAAATGGCGGCCGTCACCTTTCTTGCTTTTATAATATATCCTCTCATATTACATTATGTCGGGCACAATACGGCTTTAAATAATTTATATTTCAGATTCTCTTTTCTAATTGACAATACTGATGCCGAGTGTATGGGGCGTATAAAAGATAAGGGGGCTTATTCTATATACTTAGTTAGTACCTTCCTGTGCATATTTGGATGTTCTACATAATAAGACACCGGAATCTTGATACAATGGGAAAAAAGGGGATAACTATGTATGGACTCACCTCCGCTTTTGTCAATAATATATAGGGCAGTAATTAGGTATATTCAAAGTTGTGTATGTAAAATTTAAACACTCAAAGTGAGGCGTAAAGAGAATACAACATAAAGGATGAAGGAAAAAACAAGAGTGAAGCCGCCATCATAAGGCGGTATCGTTTCTTATTGGTGCCGCCATGTTTTTTCAAAAGTCAATTTGTCACCTACGGCATTTTTGGTTTGCGACCCTACGACGCTCCGAGTGTATTGCCATCCATCAATTCTGAATGAAAAAGCAAAGGATGGAAATACTCTCAAGAGTCCCCACTTGATAACGTTAAATTGAAGCCGAGTTCGGTAATTCCATCCGAGCGCTCCGGACAGGGACTATCTCCCAAAATCTTAACAAGCTAGAGTGAGATAGACTGATATCCCGAGCGCTCGGGATGTAATTACTGAACTCAACTTGACAATTTCAGCTGATCTTGATAAAACTTTTTTGAGGAACATACAAACATCATAGTCAAATTACTGAATTTTCTGTGATTATACGGAAATGATGAATATGAATCCACAAATCAATGTCGTTTGTTCTTTTAGGATTATATAGCTCCATTAGAACAATATTTTCCCGTAGTTATTCGCGTTTTATTAACATCATAGGCGAATTTCAAAACTCACCAGGTCATTTACCTGGTAGATCAGTCACCTGCTTAATCTGTTGAATTGCTAGATGGCCATCACATGACCATCTTAACCGGTAGATGACCTGGTGAGTTTTGGAATTTGCCCTCTCTTTACCTTTACGAAATTATAAACACACATAAATAAATTAAAATAAAAAAAAATAGTAAGATCGGGAACACCACAGCAGTTTATTTTAGGATTATCTTCAGTACTTCAGCTTCAAAACTATAAATTCTGCTTTGGAGGTTTTACCTAAAAGAGACAATTTACGAATATATAATAAATATGTCTGAAATCAAACAGGAAACATGATGATCAAGATCAGATTTTAAGTTCCGTCTGATATTGAACTAGAATTGTCCGCCATATTGCCTTGGGGGCGTATATGTCAAATGACGTAGGTAAGTCTGGACTGGAATGGTCAATTTCTTCGGGCCAATGACTTTGTACTACTAGACTTAAGTATGGCTATACGTCGCCGAAATACACGCTGTTTCCAAGACATCCAATATTCTTTTTTCTGATCATCTCTTTCTACATTACGGTATCTGCGTTAAGCTTATCTCTCTTGTGGCACCCTTTATTGTCAAAACAACGATCCAAGCACCAACGTATGCATGAAGTTTCCTGATTTTTTGACTTTTCTTTATTATAATAAATAAATTGCGTTTTCGGGAGACCGCTCTGAGAGTATTGCTATCCTTACATTCTCACTAAGAAATCAAAGGATAGGAATAGTGTTAGCTTAGAGCACCCTAGTTGATATCAGTCAATTTTTAACTTTGTTTGTGTACCGTTGGTGTCACTATGGCCGCATTCCAAAACTCACTGGTGAGTCTACCGGTTAAAGCAGTCACCTGCTTAATCCATTGAATTGCTAGATGACCATCACATGACCGGCCTCACCGGTAGACCTACCGGTGAGTTTTGAAATTTGGCCCAATCGTAGGTCCTCATGTGCGGATATGGCGTATATTGCGGATTTGGCGCTGTGGACTGATTGGTTGAAATTGAAGTTTCTTGCTAAGTGTTGCCAAATTTTTTTAATAGTTATTTATTATAGCTGTATTTGTTGTTGGATAAATAGTGGAAAAAAAGACAGTTACTATATCGAAATCTTTGACATTTGCCATATGATTTTAGAGGTCCGCGTAGAACGATGCATATATCAAAAAAAGATGGAATGGAGTATGCACTGCGGCAACACTGTGGCTCCGCAATATACGACCACCTACCATAATTGTGTCGGTTCCACGCTTAGAGTAGGTAGACGGAGGAACATACACAAATATTTCGAAGATTTGGATGTAAAATAACTGGTTTTAGAGTTATTTGAAATAATTTAATTGTTGCTGAAAAACGCCATTATCTGTTTACCTGTGAAACGTAACTCCAGGCTCCTTTGTATAGCCGCTGCTTTTACAACCGTAATCTGCACATCCCACCATTGTAAACAACAAAATTATTTTTAATATTAAAGTCTTGCAAAATGCAATTTATTGCAGAAAAACACATAGCCAACGAAATATTTGGTTTTTGCCTTAAATATGGCGTCTCATCATTTTTGGTAACAGCTGTCAATGTAGCGGAGAATTGCGCTATCCATTGTCTAACTATTCAAAGGTTTCACGACAATGACATTGGGAGTTTTGTCACTGCTTTGGGCGTACTCTTAGAAAAGGTAAACCAGAGGAAGTAGGATACGACGCCGGCGTCTGTTACCAGTTTGCTCCAATCTGTCAAGTGTGAAAATGCCAGTGACGTAGCATTGGTATTGTAGCACATAAGAAACTGTTTTATTAAAAATAATCATGGAACTAAATTACTATTTGCAACATTAGTAATATTATACGTAATATTATTAGCAAACATCGACTTACTATTAAATAAATTAAAATAATTGTGAATTAATAGTTGTTGATAACCCTGAGATTACATCTCCTACGCCACTGGAAAAACTGCTCAAAAATTTAATTAAAAAACTGTCCACAAGTTACAGAATTAGAAAAATATTTCCCAAAACTACCTGACTTCACTTCAACTAACCTGACTTCACTGCGGTATATACTAAATCATATTTCGATGATTTGGATGTAAAATAAGTGGTTTTAGAGTTATTTCAAATAATCTAATTGTTGCTGAAAAACGCCATTATCTGTTTACCTGTGAAACGTAACTCTAGGCTCCTTTCTATAGCCGCTGCTTTTACAACCGTAACCTGCACATCCCACCATTGTAAACAACACAATTATTTATATATATAATATAATAAGTCTTACAAAATGCAATTTATTGCAGAAAAACACATAGCCAACGAAATGTTTGGTTTTCGCCTTAGACATGGCGTCCCATCATTTTTGGTAACAGCTGTCAATGTAGCGCAGAATTGCGCGCGTGGATTCCATTAGTTTACTTCTTCTGAGGGCGTACTCGTGGGCTTCGCAAATGAATATCCGATTACGTCGAATAAAAGCCTGGCGAGAAATCCAAAAATTACCTGGGGCATTATTCTATAGGAAAGAGTGAAAATGAAAGTGAGAATTTTGACAACCTTGATTGGTCAAAAAAATCTGTTGGCGAATTCCATTGCCCAACAATTCTCACTTTCACTTTCACTCTTTCCTGTAGAATAAGCGTCCTGAACTGAAATAATTGGGGGAATTTGGAAACAATTGATAATGTATCTTGGACTAAAGCGAACACGTATTGGTACGAAGGTAAGACCTAGTTATTTATAAATTTTATATCAGAGCATCAAGCTTCTCAACTAAATATTTCTCGATATCCCGAAATATTGTTGGACTATCTTTTTTCTCTTTCCAGCTTCTTCAAAGTGATGGTAATATTTTATTGATTGGTGGGAAGTCTATACAGTTCATTCTACCTCATAACTTAAGCTTAAAAAGTTTCAGTCATGTGGTTCCTGATTCTAAACTCCACATGTACGCGAAAACACGGAAAAGCAAAAGTGACTCGCGTATCCTATTGGTTGAAGATCAATATTGACAGTTCAGTACTGATTTTCGGCCAATGGAATATGCGAGCCAATTCCGCGTTTCAGCCCACATGTGGACTTATCACTTATGATAAGTCCTTCGAGCCTGCTTCAATTAAATGTCTGCCAATTTGACTACTTCGAGAATGAGATCCACAGAGGAAGAATTAACTAGACTCCTTTATTGACAAAATTTTGTCTGGCATCATTTCTAAAGGTTCGGTGCGATGTTGTCCGCTCTCAGGGTCCAACTACACAACTCATATGTTTATACGTTGTGTAGCCAAATGTAGTCGTACAGCACGATTAAAACATAGGTAGAAAATCTTTTTAATGGACGAATTGGCAACAGTGCTGTCAATTCAATGTGTGTGTCAACGTCACTGAACTGATGTCAACGACAAAACTTGTTTCCTTTGTGTTTGAAGTTGAGACAGTGTTTGCGAACGTTTTGTGCGATTTTTTGGTGTTTTATTAAAGATTTTATGATTATGGTGAGATATTGTGGCACATGTAAGACTTCTAGTTATAAAAGTGGGACAGAAATCTTTCGTATCACAGGTAAGTGCATGTATCATGTTTCCACCAATTACCCGACTCGGCGGCCATTTTTTCATTCCCCTAGCGACGCGCGCCATCTGTGATCCATATGCATGTTGGAAGTAAACAAACCTGACAATTTATGATTGACTCACTGAGTCTATCTAGTTTGAAGGTCGATGATGAGATCTATCACCTTAGATGTTTCATGTTTGAGGTTTAACTTGAACAAATTACTGAAAGGGGTACAGGGTACAGGTTTGCGCCTTGGTCTCCCCTGCTTTTTGCTTCCTTTGGTTTTTTGAAAAAAATTGCGATTTTTTTTTTCAAAATGTTCAAAGGGGGGAGGGGGCATTACGTCTTTTTCTCATTTCTCAACTTTGACCGACTGTAACATGAAAACGCCTCGACCGATCGGAGTAAATCCAACTGTTTTTTCTTCTTCTTGACGTCCTCTTTCACGTCCCACCATTGAAAGTTCTGTAGGTGCAATATTTTCGGAGGTCGATTTTGAAGCACTTTTAGGAGCGCGTTGTTTGACCATTTTTAAATACCTCTTTAGAGGTCAAATTCATTCGAATTGAGTTTGTTACGTTCTTAGGGGATTGCAAGTGCCATTTCGATCAAAAACAGCAAAATAATTTGGTCGAGAATGTCCAGGGAGGGGGGGGGGGGGTATTATAACTCTATTCTCAATTCTCAACTTTGACCGCATGAAACTTAAGAACGGCCCTACCGTCCGGAGTGCGTCCAACTGTTTTCTTGATGTCTTCTTTCTCTTTCACCTTCCACTATTGCAAGTTCCGTAGGTGCAATATTTTCGGAGATAGACCCCTTTCGAGGTCGATTTCAAAAGTCGTCAAAATGACTCTTTTCAGTTGTGCGTTTGCGTTTATCAGTCAGTCAAACAAAAATCCCAAAGAAATCTAAATAGTCGAAAAAAAAGGGGGGGGCAATCGCTCCCCTAAAAATAACGTTTTTAAATAATTCATATTTTCCCATTATATTATTCTATATAGGTAGGAACTAATCAGTTAAACAATGGTGGCTATGGGGAGTTGGGAAAATGTCCACGTGTACTAAAAAATTAAAAGAAACCCCGGCTGAACGCACGAGTTTCCCCCCCGAAAACGACGATGTTTTGGTGCTTTCGGGGCGGCGGCTCTACACAAAGTACAACGACCTCGACATCGCGGCCACCCCTCGATTTTCCCACCCCGCCAAAACCTCATCCCCTCCCTTAGCAGAAGTTCAGCGTGCCGGGATGAGGTTATTGGGGGTTACTACCCTTAGATTTTCAGTTCAAAGAAACTTATTTCCAGTTTTCACTATTTTATTGTCTATATTACTTAAATACCAGTCAGTTAACTTAGATTTTTTTAATAAGGACAGCTTAGGGTAGGGGTATCAAAAAACCTGTACCTATTTATACCTACCAATTGAAGAAGGGAAGGGGTATTAATTATTTAAATGATTTTAGGGTTTATGTCCTTCGTGTTTAATAATTACGTAGGTCCTGTAGCTCTATCTATCATAACGTTTCAAATATTAGTCGTCATAAACATCGTCATCAATATAACAGCAAAGTAGGCAATAATATACGCCTGCATCTTCATGTATAATTCATTCAGTTATTTTTGCCATCTTGTTATACTTTTGAAAGCTTCATTTTTTAATACTTATCCTCCTTTCAGCACATGTTGAGATGTCAATAATAAGTGAATGGATTATATGTAAAAATGTCTTCATCACATCACATACCATTTCATGTTAAATTCGCTAGAAATATTAGATAAAATTTCGCTCCGTGAGTTATTCCAAAACCTCCAGATTATCTAAAACAGGTATCCAAGAATCTCGAGTTCCTTCCGGGGTAAATACGGCCTTGAAAGCAATTGCGTGTTGCCAAATCGATGACTAAAGCTCGAGTTTGTGCACTTCTTGACCGATTTATTCCTATCAGAAAACAGGCATATGAGAAGAAACCTCGGACAATGGCAACGGCGTCCGTAATCATCAAAAGCAGCTGTCTTTTTCGAACCCACACCCCACAACGTGTGCAACGGGTATTTCATCCCCATTGGCGTCGGTTATAGCGGCCATCATAGAACAGGCGGCCCCGCAACAAGCGTCCGTTCACCCCTCAAAATTTTTGTTAGAAACTGCATTGCCAAGTTGTGTAGGTTTTCGGTGCTCTGGCCAAGTTGTGGATGCGTGTTAATTTTTTTCCATAACTCTATATGGCCCTAAACCTAATTCTTCAGGAGCCGTCACATTAATGACCAACAGTAATATGAGTCATAAATATATATTTTTTTAATATACTTTTACATAAGTATTCGTGATTGTGATTAGCGTCCTTGAGTTGTATGTACTGGTAAAAGTAGCAGGATTAGGACAAACAATGCACCTCTTCTTTATCGGAAAATGGCCAACGTTTCGACTATTTATTGAGTCTTCCTCAGGGCTATCTTCCACTAGAGAGGATAGTCAGTTTGAAGTGTTTTCAACATGGTTAAAAATGTAAACTTCACTCGATTATTGGGTGACCCTGGTATTTTCGGCTAGACAAACCACACGTTCGCTGCATACGGCTACTATTCGCCTGTCGAAGCCCTGAAGAAGACTAAATAAATAGTCAAAACGTTGGCCATTTTCCGATAAAGAAGAGGTGTATTATTTCTCCCAATCCTGCTACTTTCACCAATACATAAGTACCTATCAAGTACGTATATTCAGGAAAACATTCATGCAGAGAATATTAAATAAATATATATTTATCTCAAGGAGTATATTATGTCAAGGCTATATCCCAAAAAATAAAAAATGGTGTGACTCTCAAACTAGCAGGGTCATAAAGTGGATCAAATGGGGAAATAAAGCAATTTTCATGACTCCCTAGATAATTGGCAAAAACCAAATTTTGAGGATTTCTATAAATCATATACATATAGACCGGTTTCTGGCGTTGGATTTCGGTATAACCGAAAGTGTTGTCATAGCCATCTTGAAAATATTGTTGTACACACTTTTATTTACTTTTAACTATTACAACACGATTAAAACACAATTACTTTCTACTAACAATTCGCACTGTTCGCTTGTCTCACTACACTGCACTATCTACTCGATCTCATCTCGCGCGGCTCGCTGGTTTATATACCCGGCCTGAGCACACTCTCGTACTTTCGAGAACGGAGGCGGCAGTTTGCGGTTCTCGTTTAGTCTAGATGGGTTCCCGGGGTTACGGTCGGCGCTCGGCGTTGCCGCTTCGGCCTGAATCTCTGTGGACCGACGGCGTAATATTTCCCCCCTCTTAGTTCTGATCAGAGAAATCTCCACAACTGTAAGTCTTTAACCGTTTAAGATAAACCATTTTCATCTTCGCTCTAGGGGTACGTTGGATCCTTTATACCACGTCGTTAATCCGTTTGATGACTGAATAAGGACCCTCCCAACTTGGAGACAAGTTGGGAGACTTTCTTTTCTTCCTCTGTGGATTATACAGCCACACCAAGTCACCTGCAGAATGCGCCCTTAGGTCATATCTGGCTTTCATCCAATCGCTGGCAATCTTTATCTTGGTCCTTACGTTTCGATGGATTTCCTTTAATCTTTCTCGAAGTTCATCAGCATAGTTCTAGACATCTTGCACCGGTTCTTCTGGTGATCCGTCCACCAAGTCTACCGGAACACGAAGTTCTTTACCAAATATAACCTTGGCAGGGGTATGTCTGGTCGTGCTATGCACTGCACCTCTGTAAGCCATCATTAAAATAAGAGGCAGAAATTTGTCCCAATTTTTCTGGTGGTCCGCTACCATTTTGCAGGGGTATTGTTCGCTGGTTCGATTGAAACGCTCGACCATGGCATCTGACTGTGGATGGAGCGGAGTTGTCCTTGTTTTGCGGATTCCCAGAAGTTCCATGATCTTCTTGAAAAGTTGCGATTCAAAATCCCGTCCTTGGTCCGAATGAAGCTCTAATGGTTCGCCGAATTTACTGAAGAATTCATCAACCAAGATATCGTCCGTTTCTGGAAAAGGACCTGCCACATCGATCTCAATTCTTTAAAATGGGGCGCCAACATTCCATCTCGCTCGGCTCGCTAGTTTATATACCCGACCTAAAAACACTCTCGTACTTTCGAGAACGGAGGCGACTGTTCCCGGTTCTCGTTTAGTCTAGATGGGTTCCCGGGGTCGCGGTCGGAGTTGCCGCTTCGGCCCGAATCTCTGTCGACCGACGGTCGAGCGTAACAATATTTTTTTTATGACTGCGGCTTGAAAATTAACAAAAACGCACTATTCACACGACTTGCATATAGTTTATAATACAAATTTTAACTAATCTCAGTGGTAGACAAAATATGCCTAGTGTGCAATACATACGAAAATCACTATTTCTATTCTTGTGACGTTGCCCTAGGGCTCTCACCAGTTACTGATGGTGAGACACCCTGTATATCTTACTATTTACAAGCTACAGGGTGTCACAAAAATGCCAAATCCTGTTTGAAGGTGTAATAGTATTTGATTATATTTAACCCCTATTAAGCATTTCAGAAGTCAAATATACCTTAAGTGTTCTTAATATACCTAATTTAATAATTTCAAAACTAACGTTATTATTCATTGATATTAACTACTACACAAAGGAAAGATCATTAATAATTTTCTATAATATATCATATTACGAATCAAAATGTAAAAATACAGTATAAAAATCCTTAAAACCACAACTGTGAGTAAGTAACCACTTCCAAAGTGCCCTTAGCCTGAAAATTGTATAGTTTGTATATAATAACTTTATTTGTACAGTTGGCTGTGATACTTTTCCAACAGGCTGGCACACATTGTCAGCTACACCCTGAACACCCTGATTTTTTAAGCTGAATGCTGAATCCATAACTATGCACACAACAAAGTGAGAAATCTAAATTTTCCAATAAATTTAGATTTCTCAAAATTTAACCAATAACCAGTCATCTTTAAGAGATCTGTTAACCTGTAAAATTAGCTTAATGTCAGTGTCATTAGAAATCCTTTTTAAAAAATAAACATTCTCTAGTTTTGTCCATGTGTCTCTAATAATTCTAATTTGTAATCATATAAATAGCTACTAATTTAAAGAGTATCTACTATGAAACATTTTCTTCTGTTTAGGTATATAAGAAGCTTTACAGAAGAGCTCTGGTTTATTCCAGAACTATGGATCAAGAGTATTATTTATTTTTAACAAACCGTCTCTGTATGAAGGACTTGAACTAAGTTCAGAAGAGATAGGTGCAATTTTGAGAGAAAGTTTAGAATTTGATAGCTTTAGCTAATACCTATTGTCACATGGGCTTTGAGACCAAGAAAGAGGAAAACTGCTTAAATTATTTGCCACAGAGGGTTTCATTATTTTAAAATATCCTGGCAACAAATATATAAAAAACAATTATGTGTATAGTTATAACTATAACCTAAAAGATAGGACAATGCCTGTCATATTATATAGGGGGCAAAATGTCAAATTTTCATGACCTACTGCACAAGTAAAGTTATACTGGACGAACTATGTATTCATCTTGAAATTTTTATTGAGATACTAAAGGATGAGAATACTTAGAGAGCTTAAGAGCGGCCACCCAAAAATCCTATAAATATCATATTCACATCAAAATTCCTTGGCAGGAAAATAATTACCAATTGTTACAAACTTATATGTAGATAGGATGATATTTGGCTTTAGTTAGATTCTTCCTGCATGTAGGGCATTTCTTTGTGCTCTTTATAACCTTTTCTAAACAGCACTTACAAAACATGTGTCCGCACAGAGTGGCTACTGCCTGCGTAGACCCTCCCAGCACCTCTAGACATACCGGACACGATGGAGCTTCTTTTACCGCTTCTTTAGGTTGCAAATCCTTGATACTTGCTTCCACATCTTTTAGGATTTCATCTGTCTTTTTCTTCAAGTCATCTAAGTTTAAAGGTGCCTGTGTCCCTATCTTGGAATCTGTGAGGTCAATTGTCTCATTGGATTCATTTAGAATGGCATCAACATATGCAAATAAATCTTCAATTTTCCCAACTGAAACATTTTCAGAAGTACTAGCAAGATGATCTTTTTGCGATATTGCTGGGATTGGGGTTTCTATTGGAGTTGGTTTTAAAAGTGCCGTAGTGACAGTTTCAGGTGCTGATTTTGATTGGTCAGGTACTGAGTTAGAAATTGTGCTGGGGCTTACATCATCCTCAGAGTCGCTCAGAACCATATAAAAACTTTTTGGTTTCCGAGAGGAAGATGCTACAATGTCCTGCTGCTCAGACTGCTTCTTTTCAGTTGTCTTGTCTAGGTCATCATCATCATCTGACTCAAATGTTTTGAAGAAATTATCAACTCTGCCTTTAATAGCATTTTCAAGACTTTCTGTAAGGTTTGCCTCAACATTCTCATCTTCTGATTCCAACACAACAACTCCCTTTCCTTGGTCTTTGGAAGTTGAAGCTACACTTGTGCCATTCTTAGCTTTTGCTGAACTTTTTCGGGCTCTTTTTTGAACATTGGATGTACTACACTGACAACTGCAATTTCCTTCGCAAGTTGATTTTCTTTTTTTGGCTGGTGTAGCTTTCTTGGTTCGTCTACCTCGCTTAGTTGATGACGGGCAGGCCAAGGCAAAAGCATAAACCAACAAATTTGAGAGGTTTCCCTGAAGATTTTCTTGCTCGTCATCTGAAAAGCTATCTTCTTCGTAGGTAGGTCTTTTTGCTCGAGAAGAGCCCCGTTTAGCCCTGGTTTTAGGCCTAGGCATTATAAGTTCTGATAAATCTGGCTGTCTCGACTGAAATGAAAATACAATTATGACATAAACTTTGGAAACGGCATTCTTAAGCCCAGTGCAGACGATGCAACTTATCGCGGGGGCAAAGTTGCAGCAATTTTAATCCCCGCGTTTTCTTGCATTTGCGTTCAGACAGTGCAACTTTTTTTATACAATTTTTTAGAAACTTTACTAGACTGCTACCAACTTATCAAAAAAAAATCCATTCTGTCTTATTATTTTTGTAAACTATCTCTATGCCTAAAAGTTGATGGGTGAGGCCCTGGGTGTTAAAAAGAGATTTTGGGGGGGCCTTTCGATTAATTAATGAGGAGTTTGAAAAAGCTGATGATTCAGAGTATTCACCTAACCGCACTTTTTTGTTCAACCTAAAATTTTAAGTTTTCGCTGGAAAAGCACTAGAAACGTAACCAAATCCCCGCGACATATCGCATGGAAAATAGAACAATTTCTATTGCTATGCAATTAATTGCAGCAACTAAAATGCACCGTCTGAACGAAAAAATCCCTGCAACTTTTGTCGCAGGGATGAAATCCCCGCGATAAATTGCATCGTCTGCACTGGGCTTTAAACTAAATTACTTACACTGTTTTGTTTGGTAAAAATTTACAGTTTCGATAATAATAATAATAAGCACAGCACAGCCCAAAGGGATAAGAACTCAAAAATATTTAGTATATCTGAGTAGGTCACAAGTAGAAACAGAAACCAGTAAATTGAAATTGAACTAATTGAAGTAAACTGCTTGTAAAGAAAATCACCAATTGATTTTTGATTTGAGTTTGATTTTTGGAAATTTGGATTTCTATGCGTTTAGCGTTTTTGCGTGGTAGTTCTTAATCGCTCTGCGATTATTCCCGTCCTTTATTTTCTCAACAAGAATTGAAGGACGGGACTAGAGTCGGTTTGAAAAGAAGGTCAAAGTATTACTGTCATCCAAAAACGCTTAAAAAACATGCGGACTAGACAGTTGACCGTTTTAGAATACAGCAACGAGCTAGAACGTATGGAGAGACCCTCATGTTTTACAGTTTTGGCCCTATTTTTTTAGCAAAAGGGCACTTCATAAGAATGGCGCCAAAAACCTTAATATGAAAGAGAAGCGAAGGATAATACAACCCCTGGGTCTGTTCGTTACGTTTATATTGTTGGAGGGTTCAAGCGAACACCCCCTACTGTATCAGTGTATGGTAGGGGGTGTTCTTTTGAAACCGTCATCTAGTTGGTGTATGACTTAAATAACTCAGCCAGGAAATTAACGGTTAATTGCTAATTTTACTACGTCATATGGGGCTTTAATTACTAATTTGGTCGTACGGGGTGTCACTTTAAAGACCCTTATTTGTTATGTATGTATAATTAAACAAATTTTCAACCTCTTTTTCCTTACCAATTTTCCGGAAAGTTATTTACTTAAATTTATGCCCCACACCCCACACCGTCCAAAAGGCTATAGTGGCCACTGGCAAAAACTGTATCGGTTTTCTTGTTTGTCCAATGGAAGATCTCAAGACTTTTTGCTTCTTTTTGACGCGAGACAAAACAGATCTTGGCTACGCCGGCGTTCTGATTGCAACCAATTCGTATTTTATTAATTAAATATTAATTTAAATCGTTTATTGCCCCCTCATGGAAAGTTTCGTGGAGTGTCCTTAGATTTGAATGATATAGCATCACCCCACTTCTGCTTATTTCCTAATTGGGACTTTTTGCATATAACGAATATTGTCCATCGGAAGAGACCCCCAGCTTAATTTGGCATTTGTAGAATAGGTGTAGAAGTTAAAACTGTAGAATATCATAGTAGAGTTTTGTTCACCAAAATATCGACATTTGTGGATCCGAAACAGACGGCGTTGCTTAATTTTGTTTTTCCCATTTTTAGTAAGAAATCGTGTACCCGAGAAGAACGATTCTGGTTGGAAACCTGGCTATTGCAATAAGTCAACGTCCGCCATTCCTTAATATCAGCATTATCAGCATTCCTGTAAAAACTAAAAAAATTTTTTTATTTTAATTTTATATATAATATATTTTTAATTAATTAATATTCAATTAATTGATTAGGTTTTGTCTAAAAGTAATAATCTTGCTGGCTTCCCAAAAATTATAATTTTTATTGGAAATACCATTTATTAATTATATCCATTTGGTTATACCATGGACGGTTTTCTTTCGCATCCAGGATGGTGCGCCACGGATTAATTATCGGCTTTATGCTCCCGAAATTAACTCCATTATTAACGATTTAAGGGAGAATGAAGTAATAATAAATCCTTTCCGAGAGACATATCCTCTTTGCCGCGTGGAACCGAAAACTTGGCACCCACTTATACGCGGGATCTAGACAATACCGTCGCACCGTGTCCCACCCGCTAATCCGTCGTTGCGTGGAGGCTGCTGTGTTGCCGTCGCCGCCGTGTCTGCGGAGATTAGACTACGTGGATGTTCTAAGTTCAACGTATAAACGTGTGCCAAATTTCTTTTACCACGCGACAAGGGGGACCCAATTCTCGGAGAAAGGATCTATCTATTTCGTTTTCCCTTAGGTCGCTTATAAAGGGGGCAAAGGGCCGATAATTAATCCGTGGCGTTTCATCCTTGATGCGGAAAAACACTTTCTTTGCCAAACGGATATAATTAATAAATGCTAATTTAAATGAGATAAAGTTTAATATTTTAGGGACGCCAGCAAGGTTTTATTGTTTAAGACAAAAACCTGCAAAACTCCAAAAAGGAGCTTGCAGGGGGGATTGAAAATGTGATCTCTTGACAGAACAGAATAAATGATGATCTTTAAAAGACACTTCACATGGCATAGTTTAATTGACAATTAAAGCTTTTTATTTAAATTCACCGTTAATTTCCTGGCCCAGTCAATTAAGACATAAATTGTTCAAATTTACATTCAAATGATGAGAAATTAAAAGCTCAATCTGATGAGAGAATAAGATTTTAATTTCAATTAACGATATTCGCAAAATCGCTGTAATTACTAAACTATTGTTCGTGTGCACATGTGCATTTATAGGGCCACATGGGGCTAATTTATTTAGAAAAACAGAAACTTAAATCAGTTTTAAAGCTTCGAAAATGGCTTACAGAGTTGCCATGCTGCCACACATGAACTCATATGTAAATAAAAAGTTCAGTTTGCACAAAAATACCCTTAGTTAAATCACATCAGCGACACGGATGGCGACGTCGACACCGCAACCGCGGCCATTACGTGACGATCCATTAACTTTGTAGACTTTCGGTCAAAAAACGAAACCAATTTTGAGAAAATGTCGGCAATTGTTTGCTTGCTCCATTTCAACCTCCATGGTCCAACTCAATTTTGACAACTTTGATTTTTGACGCTTCATGTTTTTGGTTTCATGTGGCCGACGCGCCGACACGTCAACTTTTTCGGGGTTTCGTTTTTCAAGTGGTTTTTGTGTTCTGAACTGAAAGTGTCTCTAAAATGCGGAAATTAGCACTAATTTTAGGCGTTATAGCCCTCGTACAGGCAGCGGAAATAAACCCCAGTTTGATTAATCGAAACGTGGAAAGAACCATTGATTTGCACTCTCAACTTGTTAAAATTACCGGCTCTATCACGATAGAAAACACCGGCAAAGAGGGTGTAGGCACTTATTTGGTGGCTTTCGAGAAGAATTTGCCAGGAATTGTCAGTTACGTTGGAGTGCAGGACTCTCAAAAAAACCCGTTGAAAACTACCACTGTGGCCCTGTCTGGGCGAGGTAAATTAGTATTTCATTAAATGATATTTCGAGTGCTGTCAACATATTTTAGATGAACTCTTTTATGAGGTGCAATTGAGGCAAAATGTGGAGCCTGGAAAAACGACCACAGTACTGTTTGAAATTATTCTCAGTAAAGCCCTTATTCCATATCCAAACAGTATTACACAGAAGGATAAGCAGCTGGTTAGATATTTCGGAAATCACTATTTCTTCTCACCCTATGCCACTAGAAATCAAAAATCTGAAGTTCTGGTAAATTAAATTATTTAAAAGTAAGTAAATTTTTGACTAATTGTTATTTTGCTATAGGTGAGCTCTAGATCAGTGGAAAGCTATAGCAAACTGAAACCAGTATCACAGACTGATTCAACAATTACATATGGTTCATATGAAAATATTGGAGCTTTCTCTTTAGATCCTTTGACAGTGCATTATGAAAATAATGCTCCCTTTTTGACTGTTTCTAGGTATTCACATTTTAGATACTTTATTCTGCAATGTTTTTGAAATGTTTTTCTGACCTAGACTGGAGCGTACCATTGAAGTGTCTCACTGGGGCAACATTGCCATAGAAGAAAGTATTGAAATTAAACACACTGGAGCGAAGTTGAAAGGACCATTTTCTAGATATGATTATCAAAGAGATACATCAGCCAATCATCACAGTGTCAGGAGCTATAACACTATTTTGCCACCTTTGGCACATAACATTTATTACCGGTATTTATAGCAATACATGAAGAGAGGACAGCAAGTTAAAACATATAAAACTATAACTATGTTTTAGGGATATGAATGGCAATATTTCAACCTCCACAGTTAAACCACACAAGGAGTATGTTGAATTGGAGCTGAAACCTAGATTTCCCTTGTTTGGAGGCTGGCAGACTTCTTACATTTTAGGTATGTTGTCTTAGCTTTTGTTGTGCTTTCAATATTGAAGTTTCTGTTAAGGTTACAGCATTCCTAGTTACCCTTACCTCTTCAAGAAATCATCTGGAGAGTTTGTATTGAAAGTGCGTCTTTTGGACCATGTATTTGATGATATGGTGGTGGATGAGTTGGAAACTCACATAGTTTTGCCAGTGGGAGCATCAGATATTAAAGTAAAAGCTCCTTATGAAGTCAGACGCCTGCCCGATGGAGTGGCCTATAAATATCTTGACACTATTGGAAGGTAATTTTTTTTTATTGTTTCACATTGCACTATTAACAATTTCTTTATAGAACGGTAATTAAAGCCTCAAAATCAAACTTAGTTGAGCAACATATTCAAGACATAGAAATAACATACACTTGGAAAACTCATTTGCTGCTTCATGAGCCAGGTTTGGTGTCTTTGGCTTTGTTTGTTATATTTCTTATTGTGATAATCTATGTTAGACTTGATTTTTCTATAAGTCGGCAGGACAATGTCAAGAAAGACTAAAATACTTAAATTTTTATTTCTATTTGTACTTTAAAAGTTACAGATATCAGGTTTTTTGCTATGTATTGTCACTCCATGCAGAGTAAGTACTGAATGTTGTTGAGTAAAAATAAAAAGTTTGTAATTGATTCGACTTTTATTGGAAGGACTTTTCTAGTGTTACTTTTCAGTTAATCAAAAATAGATCTTGGCTATGCCATTCTGACCGCCGTCAATTATTTGATTGTTTACACGTTTAAACTCCGTTTTTTCAGTCATGAGAGAGTCGCGTTTTGAACTCGTGAGAGTTCAACATTCACGTATTTTTGTCATTTATTTACCTTTGGAACCTTCAATTCTTTTATACCCATCTCCTTTTAGCACATGTTGAGAAGATAGGATAAAAATGTCAAAGTCAGATTTCCAACGCCTACTTGACGACAATAATAAGTGAATGGCTCATTGTTGTCTCGAAATAGAGTTCAGTTTGCACTACATTAGGAAAAGCAATAGCAGATTATATGCCGGATCCATAATTTGACAATTCTATGATTCGATTGGGAATGTTCAATGTCCTAAGAGATTTGCACAGAGCAAAATGCCTCCTTATATTTCCTTAAGAATGGTTCCATTTTTTGGCTAGAACTCCATCATTTTTAAGGTACCCAGACGTAATTTTATCGTCACAGCGTCACAGCACATTAATTGAAGAATCGCGATTTCGAATTAGCGAAGTGACAACACTCCCGGCGAATATCGACGCCATTTTCTTGGTACCCACTGCTAAAAAGGGGGCCAAAACTGTAAAACAGAAAGGTATCTCCAGATGTAAAAGCTCGTTGGGAATGTTCGATGACTTTCGACATTGACAAGTTAAATCGTGTATCTCTTTTTGACAACAATTTTCCATCTCTTTTCCTCTGGTGTCCTAACCAATCCTAACATTCCCAGTCCTAACCTAGCATTTTACTTTTTTTTCATCAAATTCACTTACACTCTACATTACATCTGAAAATCGTTTTTATCTATTTATAGGTTTGGCGGGCGCGTTGTGCGGTAGATAGCTAGTCCAATCCCAATAATTAAATGAACTTAAGCAAATCGTCACGATCTTACGGTGTGCATCGCATTACGGCACGAATGTTTGGTTAAAAAGTCCGAATTTTCTGTCCCTGCGTTGGTGTTAGCAGACGCCGACACAGCCGGGGTCTTTTCGTTATCTGGACTAGTGCCCTGAAAGCGCTACAATGGACAATACGAAGAAATTCGAAAATCCCAGTCCCGAGATTAAGGCCAATTTTTGCAACAGATTGTTTTTTTGGTGAGTGTTTCTATGTTGTCAAATCAGAAATGATATTTCTCAGGATACATTTGCAAACAATCTTAAAGCAGTTTTAAATATTCCAAAGTAACTTCACCCGAAATTTGAATCCCAATATCACTTTTTAGGTAACTATTAACTGCACAGACCCAATTTTCAAAATGGATGGATTTGAACTCATCCCCTACTCAAATATGGAGCAAGAATGGGTTAAGTCATGTTTGAACTTGTAACTGACTTATCACCTTCTTGCCTCAAGGTCCTCCATAGATTTACCCCAAAAATGTATGGGGTGTTCATTATAAAACTTCATCTAGCAGGCTATGAAACTTTGACAGAAAAGGATGTCATAAGTAATCAAAATAAATGGACTTTTGTTTTTCCATCCTTTTCTTTTGACATTTCACAGCCATCTAGATGAAGTTATACCCTGTACATAGATTGGGACATACTAACTTATACAAGGTGTTTCAAAAAGATACTGCCTAACCTTAGAGGATTATTTGAGATTCAAGAAAAACACTTGCTCTCTGGTAATGAGAATTTAAACTAAGCCAGTGCTGCCAACCTACTAAGCATGGTAAGGGTATTTCCAAAGCGAAATTAGGAGACCTTATCGCCTGTTCCCTGTTCTTGCTGAGGTTGATCCGCTGAGAGTTTTTATTTTTATGTGTCTTCCGGCATATATTGCATTCAAAGTTCGAAGTATTTGCAATTTTGTGATTGGGTACTCGCAGCTATTTCAGTTTTCTTTTGCTTTTTTTTATGACTTCATAATAAATAAACATGTCTGATAATGATAGTAATGTGAGTGGTGGTAATGATTCTGAGCCTGACTCCTTAAAGAAACCGAAATCCAAAGATAGAGCTCAGGTAAAACAATTTTTAGCAATTGCTCATTGATTATATCATAGCATGATACATTGCTGCTTCTTACTTTTGTAGCCTTTTAAAAACTCATGGTTAGAAATTCCAGAATACCAAGTGACATCTCAACGAAATCAATTAGAATGTAGAAACCTGTGTACTGTAATTTTTTCTCAAATACGGTAATTTGAAGATGAAAATACAGTAATATGCAATGCCGATGTTGGCAGAACTGAACTAATCTTAGGTACATTATTTTCAACAGTTTGGCTGCAATAAGCAACTGTTTTGTGCCCTTTTTCATTTAACAAATAGCAATCTTAAAATTCTGACCCTTATTTATAAACTCATTAATTAAAGCTTCTTCATTAATTTGAATTGCTAAGAGAGGACCACAAGCCAAAAAAATTTTACTTATACACCCCCCTACACTGCTACCTGCAAACACACTATTTTTGACATATGGGGTGTTCATTATAAAACTTCATCTAGCAGGCTATGAAATTTTGACAGAAAAGGATGGCATAATCAAAATAAATAGACTTTTGTTTCTCCATCTTTTTCTTTTGACATTTCACAGCCCACTAGATGAAGTTTTATAATGAACACCTCATACTTACAGGCAAGCTTACAGGGCATGGAAGTAATATTTGTTAGAGTGTATTTTTTCATGTGCCAGTGCCAGTAGTGTCTATTTTGGGGTCACATGAGTTTGTCTTGTCCCTATGCTGTATGGTTATTGCTCCTATACCTACTGGTTACAAAAGTGACTTAAAATGCTAATCACTAACCTCAGTGCATATATTTGCTTTTCAGTTCATAGAATGATGCACTCATATCTATTCTAAGATATTTTATATAATTGTGAGGTGTCATTAGAAGATATGTGGTGTCCAAGGTGGTATCATTCTTTAACATATCTAAAAAACCAAAAAGTAGTGAGCAGGATAGTGAATTTGCAGCTATTGGTTTATAAAAATTATAAAAATTTATGAAACTTGGGGTTTTCTGTAAGGCTCTAAAGTTTGATAACACCTTTTGGATCACTGTATAGAGAGTGATTTAATGGGGTATACTGAAGGTATATTTTATCATTGCATTCTAACTCTTTTACCATTGCTAACTTCCAACATATTGATGGTAGAAAGGAAAAAGCATAAGCGACAAATTTTGCTAATTTCGGTTTTAAGCACCATTTAACACTGTTTTTCTTTCTGCCTAGAATGATGTGACCTCCAGCTTTTTTAGGTAAATTATTTGTTGCTTAAGTTAACTAAACAATGGGGTATATAGTAGATTTTTTAAAGAGTAATTGAAACTTTAACTCAGTCTACTATAAAGTTATTAATTTGTCGGTTATAACTTTTTGCCTTTCAACCATCAATAATGGGTTTAACTTGACATTTTTTAACAAAAATTTTTGCTACAAAAATTGTTACCTATTTGTTATGTGCTAGTTAATATGCAGTATTAAAAAATAAAGGTTTCCATACGAAAAGCAAAAATTGCCCTTGAAATAACCTTGATAATGTAATCTATACAATGTAGTTAGCGCCTTACTTCCACCAGGACATGAAGCAAACATGTTTCTGTAGTTATAAATTTCCCAGATATTTAGGTACTAGCCTCAAGTTCAATGGACCACCCTGCCTGAACTCTGATGGTGTTGTGAAATTAGCAGGGTATAATTTAGCAGCTTATTCTAGACCGAAAAGGATGAGAGATAGGTCTCTGAAACGCTTCATTACAAAGATACTGCTTCTGAAACACCCTTAACTTAAAATTTTAATCTTTTTTTTTTCATAACTTGCCCAGTTTTAGAGGTAATCACTTTGAATGATTAAAAGAAAAAAAGTTTATATGAATTCATATGAACAATTTTTTTTAGCTTTCTATCTGAAATACAGGAGAGGGTTCGTGCAAGGATTCAGGCCTTTATACAGGGTGTTATTTAATGACAGGCCTAATTCTAAGGGCACATTTCGCAACTAAATTCAAATAGAGAAGTTAATTGTGTCTTAGAAAGTCTTGGTTATAACCTAAAATTTAAGCTCTATATCCACTGTGGAAAAAAAATCTGAAAAAAATTGGCTTTAGGATATCTCAAATTGTTTTTGAGATATATCAATAGGAAAAGTTTATTGTAAGCTCGATTTAAACTATATTTTGGTAGAAATATGATGTTAGTTATTTACTCAACAAGTGCTTCTTTATCGCTCTTGAGTGCTGACCAAACTTTGCTTTGCATTGTTTGATTCTTAGTTTGGTTGGAAGTTATGTATTTTTTTTTAAATTTTTTTTTACCTTGTGTTTTGCAAAGGAAGTTTTATTGAATATATAGGGTGTGTTTATTTAAAAACGCCATCTAGTTGGATGTGAAATGTCCAACAAAAAATATGAAGCAACATTCCTCCAGATTCTCATGAAAAGCCCTCCCAACATTTTAAAACAAAAAAATGCCGCACAGAATCACAGAAAGTGGCGTCGGTGAGGGGTTCCCGTTAGCAGCGCACTGGCTTATTCAAAGCGGCAGTCAAAAAATTCTCGGACACTATAAAAAGTCTTGTCAATCAGAAGAGATCTAACTCTCCTGCGAAAGAGGCCAGCTCCCTCAATTCGTCGTACATGATGGGGCAAATAGTTAAAAACTTTTCTACCATCAAACATCATCAAGGACCGCTTGGTGCGCGTCGATGTGGGTATGGGCAACGGAATAGTGTGCGCAATCCGCGATCCTCTCGACTAGACAGAGTAAATAGCAGCCCCATGCTTCTTGAGCATCAAACAGGGCATCTCAAGAATAAAAATGATCTAATAGGTAATGTCAGAATTCCCTGACTAATAAATAAGGGCCTGCAGGAGTTTTTCATTCCTGCACCAAATAGGTATCTTATCGCTCTCTCCTGCAAGACGAACACACTATGGAAGAGTGAATCGGAGCAAACCCCCCAGAAGCAAATTCCATATCTGAGATGTGACTCCAGCAAAGCAAAGCACGTGCTCCTAGCAGTGGGTCCGCCCAGTTGATCCTTATATATATATAACCCTGATTGCATAACAGCCTGAGGCCAAGACATCCACTTGATTGTGAAACTTTAACCTGCTGTCAATCAATGTTCCCAAGAACTTATGAACTTCAAATGCGGCCAATGTATCACTCTCCACCTGAATGCCATCAACATTACACCCAAACGACCTAACGCCGGTCTTCCGAAAATTCAACTTCATCCGGTCAGCATGACACCATCCCTTTTGTTTCAAGATTGCATTAAAATTTAGTGTTCATGGACTTAAATTAAATCTCCAAAAACTAAATTATTATTATTTTCTGTTCATTCGTAATTCCTACTGAATTTCCTGGGGATTGTTCGATGGGAATTTTTATATGTGCATCAGAATCCAAGCATGTTAATTATGAAAGCCTATTTGAGTTAAAATAAGACTCATCTGTTAATAACACTTTATTTAAAAAGTGTCCTTTATCTATCAGTTGAATTGAGATTAAGTTAACTCTTCATTCTTCATTTTTTGAGAGAAGCTGCTGACTTGTGCGATTTGTAGTTCCATTTCTGCACTTCCGTGAGATCTCTCTGTCTAAATAACTAATTATTATTAGTAATCCGGAATAACACAGATAACAACAGCCTGGAATAGTTCATCCAAACACTGCAGATAAACTTGTTTATGTTTTCATTGGTTTTATACCTGTGGCATCAATTCCCAATTTTATTGCTTCCTATAGCAATCGATTTCTATTAGGGAAGGAGTAGAAAGAAAATAGTTAATGTAACAACAGGGACCTTTTCAGATAGGACAATGGGCAAGTGAACTGTTTATCTAAGGGCGTTTGTCCCAGTATTATTTATGGTGTAGATTTCCGAATGGCACGGGTAATAAAAGATGCGCTCTTTTTACTTACTGAACAAATGTTATACTAATGCTAAGCAATGCAAATAATCCATAAAACAATGCAACTTAATGAAAACAAATGCCTGCAGTCTGTGAAGCAGACTAATCAAGCAAAATGTAAAAGATACAAACATTATTTCTTGTTTCCTCAGATCTGAACAGAAAGGCGTGGGGTTAAAAGGCTCCTTCAATCTCATATTATATCTGTAAACATTGTTTTAACGACGATGGCAACCATAAAAACATGACCTTTTTCTTTGCTTTGAAGTAGTTTTTCTTAAGGGATTTGTATTTGACCCTTGTAGGATACTCCAAAGAGGGACCTATCTGGGGGTGTTTCTTTTGCAAACATCGATTGGACAGTTTTAGAGAAAAAGAGTTCTAAATTTTATCCTAAAATTTTAGGTTGTAACGTTGCATTCTTCCTTATGTTCTTAATTTTCAACTTTAATCATCGAAAACTTTGAATCAATCTTTTAGGATTCCAATCTATCGGTGTGAGCCGTATTGTAATAATTGTATTTCTAGCACCAAAAAATACTTAGAGATTCATTATCTCAAGATTGTTGTACTTGATTCTGCGTGAATCATGAAGCAACAGTTTTGACATACCTTTTAGGTCAATTAGTTGTTTATGCAGCTAACGTCAAAATACATCGTAATTGATGTTTGTTGTTAAAAAGCATCACAAATTAATTAAATCTATATATACAAACAAAAATCAATGATACAGGTAATTTCTAGGTTTCTTGTTTTTTTTTTGTATTGTTAACAGATATCTGAATGATAAGCACTAAAGGAGTAAGTACCTGTAAAATAAGAATTAATTAGTATACGACAAAAGGGTTTTAAGGGGATTTTAGAACAAAACCTTAATCACCTTAAAATTTTGTTACATTATGTATCTACTAAGATGTTAGTGTTAGTAATATTAAATTGGAAAACATATCTCAGATAACGAACTTTATAGTTCTATTTTTCCTATTTAGGAGAGGATTGTATCGTTACGGAAATATGACCCATAACTTTCATGTCCCGTTATAAATGCTCATCATAGTGAATAATTTTGTTTTGATACTCAATTTTGTTCCAAATAGATTCAGTAATTTTCCTATGCCTAGTTTGTACAGTGTGTTATTTTATTTGTGTCACAGTTTTAAACGTCTGTAAAAGCTTTGGTTCTGGCCATTCAAAAACGAGGTTTCTCGTTTTTCTATAAAGTTTTATATGGTGCTGTTTTGTTCTTACTGTCGAGCTCGTCATTGAAGAGTAGATATAACCTTATATTTTTTAAATAGGACAACCTGTATGTTTTAGACAGGCAGGCCTATTTTTAGACAGGCAGTTTTCTTCCGAGTTCTAATTTTAAATATGTGTCATAATATGACAAATTTCATAGTTTTGTTTTTATATTCAGACTCTACAAAAGATGGAAATCACGAGAGTTATAGAGAGCCCCATTCTCACCTGTGTTAACAATGTCTTTAATTTTGAACCAAATATAATATTTAACAATATCAAATAAATTTCCGAGTCTTAAAGAGCTATCTATCTCTGATCATCCCAATTTGATTATTTTACTTTTATTAGTCGTCCTTCGTCCTTGCATTGGAAAAAATCGAAGGCGAATTTTTAATAATGTAGGTATATATTAATAGTTAATGTGTTGTTTTAGGTGTGAATATGCCATCAAACACGTAATAAATTATTTATTTGCTACTAGCAAATTTTGTTATTTGTGCCACATGAGATCTGCAGTCGAGTCTCCCATCCAGGGCCATTCCCAAGAACGTAGCCCACTTCGGATCAGACGCATAGTCTCTGAGAGAAAAAGAGAACTCTCTGGTCTTGTCTACGTTCAGATGGAGTTCATTCGCCTCAAACCACTCCTGAGCCCTGTCAATCACATAAGTTGTCCACCCACCCTCAGTGCTCTAAAACAAAAGGTGGTGTCAACCGCTTATTGAACCGTGTGAACGGAGTTGGTCCTAAGGGTGGAGACATCATTAACTTCAATTATGAGTAATAGGGGGCCCAAGAAGGAACCCTGAGGCACTCCCGATCTCACCGGCGATGGATCGGACATGCATTGTCCCACCGAAACAAACTGCGTGCGTCCTGATAGGTATGATTCAATTAAACTCAAAGCCTTACCCCTAATACCATACAACTCATTTCAATGAATAAGTATTGAGACGAGCAAGGGTGGGGAGACAAATGTTGGTCACAGTAAAATGTCGTCAGATTGCTTACCTTGGCCACATCTTGCGCTGAGAGAAGTGTCATTTTCGCCAGTTGATCATGAAAGGAAAAATAGAAGGCAGGTGGGAACATCAGAGCTTGGCTCAGGAACATCAGGGAGTGGACAGGTATCCGGAGCGCCGTTGACCTGTTCAGGGTTGCAGAAGATAGAGACGCACTCTCTATAGTAATCGCTAACGTTCGGGAGACCGGACATGGCACATAAAGAAGATTGAGACCGTGAACAAAATCACGTGTGTTTCGTCTACTACTGATAACATCAACCAAAGATTAGTTTTCAAAATTAGATTATTTTTGTTGCCTCTAATGACCTTATGGTTATGAAAAAAATCTGTCTCACGTGTCTCACTAAGTTCATAAAATGAATACGTAATTAGTTCAATTAGTAAAATGTTTATCAGGCAACAATTAAAAGCAATAATATTTGATCTTTAAGCAGTTTTGAGGACAAGTTTCAAAATAATTTTTACATAGACGCTATTAAGCAATTTACTCTCAATAATTCTGACCCAAAACTATGTCAACACCCGTTCCTCAGTCGTTTATCTCGAAGTTATCAGAACAAGAGATTAAGAAAATTTCCTATTCGTAACGGATTTTTATTTAAAAAGTCTAGACCACCAACAGAGCAGCTTGTTTGTGTGTGCTTTGTAATTAGTAGTAATTACTAATAAGTGCTTTTATTAATCTTGATGTTTAGTAGGAAACACTCTATTAACGCAATTTACGAAATAATTTTATCTTCTTTGGAATTGAAAATTCCCCTTCAATATCTAAAGTGCAACCTGTCCATTGTGTTACGCCTTATAAAAGTTGAAGGTGGGATGAATGACATTTTAAACCATTTATCTGTTCACGCGATTGCTAAACTGATTTCACGTTGCCTGTTTACATGTTTAGTGAACTTTAATATCAAGATGAATATGTATCATACCTATATCATTCATCAACCTTTAATCCAGACGACAAACAAACACGTAATGAATTGTTATAGTACTATGTCACTTATGGGAATCATTACTGTTGTTTCTTTAAAGGTGTGGATACTTACACTAGCAGTTTGCCATCCTTTTTTGTTAAGGCCGAAGCGCCCGATTAGACATCTATAATATACCCAATAAACTTTACAAATTGCTTTCATAGAATTCGTTTTTTTCTAATTGGAATGTTAATTTCAGCTGGGTCCTACCGTTCTTCAGAACCGGCTACAAAAAAGACTTAGAGGTCAAGGACATATACAACAGCACCCGTCCAGATTTGTCCGGCCCCTTGGGAGATGCCTTGGAGAAGAATTGGGAGGAGGAGGTCAAAAGGGCCAAAAACGCAAAGAAAAAACGCGGTCAGAAGCCCCGATTGAAGCGGGCGATTTTCAAGACTTTCGCCAAGTCGTATTTTTTTTATGGAGGCTTTGTCTTTATTCAAAGCGTAGTGATAAGGTGAGAATAGCTGACAAGTAAGTCGTTTGGATTCAAAGAGCTTGTTGTTAGCGTGAAGCAGTAAAAGTGTCGTGTTTCGATTGCAACAACAGTAGGTTGGATGATCATGAGAGGTAGTCATGATCCTGCTTAATGAGCGAGTGTCGCAATGATTGGGTTTTCCTCGCGTTACCTAATTGAGAATAGATTTGTATTGATTATTGTGATTTGGACGTATTAATAAGGCATCTTTTTTACGTTTGTGGAATAGATACATCTGTCGATTTGCATCAAAACGCTTTTTGATGACATTTTTTTATTTCTTAATCTAAGACCGGTGGCGGTTGGTAACAGTCTTAGAGGGTCCAACAATGACTTATGTCACATAGTTCACAACGATCAAATCAAAATGCCCTGTTAACTTTGTGAAAATATGCTAAAAAACGCAATGCAAAATCGGCAGATCTGAAGGCAGAATGGCATTCACGATCTCTGCCCCAGGCTGTTGAGGTGAAAGAACGCAGAATTGCAAGGAGATTCACAATCCGTTTTAAAAAACGTTGTCTGTATTTAAAAAAAATTAAGTTCATGGTGGTTGCATGAAAACGAAACGTTGGATTTTACATTTGAAAATACCTCCTTCAGCAGATGTGACTTTTTCGTCATACAACTCAAGCCAAATCTTTCCTATTGTCTCTAGACTAAGACTTTATTAGATGTCTCTAGACAGACTCTCTGTCTAAGAATCTTTTCCAATAATAAATTCATTTTCCTCTCTTGCAGAATGTTAATACCAATCGTCTTAGCATACTACATAAAATTCTTCGACGATCCCAAAAACCGCATCGAAAAGATAGAACAAGGATGGCTCTTCGGGGGTGCAGTTGTTGGCCTGACTTTCATCAAAGTCGTCCTGGAGCACTATTGCAACATGGGCGTGCAACGGATAGGGATGAGGGTGCGCGTGGCCGCTTGCTCCCTGATTTACCGGAAGTTGCTGAGACTGAATCAGGCCTCGTTGGGCAAGACCGCTGCCGGTCAGCTGGTCAATTTGCTCTCCAATGATGTGATCCGGTTCGATATGATCTCGTGGTTTCTTCACTACTTTTGGATTACGCCCATACTCTTTGTGATCTCTTCGTATATTATGTATAGTTACGTGGGTCTGGCCGCGGTGCCCTCAATGGGCGCCATCACCATTCAAGCGGTTTTAGCTCAAGGTAAGTTTATTTTGGATCTGTGGTGCCGATGTTTGTCGACTAAATGAACGCACATCTTTTTATCTAAAAATATACTGCCTTAGTGGCTCCTAATTAATGTAATTGTTTATTCTCCAGGGGAGTGTGAACTGCTCTTTATTATAAACTTTGTAATACGGTGTATTTGTAATAATAAAGGTGACGCTGTTAATGAGTCTAGCCCTGAAATGCACCTGGAATCAGGAAAGAGGAAGTAATACGCGCTATCAGAAAGGCGACAAGGCCTTGGGACCTGACCAGCAGCGCTATTCTGCTAAAAAACTATAATTTTGGCTAAAGTGGAAATTATATTCCGATAATTATAGCTTGTTGGAATTCTGCTAGCAGAAATAGTTTCTAGGCTACTAATTCGAGGAGGTACAAACCGAGGTTATAAAAATATAGTCGCCACAACTTGGCAACATTGTTATACCACCATACCAAAAAGGAATACCGCGAAAACTGACGTAAATTACCTCACATTTTCATATAAAGAAAACTAGTCAACAAAATAAAAAACAAGGAGAAGAGATTCATAGATCTTATAGAATTCATAGCGAAATTCCAAAATTACAGAAGTCCCGGCGTAGGCATATTGCATTTAGAAGGAACTAAGAAAGGCAGTGAAAGAAGTAATGGAGAAGTTTTCTGACAATTTCAAGGCCTTCTTGACTTTTCATCAGGGTTGGGAACGTATTATACATATTGTATAAAACGTATTATACGTTGCGAATAATACAGTATTATACTATAGAGTATAAAACTAGTGTATAATACAGCAAAATACACATTTATCGTAACTATGAAATAAAATGATAATGAAACTCATAGTAGTCATAATAATGCTTTTATTTTCAACTACATATGTGCTGATGACTTTTCTGTCTTTCTAAACTCTTGCAAGTGTCTCATTACTGGTCTAGGACGGGAAGTAATTCCATTACTGGTCTAGGACAGGACCCCCCCAGTTACTTCCCGTCCTAAACCAGTAATTGTAATATACTATATTTAGTAACTATAGTGTATCAATGTATCGTAACGTAATTCGTAATATTGTCAAAGCATAATCTAACTTAAAAATTAAAGTTTAGTAGGGACTATTTAGGTAACAAAAGTTTTAACTTCCGATGGTTTAAATAATAATGGTGCTCAATATTTTATTAAGTAACTACACAACACAAATACACATAAGATAAGATACATAAAGTAACCCTTAAAACTTCAAAAATTTCAGAACCTGTCTCAAATATCCTCAAATCAATATTCAGTAGTACAATTAGTATCTTCCATTTTCTACTTTTATTGTACTGTACCGAATAATACTGTAAAGTACAGTAACAACATTGATGCTGTATTATACGTTTTTATACATTTTTATACGTATTATACGTATGTATTATACATGTCATGTATAAAACCATTTATACAGTATAATTCCCAATCCTGCTTTTCATCACTTAAATTATTCGAGAAATTGGTCTTTAACCAAGCAGGGATAGGTAAACCCCAAAAAATTACAATTTAAACTGAATTTTGTTTACTTTTTACAAGAGTCGTTTCACCTATATGGGGACACACTGTAGGTACCTACCTTTAATTCTGCAGATATCCCATCTGCTGGATGGCATCTGCTGGAAGGCCTAAGCTTATTAGTTATAAACCTTGCCGTCTTCTTATCTGCTCTGAAAAGCCTCCTAAACTCTAAACTGGACAATCCAAATGGGTTTGCCCTGTCTTTTAAAACTTTTCTTTCAATATTGAACTCTCGCACTCTTCACCGTTTCTATGTTCCTTATGTACAAAAGCGCACCAAAACCAATATCGGCCATTTCTTTTACTTCAATTTACTTCTACTAAAGATTAAATTTATAGGCAGGTTGCCCATTGGTTACAAAAACGACTACAATAGTAGTCGCATTAGTAGCCTTCATTTTGGACTACACTGAATAGTAGAATATCACTTTAAGCAAAATGACTACAAAGAGTAAATTAAGTCAACAACAAGACTACATGATCCATATCTAGCCAGGCTACTATTTAGCAGCATAGCTCTGCTGGTGCATGCGGAAACGCTCAAACTCATTGCGGATGCGGATGGGGAGTGCCTAGCCCTCCTCACCTCTCTTTTTAACTCTATATATCAGACTGGAGGAATACCAGTGGACTGGCTAAAATTGGCATTCATCACCATACCCAAAAAACCGAATGCTTCTCAGTGCGATGACTACCGCATGATTAGCTTGATGTCCCATGTCCTCAAGGTATTCCTCCGTATCATCTACACACATATCAGATGCGAGGGACAGATTGGTAGCACGGAGTGCGGATTTAGGATACACGCTATTCTCTCTTTGCACGCAACGTTCTGACGCAGCGGTGCAGGGACATGAATGTAGATATATACGCATGTTTTATTGACCACCGTAAGGCATTCAACTACATTTCGCAGCAGAGACTTGCTGAGATCCTCAAATCCATTGGTGTTGACGAGAGGACCTACGCATCATTATCACCCAACTATATTGGCATCAGACGGCGGAAGTCAAAATACAAGGCGAAACATCTGAAGAAGTGGAGATTCGAAGGGGAGCGAGAGAGGCTTGTGTTCTGTCGCCCCTTCTTTCAATATATAGTACTCAACCCAGTATATCCGTGATCTCCGTGAAATTCTACAAACTACAAACTCCAGTATCTCCGTGAAAAGTTGAATAACTAGTGATATTTTGACCTGCACTATATGTTACTGAACTAGTTATAGGTACCTTAATAGACACCCGTGTATGCGACATCCTTGTGGTAGCCTTTTTTTTTATCTTGGACACGGTGTGCAAAAACGCAGAATAGAATTGAGACGAGACTAACAGCGTTTTCGGGTAACGGCTCTAAGAGTATTCTCATCCTTTGTTTTCTCAATAAAAATGTAATAATGGGAATACTCTCGGAGCGGTCTAGAGCAGCCACCCGAAATCGCTATTAGTCTTATTTTATATTGTATGTCTAAGGCTTGATTGTGCAAGCCACCCTCAAAGTCGGGTTCAGCTAAACTCGACTGGTACTTGAACTCGCCCATAAGAAAAGCATTGCTGTCACCAAATGTCACTAATGAAATTCCTTTGACAGCAATGCGATTCTTATGGGCGGGTTCAAGTACCAGTCGAGTTTAGCTGCACCCGACTTTGAGGGTGACTTGTACAATCTGGCCTAAGTAGTCAATTTTGCAGTTGGGATTGTACCATATGTGCTTGTTTTTTAAAGACATGACATTTTTGTTAATGTTGTTTAGGTTATCTTTCGAAGCTTCAAGGAAGACTAAGGGCGCGTATAGCCCTTTTAACGGACAACCGAGTGAAACTGATGAGTGAGATTACAGCCGGCATTCAGGTGATTAAGATGTATGCGTGGGAGAGGCCGTTCGAGAAGATAGTAGAGCTTGCTAGAAAGTAAGTATTTACTCAAATACATATTTACTGCTTCTTTTTTTCAACTTCTTACAAGTTTCCATTGAAGCTAGTGGACAGTTTGAATCAATAGTCATACAACCCCAACAGACAAACAATAAAAATAACATTCCTGGAAAAATTGGAAGGGGGGCATTGATAAAAAGTTACAAACAGTTTACAGCATTTTATTACTTTTTTCCAAGCCTTAAGGCATGCGAATTTCACAATTTGCGCCCTGTATAATTTTTGAAGAGTGTCAAATCAAAAGCCGTAGAGCAAGGATTCCGCCAAAACCGCGACATATGAAGTATCCATAAACTGATTTGCCAAAAATATGATTGGCAAAATTCTAAATAGTAGCTAGAAAGCAGGTGATGGTTAAAAGTTTTAAGAGTTTCATGTTGTCGGGCCAGAGAGCCCTCGGCTTTCTTAAGCTCGTCCCCCTCAAGGCATCAACATATACTTAATGCGCTTGATACATAAATAACTATTAGTCACGCTGTGGTACCTATTTTAATTCAAAGGGTATATGACATACCCCATAATGTGTTTATAATCTGACGTAGGATGACCATATTATTGTACAGCTATGGACAAAATATATTTTTTCTACAACCGAGAGCCAAAAGTACAAATTTGCGATTCCAAAAGAAAGTACGAAGTGGCGCTTTTTCGAGGAACGAGGGTTTTTTTACTTTGCCGATAAGACGCAAGACGATAGCCACGCTCCGCTACGCGTTGCGCGTCAAACTTCTCATTAAAAACGGCAATATATCACTTTGCGCTCTTGATACGCAATAGTCATTTGTGTATTAAGGGCGCAAAGGCATATTTTGTCGCTCGATGAGAATCGTTAGACGCGCGACGCAAAGAGGAGCGGAATTTTCGGTACTTAAGACATGTTTTATAGCAGCACCGAGAAAAGTCTCCCGGTTTCGCCATCTGTGTCCCTTTGTTGAACTAACGAGATTGCACTCGTCCAGTATCAACGTCATTGCCCGGTCTAAGAAAAAATGATGCAGATTACTGTAAAATACAGAAATCAATTTTTAGCCGTCGGTACTATGAAAATGCCCATTCGCAGTCTCGTTTCGCCGTCTACGGTTCGTCAGTGAGGCTTTCACACAATCAGAACTTGCGAAATTTTCGGTACTCAAGACACGTTTCATAGCGGCACCGAGAAATGTCTCCCGGTGGCGCCATCTGGTCGAAAACAGCGTTTTCATAGTACCGACGGCAAAAAATTGATTTCTGTACTTTACAGTAATCTGCATCATTTAAAATTTTGTTAGTTAGAGACTGTAAACCGTAAGGTCCAGCGTTGCGATTTACCCCCATACCCTTTACCATGTGAATAAGAACATTTTAAAAGTTTGTCGAATCAATTGATTGAATCATAAACCTTTCATTAGAGTAAAATAACTAAACAAGTTTAATGAAGTATTACCCATTCAGTTATTTTTGTCATCTAGTTACCTTTGAAACCTTCATTTTTTTACCCATCCCCTTTTAGCACATGTTGAGAAGATACGATAAAAATGTCAAAGTCAAATTTCCAACGCCTACTTGGCGACAATAATATGTGAATGGCTTATAGTTACGTGACTTGACCTACAAAATGATCACTTTCTTTTCTAGATTAGAAATCGATATAGTACAAAAAACTTCCTACATCAAGGGTTTTTCGTTGGCCTTGATGCTTTTTACGGAAAGGGCTACGCTCTACATAGCTGTGATAACCTGGGTGTTAATGGGTCACCCTATCAGCGGCGAAATCGTCTTTTCGATGGCCCAACTCTTGAACACTGTTCAACTGTACATGGCCATTTTCTTTCCGCTGGCGCTCGCCACTTACGAGGAGTGCAAGGTGTCCATGCGCCGTATCGAAGACTTTTTATCTTTAGAGGAGAACGAAGACTTTCCAACTTTAGATGGTGAGTATTTTTTTTAATGCAGACTAAGGCCAACAATTTATATCCTCTTGGACCAAAGAGTTACTCTTTCTATGTATCTTAAAGTTTTTCGAATTGGATTATTCTTGGACTAAAGATTTAATCTTTCTATGTGTCTTAACGTTTTTCGAATTGGATTATTGCAGACGAAGATAAGAACACTGGTTTGGTTACGCTGGAGCGCGCCACAGCCAGTTGGCTGCCCAACCCTATTGTGGACACATTGTTAAATATTAACTTAGAACTGAAGCCGGGTACGCTTTGTTGTGTCGTGGGACCTGTGGGCTCGGGAAAAAGTTCCCTTTTACAAGTTATTTTAAAAGAATTGCCATTGAATAGCGGAGTCTTAAAAGTAGTAGGAAAAGTTTCGTACGCCTCTCAGGAGCCTTGGCTCTTTGTGTCTAGCGTGAGGCAAAACATCCTGTTTGGAGTTCCCTTCGTCAAGGAGAGGCAAGTTCTGTATTAAACAGTCAAACGTTTTGTAAATTTCAGCCGTTTCAGATATAAGATAGCGGTGCAGGCTTGCGCCTTGAAACGCGACTTTGAGCAACTGCCCCACGGCGACCGTACTTCGGTGGGTGAACGGGGCGCCGCCCTGAGTGGCGGTCAAAGGGCCAGGGTCGCCCTCGCCCGGGCCGTATATCGGGACGCCGACATTTACTTGCTGGACGATCCTCTAAGCGCGGTCGACGCCCACGTTGCCAAACACTTGTTCGATGGTTGCATCCGCGGGTACCTCAGAGGGAAAACGCGAGTGCTGGTGACTCATCAGGTGCAATTCTTAAAGGGAGCTGACCTGATCGTCGTGATGAACAACGGAAAGATAGAGCGCATGGGCACTTACGAGGAATTGCACGAAGAGTTGTCCGCTCTGTCCAAGGAGATTGAGCAGCAGATACAAGTGCAAGCGGCCGAGCAGAAGATTGACCGTGAACAGACGCCGAAAGTGGAAGATCGGGGGTCTTTGTCGTTGGCATTGCAGTCGATTGCTTCTTTAGCGGTAAGTGAACGTCACTCAATTGTCAAACAGCAGAAACTTTTTGCTAGTTCTTAAAACATTCATTCCGCACTGTAATAAAATATGCTATTCTTAACCGAAAAAATCATATTATGTGCGTGGGACCTGAAAAATTGCCCACAACTCTTATACATGCCCACAACTCGAAACTATTCACCGTAGGACGTCGACGGAGAAAAAAAAAGAAAAATTGCTTTAAGTCTGCCGCTAGGGGGTGTTAGATCGAATTTTTCTCAAAACATCAAAATTTGCATTTTTAGACGAGGTGGCCACTTTTGAATCGATTATAGATTTAATTCTAAGTTGAATTTCTCCAAAGAACTGCACATTTGCATTTTTAGACGCTTTGGAACCTTTTCAACTGATATTGGCTTTTTTAGAGGATTTTTGTCTTCTAAAAAGGCCAAAATCTTAATCTGCAAAAAAACCTTAATCCGCATTTTTCAAAAAATTTAAATTTGCGTTTCTAGACGCTCTAAGTATTGTATTTTTTAACCGATTTTGACCTTTATCGTAACCTGAATTTTTTCAAAGATATATAATTTGCATTCTTAGATGCTTTGAATTATGTGCAAATGAAGGAGGTAATTTTTAATCAGCTTTAGCACTAATCCTAACATGCATTTTTCAAAAATGTCAAATTTACATTTTAAAACGTTTTTAGTGATTTTTAAACTGACTTTGGCCGTAATCATAATGATTTTTTTTTCAAAAACTTCAAATTTGTATTTTTACAGGCATTGAGTCTTTGACATGAATTTTTAATGACTTTTTATTAACATAAGGTGAACATGCAAGTTGCGCCTTCGAACCACGACAGGTGCTTCCACTAGAGCATGCGAGATAATAGTGAAGTGAAACCAAGCCAGTTTTCTGTCGAAGTTGTCGCTACCCAAAGACAGATGGCCGAGATTCGTACCTATACAGTCTGGGGACGACGTTCAGCAGCGTATCAAACTCATTTCTCTATCAGACAGAGGAACCATAGACCGGTTTCGCTCTTATTAGAGCTCATCAGTATGGTAAACCTCGAACCTGATAGAAATACGAGTTCGAAAAATACTCGGTCTCCTCTCTTGCTCAAGGCACTGTGTATTGTTGCGAACTCGGGGTTCAATAATTCCAGTGTAACGATTTAACTCGAAAGCACTATTTATTTATTCCACAAATACACACGATTACTAAATAACTCGCTACTTTAACACTTTATAGCCTTCTAATATCGTTTCGTACTTTAACTTACTTATAGCTCGCTTAAAATAAGACTACTACTCTCGGGCGCTCTATGCGCCTTTTATATACAATCCTAAAATTACAGAAAAACCTAGAAAGTTCTTTATAAGAATTCTTGAATAATCTCATATAAAAAAAAACGGTTGTAAACAACTGCCTTCTAGATTAAGCCAGACGAGCAATAAATCACTCGTGTCAGCCATGACGCAGCGCGGATAGGTCGCGAAGCTCCACCAACCAACACGCTCCCATGCGTTGCCCCGCCTCCCATGCGGCGTTGCTGCGATCGTAACATTGCCCTCCTCCTAAGTCTGTTCGTCCCGAACAGATAGAGTTCCATGGTATCGTGCTAATCGATCCAAATGAACGACCTTCATCTTTGACCTAGGGGTCCGCTGGATCCTATACACCACATCATTAATCTTCTTTATAATTGTATAAGGTCCTTCCCAATTTTGGCTAAGTTTGGGCGACTTCCCCACCTTTCGCCTCGGATTGTATAGCCACACCAAATCACCATCCTGGAAGCCGCGGGAGTTAGCTAGTAAGTCATATCTTGCTTTGGCTCGATCACTGGACATCCGCAGTTTATTCCTGACTTGCTCATGAACATTGTTCAGCCTCTCCTTAAGCTCCTCCACAAAATTCTCAGAGCTGAGCGACTCTTTTTCTGGTGTTCCATACATCAAATCCGCAGGAAGCCTCATTTCCCTCCCGAACATCACTTTCGCCGGAGTATAACCAGTGGCTTCATGCGTAGAGCCTCGATATGCCATCAACATGAGAGGTAGATGTTGGTCCCAATCACGCTGATGATCTGCCACCATTTTAGACAGGTAATGTTCCATGGTCCGATTAAATCTCTCTACCATCCCATCCGACTGTGGATGCAAAGGAGTTGTCCTGGTCTTGCGAATTCCGAGAAGTTCCATGACCTTCTGGAAAACAGCCGATTCAAAATTTCGGCCCTGATCAGAATGAAGTTCGAGAGGGACTCCAAATCTGCAGAACATTTCATCTACTAGCACCGTTGCCACAGTCGTTGCTTCTTGATTAGGCAGGGCGTATGCTTCAGGCCATTTAGTGAAGTAATCCATGGCGACCAAGATGTATTTGTTGCCCGATTCAGTCTGAGGAAATGGTCCCGCGACATCAATTGCTATCCTCTCAAATGGAGCACCTACAGTGTACTGCACCATTCGGCCGCGTGATCTTGTTCGAGGTCCTTTTGTGGCACAACAAACTTCGCACTTGCGGCACCAAGATTCGACGTCTTCATGATAATTCACCCAGTAGAACCGCTCTTTAATTTTGGCCAAGGTTTTATTGACCCCAAAATGACCTCCACTTGTTCCGTTGTGCATTTCCTGTAGTACATCTGACTGACTACGGACTTGCCATCCGGACTCTCCCACGCTCTCTTCAGTAGTCCATTTTCTATTTTGAGAGAGTGCCACTGGGCCCATAGCGCCTTCAGGTTTGGACTTTTACCAGCGATTTCTTGCCATTCTGGTCTCTTGTCGTCAGTCTTTGCAGAGAGAATAGGTCCAATATCTGAATCATTCAACTGTTCTTCTCGAAGCGTCTGTGTGGTCCAGCCATCGTTTACTTCCACCGACGTTCTCCTTACAGAAGGAAGTCCCTCTCGTTTCTCAGTTCTTCGACAATCCTGACTATCTTCTTTACATGGCTGTCTAGACAATGTATCGGCATTTCCGTGACACCTTCCTTGTCGACGTTCAGTTTGGATCTTCTGTCCTTTAATGCGTCCTGTAATACTTTTGCCACTCAAATTATTGACTTGACTTGATTGGTTGACTTGACTGATCCTGGGGGGTCTTATCGGGCTCGGTCAATTGCCCCCTTACATTGACAGGAATTGGTTTTTCCTGGATTCTAGGGCGGTCTTGATTGCCGCTCGGTCTTCTAAACAACGGCGACGGACTCCTTGCCCTGTTACGGCAGTTACTCTTGACGTGACCCAGTTTACCGCAGTTAAAACATTTTATGCCCCGATTGCCTGTTGATCGGGGAGTTCTTTCTAAACAGGGCTTGCATACTGACTGCCATATCCTTCATCGCTTTATGTAAACTGGCCATGGAATCAGCCATAGACGTATTCTTCTTGTCACCGCAAGTTGCCACTCTTACACTTGCAGAAGAACTAGATGACACCCGTGACGCCTCGAATTCCAGGGCCCGAACTAGTGCCTCGCTGATATTCCTGGGCCTTACTAGACGTAAGTGGTATCTCATGTCACTATCTCGAACTCCCTCAATGAACCTTTCGGCGGCAAATTGCATTTGAAAAGATTCAGGAGCCGATGGATATGCCAGATGAATGAGTCTGTCTATGTCCGCCTCAAATTCTTGTAAGGATTCACCTGACTTTTGCTGTCTCATCCTCAGCTGGGCCTGGAACACGGTTTCTTTGTGCTCATTTCCAAATCGTAGTTGCAGAGTGTGTACTAAAGCCGCATAATTACTTTGATCCGCTGCCGACAGAGATTGGAGTAATTCAGCCGCTTTTCCACGAAGTGCTACCACTAATAATGTAGCTTTCTGGGGCTCGGACCAACCATTAGCTTTTGCAGCTGCCTCAAATTGCGTTTTATAAATTTCCCAGGCCGTAGTACCATCATAGTCGGGAGGCTTAATTTTAGCGTTGGCTGTGCTAAAACTCTCTGTAGACACGTTGTCGTCTTCAAGTTGTTCCCGGAATTTCTTTTCTAGCTCGAGAACCCTCTGCTTCTAACTTCGAGTCCCTTGTTGACGCCGTTAATGGATTCGTTAACGGATTCATTAACGGATTGCATTATTCTTTCTTCCAATTGTTGCTCTCTAGCTGCGAGGTGGTTCATTGTTGTTCCACGCGGCCATTGGCGCCACTTCTGTATGTAATATGATGAAGTTTTGGATATACAGGGGGCAGATGTAAATTAGAAAAAAGAAAATAACCAAAAAGAAACCCTCAAAAACTGCTGACATGCGGAAACTCAAATAAGACGACGTATTCCAGCAAACAAGGGAGAGGCTAAACAGAGAACTCAAAAATATATCTGAAAACAGCAACCACTAAACAGAGATTGAAGACCTATGGAATAAAATAAAAGTACCTATCTATAACCTCCGACACAGAAGAAGAACTAAGACCAGACAGGATGGTATACTACTCAACTTTATTACCGACAAAAACGAGCTTATAGAGTTATTTTTGGTAAAAAACTAAGCACGGACATAAGCTTAACGTAATACTTTCTCTACTTCGCACCGGCTGCAAGACAAAGATAGAATATGGGATATGCTTTATGTCCAAATAGGCAGGTTAGAAGAAATTCGTCGTTGATATTTTGTCAACGTGTCATGTGTAACAACCAATTAAAAATCACTGTTCATATTGCTACTTCTTAACCTTTGCTCCGTCTATTTCATCTAGCGGATCAAGCTGATTGTATAAAACCGGACTTTAAGGCTCACCTGGTTTCTATTTTTCAAGTTAATTCAATCATAATATGATGGGCACTTGAATATTTGAACAGAAAAAATGCGGATGTATAAAATGCCAAACAAACTGAAATATTTTTTCATAAATTATAGATATACAATAGATCTTTTTGAAAACTAGAAACTGGTTTTTCGTTATTAAACTCACCTGAGGTAAACACAACCCCAACATGATTCCACAGAAACCATAGAGTGAACAACACCTTCTTTGAATTGTTGATGACGTTGCTCCTGCACTTGATCACGTTTTTCCTGCTCTTCCTTTTGTTCTAGATAACGTCTTTCCTGTATTTGATCACGTTTTTCCAGCTCTTCCTTCTGGTGTTGATAACGTCGCTCCTGTACTTGATCACGTTTTTCTTGCTCTTCTTTTTGTTCTTTATAACGGCGCTCCTGAATTTGATCACGTTTTTCCTGTTCTTCCCTCTGTTGTTGCATAAGGGACAGCAGGGCGGCAAGTTGATCCTCCATTGCTTGATGCTGGCTTCTGGTCACTGGCATAAACACGTAATGTCCGGCAATGAAGCACTCACTTACAGTTCAGCAATATTAGTCCTCAAATTCCCACTGGAATCGCACTTCTGACACCAATTGTTGCGAACTGGGGGTTCAATAATTCCAGTGTAACGATTTAACACGAAAACACTATTTATTTACTCCACAAATACACACGACTACAATTCCACTACTAAATAGCTCACTAATTAACACTTTATAGCTTTCTATTATCGCCTCGTACTTTAGCTTACTTATAGCTCGCTTAAATAAGACTACTCTACTCGGGCGCTCTATGCGCCTTTTATATACAATCCTAAAATTACAGAAAAACCTAGAAAGTTCTTTATAAGAATTCTTGAATAATCTCATATAAAAAAAAACGGTTGTAAACAACTGCCTTCTAGATTAAGCCAGACGAGCAATAAATCACTCGTGTCAGCCATGACGCAGCGCGGATAGGTCGCGAAGCTCCACCAACCAACACGCTCCCATGCGTTGCCCCGCCTCCCATGCGGCGTTGCTGCGATCGTAACAATATATAATTTGCATTCTTAGATGCTTTGAATTATGTGCAAATGAAGGACGTAATTTTTAATCAGCTTTAGCACTAATCCTAACATGCATTTTTCAAAAATGTCAAATTTACATTTTAAAACGTTTTTAGTGATTTTTAAACTGACTTTGGCCGTAATCATAATGATTTTTTTTTCAAAAACTTCAAATTTGTATTTTTACAGGCATTGAGTCTTTGACATGAATTTTTAATGACTTTTTATTAACATAAGGTGAACATGCAAGTTGCGCCTTCGAACCACGACAGGTGCTTCCACTAGAGCATGCGAGATAATAGTGAAGTGAAACCAAGCCAGTTTTCTGTCGAAGTTGTCGCTACCCAAAGACAGATGGCCGAGATTCGTACCTATACAGTCTGGGGACGACGTTCAGCAGCGTATCAAACTCATTTCTCTATCAGACAGAGGAACCATAGACCGGTTTCGCTCTTATTAGAGCTCATCAGTATGGTAAACCTCAAACCTGATAGAAATACGAGTTCGAAAAATACTCGGTCTCCTCTCTTGCTCAAGGCACCGTGTATGTATGCAAGTGGCGCCATCGGACGACGGCAGGTGCTTCCACTAGGGCATGCGAGATAATAGTGAAGTGAAACCAAGCCAGTTTTCTGGGGAAGTTGTCGCTTCCCACAGACAGATGGCCGAAGATTCGTACCAATACCATACTGATGAGCTCTAATAAGAGCGAAACCGGTCTATAGAGAAATGAGTTTGATAATCTGCTGAACGTCGTCCCCAGACAGTAAAGGTGCGAATGAATCTTCGACCATCTGTCTGTGGGAAGAGACAACTTCGGCAGAAAACTGGCTTCACTATTATTAACATATTCATTTTATTAATGACAGTTAATTTACAAGTAATTTGTAACTTATTTTCACGTTTTACCTGTTTTTGTAATTTTCTAAAATTTTCCGTTTTTTTTCCATTTTTTCCTGAAGAAAACACTTTTTTTTTTCATCAACTAATCTTTTGAACCTCTAGTTATGCCACCAATCTTTGTTGATATTAGAGGTTAAAATAGGTACAAATTGAAAACAAAATTTTTTTAAAAATATAAAAATATATTTCTTAATAGAAAAAATAGTATTTCAATTCAAAGTTGCACGTTCATAAGGCTTTTTGGGACACCCTGTACATTCTTTTTGTGTTAATCGGCTCAATGAACAAGTAAAGATACACTACCTATTATTTTTTTACAACAAAAAAACGCGCTGTTTCTATAATTCAGAAAGTTACAATTTTTTTGCACTAAAGTAGTTTTTTATTGATCTTCTGTAGAGCTGGGACGAACCGGAAGAAACTGAAGAACTCCTGGAACGCGGAGCCTTGAAGACCTCAACTTACGTGGAGTACTACAACTCGGGGTCATCAATATGTGCCTTAATTTTCTTAGTTTTTCTCTTTATCATCGCTCAACTATCGTGTAATGCCGCCGACATGTGGATTACCTATTGGTAAAAATTTACTTGACGAGGCTTTAAGTGTATCTAAAGAAATATTTTTTTTTAAGGACAAATCAGGCTGACTCGAATCACATTTCACTCTTGAACGATACAATTGATAGCAACCAGACTGCGACGTTAGACGTGACCACCACGGCTTTGCCATTAGAATCAACTACAATTTCACCTGACAATGATACAAAACAAATTTATAATAATACGTGGGGTCCTATTCCTGGTATTGTTGACGAATCGTACGATGTATGGACCTACATCTACATTTATACGGGGCTAATCGTGGCCTCAGTTATATTAACTACTTCAAGGTTTGTCAGCTTGTTGAACAAAAATACGAAGAAAAATCCAACTCTATTTTTAGATCCACTCTCTTCATGAACGTTTGTATGAGCGCCTCAAAAGCTCTACACAATAAAATGTTCAACTGCATCCTTAAAGCTCCCATGAGGTTCTTCGATACAAATCCCTGTGGCCGCATTCTAAACAGATTCTCTAAGGATATGGGAGCTGTTGACGAGATGTTGCCCAAAGTGGTGCTGGAGACTTTGCAAATCTTCTTTATCATGTTGGGTATTTTAGGAATGGTCAGTGATCTTACCCAAAAAGTTTTTCTAGGTTATAACGATCTCTCTTCATACGTAGGTATTTATTAAAAGTCCCTTTATGATAATCCCGGCAGTATTCCTGGGGGCGATATTTTGGTACGGCAGGGTCATCTACCTGAAAGCCGGACAAGACATAAAGAGATTGGAGGGCGCCACTAGGGCCCCAGTTTTCTCTCACGTGTCTGCCAGCCTCTACGGTCTACCCACAATTAGGGCGTTTAAAGCACAAAACTTGATAGTTGAAGAATTTGATGCTTTGCAGGTCAGTTGTGTTTGATATACAATTTGATTTTATCGTTAATTATATTTGTTAACTTGCGTTATCGATTGAATTGCAGGATCAGCATACGGGGACGTGGTTTATATTCGGCGCCACTAGTGAATCGTTGGGATTTTACTTGGACGTAATTAGTACCGTTTTCCTGGGACTGACCACGTTCCAGTTTTTAGTGTTCGAATACAAAGATCTTATGGCGGGCGACGTGGGTTTGGTGATTTCTCAAACATTGGCTCTAACTGGTAAATATTGAGAGAAAGGCTGTGGGTTTTGTGCTAGCTATTGTGGTTTGTCGTATTGATTAAACAATGCGAAAAAAACTACCACATTCCGTCCTTGTTTGGTAACCCTTCACCTGCATTCGATTTTAGTCACCCAGTATGTGATGTTTTGGCCTCTCCTGAATTTTTTTTAATGAAAATAAATTACCTTTTTTTCCCCAAGTAGTGTAACAAGTTGGTCAGCAAAACTCTTGAGTTGGTTTGTTTATGGTGTACTTTTTACTTGAGACGCGACATTTTTTTTTTTTTTGACCACGCGCGCGGGGCGCCTATAGTTTAGGAAATCCGAACGCTGTGGGCAGAGTGCTTTTGAAGTTATACCTAAAAGTAAAACTGAAATGTCGAAACGTTTGAAATACTTTACTTCATATTCGCAATCATAACAGCTTTTGAAAAATGGTAAAAAACGTGCTAAAATTCATAAAAAGATATAAAATGGTACCACGAGTACCCATATCAAGGTTCCCATTTATGACATATTGTTTGTAAGTATGAAACGAATCTACAATTGAAATTTCACTTTTCTAGCTTTGATTGTTCGTAAAAATGTAATATTTGCCAATTTTTGGCTCACCCTATCATATCTAAATCAGAAATCAATGCAGTGTTTACAATAAGGTAATAAAATTTAGCATTAGCACTTAGCATTATTTTGGACACCGTATACTATTTAAAACAGAAATCAACGCTCTATTTATCATAAAACTACTGGAACCAACGAATAAACTCGATTACTATTGATTTATGTGGGAAAAGTAGTTATTTCTGTGTTAAGCATATGGAGCTCTCAAACCGACCCGAAAACCGAATTTTGGGGATCAAAATCGTGCATTTCAGCCTTCAACAGTTTATATCGCGTTTTAATTAAGATTTATCCGAAAAGCTATATGAGGAGCCAAAAAAGTGCAATCATTTTAGTGTTTTTTAACAATTTGTGGATAAAATGGCGAAGGAAATAGTCTGCAGTAAATATTACTAATATCTGACAACACCAGACTCCTTGAATAATTAAAATTACTTTCATTACTAAGTTTTAATAACTCTTTCATCGCCTATATCTAACATTTTATTCTGTCTTGTCTGCGTACTAAATAATCCACCCTTTCTATGTAAAATACACACTGCTTATGGACCTTTTCTGCATTATTAGCATATATTAGCTTCCTGCATCATTTTTTGAGCCACCCTATACTATCTAAAACAGAAATCAACGTCCTATTCATTATAAAACGACTCGAAGTAACACATAAAATCGATTACTATAGATTTAAATGAAACATATAGAAAATTCTATGTTAAACATATGGGGCTCTCAAACCGGCCCAAAAAACTAAATTTTGCGATAAAAATCGTGCATTGCTGCCTTTAACAGCTAATATCTCGTTTCGATGAAGATTTATCAAAAAATGTATAAGAACAGCTAAGGAAGTAGAAGAACAGAGCTATACGTGGAGCCCATTTTCGAAGCTCTGACTAGAACAGTAACCGAGCACGGGTGGCCCAAAAATAAGGTACAATATTTGCATTTTTTTTTAATTTTCTTAAAAACCGTGAAAGCTAGCTTCTTTCTGATACATGCATCTGATAGCCCTTGATAACTTCTTAGTGATCTACCTCTAATATTAGGTAATTTTTACAAAATTTTAATAGTTTTTAACTTCCCATGAGACTGTTATTAAACTTAGCAAAATAGTAATTAACGTTTTGAGCAGTATTTGAGCCGACTCACTTAATTGAGACACCGTTGTTCTATTGCCGTAAATGGCTTTGCTATAAAATGGCAAATGTCACTCTACCCCTATCAATGAGAAATTTAATCAGTTAAATCTCGGAACCCAGAAACGATAAAATCGAACAGTTAGTGCCAGTCGAATGGCCTTCGTTAAAGCTATTTTGTCAGTCATATACGAAAAACTAATTGTTTGGGCGTGGCACATTTAAGAAGCAATATTTGTAATAAAAGTGAATACCCTGATGATGGCCTATAGTAGGCGTAAAGTCGAAACGTCGGATATATTTGGTTTCGGCGCCCTTTAGCAACAGTCAGTAAGTGTAGCAAAAAAGTTTAATTTTAATAAAAAAGTTTCCAAAATAGAACCTTGAGTACCCGCGGCAAGGTTCTGGCCCTCAGAGATCTCTAGCCCGTCCCATAAAATGTCCACATACCAAATTTCAGCTTTCTAGCTCGAACCGTTCCCGAGATATCGGCTTAAAACCAAAACTTTTCAGGCGGCCATCTTGGATTTTTAGAAATGTCATTTTTAGCGAATTTTACATAAGGGAAACCTACTATTCGATTTTCAACTTGATATCATCGGTTCATAAAACAGCTATAACCTAGCTATGGTCAGCTACATAGCTATGTCTGCTATATTACCATTCATGGTACTCCCATAGGCACCCAGCATCAAAAGTTGAACCATATATCATTACCAGTTCTTTAAATACTAACGTTACTCAGCTATTGTAGCTATGATAGCTGAGTCAGCTATATCACAATTTATGGTACCCCCATAGGTACCCACCATCCAAATTTGAACCATGTACCATCAATGGTACTCCAAATATGACGTAATCTACATTCCACCCATATAATACGCATTGCCCAACGTTTTTCTGGTACCCATGGGTTTGGTACTATAAATAAGGTTTCGACCCATGGCAACTTGCAGTCCATTCCCTAATGAACCATGGTACCAAATTTCAGCTCTCTAACTTTATTCGTCTCAGAGATATCCCCATTTTTTAAATACCCTGTCTACGGCGGCCATTTTTTTTTCGCCTCCATCTTTTATTTATGACGAAATCAATATTGTCCCATTTAAAAAGCGTTGCACAATGTATTTCTTATGGGAAATACACGTGCAAAAGCCTGAAAACTTATACGCAAAATTTCGTTAATGGTATCCATGGGTTTGGTACCATAAATAAGGTTTCGACCCATGGCAACTTGCAGTCCATTCCCTAATGAACAATGGTACCAAATTTCAGCTCTCTAACTTTATTCGTTTCAGAGATATCCCCATTTTTTAATTACCCTGTCTACGGCAGCCATTTTTTTTTCGCCTCCATCTTTTATTTATGTCGAAATTAATATTGTCCCATTTAAAAAGCATTGCACAATGTATTTCTTATGGGAAAGCCGAAGAAATGGCAAAAAAAAATAACTACGCCCATGTCTGCCGAAAAATCGAAAAAATACATTTTTGCCCGAATTTGTAACCGCTACTGTCTGGGCATAAACCGCGTGGTCAGGCTTCGACGTCATCAGCCAAAAATGAATCCCGACACGAAATTTTCAAATCGACCAGTCTTTGTGAAAACGTCCTCGAGGACTGGGCATTTTGCCAATAATCTTCCTAGAAATGTTCAAATTTTCCCCGGCCAGACAGTTTTCCACGCTTTTCGGCCGATTTCCCTTAGTCTGAGGCTTTAAAGTTAATGTTTACATTTCGGAAATCTCAGCAGTCAGTTGTAGATGGGCGCGGCCGCCGAATGCTTCCGATTCACCCCATGGTGGACGTGATTCGGAACCATTCGGGATTTTCGGCCAAAATTTAAAAAAATCTGCATCTTTGGCTTCGAAATTCAATTAAGACCATTTCGCGACGTCCCAACGAAAAGTGGTTCCTAAGTCCCAAAAAGAAAACATTCCAAAGTATCCCCTGGGATAGAAAGCCATTGCATTAGATGCACGGTCTCCGTACAAATATACCTCAAAGTGGCAATTTGAAATTTCAAGTTTAAAAATTCGTCAAAATTTCAAATTCAAAGATAGGCCCCTGATTTTCGGCACGATAAAGGGCCCATGTGTGTACTACCTCCCTGAATTATTTCAGGAATCTACAGGGTGAAATGTGAAAAAAGTACACCAAAATTGACAAAAAATGCGGACAGAAAAACTTTTGTTTTTCTGTGCTGCATTTGAACACCCGGTATAAGAGCTAGACCAAAACTAATAACTGATTTTTTTTTCTGTCCACGTCTTCGAGTTGCCCGTATACCACCGAAGCTGGACCGTTCCACAGTTTTCGTAAAAATCTCAAAAAACTACCTTCAAATTTTGGACATTTTTCCTTAATTGTTTTTGGACATTTTTTTGAACACTCTGTATTAAAGTGACACCTTTGGCAGGATAGGATTAAAAGTAGCCAAGGATATGCTCTTTCTTCTGGTACCATCGTTATTGTTCTAGTCGTCTAACTAAGGGGGTCCAGAAGGCCAAGAAGTTGACCATTACAAAAAAAAATTTTAAAAACCGTCCCAACTTTGCGAATTTTTCTAGATTTTCCTATTTAACTTATCGAAATTAGACTTCAAAATTTATCGTCTACATGTATGAGGAAATCGACCCACATGGAGGCCTATACCCCACGTAGCCTCGGAGTTACGGTAAAGACGCTTGACTTTTGGGTTGTGAAAAAAACGCATTTTTGACTTTGGTACGCCACTGGTCAGCCCCCCCCCCCCCCCCCCCGCACGTGCAACAAAATCGACCACATTTTTGGAAAGCCCGTTCATTTCTGTACATACGCGCAATACTTCAAAATCCCGTCAAATGAGCAGTTTCAGAGTTATAAGCGATAGAACCAAAAAAATACCAAATATCTACAACCAAAATGTCTCCGTTGGCTGGCCTTTATAATCCTCACTGCGTTCGGATAATAAATGTATGCGTGTAATAAGCGTGTTAGTAGAGAGTAATTGTGTTTTAATCGTGTTGTAATAGTTAAAAGTAAATAAAAGTGTGTAGTTAATTGACGATAAATTATTAAAGTAAAGTCTTAAAGTTTACCAGAGCCAATTTATCGATAGATGGTAGCTCTGGGTAAATTCAAATTTTGCATCTAAGGTGCTGCGTCATGAAAGTGCGTGCTAGGTGTTTAGTAATAAAAATTTAGCTAATTTTAAAGGATAAAATGATAAAAATAGATGGCACTTCTGACATTCCATTCTTTTTTTTTTTTCACTAAAACACCCCCATTTGATGACTCTTTACTTACATACATACATTTCGAATAAAGGTTTACTGCAGTACGGCGTGCGACAGTCAGCCGAGGTGTCGTCCACCATGACCAGTGTGGAACGCGTCCTGCAATACACAAAACTGGAAGAGGAAGGACCTTGGGAACCATTGCCCGGCGACAGGCCGCCCTTGGATTGGCCGCAAAAGGGCCACGTCGCTTTCATTCATGCTTTCTTACGCTACACTAACGACAGCCCGCCGTCCATAAGAGATTTGAACGTTGACTTCCGGCCCGGCGAGAAGATCGGCGTAGTCGGGAGGACGGGAGCAGGTATTTTCATGTAAATTCTATATTAAACAGATTTCAATAACGTTGGAATTTAGGAAAATCGTCTCTGGTGGCCACGTTGTTTCGATTGGCAGAAGTGGAGGGTTTGGTAGCCATCGATTCTGTGGATACTGGCAAAGTGGGCTTAAGGATCTTGAGATCAGCTATATCTATCATTCCGCAAGTGCCTATTTTGTTTTCTGCTACTCTTAGGTAAACATCGGGAAACTCACTATTTAATAAGAGTCTTCATAGGAAACTGTTTTAGATATAATCTGGATCCCTTCGAAAGATGCGCCGATGACCAGCTCTGGAAAGCCCTAGATCGTGTGGAACTGAAGCAAACCGGCGTCTCTCTGGATACGGCAGTCAGCGAAGGGGGCGGCAACTTCAGCGCGGGTCAGAGACAACTAGTTTGCCTGGCCAGGGCTATTGTGCGCAATAACAAAGTGCTGGTGATGGACGAGGCGACGGCCAATGTGGACCGCCACACCGACTCCTTGATCCAGAGGACGATAAGGGAGGCCTTTGCCGAGTGCACGGTCATCACCATAGCGCATCGACTCAATACAATCATGGACTACGACAAGGTGCTGGTGATGGACGGCGGGAGAGCGGTGGAATTTGCGCCTCCACACGAACTACTACAGAATCCTAACGGATATTTCGCGAAAATGGTGGCTCAAACCGGGCAGGAAATGGAACAAAAGTTGAAACAAGTTGCGGCGGAAGCGTACGAGAAGAACAAAGACCGGTAAGATTGTTATATATAATTAATTTTTGTTGGATGGATAGCAGGTGTTGAGAACAAAACTATTTTCTGCCCGGTGTTGTAAAACGTGATTCTTTTTACTATACAAGGTGACCATTCTTTGAGTTTAACCATAGGGATTTCGGTTATTTAAAGAGATACGAAGAAAGTTAAATTTGGTCAAAATTGCGCAATTAAAAATCTATTGAAATGGCGTTTTCAAATTTCGAAAATTCCGACTAGTTTTGGAAATATTCGGTCTTAATTTAAAGAAATAATTGACTCTTTTTGCTCTCTCTAAAGTGGTATTTTCAAATTTGAAATCCGACGTTTCGTTTTTATATAGCCATCAATCCCATTTCCCGTTCAGTTCTGCAAGAAAAAAACGCTTCTCCGTTTTCTGTTAAGCAACGTTCTTGAACAAATAACTAGAATTCATTACTCACATCAAAAAACAACACCACATCATATCTACTTTCTAACTATTATCACTACCCAGTAAATATACGCTTTTTTAACTATCAATACACACATAACTTTATTCAAACACCTCTTATGAAGAAATTTATGGTATTGCATTTTGTTAATTAAACTTTAACGCTTTGTATATCCTAAACGAATCATTTTTGGAGTATAGTTTTTTTTTTAAAGCAATTAGAGTTATTTTCGAATGTAGACACACTTGAACAGTGACACAATGAACACCCTGTATACAAATTATTCTGAGAAAGCTATCAAAGTCATTTTCGTGTCGCACCGGTTCCGGTTGATATAAAAATGACATTTTCGTTTCACAGCGGTGAAAATGATTGGTTGGAAATCAGCTGGTCTGTCATTTTTATGTCAACCAGAACCTGAACCGGTGCGAAACGAAAATGACTCGTGACTCAATCCGGTTTTGACGAAACTTGGATACTGAGTCACATACAGCGGAACGGAGCAGAAATGTCAATAACGTCATTATAAATGTCAATTCCTATTTTAGCTTTTATCTGATTGGTTTATCCTCAGGGCGACGTCATATACAGCGGAATTTGGTTAAAAGCGGAACGGAGCGTAATTTGACAGTTGAATTTCAATAAGGGGGTTGAGACTCTCCTCCCACGTCGCACCACCTGGGACCAACGCGGCGGCGATGGTAGCCGTACTGAACCTGATGTTCGATAGTGGGGGGGAGTACCATCCTGTTTACATTGTTTCCTAGCAAACCACCGAGCTTTATCGTTTCCAGAACCAGTGTTGTGTTGGTCTGATTCACGCCGCTCATCCGATTGATTCTCGTCCAGCACTTCCACAGATCTCGGATTCAGAATCGCCTGTGGTTCCAATTTTTTGTGCACATAAATTTTCCCTTGGCTTTTGTATACTGTATTCGTATTTTTAGCCGAATATCTCGAGTCTGGTCGATAATCGGCCTCATATAACCGTTCAAACATGTTACACAGCCCTTTTATGCCTTTCTGCAAAATTCAATTTTGAATTTTGCATCAACTATGGACTTCAGTTCTGCCCGACTGAATGCAGGCCGCTGAATAGACTGCTTAACAGAGTTCTGTTCGTGTACCTGTTTCACCTGTTCCAGTGTTTGAATGGAGGTAAGCATTTTTCTATATCCATCAGCCTTTCTGCTTCTGCCTAGTAATATTTCCCATTTGTTAAAGCATTTTGAAGCTGCCTCTAGCAGTCCCTGTGCTTCAATCTTCAGCTTATCGATGCATGAGTCTTTGTTCTTGAGTTGGGATAGGTACGTTTTGGTTTAGGTGTAGCGTCCTCAAGATTTTAATTTCCAGGAGAAAAGTGGCGGGAGAAGGACCCAAAATAAAACTTCTACGCTTCCGCAGAACTTGCCGACGTTTATTTTACGTCTTTTTCAAGGCTATTCCACTCAAATTGCAGAAGTTTTTTGTCAGATAGTAAAGATGTTTATTGTCCATCAGAACAATCACGGGGAGTGACGTACATTGTAACAAAAACGGACAATGCGTGGACAAACATAACCGTGCTTAGCAGTGCAATTTGAGCGGAATAGCCTTGAAAAAGACGTAAAATAAACGTCGAAACGTCGGCAAATTCTGCGGAAGCGTAGAAGTTTTATTTTGGGTCCTTCACCCGCAACTTTTCTGCTGGAAATAGGTACGTTTCTTCAGATACAGAAACCTCATCTACAAATGCTGCACTATTTCTTTTCAGACGTTCGATGTGTTTGTCTTTCTTGGATATGTCCTGTGGCAATTTCGGCACATTATTTCTCAGTTTGTTATTCCTTTTCAATTGCCTGAGACTGGCAAGATGCTGAACAATAAATAAGTGAACCGCCAATCTTGGTTGCCTCACCAATGCGTTCAAGACAGCTGGGGTGGCAAGCAAAAACTCATGCAATTTATGCAGCGCAGGTTTAGGAATTCTTTGTTCCTGCACCATTTAAAGTTTCGTTGCATATTTATTTAAAATCCAGAAGTAAAAATCAATCGGATGCCTAAATGATAAAAAATACGATGCAGACAACTCCACCAAAATTGAAATAACGAGAGAATCAAGATACCAAACCGGCAGCACGAAACGAGAGATAGAGCAGAAGTATAGAGTTTTTACGATTTTCAGCGATGTTTAACCACTTGTAAAAACGGAAAACACTCGATATATAGACGACATGAATAATACCCCACATGAGGTAGAAGATATTCTACCTCAGGAGGTTCCATATTACTATTGCACGCTCACTTTGAAACACCTTACTTAGTTCAGATTTGCTGATCACAAAATTATAATACCTATAAATGAATTGAAAACCTGAGCGAAATTGCGAACCTGCATAACTAACACATGACTATACGCTTGTGTTCACTCGCAGTTTGGTACTATAGATGTGCTTTTTCTTTCAGTTTTACCAAAGACGCTGAACTAACAACGGTTCCAAACGGTGACACAACCGAAAAAAAGGATCAATAACTCAAATTCTGAACAAACTACCATTGTGATCATCGTATATCTCGCTGTACATTGAAGCTTGAAAGACCACTACTTATACCAAAATATAATGGGAAAGTACTTAAATGTTTTTAGATTTTTTATTATGTAAGTAAAACTTTTTGTTGTGTTTTAAAAGTATTACCCATATCTAGAACTACTATTAATATTATGTAATATGTATATCTACACTCGAAATATCGTCACTCCTGGTGCCAGAAACTATTATTTTTATTTTGTTTATACTCTACTTTCATAATGGCATTTTAACGTTAATTTATTTGCGCTATTTGTAGATTTAAGACAGATCATGTGAAAAATATCATAATAGTTAATAAAGTAAAGTTATTTTTTCCACTATACTCGGCTCGTCTTTGTACTTCACATCACCCCAATAAAGGAAATCCACAACTGTTGATAAAAATTAGGAGTTAAAGTTACCCATATCAAGTGACATCACAAAGTGAAATTGCTTTTATTCATTTTACGAATAATAGTACATAACACTAATTTATACAGTAAAAATAACAAAAAAAAAATTGGGCTATAAACTCGCACACATCATCATTCACTTGACCTCATTAATTCTAAATTAAATTACAAAAACTTTTCTTTAAAAATATTTTAATTCCTCTTCTTTTTGACGTCCTTTTCGCTAATCTGCCCAGTAGCTCGCTGATGCTCCATGACTAGTTTCTCCTGAACTTCGGGCAAGCAAGGAATGTATCGACTGTATTCCATGGTAAACTCTCCTTTACCCTGTGTACTTGACCTCAGCTCGCCCGCATAACCGAACATATCATTCAAAGGCACTTCAGCATAAAGTGTAAACCACCCCTCGATGCCCTCGACTCCCGTGATAATTCCGTGTCGTTTGTTCAGTTGGGCCATCACAGCTCCTTGAAACTCATCTGGGGCAGTAACTTCGACTGACATGATTGGCTCTAGTAATTGCCAAGATCCATTTTCAAAAGTTTCCTTGACGGCTCCTTGCGCTGCCAAGAAGAAAGCCAATTCACTTGAGTCAACTATGTGATGAGCACCATCCAGTAAACGGAATTTTAAGCCTGACAGTTTTTGCCCTGCTAGATATCCTTTTTCAGCCATTGCAAGGAAACCCTTTCTGATACCTGGTATAAACTGTTTAGGTACATTTGTGCCTACAGTTTCATCTACAAACTCCAGAACGGTGTTTTTGTGAGGCGGCAATGGTTCAAGAATCCCGGTTACCCTACCAAACTGCCCTTGACCACCAGACTGTTTTTTATGTAAATAGTCAAATGCACAGGGGCTGACCAAAGTCTCTCTAAAGGCGACTTTAGGCTTACCTAGAACTACTGGACAATTATATTCTCGTTCCATTCTCTGGCCATAAATTTCCAAGTGCAGTTCACCCATCCCTGAGACAATAGTCTCTTTATTGTCAGCATCATACTCAAAATGAAATGTAGGATCTTCCTTAGTAAATCTGGCAATTGCTTTTGAAAAATTATCTCTATCTTTGCTATTCTTTGGTTGAATAGCCATAGAAACAACTGGCTCAGGCACAAAAATTGACTCTAAGGACAAGTTATGTGTCAGATCTGTCACAAAAGTATCCCCGCTGGCACAATCCACTCCAAACAGTGCAAAAATATCTCCAGCATACACCTCATTTACATCTTCCATTTGGTTTGAGTGCATGCGTACAAGACGAGCAATTCGTACTTTTCTTTGTGTACGTGCATTGAAAATTGCATCACCTTTCCTCAACATGCCTTGATAGCATCTCATGTAAGTCAGCTGACCAAAACGACCAGCTTCCAATTTAAAAGCAAGTGCCACAAAAGTATTCCTATCACTACGCTCCGGATTTAATAATACTTTTTGTGCTTCCTCATCTTCAGACTCAGTTTGTTTGAGGGCATAATTCTCAACTTCTCCAGGATTTGGCAAATAATCCAGCACTGCATCTAGAAGAGGCTGAACCCCTTTATTTTTTAAGGCTGTACCTAACATCACTGGAGTAAAAGTTCTTTTCAGGCAACTCCTACGAATTGCCTCTTTAATGTCTTTTTCAGTAATTTTCTTTTCTTCTAAGTACAATTCCCCTAATGTCTCATCTGCATTGGACAAATGTTCAATCAGTTCATGACGCTTTTCATTTGCTTCACTGCGGAAATTCTGTGGTATTTCATCATAACGTAAGGTTTCCCCAAAATCCCCTTCAAAATAGATAGCTTTTTCAGTAACAATATCTATTAAGCCTTGACATTCTCCTTCGAGGCCAATAGGCAGTTGTATGAATGCAGCATTATGGTTTAGTTTTGATCTGAGTGAAAAAGTTTTTAAAAAGAAATTACACAAAAATCTAGTACCACTTACCTCATTTGTGACAAAACTCTATAAGGGTTCGCCCCCATTCTATCCAATTTATTAATAAAGGCTATACAAGGAACATTATATCTTTTCATTTGTCTGTTGACTGTTAGGGACTGACTCTGCACTCCCCCAACTGCACACAAGACGAGAATAGCACCATCTAAAACTCTAAGGGCCCTCTCAACTTCAACAGTGAAATCTACATGTCCAGGAGTATCGATTATGTTGATATTATGATCTTTCCACAATGTGTATGTGGCTGCTGATTGGATGGTAATGCCACGTTGTTTCTCTAGCTCCATAGAGTCCATTGTTGCCCCAACATTATCCTTGCCTTTAACTTCATGCATTGCCTCGATTCGTCCAGTGTAAAACAAAATTCTTTCAGTCAAAGTAGTCTTTCCAGAATCTATGTGGGCTGATATTCCTATATTTCTTATTCTGGATAGGTCTTTGTGGTCGGAGAATTTCGCCTGTGATGACTGATATCGCTGAAAGAAATCAGGATTAAGAAAGCCTCAAAGCAGCCAAAGGTTGCATTGGATGGAAAGCTCTTTTCTGAGTTAAGGAACTCTTACCAGTGTTAATAAGGTGGTTCTTATATTCCGGGGTTTAAGTGTTCTAACTATGCTAATGAGGGTCATTTTCGCAAAATATATAAAACTTGGACTAGGTTAAAAAACTAAAATCAGTGAACATTTGAAAATTTTGGTTTGAGGAATTTTGAGGTTAGCTCTTACGTCATCGAAACAGTGAGGTTAGAAGTTAAAAATGTTGAACTGCTCCATCTTGTAATTTTATCTTTCTTTAATTCAGCCCTGAATAAAGAATCCGACGAAGAAAGATATATATCTATCTCATCCTATGTCATGTAATGACAATTCCAGAATTACGACATTTGACAATGGCCACTGAAGGCAATATGGCTGACCAACTTTCTTAAAATCAGACGTAACGAAAACTTGATCTTGTTTTGGCAATGAAAGCACGAAGATATAGAGAAGAATTTTATTTGATTCTTTACCATCTCTTTGAAGGATCAAATGCAAACGCTAGCATTTCAATTTCCATGTTTCATAACCAAGCACGATGCAGCGGCAGTTGAACATTACAAGAATGGGACATTTAATGCAAGAATAACAAACAACACTTTGGCTGAACTTTAGGCCAATCAGGGGGTTTAGGAGATGACTTGTAGTCAAATATATCTCAAAATTGTTAAATAAAACATGAAACATGATGATTAAGATCAAGTTTGTTACGTCCCATTTTAATAAGGTTGGGCACTGGGCAGCCATAATGCCTTTAAGAGAAAACGTCAAATGACGTAATTAGGGAATGTTCAATTTCATGTCATTTAGCGTCAAAGTCAACTGTCATATTTGTTTACATCTTGGGTTTGGATTGTTTGGATGTTGGTTCTCAATTTTCTTGTAATTTTATTAGTTTCTAATTAATGTTTTATGTTATTCACTTCATCTTAACTTTTTCCTTTAAGAATAACAGATTTCTTAAGTATCAAACTCATACTTATTGTAGAGTTAACTCAGTAAATTGAAACAGGCCAGAGGACATCCAACTTCAAAATGCATCGTCGAGGCGGCAAAAGAATTCGTCTGGACGACCCACCGCCAGAATATGAAAACCCAATGACGCCCCAAGTGGAACCTGATCACTATGGAGGCAATTATGGTCACTACACTGACACTTCTTACATAGAGCAGGCTGGTACTTCAGGCACGTCATCAGATGGTATGTTTGAATCGCCCCCCACACCAGGGATGGGGCGTAGGATAACCAGAGCCAGAGCTAGAGGCATTACAAACCCGCCACCTATTCCAATGTCATACTCGCCACCTCCAGAGAAGCCTGGACGAGGCAGAGGGAGAGGTAGGCCCCCAGGCAGGAAAAATAATGCTACAATTGATCTGCAATTTCGCCCAGATAGTGATGATGATTCTTTGTATAATATTATTAAAACTGGAAGGGTGTCTTTGACAAATATTGTGGATGACTGGATTGAGAGCTATAAAGTTAATAAGGAGGCTGCGCTTATATCTTTGATGCAGTTTTTTATTAATGCCGCTGGATGTAAAGGGAGGATCACTCAAGAAATGCAAGCACAAATGGAACATGCTGCAATTATTCGCAAAATGACTGAGGAATTTGATGAGGAGTCAGGAGAATACCCATTAATAATGGCTGGTCAGTCTTGGAAAAAGTTCAGACAGAACTTTTGTGATTTTGTCCAAACATTAGTTAAACAATGCCAGTACACAATCATCTATGATCAGTTTCTGATGGACAATGTTATTTCACTATTAACCGGACTCTCAGACTCACAAGTGAGAGCATTTAGGCATACAGCCACATTAGGAGCTATGAAATTGATGACTGCTTTAGTGGATGTAGCTCTAACAGTGTCTATAAACTTAGACAACACCCAGAGACAGTATGAAGCAGAAAGGCAAAAGTCTAGAGAAAAACGGGCAAGTGACAGATTGGAAGCTCTATTAGGGAAAAGGCAGGAGTTGGAGGAAAACATGGATGAAATAAAAAATATGTTGACTTACATGTTCAAGTCAGTTTTTGTGCACAGATATAGGGATACTTTACCTGAGATTCGAGCTATTGCTATGACTGAAATTGGGGTTTGGATGCACAAGTTTCATGCAAATTTCCTGGATGATTCATATTTGAAGTATATTGGATGGACGTTGCATGATAAAGTTGGAGAAGTTAGGCTCAGGTAAGAATTTTGTATTTTTTTAGGGGTATTAACATACTTTTTCATTAATCCAACAAATTTGACACAATTGTAAAAAAAAAAAAATTAAAACAAAGCAAAACTACTACCATTGAACAGCATATGAAAAACTAGTACCTATCTTTACATTTGAGGTTTTACAGTTTTATAAAAGTTGAAAAATCTAATTTTCAGGCTGCATTTTGTCGAAAACCTTAGAATGATGGTTTATTTCACAAAATTGAACAGAATTGAAATACACAATCAAAATTGGGTGGTTTGATTTGAAAAATAAACATGGCGTTGGCTTACTGTATAACTAGGAGTACTATAATCTTGTAAACATTTTACTCATTTTGCGCATAACGACTTTCAAATTTTGCATTTCCTGCAGCTACTTTTCCGCATATAGATAGATGCCAGATGCGCTTTTGATAAACATCTTGTATGTTTGCAAGTGGCGGTAGTGGCGCCATTGGACGATGGCAGGTGCTTCCACTAGGGCATGCAAGATAATAGTGAAGTGAAACCAAGCCAGTTTTCTATCGAGGTTGTTGCTTCCCACAAACAGACGCCCGAGATTCGTACCTATACTGTCTGGGGACGACGTTCAGCGCAGAGTATTAAACTCATTTCTCTACCACAGACCGGTTTTGCTCATATTAGAGCTCATCAATATGATATACCATAAACCTGATAGAAATTCGAGTTTGAAAAATACTTGGTCTCCTCTCTTGCTCAAGCCACTTGCATACATACACAGTGCCTTGAGCAAAAGAGGAGACCAAGTATTTTTTGAACTCATATTTCTGTCAGTTTTGGGGTATACCATTCTGATGAGCTTTAATAAGAGCGAATCCGGTCTATGGTTCCTCTGCCTGATAGAGAAATGAGTTTGATAGTCTGCTAAACGTCGTCCCCATATACTATAGGTATGAATCTTGGCCATCAGTATGTGGGAAGCGACAACTTTGGCAGAAAACTGGCTTGGTTTACTTCACTATCTTGTATGTTATTAATATCATGTGTTTATTTAAAAACTAGGCCATGGGCTGCTATTTTTATTCCATGGCTTGTTATGAGGTTTTTTTTATGCACGCTATATGTATGTGTAACTCCTTAGGTGTTTGCAAGCCTTGCAACCACTATACGCAAGTGAGGAGCTTAAAGGCAAACTTGAGCTCTTCACCAACAAATTCAAAGATCGAATTGTGGCCATGACTCTTGATAAAGAGTATGAAGTGGCTGTGCAAGCCGTGCGGTTAGTCATTTCTATTTTGAAGCATCATCATGAAATCTTAACGGACAAAGATTGTGAACATGTGTATGAACTGGTAAGTTTTCTTGTAATTTGTAATTGTCTTGCAATTTATTGGAGGTTTTAATAAAGTTTAAAAACTAAAATAATCTAGAAATAGGTTGCTGACAATCATATTCCAATGATCAGTAGACTATGTTTAGATACAAAATTTGAACTTTTAGGTGTATTCATCACACAGGGCAGTAGCTCAGGCAGCAGGTGAATTCTTAAACGAACGCCTATTCCAGCCTGGTGACTCAGATGCCGGCAAAACTCGAAGGGGTAAACGGCGATTACCCAACACGCCGTTTATCCGCGACTTGGTACAATTTTTCATTGAATCCGAACTGCACGAGCATGCAGCCTATCTGGTTGATTCTCTAATTGAATCCAATAATATGATGAAGGACTGGGAGTGCATGACCGACTTGCTTTTGGAAGAGCCTGGTCCACAAGAAGATGCATTGGACAATCGGCAAGAGACCAGCCTGATCGAGATTATGGTTTGCTGCGTCAAGCAGGCGGCCACCGGGGACGCCCCGGTTGGCCGAGGGCCTAATAGGAAAATTACTTCTTTGAGAGAAATTAAGCAGACCGGGGAAGATAAACAGAAATTGACGGAGCACTTTATTATTACTTTACCGCCGCTACTGGACAAATTTTCAGCGGATCCTGAAAAGTTGGCTAATTTATTAAGCATTCCTCAGTATTTTGATCTTGATCTATACACCAGTGGGCGCCAAGAGGGTTCATTGCAGGCACTCTTAGCCAAACTAAAGTACATTGTGCAGGTCCACCATGAACCTGAGGTGACTAATAGCAATCTCTCAGTGTGTGTCTATTAAATATCTAAATGCCATTTAAAGGTCCTGGAAACTCTGGCAAAAACTTTGGAAGTTCTCTGTACGGAAGGTCACGCTATATACACTCGATGCGATGTAGCAAGATCCACTATAATCGACGTTATAGTGTCTGGTTACAAGGAGGCAATAGACGATTGGAGAAATTTGCTGTTGGGCGAGGAAACGCCCAACGCTGACGAGATCTTTAACGTGGTCAGCTCGCTTAAAAAGGTTTCAATGTTTTATGCTTCCCACAACCTGAACCAGTGGGATCTGTGGGAGACTCTATTCCAGGATTTTAAGGTAAGTTTTTCTTATATTTGTATCTCTCTTTTCTTTCACATACCGAGTGTCGTGGAGAGTTGGCAACGTGGAACTTTTAAATAATTGTCAAATTTGCCTGAGATTGGCAATAACTTAGTGCCAAGCCGTCGACATTGCGTTTAAAAATGGTAATTTGGAATTTGGGTCGAAACACAGTGGGACAGCATGCGAAGCACGTATAAAGATCTGTCAAGTTTGGCAGCAATCATGTCAATATGTCTTCCCCCATTGCATCCTCATGTCAAGGACAACGCCCAAGAACTTCACTTCCGTCAAGTCTGTCACCGGCAAATCTCTCAAGGCAAAAGTTTGTTTTACTTATGTTAAGATATTAGATCGGTCCTCAGTCCTCAGCACTCTTTCGCGCAACCACGACCTCCGCCATCGGTTCCCCCAGGGAAGCAGACGCAAAGGAGATGGTGGTGTCGTCAGCAAAGAGTATGTATTTTTCTCCGCAGACACTCACAGGCAAATCGTTGATGTATATGAGAAATAGAATTAGTCTCAGCACAGAGCCTTGTGCCACACCTATATTGATTTCTCTCCTCGCTGACGACACCCCTCCCACCTCCACCATCTGGCTTCTAGACTCCAGGTATGACCTCATCAGCCGAACACTGTCGTTCGAAAACCTGTAGTGCTCCAGTTTCTGTAGGAGGATATCGTGACTGACACAGTCAAAGGTCTTGCTCAGATCACAGAACAGAACCGTTTCATACTGCATCTCGTGGAATGCATTCAATATATCCGACACCAGGCCTGAGACTGAGTCAGTGGTAATTCTGCTCTTTCGGAAACCCCATTGGCTCTCCGAGAACAAGCTGTTTCTCTCAAAGTGCTCGACTATTTGGTTTGCCAGACATTTTTCCATCACCTTGGATATGATTGGCAGCAATGACACTGGTCTGTAATTATTGGGATCTGGGGGATTGCCCTTCTTGATTATAGGTTTTACAGGGGGTCATTATGTAGCCCTCCAGGCACGCAAGGCCCACCTCGTCATTATTCAGCCAATGTGACACACAGTATGTCCACAGGCCTGTCTACAAGAAAGGACTCGATCTGACTCAGTTTCCCTCTCGGAGATCTGGCGTTTACGTGGAGAACCATCAATAAAGAATAATCTGCTTCGGCGATGACTCCTGGTTCACGTATTACTCCTCTCGCTAGTACCATTTGCTTAGGAAAACCTGGTAGCCGTGGCTCTGGTTATGCCTTTGCCTGGCTCTGTAGGTTCAGAAAATGGTTAAACCATATTTCGCTGGGCCGCAAATCACTTGCCATAACTTTTTCTGCATTTACTTTTGTGACTCCTATCTTAAACGAGGCATGCTTTTGCTCTTGGTAATCATCTTAAAGCACCGCACCTCCAAGACACCATTCTCCATTAAGAAATCTACTATGTCTTTGGCCTCAGTATCCTGCTGGAAGCCAGATGCAAAAATCCAATCCAGCCTCGGAGGAAGGACAAATGTAGCAGGCCTCAGTGTCGTAGCTTGAGTGTTTGACCCTCTGATCGGAGCAGGTCTATTCATCTTTCTCGACTTTCTTTCAACAAGCCTCCATTCACTTTAATTTTTTCTGTTATCACTATCTCTCTTCCACGCAGCATCCAAGAAGATATTATTACCAGTTGATTCTCCAATATCATTTTCTCTTGCGAACAAAAAACACTTTTGAATTCATCTCGCATATTAGAGCTACGACATCATGATGTGGCTTTTATTTCCCGTCTTAGCATTAACTTGTTTTATAAAGCATTCAGAAATACGTCGACACGTTGGCGTGATTGGAACTTGATTGTTTTTTTTTGTAGGATGTTGAGAGCAAATTGCCACACGAAGCCTTAAAGTACTGTCTCAGCTCGTGCTATTTCTACCTACTATGGGCCCTTAGAGACTTGGAGGCTTCCCAAGAGCAAGCAAGTCTCCAGCATTCCGAAGTCCAAGACTTAAGGGACAAGTTGGACGAGTTTATCGAGGCGTCGCAAACGCTGATTCGTGAATCGTCACATATTAACATTAAGGAAGAAGCATATATCGGCCTATGTGATTTATTGATAATTTTCAGGTAAGTTTGGCGTAAAAAAAAAACGGATTTTACTTGTTAGAGTTGGTTTTCGGGAGTAATTACACAAGTGCATCAAAATTACCGATAATTTTGCGGTGTTTGCCGATGATTTGCAGTTGCGCAAGTTTTTTCTCGCCTTTTACAGCGATCAACTCAAGTCCGGACACGAATATTTAGCCGAACTGTATTGTGCTCCCGTTAAAGAACTACAGGAGTTGCTGAACGAATTTGTGCAAACGTACGTATTCATTCCGGAACCAGATAGCGAGCACGAAGAACCTCAAATCGAAGAATTGCACAAAAGGCGCAACTTTTTGGCCGCATTTTGCAAATTGATAGTTTATAACATCATGCCAACCAAATCAGGTTAAGCTTCAATTAACCAATTTTAAAAAGTGCTCTTTATCAAATATATTGTTTTTAGGGGCCGACGTGTTCAAAAATTACGTCAAATACTACAACGAATATGGGGATATAATTAAAACTACCTTGGGCAAGGCTCGTGAAATCAACAAAGTCAACTGCGCCCTCACAATGTGCCTCAGCTTGAACATGATGTTCAACGAGGTGCAGCGCACCGGAGGCGGGTTGAACATTAGGCAGCATGAAGAATTCTTCGCCTTAAAGGTGCTCTTTCAAAATCCTTAAGCATGCAGAGAATTAACGAAATAATTGTTATTGTGAGGACAAAATAACAACTTTGGGGCGATTTGAGAATTGACTGAAGTTGTTATTTTATCTCCAACGTGCTCACGATAACATTTTACTATTTGCGGCATATGTCATTCTCTTAGGAATTGGCAAAACGGTTTGCTTTGTCGTTTGGTCTGGACGCCCTTAAAAACAGGGAAGCTATCACGGCCCTGCACAGAGCCGGTATATTGTTTGCTGTCTCGGCTGAGAATGCAGAGGACCCAACAGGACCTCCTCCTAATTTGCCCTTCCTGGAGATCCTGGCCGAATTTACAAACAAACTGTTGAAGCAAGATAAGAAGGTAGTGATGACGTTCTTGGATCGACGGATACACACGGGGATGCCCAGCAGTAGAGGAGAGGATTGGCAGCCTCTGCAGCTTTATCGGTATGTTCATTTGAAAGATATTAATATGTTGGCTGCGTTACATATCTTTGGTGCACTGTACTGTCAGGTATCTGAAGATCTCTCTCTATCTCTAAGATCAGTACGACAATATTTAAAAAAAAAACTAGTATTTCTTGAACGTCTTTTGAATGTCGTAACTTTTTAGCATTTTTGAGCAGACTCTGGAGGCAAAATTCTCACAGGGAGGGACGGGGTTCCAGAGACTTTCTATTAGTAGACACCAACATAGTGTATATACAACAGTAAAAACCCTATTTCCAATGTCTAACATTATTTTTCTGCTACCCATCTCTTTCTACATTACGATCCTTGATAAGGTTATCTCTCTTGTGGAACTATTTCCTTCTATCAAAAAAATATCCAAGCGCAAACGTACGCTTGACGTAATGCTTTCTCATGCCATCTATCATGTCGTTGAATGGCCCGGTTTGATGACAAAAATAAAATATCGGAATTAATGACTAAAGAGATAGGCTAAACGAATTGATATTTTGAAAAGAAGTAAGGTCATGGCCAGGTTGGTGTCTATTAATAGAAAGTCTCTGCGTCGATCTAATGCTGAGGCTGCCGTCACATACAGCGGAACGGAACGGAGCAGAAATGTCAATAACTTCATTACATATGTCAATAACGTCAATACACATGTCAATAACGTCATTACACATGTCCTATTTTAGCTTTTATCTGATTGGTTTAATTAAATTCAACTGTCAAATTACGCTGCGTTCCGCTTTTAACTAGATTCCGCTGTATGTGACGTCGCCCTCAGGGCGATCCCTGGGAGGCTTAGGAAAAAAAAATGCTGTAAAACTTGTGAAGGCGAGAACATACAAGGAAGATATTTAACACAGTGCATCATACATAATTTGTTACTTAAATAATCGACCTTCTTTCAAAGAAATTCGTTGCTGCATGGCGAAACTGATCAGCTGCCCACGACCAGCAAAAGAGCTTACGGCCGCAAGCGCAAAGACCCGGAATCGGACCATGATGACGATACACTGTCTGATCAAGAATTCCCGGGAAATTTGTACGGATAAGTTTATCTTTTTATTACAGTGGCTGAAAGGTCTTTTTGAATAATTTATTAAGGAGTAGCAAGTTGTTTACCGTCGAATGATATGTGTGGATGGGAAGCACGAGAATTTTAATTTTTTATTTTTGTGTGAACCGTCAGTCGGTTTCTATTGATTTGTATGTTTCTAGATAAATAAGAATAAAAGTAATATACATAGAAGTTCAAGCGATTGTTTTATTTAGCAGGTGCGATTGGAAATGTCGCTGGCACTGCTTGAGGAATATTTCGGCTCGGAACTTATTTACCCAACTATTGTAAGTTTGATGTCTGCAATTGATATTGTAGTTGGCTACTCTATGTGACACCCGATATTGTATTATATAACCGCTAACTTGCAAGTAGGAAATCATTGACATTGCATTAATAACTAGGCGACAAGTTCCAATTTTGAGTTCATTTCCATAATGTCACATTGTTTTAAAGTGCGTCATTTGTTAGATATATAAATTTATCTAACAATAGCGGAATTGTAGTCAATTTTCTTAGCGATTGCAAAAATCCATACTGCCTGACGTCATCACAAAATAAATAGAACTGTCAATTGTCATTCAAATGTGACTTATAAGTGCAATTTGCCGCCATCGCCCGGTCAAACGTCAACTTTGAAATTTTGTTTTGACATTGAAAATTTATTGCCAATTAGTGCAGTTTTCCTAATTATTTTTAAATTTTTAATTGCAAAAAATTATAGCTTCATTAGCATCATCCGATCCCCGCCAGCGCTAATTATGCTTTATTAAGTTTGCTCTTTACAGTAAAGCGCTCATTCATACTGGTGGTTTTTACTTACCTTTAAGGAAAATATCATGGCCTACACCATAGTCTTGGAATGGATCGACGAGTATGAGTCTTTAACCGAAAGCGAAATTCACACATATTCCACAGAACAAGAACATAATCATGATGTTATCATAGCGCTGTACAATATCTTATCGGAGCCTCAGGAGTACAAATCAAATAATGTAAGTTAGATCATATTATAATCTTTAGCTCCTTGTTTACATGTTTCTAAACTTGTCTTTAGCTTTGTGTTAATATTTAGACAGTTTTGGAAGGACTGCACCAGTAACTACTATACTCTCTAACTTTTTTGTTTCATGTTTCATTTAAAACTTGTAATAACTCAAAGTTGAAGGCCATTGCATTAATGGGTAACTGCTCAGGTAATTACCCATATCATACACATACGAGTGTGTCAATAAGGTGGACAATAAGTTCATATGCACTCTGGGCATTAGCATATGTTTATGCCTTTAGGCAACTTAGAAACCCTTGGGCTAGCTCATTGCTGTTAAGGTATAAACATAATACCATTGTCTATATATACCTAGTCAGACATTTCAAATGTCTTAATTTCTCCAAAGTTTTTATTTAGCTAAAACTATGATAGATGTCGCTCGAAGATTGAATCTTAGAATATTTCAAATATTTCACAAGTGAAGAAATTTTATTGCAGCACCATCTACCTGCCTGTTGTGTCTGTCTGATAAGATAAGTAAACATGATTTGCCATCCTCCACGCCGCCTTGGCATATTTTTTTGACAGAATCAGATGTTGATTAGTTCCTTTTCGACAGTACAGGACCGTATTTTCACCAACACGTTTCTCTGAAGGAAACCGATGAAATGATAATTCTGGATTTAAAGATTTGGAATTTTTACAGTTTCCATAAGAACAGACACTCATTTTTTCTTTTAATTAACTAAACAGAACACCCATACTGAATTTTTATTTTTAGCCCTATAAGCCCACACCATTTCCCAATATTTTGTTATTATGTAAGGGTTATGTAAGTATTGATATATATGGCAACAAAAAACTGAAAGTATCTTGTTATTGATACTGATGTGAGGGATAATATTGTGGCAGGTTAACTTTTATGGTATAATTAAGATATCTTCTGCAAACCATTTTACTAGCCTTTTGTAACACCTGTGGTCACACTTAAAGGGTCCAATTGGCAATAGCTTCTGTAAATATAGAAATAACACCTACTTAACTATATCAAAATATTGTAAATTCTGATTTTTTATTTGTAATATCTAAACATTTTCATGATTATTGATAACAAAAATATAAAAAAAAATCGTATATTTTCACACCGTATTAAATTCAAGTTCTGTCATGGTCTGTTTTTAAAATTTTAAACTGTATAATGTATACATAGGGTGAGTAATTCTTTCTTGTTTTCCTGTATATTAAGAATGCGCTAATATATATTTTTTTTTTGACGTTGCTATTGTCTGGGATTTGATTTGATGTGAAAAAACTACAACTTTGGTGGGAATGAAATAGATGGCAGGATCAATACCCGTTAGAATGTATGCAGCAGTTCCAGACATATGAGATGGGTATCGCAGTGAACATGTTAATGCCCTTGATTGGCCTTGATACATAAATAACTATATAAATTTGTCATTATGTTGTTTTCCTAAATACAAGTTTTATTTTTCAGATAATTGAGGGGATATGCCAGCAATTGTTAAACTTCTACAGATCTGGTGAACCACATTTGCGCAGATTTGCTTTACAGTACATCCCAATTCTAGTATTTTTGCACCTGTCAGATAAGGCATGCACCTCTGTTCAAACATTATTAGTGAGCTTGTATAATCTGGAGGTAAGTTTAAAAATTGTTTAATATTTGATTCATATTTTGTAAAAAGAGAGTCAAATTACTGAGAGATAGTCAAGCAAAATCCATTGAATTTAAGGACTATCTAAGGATAACTGTTGTACATGCAACAGCAAATTAAGTAAAAGATAATTAGTACTTCTTGCACTTCTAAACACATTTTTCCTTTCATTAATCCTTTTTGGCGGACCAGTTTCGTTTCTCAAGCCTAAAATGTAGTTTTGAAGCATTACCAATTTAACAGTGGCCTAAGAAGCAGTTTAAGACTAAATCTGTTATAGCGTCGCTCTTGTAAAAATCAAAGAAATTGTAACCATGGGGATATAACTTGTTGCGAAAATATCTGAGACTAGTAATCAAAGGTCTGCACGCTTTGTCTGCCAATTTTCTTCTTTATCAACAGAAGCATAATATATTTTAGGCGCTGATGATGGCTTGAGGGCCAAAATCAGTCCGCTAACAAAGATAATAAAAAGGTTTGCACAAAGTTAACTCTTCGTTTTTTCCCACTTACTCATATATTCAATGGTTAAACCATGAATTTTCACAGACAAATATAACAAGTCTGCTTGCATCAGTGATAAGTGATAGACACCAACTTACTCCTATTGCATTATATTGTACATACTTAGGTAGTAGACAATAAAGGACAGGCGCGCACTCTAAGCTTTCGGATACCAAGTATAGCTCAGTCTTCCATTTATCACGATTCCAACACTCTGGAACCGGCTTTCATAGCCGAAAGTTCGCTGCGCAGATGGGAGGAGTGCAACACCAAATTAGTCAGCTGGGGCCCTCTGCCTCAAGTAGAAAACCTCAATGCACAAAACAGGCAGAGGGTCATCACCGCTTTGGTGTTTATCTACAATCAGCAGCTCGCCAACGTGATCACCCAGGGAATTGAGTTTACTTGTCGAGCTATTTCTAGGTGGGTGTGCAACGGTGGTATAATGGAAGGGGGTATTTAGTTAAAACATGGACGGGTTGTAGGTTAGTTACGCAAGGCTTTTACCTAAACGCAGGCAGCAGTCGGAGTTCTGTAGCTAGTGACAGCAGTTTTCAGCAGCCACCGCTGAGTAGTTTGCCGAGGATTCAGGTTTCTGGGCCGCTGCTTATTGAGTTGTTGCACATAGTTTATCACGGGGCAGAAAGGTGTGCTAATGGGGCTATTCAGGCTCTGCATGACATTATTCAAAGGGCTACTTATGAAACATTGCCAGGTAATCGATCGTTTTTTATTGGATAATTATTAGGCAGTGTTGTGACGTGGAAACGTAGCATAACCGATCACATTTTCATTTAACGTGAAGTGAAACCAAGCCAGCTTTCTGCCGAAGTTGTCGCTTCCCACAGAAAGATGGCCGAGATACGTACCAATATGCAGAGTTCTCTATCAGTCAGAGGAACCATAGACCGGTTTCGCTCTTATTGGAGCTCATCAGTATGATATACCTCAAACCTGATAGAAATATGAGTTCGAATGTAACTTGGTCTCCTCTCTTGCTCAAGGCAATGTATATATATGCAAGTGGCGCCATCGGGCGGCAGAAGGTTCTTCTACTAGGGAATGCGAGATATATCGTGAAGTGGAACCAAGCCAGATTTCTGCCGAAGTTGTCGCTTCTCACGCACAGATGGCCGAGATTCGTACCTATATATATCACTTCACGATATATCTCGCATGCCCTAGTGGAAGAACCTGCCGTCATCCGATGGCGCCACTTGCATATATACACAGTGCCTTGAGCAACAGAGTAGACTAAGCTACATTCGAACTCATATTTATATCAGGTTTGAGGTATACCATACTGATAAGCTCCAATAAGAGCGAAACTGGTCTATGGTTCCTCTGCCTGATAGAGAAATGAGTTTGATACTCTGTTGAACGTCGGTCTCCAGACAATATAGGTACGACTGTCTGTGCAAAGCGACAACCTCGGCAGAAAACTGGCTTTGTTTCACTTCACGATATATCTCGCATGCCCTAGTGGAAGAACATGCCGTCGTCCGATGGCGCCACTTGCATTTTAACTTAAGTAGTTACACAATGTCCTAGAATAGTGCTTCGGACTTTGACAGATCGACATAGATCCCGCCTCAACCTTTAATATAATATTATAAACCTCTTATTATATAACAGCGTTTTCGGGTCTAGAGCGCGGTCTAAGCGTATTGTCATGCTTACATTTCTAATGAGAAAACAAAGGATGGGAATATGCTACCTGACTTGATGGATCCCTAACAATGATTACAAAATCCCTATGTTAGAAACATAGTAGCTAATCTAAGCTCGACAAATAAATTAACTCACTTGACAGTTCCTCACAACTTGACAGTTAATTATAGTCCTTCTTCCATTTTACATCCCAAAGAAGACATGGTGCCGTTCTCTTTTATCTGACGAGCTTAAAAAAATAAACCTGTTTATATTTTGTCCACTCTTGTACATACTAATTGCAGATGTCCTTCTGGCCGGCAGTGCTATAAAGAACCTATTACAACACTCGCCTTCTATTACTGTCACCTCTAGGCCATCACAAACACATAGTGTGTCAAAATCCATGATTACAAACGCCTCGTTTAGAACGAAAAAACTACCCGGTAAGTTACTTTCGACGAAGAAGCGGTCACAATGATCTAATAAAACTGAATAACTTCAGATGACATCCCTATCCAAGTCGATCAGCAGCAACAGAACGAAAATGTCCCACTGGATTCGATATCCGAGGAACAAGAGGAGAACGACAAAACGAAAAGCAAAGCGGTGAGCGCTTTGAAGCACCTTCCCAAGCTATCGGGACTGACGAAGAAGCATAAAGACAAGACGAAACACGCTTCACATGGCGATCAAGGGGTGGAGTTGAATTCTGCTGTGGATGGGCTGATGGATTCGTCTAACACCGACGGGGGATATAATAGCACAGTACACGTGAGCGCTGTATAAATTCTGTTGCTAAGCATGTCAAGGGTGGCTCATGTTTTTTTTTATATATACATGAAAAATATTATGTAAAAAGATATTTTTAATATTTATTTTTGTATCTGCCAAAGGTCAGGGGATTGTTTCTCTGGTGTTTTCAATGTGGGACACCGTCTGCGCTCTTCAGTAGAGTAATTTTAGGTTATTTTTTTGATGGATACGTTGTGATAAGTAAATGTGGTTTGTGTGTTTGGTTGTACTTTAAAAAAAAGCAAACTAAAACGCTCATCAATAGGTTCGAAAAAATGCGTGTTTTAGAATCGAAAAATTAATGAATCGTCGATTTTTATGTGCATTTAGGAGCCATTTTTTTCTCGTACTCATGATGGTTTTGAAACGTCTGTCATTTTTGAATACCGTGTAAGATAAAAGTACTGTTTTCGCCTCCACACCGCGCCATTTGGACGTGTGCGTCACGCGTGTTCCTGGACGCTTTAAGTCAACGGTCTCTGGCGAAACGTTAAGCGTCAGCAATCCCGACTGTTTTGGTTACCATAGAGATAAATAAATATTTGTCACTGTATGCCAATTTTTTAATATATCTCTATAGCAACCAAAACAAAAAACATACTTAGACATATTATCCATTCAGTTATTTTTGTCATCCAGTTACCTTTGAAACCTTCTTGAGATGAGACACCATGATCTTAATGCACCCAGGTCCTCATTTACCATTGTCTCAAGTACTGTTGAATCTCTGTGCCTCCAAACTATTGTCGTATCATCGGCAGTTGCCATGTTTAATAACTCTATGCAGATCGTTAATATACACCAAGAACAGCGTCGGCCCAAGAACTGAGGTCTGCGGAACTCCGGCTGTAGCACCACCTACCAGACGTACCGCCCCGAAACCAGACAATCTGTGAACGACCCCCCAGGTACGACCTAAACCACTTTAACATTGGACCCATAAAACCGTACACCTCAAGTTTTCCCACTAAGACATCATGGGAATCACAGTCAAAGGCCTTGGCCAGGTCGCAAAAAACAACCGTTGTCGCCTCACCCTCATTCAGACTAACATACAATTCCTCCAGCACGGCAAACATGGCGGCATCTGTGCTCATGCCCTGTCGAAAGCCGAACTGTGATGGCGTCAAGATCCCATGTACTTCCAAGAAATCTATAATTCCAGCTTTAACGAGTTTTGCAATAATTTTGCCCAAGGTCGGTAGCAAGGAAATGGGTCGGTAGTGGGATGTACAGTCTCTGTCTCCATTCTTAAAGAAGGGTAAAACCGTAGCTGATTTTAAGAAGCGAGAAAATTCGCCCTACCGAACTAATGGAGGAATTAATCGCAGCCGACAAGGCCGTAAGCGCCACATCAGGGAGACGCTCAAACACCCTAATTGAAACTTTATCCCACCGCGCATCATCCCTATTCCCCATCCCAGTAAAGATAGCTCTCAGTTCGCTGGCATCCACTGGTCGGAAAAAAGAATGATTCACCAAGCCTATAAGGGGGCACATTTATCCACATATAGTCCCTGAGATTCTGGGTGGACCCCGAGCTTTGTTCTGTAAAATTGATATTCCAATCTCCAGCCACTATCACAGAAGAATTAGAAGGTAATTGACATAAAATGTCTTCAATGCTTGTAAAGAAGACTTTATAATCAGAGGCTGGAGATCTATATGCGCATAATATATACAAGTTTAAAACTTTAGAGTAGGCTATACAAAATTCAAAACTTTTCAATACAGTAAGAGGAGTACAAGTCAATAGAAACAAATCCGTAATTGGCATCTTGATCTTCGCTAATAAAAATTCTAACACCACCCTTCCTTCTGCAAGTCCTACATAATTTGGACAAAATAATGTAAGCTTCAACACAAATCGGCCCTTCAACCGTAAGCCAGTGCTCAGTCATCAGCAAAACTTGTGGTCTCCCCAGACCTCAAGTTCGTCAACGTTATTTTTTATAAACTGTATGTTCAAAAGCATTATAGTTAAGTCAGAAGCCCCATCTATTCTAAAAAAGCTAAAGAGTCAAGTGGTGAATCGCCCCGGTCCGGCATGGCCAAGCAGATGCCATCTTTACTCAGTGGATTGCCTTGCAAGTCACTAATCGAACTCGGACTCCCAGTGCACTGTCTCTGCTCTCCACCCACCATGTCGCAGCAAACGTCGACATCAAAATCGTAGTCCTCAAAGGTCAGAACAGTATTTCGTTGTATAGAAGTGTGGTCAGCAGGCAGCTCCTGAGAAGAAGAAAACCTCGGGAACACTCCGCGTCGTCGCGCAACAGCTGCGCCTGATTTGTCGCACTTACATCCCCGTAAATCAGAACTCTGGGCATGGTCGAGCTCAAATGGATGATCGAAGAGTCAGTCACTTCAGCAATATCATTATTGCCCTAGATCTGGCTACCCTGAATCATCATCTCACGTTGTTTGTTTACTCTCAGATTACTTGAGACAGTCTGGGTATCCTTATCCTTGGTAATTGTGAGGAGGGTACGAAGAAGCCTAGCTGTTTCCAGATCCATCTCCTGAGAATGAGTGATAGTGTCTAGTACTGTCTGAGTACCAGACAGACGCCTGTAGTTCTATAGTATAGTAACTACACAACTTACTATACTGCATAGTATAGTAACTAGATGACAACATTAGGTGAATGGGTAATAAGGGACATTCTGCTACACTGTCGGCCGTTTTTACTGTTGTTTAGCCGGGTTGAAAAATATTAAAATCCTAATGTACAGTTGCCAGAAGGAAAGAGAGATTCGTTTATCTTGCAGAAATGGAGGGCTTAACATTTCATTTTCCGAACCTATGTTGAGCAGCTAGTTATTTTTCACTTGTTAAATCATTACAATTCACTTATTTACCATATATGTATGAAAAATCGGTTCTTCCTGATAATAATTATCATAAAGGTATTGTGCGTTGACTCTTTTTTCTGTTCTATGCACTTTTCCCGTTCGTGACAACAGAGCAAAGAGCAAAACACTTTACGAATTACTTTCTCAGTAGTGAGAAGCCACTTAATTGTCCAGTTCGAAGCGAACTTATTGGAAGTTATTATTGTTGTCGTGTATGATAGTCTAACTTAATCATCTATAAAGTGATATTAATAGTAAATTAAGTAAGCCATGAAGTCTTCGTCATACTAATAATTATAATCTAATGTAACACTGTATATATAATTCTAAATTTGATGGGATATAGGATATTTCGCGCTTCTTCTTGGGGTTATTTTTTTAAGAAAACTTATTGTCCTTTCCTTTGTCGCATTTAGTTCTTACGCTACATGGGGTTTCTCAGTATGCCACATTCGTGGGAAGTCTCTAGTTCAGCAAGCAGATTCCAAATGTGAAATGGTTCCAAAGCAGTTCCCAATCTGGATACTCTATTTCTTTTTAACCTCTAAAAGCCTACAAATTAGAAAATTCCATGAAGTTACGAGAATGACAACAGAATATGCCGTGTATATATAAATAACAGCAAATAAAACATAAACAAGGCTCTAAAAGATATATCTTTTGTCTCTTTTGCCATTTAGAATTACCGCCTCTGTTTTCTCTGGTGTAAGGCTTAGTGAATGCTTACGAAGCCAGTTTTCACATCTAGAGATTGCTGTATTTCCCCCCTCCATCAGCTGGTGTCTAGTTTTGGCGCTTATCACCAATGCAATGTCGTCGGCGTAGCCTACAAGTAGAACCCTCTCTGATGACGCTTCTCTTAATATTGGATCGTACATAATATTCCACAATAGTGGGCCTAGTACGGAACCCTGGGGGATTCCGGTAGACATAAAGAACTCTTGGTCCTTCTCGATTTGGATTTGTCTGTTTTGAAAATAGTCATTTATCACGTTGTCAGATATTCTCTGCTTTTCCAGTTCTCGCAGAATGTCCGGTCATGCTTTCCTAATGTATCCCTCACATCCCTATCATCTTTTTTTAATCGTATCTCTTACCATTTTCGGAAAATTGCGAAAGAATCCAGAAATGCACAAGATTATTCCATAAAAAATGCCTATATGCTTCTTGCGATCCATTTAAATTTCCAGATGCGCATGATAAAAGTAATTTCTTACGGAGAAATTAAGTGCATTTTGAGATAATTTTGCAAGTTTCCCAAAAACGGTAAGCGATGAGAAAAAAAAAACAAAGCACAAAAAAGTTTTAAAATGAATAGAGAATTCAGGTTTTTAGTAAAAAACGATCAGTGGCGAGCTACAATAAAGTTGTGGAGGGTAAAAGGGGACATTTGCCTGATTTTTATTCGTAGAATATGTTGTTAAAATGATACAGCCTAATTTTGGGGCTCCTGTATCAGTATGTATACAGTAAATTGTCATTCGTTGTGATTTTAGATTAGATGGTTTGAATATTTATGGTCAAAGCGTTGCATGTGTCAATGAGCATCGAAAATAGTACTAATCGTTATCAGTCCCTCTTAAGCAAGGAACATGAGTTAAAAAAACATATTTATTTATTTTATATACATTTTTATAGCATTCTTCAGCTAATACCTCCCTTATTTAATAAATATCCATAAAACGTAAAATTAATTTCCAACGCATACTAAAAATATATTAAAATATTCTAAAGCACTTTTGAATCCTTTATGGTTAGTATATTTTCGAAAGCGATTGGTACAATGATAACTGGTGTTTCTAATTTCATAAAAAAATTTACATGTATTGCGTTTTTTTTTAAATGATCAGTTTTCAGCTGTGCATTTAAATATTCATAATACCTATCTACCTTCTATTTAAGATATAAATATGAAAAATTTAGTACCTAATAATTTAGTGATTTATCATTAAGAGAACAAGGATCAATATAAAAATGTACTTATTTACAATATGTATAAATACTATGTCATAGGTGTTTGTTGATTGATAAGTTGTCTACGTGCGACGGAGTTTCAGGCATCGTTGAATAAAACATCCTTTAAAAGAATTGAATCTTACGTCTACTTCCCCTTCTTCCAGCTAAAATTATTCATCTTAGATAGACCACTAACCGTTAAACTTATTTGTTGCTTACCCAGTCTTGCTGATATAAGTCCCTATAACACGACGGTGATATGCATTGTCTGAAGCAATTTATTTTTGAAACTCCTTGTTTACCTTGGCAATCAGCTTCGCAGACTGCTTCTACTTCCTTAAATGCCTCTTCCTAAAAAAAAGTTTATGCTTATTTTTCCAACGTGCTTTACAGGTGAGTTATAACCTAATTGCGCTTTTATTGTACACGGGTACTTACGTATTTTTTTGTTTCTTTATACATAAATTCCGGAAATGTATACGTAACTTTGGTGTCAACTGAGTGAACGGCTCCAATACTCAATATATCCGCGGTTAATATTAAAAATAATAAGAGTATGTAGTGATGAAGCATGTTTAGGGTGAGCCGTTGGCCATTGGAATAAATCGATGCAGACGTTCCACGCATATTTCGAATGCGCGCGATGTTTGCTGCTGGAATAGTTCTAACTTCGAAGTTTCTTTAATCCAAAAACTTTTTTGGGATTCAAGCTTTACTGCGTTGTTAATTCTGAGGGTTGCTAGTTTTGGTGTCTTGCAAACAGGCTGTCAGCAAGCACGACCGTGTCATCAGCAAAGTGTATGTTGTTAACGCAAATGCCATTGATCTTAATGCCCTCTCTCACATCCTACAATCGCTTCTGAATATATAATGAAAAGGCGAATGTACCTCCGAATCTCCACCTCTTTAGATGTTTCGCCCTCTATTCTGACTTCCACCGTCTGATTCCAATATGGTTGGGTGTTAAGGCGCAGGTCTCCCTCGTCAACACTAATGGATTTGAGGATCTCAGCAAGTCTCTGGTGCGAAACGCAGTCGAATGCCTTACGGTAGTCAATAAAACATGCATATTCATGTCCCTGCACCGCTGCGTCAGAACGTTGAATATAAAGAGAGCCTCGCGTGTACCCATTCCGTTCCTAAATCCGAACTGCGTGCTATTAATGTATCTCGCATCTAGCATATATACGTGTGTGGATGATACGGAGGAATACCTTGAGGACATGCACTGGTATTCCTTCAGTTTGATATATAGAGTCAAAAAGAGAGGTGCTAGGCCCTCCCCATCTGCATCCGCAATGAGTTTGAGGGTTTCCGCGTGCACATGGTGAGGTCCCACGGCCTTGTCGCTTTTTTTTAAGCCTGATAGCGCGTGTTACTTCCTCCATCGTGCTTCCAGGGCTAGACTCATTAACAGCGTCACCTTTAGGAGGTTTTTTGGGTCGAACATCGTTAAAGAGGGTCTTCACATATTCATGCCATCGTTTTCTCTTTTCTTCAGCGCCCACCAAAATTTTGTTATTGGCATCTCTCAAAACACCCTGCTGCTGATTACGCTGCGTGTTATTTTTTTTTGTGGAGATTGAACAGGCAGTGCTTATCTTATAGTGCTTTTATTTCAATGCACCTTTCTGTTAACCAAGGCTCCTTTGCCTTCCGGTTCTCACCCTCCGATTCTGTTCTTCGTAACGATCCCCGCCTCTGGCCTTTTCTCTTCTTCTGTCGTCCATAAGTCGAAGGATCTCATCCGTCATCTACCGCTGCTTGGCAGAGCTCTCCGTAGCAGGGTTGGGTAATTACATCAGACCGCTTCGGACACAGGCCATCTCCCAAAATCTTAACAAGCTAGAGTGAGATAGAATGATGCCCGAGCGCTCGGGATGTAATTACCGAACTCAACTCGTATAGGCTATGTCTAGCTCCTGGGTATCCATAAGGGCCTTCTTCAGTGTATTCCATCGGGGTTCCACATCACTTCCGTCACGATTATTGGCTGTTTGTAGACGCATCTTCAGGTTCTCGCTAGCTTGGATCCGCACCTCAGGGTTTCCAAGCTTTTTAATATCTATTCGCTTCGGTCATTCCTCCTTTTTTCGTTAGATTTAAAGCGCATTCCAATGTGGTGTAGAACTCCTTCACTTCCTCATCAGGTTTATCACAAGTTGGAGCGTAGGCTTGGATTACATTCATCACTCTGTGGGTAGTGAGTAGCAGTGTGTAAGTCGTTGCGTTGGAAGCTGTTATAGCCGCGCCTCCCACATCCATTACAGCACTGGGTATGAAGTCCGTTTCCGCCACCGCTGCATGGTACTGTTGTCGCTGCTTAAACATTGGCACTGTTCAAAAATGCAGGGGGCAAACTGTCAGATCCCCACGGCCACCTGTATCGAAAAACTTAATGAAAAGCTTTATAAATGCCACAATGATGCGCGATTCAGTTACTGACTACTGAGTCGATTGTTTTGCGCACTGTAAAAAACAGACGCTTTCAAAATGGAGTATGGAATTCTCAAACTATCTTTAAATAGTAAATTGTTGAATTTAATAGTTATTACATCAATGCTGAAGATAGAATTAATCAGTAGATATGCACCGCAAAAGTTCTATAAGCTATAGGCGAGTAACGTCAAACGTAGAGCTAATGAAGGCCGAAATGATCTCCGAATGGAATGCAGTTGATACAGAAATCTGGGTATGATATTTTTTTTCAACCAGTTCATTGACCGATGTTTTTTTTATATTCAAAATGAACCTTATTTGCGCTTTAGTTTTATGTTTGTTCAAAAGTAGATATCTACCGTTTGGCCTATATCATTATTGTCGTATCATATAATATTATTTCATTGCTTTTCGATGAATGCTCATACCCCTGCAGGAGGTAGCAATATCATCCTCCTGAGAGAGTTGTAAGGCCCATGAGCAATTTACAACTTGCCAAGGTAGACTAGACAACGAAACGACGCGGTGAAGGCAAATAAAATTATTAAGAAAGTTTAGTTTTGTTTGGGGCCTTAGCCCTGGCCGTGAGGGGCCGAGCTTCACTCCCCTCTCTCTATTTGTCTCGTCTGGATAATGACATCTTTTAGTCAATTGCCCCTTAAGCTATTGCTTAAGCAGCGTCGTACAACACTTTACACACTATGCACACTATACATACAACACTTTGCACAATATTTTAGCTAATAATGAGACTTATCACATGGATAAATCTACCAATTTATTTATTTTTTATGAGCATGGAGACACCTTGGTCAGCTTCTATGCAATGAAAAAGTCATATTGAGTCACTAGTGAAAAAATTCTAAATGCTATTAAATATCACACAATCATCAAGAGAAAAAGTCTCAGGTAGACATGTTTTTAGACTATCTTCTGATATTTGAAGGGCCATAGGTGGGCAAAAAAATATCAATTATTATTTTTTTAAATTTCTTTGGCGCACAACTTTCTGAGAAAAAATTTCAAATTACACTTTTGAATAGTGGCGTACAGAGGAACATTGACAGCTCGGGACTTGACTGATTTGCGATATCGTTTCTCGATCGATCGATAGAAATATCGATTTATCGAAAATGTCCGACCTTTTTCCACCGTTTTCACCTTCTTTCTGTATATCATTTTACAAAAGTATAGGTTCAGATTTTTTTCCGTAAATATTCCGTGTATAATTTTGAAACTCCGAAAATAAAAGTGGCTGGACACTCTAAGTAAGATAGATTTAGGCCCCTATAAAAAGTTTTTTATTGTTTTTTTAATTCTCCGAGGGGGGGGGGTTATTCTTGAGACTGAGAAAAGTGAGAGATCACGCGTGCGGTAAGATCACGCTGTTGTTCCCTTCCCACAACGAACAAGTTAGGTATTCTTGAACTGAAAGGCTGAGATGATTCGATACTCCATTGTTGTCAAATTGAAATAGAATGAGATGGTAAATAAGATCTATTTCTGTCCTTGTCTTACTCATTTTATTAATCTAACCTCACTCAAAATATTGTGTTTATTTTGTTTTTAACGTTTTGCTTATTTAACCAGTTTTTCTAGTGTCAAAGAACTACAACTGCAAGCAAGATTACAATTTATAATATAGTGGAGTAAAGAGTAAAGAAGAAACTTTGTATTTGACGAAAGTAGTATTGAAAATATTTTTTGAAACAAAAACAAAAATAATTTAGGTTAGAAGTATCTAATATAATCTAATTGTAAAACCGAGCCGACCACAAAAGAATGCTAATGCGCAGGCGCAACAGCGATGTGATGCGACTTTTATTGGGTTTATTCAAGAAAAGCCCGTTCTCCTATATCTTAAATTCAAACGATGTGAGAATTCCCATAGATTGAAGAATACCGGACGGTAACATTTTAGGAGAAGCGAGTTTTATTTCTCTTGGCATGATCGTTCTCTCAGCCCAGATGGTAAAATTCTATTAGATGAATACTGTTACGGCTCGCTGGTTTATATACCCGGCCTGAACACACTCTCGTACTTTCGAGAACGGAGGCGAATGTTCCCGGTTCTCGTTTATTCTAAATGGGGTCGCGGTCGGAGCTCGGCGTTGCCGCTTCGGCCCGAATCTCTGTGGACCAACGGTTGGGCGTAACATTGCCCTCCTTCTTAGTTCTGATCGTCCCGATCAGAGAAATCTCCACGACTGTAAGTCTTTAACCGTTCAAGGTGAACCACTTTCATCTTTGCTCTAGGGGTACGTTAGATTCTGTATCATCATCATCATCATCAAACAGCCTGTCTCGTCCACTGCTGAACATAGGCCTCCGTTAACGATCTCCATCTGTTCCGATCCTGGGCATCCTGGATCCAATTTGGTGTTATTCTTTTTATCACCGTCCACCGGGTCCACCGGGTCGGCGGACGACCTCTGTTCCTGAACGCATCCTGCCTAGGTCTCCACTCTATGATCTTTTTGGTCCATCTTTCGTTGGTCATTCTTGCGACATGTCCAGCCCAGTTCCACTTTAAATATGTTATTCGCTGGATTGCATCGGTAACCCCTGTTCTCTGACGTATCCGATCATTCGGAATCCTGTCTCTCAGCGTGACTCCCAACATGGAGCGTTCCATGGCTCGCTGGGCCACTCTTACTTTATTTACCGATTTTCGTGTTAGAGTTAAGGTCTCCGAACCATAAGTCAGAACCGGCAGAACACACTGATCAAACACTTTCCGCTTAAGGCATATGGGGGTTTCGGACTTGAAAATGTGCTTCAGCTTCCCATAGGCGGCCCACGTTAGTCCTATCCTTCTTTTGATTTCGCAGGTTTTATTGTCCCTGCCAATCGTAATATCATGGCCCAGATATCTGTAGGATGTAACTTGGAAAATTTCTTTTCCTTCTACTAAGTAGTTTCGGCTTGGGACTAGATTTGTCATAAAATTTGTTTTCGATGGATTGATTTTAAGCCCAGCTTTATGTGAAGCAGATGTTAGTCTCATAAGCAGTTTCTCTGCCTTATCCAAGCTATCTGAAATCAGTACAATATCGTCAGCGAACCGAAAGTGACTGAGATTTTCACCGTTAATATTTATACCCATATTCTCCAACTCGACACTCTTGAACATATACTCCAACAAAGTGGTAAATAGTCTAGGGGAGATTGTGTCGCCCTGTCGTACACCGCGCTGCACTCTGAATCTATCTGTCTCTTCATGGAGTCTTACGCTCGCTGTTGCATTTTCGTATATATGTTGCAGTATAGCAGAGTATCTGTGGTCTACTCGGCAGTCGGCAAGCGCTTTAAACATCTCGCTGTGCTTGATGGAATCAAACGCCTTTTCGTAGTCCACAAATATTAACACGAGTGGCTTGTTGTATTTAACGGACTTCTCGATCAATGTCTTAATAACTTGCAGATGGTCGTTTGTTCCGTATCCGGATCGGAAACCTGCCTGTTCTGTAGGCTGGTAGAAGTCCAATTTCGATGTTAGACGCTTAGTTAGAATTTTGGTGAACAATTTATAGAGATGAGAAAGCAGGCTAATTGGTCTATAGTTCTTCAGGTCGGCAATGTTGCCCTTCTTATGCATGATGATTATGATTGCATTGTTCCATTTTGTAGGTGTTGTGGTTTCCACAAGACATTTGTTGAATAATTTTGTGATGGCCTTTAACAGTTGTTCTCCACCTTCCCTAACTGCCTCAATCACGATGTCGTCATCACCTGGAGCCTTATTGTTTTTCATTTCCGACATTGATTTTAGGACTTCCTCCTCTGTTATGTCAGGCATTTCCTCCGATCCCTGGTTTAAAACTCGAGGGATGTCCTCTGTGCATCTCGGCTGTTCATTATTGCAATATAAATTTGCATAGAAATCTTTCACAGTTTCTAGAATCTCTTGTTTATTTGTGACTATTTGTCCATCTGCGTTTTCCAGTTTAATGATTTCTGTCCTCCCCAAAGCGAGTTTATTTCTGAGTACTTTCATGCTCTTGTTTTCCTCTATGACCCTCGTTACCCATCTTGTGTTGTAATCTCTGATATCTTTCCGTGCGGCTCTCGATATATTCCTATTCAATATTCTCAACTGGTCTCTGTTGATTGATTGTTTGTGTATCATTTCTCGCCTTTGTTTCATAAGGTGGCGGGTGTTCCCCGATAGTCTTTCTTCTTTATCACTCCTTTGGGTACAATGTATTTGCTGAGCTTCTCGTAACGATTTCAGTATTGTGTCATTCAAGTCTTCTACATCCTTTGTGTCTATATTTCCCAATTTTTCAGCTATGGTTCTTTGATACTCTTCTTTGTTTGCAACTGTATTCCATTTCTTATTTTTTGTGTTTTGGAGCTTTCTTCTCTCTTTCCTTAAGTTCAACGTTATTGTTGCTCTCACCATTCTATGATCGCTTCCCACTGATACACGGTTGAGTACTGTTACATCTTGTATGATTTGCTTCTTGTCTGTAATGATGAAATCTATTTCATTTCTCGTGTTTCCATCAGGGCTAGCCCAGGTCCATTTCCGTTGTTCCGGTTTCTTAAAGAAGGTATTCATAGCATTTAGGCGGTGTTCTAAGAGAAACTAAGAGAAACTGCGATGATTCTGTATACCACGTCGTTAATCCGTTTGATGACTGTAGATGGACCCTCCCAACTTGGAGACAACTTGGGAAACTTCCCTTTTTTCCTCTGTGGATTATACAGCCACACCAAGTCACCTGCTTTAAATCCTGCAGATTTCGTCCTTGGGTCCAAGGTCATATCTGATTTCTTTTTTTATCTGATTTCCTTTAATCTTTCTCGAAGTTCATCGGCATAGTTCTGGATGTCTTGCACCGGTTCTTCTGGTGATCCGTACACCAAATCTACCGGAAGACGAAGTGTTTTACCAAATATAACCTTGGCAGGGGTATGTCCTGTGGTGTTATGCATTGCACCTCTGTAAGCCATCATTAGAAGAGGCAGACATTTGCCCCAATCTTTCTGGTGGTCCGCTATCATTTTGCAGAGATATTGTTCCATGGTTCGATTGAAAGGCTCGACCATGCCATCTGATTGTGGATGGAGCGGAGTTGTCCTTTCTTTGCGGATTCCCGGAAGTGCCATGATCTTTTGAAAAGTTGCGATTCAAAATTCCGTCCCTGGTCCGAATGAAGCTCTAATGGTACGCCGAATCTACTGAAGAATTCGTCAACCAAGATCCTTGCCACGGTGTTAGTTTCCTGATTTGGTAGTGCATAAGCTTCACGCAATTTACTGAAATAATAAATGGCAACTAAGATGTATTTGTTGCTATCGTCCGTTTCTGGAAAAGGACCTGCCACGTCGAATGCAATTCTTTCAAATGGGGCGCCAACATTGTATTGCTTAATTTGCCTCCTTGTCTTTCTTTGGGATCCTTTTACGGTGCAGCAGGTATCACAATTTCTGCACCACTCTTCGACATCATCTCGGCAATTCACCCAGTGGTACCTTTCCCGAATTCTATCCAGGGTGTTATTCACTCCAAAATGGCCTCCAGACACTCCATTGTGCATTTCTCGCAAGACGTCTTTCCGTCTACTTTCTGGTACGACAAGCTGGAGCGTGGCACTTTTCCCGTCGCGGCTTTCCCAAGTCCTCTTTAGTAAACGATTCTGGATCGCCAAGGAGCCCACATAGCTTTTACTTCCGGGCTCTTATTTCCATTGACGTATCAACCCCACAGCATTATCGGTTGTTTGTTCGACCTGCATTTGTTCAGTGGTCCAATGTTCATCGACGTCAATCCTCTGGTTCTCCTAAGAATGATTGGTCCTTCTCGTCAGTGTTGCCAACCTTTAAACATAAAATTTCCCATGAGTCTTTCAAAATTTCCTTATTTTTTATAAAAATTCCAATGAAATTATTAATTAATATTATTTTTACTAAATAACATATAATTGCTAAGAAATAATTTGCATTTTGGAATGTTTATACTTTCAAGCACTTAATCAAAAATAGATAAGAGCTCAGATAATGGGTACTAATGTATTGAAATTCTTTTGAATCCAGTGTTAACAAGAAATGCTACACATGGTTTGTGAAAAAGATAATTGAATGGGAACTGGGTGGTAAGAAGGTAAAGTATTAAAGGAAACTAAATCTATGCAATTTTAAAGATGATAAATATAAATACGGAATTTAGAGAATTGAGGATTTACGAACATATTTTCTAAATCATAGACATTGATTTTTTGCACAATTTTTTCCACAAATAGAGAAAAAATTCCATTGCTTCTCGTTGTCCTACTCGTTGGCACTGTCGACATTCCTCTTTACAAGGCCTGCGTGATAATGCATCTGCGTTACCATGAAACCTGCCTGGACAATATCCAATTTTACCAGGGATGGTGAGCTTCTTCCAAGCTGTCAAATCTTAATGATCCTAGTAGCAAACGCTTACCGGTCGCACGGCCCCACGGGGCTTCCGTGACCAGTCGGCGTTCGCCCCCTTCACACAGAACGGAGGCGACTGTTCCCGGTTCTCGTTTATTGTAGAAGGGTTCCCGGGGTCGCGGTAGGCGCTCAGCGTTGCCGCTTTGGCTCAAATCTCTGTGAACCGACGGTCGGGCGTAACAGTACCTACACTTTCATTTGAAGGTAGAGCTCAATTTCAATACAGTAAATACGTATCAAAGTAAATAAACAAAAAAACAAAAATAATAATAACAATCTTAACCTCACTTTCAGTGTGTTGGTAACAGCAAATCAGGAAACGTGATGTCAATAAATTGGACGAATGTAGAACAGGTTCTATTTCGAGAATAATTGGCCTTACAATTATTATGTCCTTGAAGCTGCTTTGATGTCAAACCCTCGATGTAATCTCAATCTTATTCATTGGTAATAAACAAAAATGCAACAGCAGGTACTAGTATGAGGTAAATTTTAAATCATCCTCCTAGTTTTGTTGTATAAAAAGAAACTATGAGGGCCACTCAAAATGACCACTTTTTAAAAGCCCCCTATATCCATAAAATTACGAGGGTTTGGAAAAACGTATCGCAGGCATCCTTTGTTCCTAAGAAAACTAAACAGCATAACTTACATGAAAACCGCAATTTTATTCTTTGGCAACATACGAAATGGAACACCCTGCACTAGTAGATAGATTTCATATTTTTGGGGCAATAAATTCTGGACTTTTTTAATTTCCAACTTAACGCGACATACCTTTTCTCTTGGGCAAAATCATATTCAGAGCAATTGATAGACGTCCGCTAAACGTGGCTTCGAACCATGCAACGCGCAAGCGCGTCCTTTTCGTTCATTGATCGTCCCCCCCACCTCCATCCTGATCGTACGTACAGCACAGCCAGAGGAGCGAAACAAACCGAAATCGAATCGAAACAGCATGTACCCCCGTTTGAGTCTTTTCTCTTCGTTTAACGGCAGATCAGGGTAGTTCGTCGTGAATTTCGTACAAATAAAATAACCGCACAGCCCTTATATAAGGGCGTTGTTCTTTCTGGGGTGTCACATTGGAAAACCGCGTGAATGTGAACGGCAAACGGTTACGTTTCCACACACAAATACCAAAACAAACGTGCCAATCGCATCCACTCTGCCTGCTTCGTGCAGTGCTTTTTCGTCCTGTGAACTGTTCTGGATTAAGCAGTCAAACTGTGGGGGGCCGGAGCATTTTTTCTTCCTCCCCAGGGAATGTACTACCAGGTAAGTTTTTAATTATTTCCCACTATCGACCTTCGGTGCGATCGTTTTAAAGGTTGAGGTTAAATTATCGCCAAAGACAAAACACCATCGCAAGCAAACCCGCATTCCTTGTAATTTTTTTCTGGATCGCTTTGACGTTTTCACTTCGATGCGCGGGAGTGAGAAGGATGGAAACAACTTTTGCTCATTATAAATGTCAAAATTTTAGGCTCAACAAAACAAAAGACGGCAACTATTTTTAATTTCGGTTTTGTGTCTCTGTTTAAAGGCGCATCCTGGCCTGGGCCAGAAAAGGCTGGAGAGTAATTTTGATGACCTTTCCCAATAAAGTCTCCTTGCTCCAGTGTCGTGGCCAAATACAAATATTCTTCTAACTAAAATGATTGTTATTTATTGGAATATCTAATTACTTATAAGTCGTTTTCGTTTCAGTCCGGTTCTGGTTCTGGTGGACTTAAAAATGGGAAGACCAGTTGATATTGATATTCAACCAATTAGTTTTGTTGAACCTCAGAAGATCTGCCAGTTTTATGTCAACCAGAACTGATGTGAAACAAAAATGACTATGGAAGTAAAGACCATTTCAAGTAGATATTTATCTAGTAGGCTGAGAAATTGACTTAATTGATAAAAACCTCATTAACTTTTTTTGACATCACCTTACCTTTGAAATCTTCATTTTTTTATACCTATCTCCTTTCAGCACATAATGAGAAGATGTGACAAACATGTCAAAGTTATATTTCAAAGGCCTACTTGATGGCATTTATAAGTAAATAGTAGGGATGTGATAACACCCCGTGCATTCGTTTACACCCACTAAGAGAAAATATGCACCCTCATTGCACTGGGTCCATTCAATTCGGGTCTTTGCCCCATCATCTCAGTAAACTTACTTCAAATTGTCATTTTCTTGTTTGCCATATGTAGTTTTTATTTTCTACATTGATTACAATATACATGCCATGTGCATTTGTATTATTATTATTTTATTATTTATTTTGTCGCTCAGGACACTGAAATAAATGTTTAACCGGAGAAGATTTTATTAGAAACTTGGTTTTTTTTAATTTGTAAAAAAATAAGAAAGAGGATAGAATACTACTTACTTTTTCTTTCTATCTTGAGTTTTTTATTTTAATAAAGTTAGATTAAAACAAAATGTAATAATCATAATATGTTCATTAGAAAACGTTATCTAGCAGACTATGGACTTTTGTTCTTTCATTCTTTTTTTTGACATCATAGCCAATTAAATGACATTTTCAAATAAACACTCTTTATTTATAACAAAAATAACTTGAACTTTGGATCCAGTAGGAGATCCAGTAGTTTTATTTGAATGAGGACAGAAAAATACATCAGTAGTGGGAAGCATTCAGAATGCATCAGGTGCAAATGCATAATGCAATGTTCATAAACACCGCACTCGGTGCAATCACATTCACCAGGTACAATCACGATCCCAACCCTAGTAAATAGTTTATAGGGGGTTTTTATTTCAAAATAGTTGACTGTCAAATATCAGAAGAAAGGGATGAACGAACAAAAGTCCTTTTATTTTTAATAATGTCATCCTTCTCTGTCAAAAATTTGTAGCCTTCTAGATGATGTTTTCTAATGAACTCGGGGTACTTACTTACTTAGCATTATAAATAACATATTTGCATGGATGGAATAAGACTACCTCTGTCAAGCCTGCTAGATAAACATCTATATGAAATGGACTTTACTAATTTATTAAAAACAATTTTATTCCTTGTAATCCTCATTGTAATCTAAAGCTGGAAACCTATTACTTATTTGGTTATTTTTGTCATCTAGTTACCTTTGAAACCTTCATTTTTTTTATACCCATCTCTTTTTAGCCCATGTTAAGAAGATACGATAAAAATGTCAAAGTCAAATTTCCTATGCCTACTTGTTGACAATAATAAGTGTATGGCTTATATGTATCTGCCAGTGTAATAAAAAACATTCGATGTCTACAAATTCAGTCAACTTGTGATTGGTTAAAAATATGTCAAAATATTTTTCATTGAACCTCCAACTGAACTAGTAGGTAGTAACTAAACCATCTCAATCTTGATCTCAATACTGTTACTGGATTGGTGCCTACTGAGATTGGTACCATTTGTCTCATTCCATGGTGGTACCCAACAAATACTAATATTTGCCTAAAATGGGTTTCATTTTTTTGGCTAAAAGTCAGCCATGACATAATGACATAATGTCATCATCAGGACGCTTATTCTATAGGAAAGAGTGAAAGTGAAAGTGAGAATCGCTGGCCAATGGAATTCGTCAACAGGATTTTTTGACCAATGAAGGTTGTCAAAATTCTCACTCTCACTTTCACTCTTTCCTATAGAATATAGAATAAGGCCGCAGGGCACAATAATTGTGAAATCGCCATGGACCATTCCAGAACAGCTGTTTTTGACAACCTTTTTTGAGGGGCAAATAAACAGTGTTGTCAGACATACCGAATTTTCCGGGCTTCTACAGAAATGATGAATAAGAATCGACAATTCAATGTCATTTGTTCTTTTAGGCCGATATATCCTCATTAAAACGATATTTTTCTGTTATTATTCGCATTTTATTAATATTATCTTTACCCTCATGTAACTTATAACGCCACATAAATAAATTAAACTATAAAAAAATAGTAAGAACAGCAACACCGCAGCCAGTTTATTAATTATGAGAAACATATTTGCTTTGACGTTTTAGGATTTTCTTCAGTACTTCAGCTACGAAACTATACATTCTACCTTGGAGCTTTTGCTTAAATGAGACAATTTATAAATATATTATAAATATATGTCAAATCAAACACGAAACATTCGGTTCCAACAAGTTTCGTCTGACATTTAAATAGGTTGGTCCTCCACATTGTCTTGAGGGGCGAACATGTCAAATGACGTAATCCTGGAATTATAGATGGATGAAGGAAAAATTCCCAAAAAACCTTTGAACCCAATTTTGGGTTTTTACCCGGATTTTTTTCCATCTTTTTTTGAAAGCACCCCGTAGTTTTAAGATTTAAGGTTAGATTTTAGATTAGAATTCAATAAATCCAGATTTTGTTTTTTTTTTGATAAACTAAACACTGGTCAATTGATCAAAAGCCGCAAACTGCACAAGCCAACAAAGTATTGCTTAATCGGTAAGTTAGGCGTATTGAAAATAGAAACGTAAGTTAAATTTATAGGTTCTAATGGAATAAACCCAGAATTTTCCAGGGAATAAACGCTCAAAAATAAAAAAACCGGGTGAAAACCCATCTCTACCTGGAATGATCAATTTCAAATCATTTGACATAAGATGTCACTTTAAAGGGTTATTGTCTCCATTTTTGTGTGACGCACTGCTAAAAATTAGGTCCAAATTTGTGAAACAGGAGGTTTTTTCTGTATTGCCATCCAGTTGACTTTGGAAATCTGTCTTTGACTGTTTGATTGTATCTTCTCAATATGTGACGGTATTAGGTATAAGAAATATGAAGATTTTCAGAGGTAACTAGAGGCCAATATAACAAGTGAATGAGATATAAGTATGGTCTATTTCAGAATGGAACACTTCAACAAGAAAAACAATACAGTAGCTTGGAGTACAAAATAGGAGTTATGGCTTAACAGTCTTTCATCGAAAGCTCACAAACTGAGCTTATAAACAACACTAAATTCCCCACCCAATATCACTAAATTCATATGTGTGTACTAGAGATGGGTTTTCACCCAGTTTTTTCATTTTTGAGGGCTTATTCTCTGGAACATTCCGGGTTTGTTCCATTATAACCTCTAAACTTAATTTGTTTCTATTTTCAATACTTGTAACACTTACCGATTGAGCAATAACTTGTTGGTTTGTGCAGTTTGAGGCTTTTGATCAATTGACCAGTGTTTAGTTTATCAAAAAATAAACCAGAATCTGGATTTATTGATTACTAACCTAAAATCTAACCTTAAATCTTGAAACTGCTGGATGCTTTCAAAAAAAACATGGGAAAAAACCGGGGTAAAAACCCAAAATTGGGTTCAAAGGTTTTTTGGGAATTTTTCCGTCACCCATCTATATAGTGTGTACACTAAAATTCAACAGTCATTTTCCCTTTGTCGAAAACTGAAGTGACATGAATTTTTTTATAGTTGAGATATAAAATTAAACCTATAAAGCTACTTTTTGTTTGATTGTATTAAATAATTATGATCGAAAGTGAGTGAGTTGCTGTAATTTTTGATTTATTGGAAACTTATAAAATTAATCAATTTAAGGAAAAGAAACTGGATGGTCCAGTTTTATAAAAAAAGGATATAAGAATCCATTACTCATATTTTTATTTTAATAATATTTCCAGATAGTTTGAAGGTTTGAAGTGTGCCATTATACAGGGTGGTTACTGTTGCAATGCTCAACATTGGAATTTCCTAAAGGATAACAATTAGTCAGTTGGTTAAATTATAGGAAAAAGATGCACATTAAGTGCCCATTAAGAAACTGACATAAAACTAGATTTATCTGTCATGGTTACTGAAATCCGCTGAAATATCTTGACTTCAAAAAAAGTGAAAACATGTCAATTTAAAAAAAAATATTTTGTGAAACTATCAATCCAGTTTTGATAGAACTTGAGCTACCTCGTGAGCTACTGATATTTCTTTTGATGGGTCAGGTGCTTGGCATTGGTAAATTATCTAAGTTTTGCACACTAACAGTCATTTTTTTTTCTTATGGATGTGCATTGGATTTATGATATATGTATAGCAAAATAAATTGATGAATCTTTTTCGTTCTTTTGCAGTTTTTGCTTTTATAAGTTTTCCTTGAGATAACACGGAATCTAATTACTCTGAGAGCGCTGTGAGAGAGGCAATGAGTGGTATCCCTTGGGAATTATACCCAGCAAAAAAATCTGAACACTACGTGTCTCAATTTGAGCTTTACATTAATATTTCATTGCCTTTCTGTTTAGTATGCCTAAGATTATGCGTTGTTGGCACATAAGCAGATTCGAGATGCGATAAAGGCTTAGACCGGGACATTTAAATACAAAAGACCCCACAGCACGCCCATGTGTAAATGACCTATCCCACGATACGTTTCTTCTAAAAAAACACGAAACTCCTATAACTTATGAGCCTTATGACTAAGTGGGCAAGCATGCAAATAAATTTATAAACAGCTCATTTGCATTTGCACACGTAAGTAAATACTTAAAGCTCGGGTTTGGAAGTCAAATAGGTAATAATAATTTTTTAGCAATATTGTCTATTATAACACGTTTCAAAGCGAGAATGATTTGCTTAATCGATCGCTCTTTGATCACCACGGTGAAGAGTGATAATTTAGTTTAGCACCACTTCTCCATAATCGTATAGAGAAATCTCGCTCCTGTTTGTAAACAAGTATGGGATCTCATCAGGGAGTAATGTAAACATTGTTATCCAGGAACTGACGAGAAACACGGCCAGTTTGTCCATGTTTATTTTTGTATGCATACCAAACTAAACGCATATGCTTGCCTGATGTTTCCGTTTGACGGGAACAATTTGGATGATGTTAAAATAAATTTATTCTGGTATTTGAATTTATTTTTAAGGGCATAACCCTGCATAGACGCTTAGTAAGTAACCAACCAATTTTGTTGCTGTTAAAGCGGTCTAAATAAGAAAACGATAGAGAAATTGTTGCTTAAAGCCGAGGAAGAACCATTAAAACCAGCCTGGTACGAGCGACCCGCTCTGTAGTGATGCTGGTTTTATTTCTTTTTCCCAAATGGAAACGCATTCCTTCGGTTGTCCGCTGGTCGGGTTTCTTATAGTAAATGGCTACTCCGCCTAGATTTCTTTACAGTTTCTTGTCGAGCAAGTTTAGGAACTATAAAGGATTTTTTTCACTAAACATTTCTTACTAGTTTAGCTGTAATAAATATATTAGTAAATAGCACTGTACACACAACGTAGGTAATATACCAACAATGCCGAAAATTACATAAGTACACATATCGATAAAATATCCTTTGTACGAGTTGTTATACTTAGCAGCATGACCCATTCAGTGCTTTGATGTACCCATCCTTTGTTCATATAATTTTATGTACTTTACTTCGTAAATGATTTGTTTACAAATTTAATTTTAATGTTTATTTACTCTTAAAAGCAGAAATACACTAAAACTATAGGTATTGATGTATACATACCGTGACACCACGTAAGTAGGCCATGGAATTTGAGCAGTAGGTCTGAGATAACTTAAAAAAAAAATCCAAAATGTCATAAAATGTTCTGATTTTTATTTTTTTATGAACTTACCTGAAGACAAGAGTTTTAATTTCATGGCTTGCTACGAGAACGAACTTGATTCGTTTTCCGTATACAAGTTACAGCGCCATTTCAAAGTGCAGTTGTTTAAAAAAAGTCTTGTACACGAAAAACGAAGGATCTTATTAAATATATCATAAAAATGGGAGTCGAGATTATTATAGTCTTCTGTAGAGTTCAGTTTTATCACTATTGAAGGGGACATGTGTGTTAGGCTACCAAGGTTAGCTAGTGACTGATTTCAACGAGAATTTCAAGGTCTTCTGTAAGATCCAGTCCGTTATAGTCTTTAGAGTTGATGTAACTAAGCGTTTTGTCATCAAACTGGGATTCAGAATTATTTCGAAACTCTTAGAGCTGGTTGCCAAAAGATGAGGTAACTTCCGAGGGCTTTCCGCAAGTTGAGATATTAAGGTACTCATATTGCGCTTTGCGTCCTATCAATAATTAGAAAGGTCAAATAGCCACTTCACTTTCTCGAAATCGCCAACGTTTCGACCTTTATTTTTAGGTCTCCCTCAGGGCTTTTTCAGTCAGTGAAGAACGTCACCAAAGCATATACAGACCGTCATGGCAGTACATAAAACCAAAATTGTTAAAATCCGGACGGTGCACGTAAAAGACAAGCAACAAACACACGGGCCAACGAAACAAAACATGGAAAAAAATTTTTTTTTGTGCTGCCATGACGGTCTGTATATGCTTTGGTGACGTTCGTCACTGACTGAAAAAGCCCTGAGGAAGACCTAAAAATAAAGGTCGAAACGTTGGCGATTTCGAGAAAGTGAAGTGGCTATTTGTCCTACACCTGCGATCCAACACCTTTCTAATATTTAGGTACCTATGGTTTGCGAGTTGGGCAGTTTGTGATTTATGTTTTGTACGAATCTTAGTTAAAACTGGCTGTTTTATATACGGACACTTATGTCTGTGTAAGGACGTGAATTTCCAGACTTTGTCAATTAAATTGTCCAATAAAGTTTCTTTTGTATGACTTGACCTCTTTGTACTTTTTCCTAGTTACAAATTAATCTTCTAGTAGCGCTTTCCAAAGCAATCACCATTAACTGTTTGGTATTGTTAATAATATATGCAACAATTAGCAATAATGAGTGTCAAAAACGCAAGTTAGTTCCACTATACGCTTGGACCATAGTAAATTATTATTAGTCGATTGCGTGATACGAACACCTATCAGTAGATACTATGGCTTAGAAGTTTTACGTGTAAATGGGCAGTAATGCATGATTATGCTACTTATAAGAGCTCCATGTTCTAACATCAAAGAAGAGTGGAATGAAACAATTGTATACTTATTACTATGTAAGAAACCGCCCTTTGGATCTTCATTAATAGTATCTATATTATCCAACAAGCATATAATGCAGGCCATCATTCCCGAAGATAGCGTTTGCGCTAATGAGCGTAGAAAGTGGCGTAATTTAACTAAAGGAATGATGACGATGCGGTGAACTCCACTTTGTCAACGACCTAAATTGCAATTTTTTACATAATTCATTCCTTCGGTGGTCGATTTTTAGGCACTTTTAGAATCGGTCTTTTGACAATTTAAAAAAAATCTCTTTTGAGGTTAATTTAAATCGACTTGAGCTTGTTACATTCTTAGGAGATTGCAAACGTGCCGTTCACAGCAACAAAAAAATCCGATTTTTTTTTAAATGTTCAAAGGGCCTTACGCCTTTTTTTCTTCTCAATTCTCAACTTTGACCGCCTGTTACTTGAGAACGCCTCGACCGATTGAAGTGAACCCAACAGTTTTTTCCTCTTCTGGATGTCCTCTTTCCCCTCCTACCACCAGTAGTTCCGTAGGTGCAATATTTTAGGAGGTAGACCCCTTCGGTGGTCGATTTTTAGGCACTTTAGAATCACGTTTTTTGACCATCTTTAAAAAACCACTTTAGAAGTTATTTTCATTCGAATGGAGTATGTTACGTTATTAGGGGATTGCAATCGTGGCATTCCGATCGAGAACAATAAAAAAACATTTCCAAACATTTTTTGGAAATCTCCAAACGGGAGTATTACGAATTTTTTCTTAATTCTCAACTTTAACCGCCTGTAGCATGAGAACGCCTCAACAAATTAGAGTGAATCCAACTGTTTTTCCTCTTCTGGATGCCCTCTTTCCCCTCCCACCACTAGAAATTCCGTAGGTGCAATATTTTCGGAGATAGACCCCTTCGGTTTATTTTTAGGCACTTTTAGAATTGCGTTTTATTGACAGTTTTTAAAAAACCACTTTTTTTTTTAATCGCGTTTTTTAACCATTTTTAAAAAACCTCTTTAGAGGTTAAATTCATTCGAATGGTGTTTGTTACGTTTGTAAGGCCATTCCGATCAAAAACAGCAAACATTTTTTTCTGGATTTTTTTCGAAAATGTCTAAACGGGGGGGGGTATTTTCTTAATTTTAAACTTTGACCGCCTGTAACTTGAAAACGCTTTCACCGATTGGAGTAAATCCAACTGTTTTTTCTTCTTTTTGATGTCCTCTTTCACCTTCCACCACCATCAAAAGTTCTGTAGGTGCAATATTTTCGCAGATAGACCCCTTCGGTGGTCGATTTTTAGGCACTTTTAAATGCTCGTTTTTTGACCATTTTAAAAAAAAACACATTAGAAATTAATTTAATTCGAATTGAGAATGTTACGTTCTTAGGGGATTGCAAACGTGCCATTCCGATCAAGAACAACAAAAAAACATTCCCGAATTTTTTTTTTGAAATCTCCAAACGGGAGTATTACGACTTTTTTCTTAATTCTCAACTTTGACCGCCTGTAGCATGAGAACGCCTCGACCAATTGGAGTGAATCTAACTGTTTTTTTCCTCTTCTGGATGCCCTCTTTCCCACCCTTTTTTGTTTTGTCCCACCACTAGAAATTCCGTAGGTGCAATATTTTCGGAGATTAGACCCCTTCGGTTTATTTTTAGGCACTTTTAGAATTGCGTTTTATTGACAGTTTTTAAAAAACCACTTTAGAAGGTAATTTTATTCGAATTGAGCTTGTTGCGTTCTTAGGTGATTACAAACCTGCCATTCCGTTCAAAAACAGCAAAAAAAGTTTCCCGAATTTTGTTTAGAAGTCTCCAAGGGGGGATAATTACGACTTTTTTCTTAATTATCAACTTTGACCGCCTGTAACTTGAGAACGTCTCGACCGATTGGAGTGAGTCCAACTGTTTTGTCCTCTTTTGAATATCGTCTTTCCCCTCCCACCAGAAGTTCCGTACGTGCAATATTTTCGGAGACAGATCCCTTAGGAGGTCGATTTTTAAGCATTTTTTTAATCGCGTTTTTAACCATTTTTTAAAAAGCTCTTTAGAGGTTAAATTCATTCGAATTGTGTTTGTTACGTTCTTCGTGTATTGCAAGGCCATTCCGATCAAAAAGAGCAAAACATTTTTTCTGAATTTTTCTCGAAAATGTCTAAGGGGGGGGGGTATTTTCTTAATTCTAAACTTTGACCGCCTGGAACTTGAAAACGCTCTCACCGATTGGAGTAAATCCAACTGTTTTTCCTTCTTTTTGATCCATACCCTCAAAAACTTGCTCTGTGCCCTTCCAGTAATTACATTGTTTCCAAGGGTTATCTCTCTTGAAAGACATCACGCCCGTCTTGTCCAAGTTCATATGCAGGGCGTTTCTTTGACACCATTTATACTGGGTGGCACAAGATGTATGTAACAGCTCAGCGTGTCCACAATTTTTATTTGAAAAATTTGAAATTTGGAGGTGATAAATAAGTCGTAAATGTGCTTCAGATCCCGTTTCAAGCACTTATGCATACTTCCGATTTAACCGGAAGTACCGCCATATTTCATTTTTTAAATGAAACACCCTGTATATTTCTTCATTTTCAGATTCCCCGTCGAATTCTAGGTTATTAACATGTAACATAACGTATGCTTATCTCTTACCGTTTTCAAGAAAATCGCGCCCGAATTTTCCATGTAATATATGTGGATTGGTCCATGACATATATGTGGATGGAAGAAATGTGGATTTTTATGGAAACAGATGAACATCGATCGGTACTGATTCTCAGTACTCTTTTTGCGGCCCCCCCCCCAAATTTCAAATGTTTAAAATAAAAACTGCGGAAACGCCGGACTGTTACGTACATCTTGTGTCACCCGGTATATATTAATAAAGTAGAGGTCCTAAAACCGAACCCTGGGGAATTCCAGATTTTTTTACCTCTTCCCCTCAAATATGAGGCCAGCCAATTCCAGTGCTTTTCCTCTGAACCCGTGGTATTCCAACTTATCCAGCAAAATATCATGTCTCACACAATTGAATGCTTTCGACAAGTCGCAAAAAATATTGAAGCAGCGATGTCTCCATCATTCAATGTCAGATATAATAATTCCATGAATACAAATATCGCATCACCTGTGCTTTCTCCATTACGAAAACCAAACTGCTCATCACTTAAAATGCCATATTTTTTTAATGTAGGACTTCGTTCTTTGATGAACCATTTACAACGTCAGTGCTCTGTCTGGTAGTCTTTCAAAAATGTCTATTGTCATACTATCCTCTCCTCTTTCACCTCCCACCACCACCAAAAGTTCTGTACACTTTTAGAATCGCGTTTTTTGACCATTTTTAAAAAACCACTTTAGAAGTTAATTTCATTCGAATTGAGCTTGTTACGTTCTTACTGGATTACAAACCTGCCATTCCGTTGAAACAACAGCAAAAAAAAATCCCGAAATTTTTATGTGGAATTCTCCAAGGGGGGGGGGGGGGGAGGGGGTATTACGACTTTTTTCTTAATTCTCAACTTTGACCGCCTATAACATGAGAACGCGTCGACCGATTGAAGTGAATCCAACAGTGTTTCCTCTTCTGAATGTCCTCTTTCCCCTCCCACCAACGAAAGTTCTTTTTTCTTGCAAAATGTTGAGCTGTTCCGAAAAAAACTGATTTATGACGATTTTCATACTTTTCCCCAAGTATGGTCATTTTATGCTTAATGTGAAATTAAAAGTTACACGGTTTCAAACGTTTCCTAAAATGCTTAATGATCTGAACATCTTCGATAATCATCAGTTTTAAAGGCAAATTGTTTGTTCTATTGTTTCAATTTTCATGTATATATTTATTACACATGAAACACCCGTACGTCTTTTATGTCTATACTTCTGGGTAATTTGCATGAGACATGAAAATACCTAGCGGAAGCCTACATTGAAAATGTGCCTTATTAAACACCTGAGGAATGACATTTAGGCTTGAATCGAGTTAATTTTTGCAAACAAGCTGACTTATGTGCTGCTGAAACTAAAAGTAAATGAACCTAACACAATGCAAAAGTAGCTGTCTTGGACCCGATCCAACTACTTATTTATTTTACACTGCGCCAATCTCCATGTTTCCTGCTATAAATTCCTAACGAAAGGAAATATGAGAGTGCACTTCTTAATTTAATTTTCAACTCAAAGCCTTTTACAGTCCATTTTTTTTCATTCATTTGAGACCAGCGTTTTTGGATGATGCACAAACATGAGATAATTCGTCAAAATATAAGTCATTCACTTATTATTGTCGTCAAGTAGGCGTTGGAAACAATGTCAACGTGTGCTAAAAGGAGATGGGCATAAAAAAATGAAGGTTTCAAAGATAACTATATGACAAAAATAAGTGAATGGGTATTATATTTGCTATATCTGCGTGATGTATATCGGTATTTTTTTCCTGTACTTTATTATATTAAATCTGCTTGCTATGTTCCAAGATCGAGACCATTGGCTATGGCTTAAAACAACATAAAATACATTTTCAATTATTGAGTACACATCGGCAAATAAACATATTATCGTACATGCTGATACAGAAAGGTTAATGAAGGGTCAGTGAATGAGCTTTGACACCGACAATCTTAGAAAAACCTATAAACGTCCAGACAATAAATAATCATGCGTTTTCTGATAGCCCCCAAAGATAAGCCGAAGTGCGTTTTTATCGATTTCAAGAATATGAGGCTTTTAACATCATAATCTTCCAGCTCCACAGAAGATAAACTTTCAACTTTCGATAATTTAAATTTATTTATGCCACATTTCAGAGATAACGCGTTTAATTTCATGTTACATTCAAAGCCTTTATGCTACTTTAGGGATCCTCGTTCTCTCTTCACCGACATAGGGATTTGGAACCCCAACATCCGTTCGTTTGTTTTATATCCCAATGTAATGTAATACCCCCACAAGTTAAAAGTTATTTAAGCTTCCACTCTTCGAAATTAAAACAGACACCAACAAATAGCAGCTAAACGGTGCTTAAACATGCTCATTTATCATCATATGGACGACACATTGTTATTTCTGGTGCATGCAGTTTCCCTTTCCCAACCAAGACCTACATCAAAGTAGTGTGGAATAAGTCGTATTTTTCTAGATTTAACACAGATGTTAAGCCAGTCGAGTGGAAACAAGAGTTACTGTTAATGCGCTCAATTAGTTGTAGTGGGTACCCACATGACTGCAGATTGTGTATCAATTTATTAGCCAGGGGCGTCGTATAGATGCACACGTTATGGGCCCATAAAATGAACATCCTAGCAAATGCTAATAAATCCCCATGACCATCTAGTCCATTATGGTATAAGGAACTCAAAACGTTGCGTGCGGACGCAGGGTGATTCTAATCATAGCAGCCGTTTGCTACATGGAAAGTCACGTGATTTCCGGCATTTCCACGCGAACGTTTCCAGTTTTAGCCAAAGATTGGGTGGATTTGAGGGGCACGCCCCTGAGCCGTCTAGCCGCGCGGTTCTCGAGTGAGACCAATTTATGGGTTCGTTCTTGCGATTTAAAGTTAATTTGGTCAGCTTCCAAGAACATTGCTAACTCATCCTATTAAAAAGGTTCGTGTTTGTCTTCTGAAGCTTTAATGTTTCTTGCAATAACCACAAATTAAATAACTTTATTTTTTTTCAAAATACTTCAATAGTAATACAATCTACCGGATGTCTCGCAACGGCCCAAGATGGCGCTTACTAATTACTATACATATTGATTCATGATTCAGTCATGAATTATGTACGAGGCGTTTAAAATCGAATTGTCTGCTCGTCAGCAAAGGACAAAGGCATTATATTCCTCTGACACCATCAGGGCCTTCACCCACAGATGTCTCGCCGACCAAGGCTTATGTGCTTTTTATTTTTGGTCTCTCCTTTGATGCCAATAATATACTCGATACTGAGAGTGGGTAAGCACGCAAACAACAAAATGAACTAATACACTTAAGTGGTACTCGTAAGTTTGAAGTATGTATTGCAATTTTATCTATAGTACTCTCGGAAGAAACTGGTTAGGTCAGTTAAGTAAGCATATACCCGTTACATGTTGAAAGTGGAACCTGATTTTATCATTAAAAAAATAGCAAAGATCGATTTGACACTTAGATTAAGCAACGCGCCTCGATTTCTTCTCGATGAAACAGGAAACTCGAAAATTGCAAACACAAATAAATTAAATTGGACCAAGTCCAACAGCGGCAGCTATATACTCTGCATTGTGTACGGTTCGTTTGCTTTTTGTTGCGACTTGATATACGCAAAGTTCCTTTCAGCGGCCCCGAATCAGCCTCTAGGCCAAGAAGACCTCGCCTCGACTTCTTTTTCGAGGCCTGAACCTGAAAGCCTGTTAACATGGCCCACTCATCAGGTGGCACTAATTTGGTTCAAATCTTTATATGCCCAAAGGTGTATAAAATAGAGTGGTACAATGACCCATGCGAACTTGTTACACGGCGTATCTCCTGTTGAACAACAAACATATCTTGGCATCTACTAATTTTCAATAGATGGGGTTTCGTAATTGCACACGTACGATAATAGTGGTACTTACTAGAGCTCAAGCGTAGTGGAACGGAACAAAACAGCACGAGTAAATTCTTCTGGTATAAATATTGTTGCGAACTCAGGGTTCAATAATTCCAGTGTAGCGATTTAACACGAAAACTCTATTTATTTATCTAACAGACACACACAAGTACAATTCGACTACTAAATAACTCACTACTTAGGGCCGGTTGTATAAAAGTAGCTTAAGCTTTCACTTAGCGAAGCTTGGTTTTTGCTTAAACTAAGCTTAAAATATATTGTTGCGAACTCGGGGTTCAATAATTCCAGTGTAACGATTTAACACGAAAACACTATTTATTTATTCCACAAATACACACGACTACTAAATAACTCGCTACTTTAACACTTTATAGCCTTCTAATATCGTTTCGTACTTTAACTTACTTATAGCTCGCTTAAAATAAGACTATTACTTAACCGCCGCTCTATGCGCCTTTTATATACAATCCTAAAATTACAGAAAAACCTAGAAAGTTCTTTATAAGAATTCTTGAATAATCTCACATAAAAAAAACGGTTGTAAACAACTGCCTTCTAGATTAAGCCAGCCGAGCAATAAATCACTCGTGTCAGCCATGACGCAGTGCGGATAGGTCGCGAAGCTCCACCAACCAACACGCTCCCATGCGTTGCCCCGCCTCCCATGCGGCGTTGCTGCGAATCGTAACATTGCCCTCCTCCTAAGTCTGTTCGTCCCGAACAGATAGAGTTCCATGGTATCGTGCTAATCGATCCAAATGAACGAACTTCATCTTTGACCTAGGGGTCCGCTGGATCCTTTCGCCTCGGATTGTATAACCACACCAAATCACCATCCTGGAAGCCGCGGGAGTTAGCTAGTAAGTCATATCTTGCTTTGGCTCGATCACTGGATATCCGCAGTTTATTCCTGACTTGTTCATGAACATTGACCAGCCTCTCCTTGAGCTCCTCCACAAAGTTCTCAGAGTTGAGCGAGTCTTTTTCTGGTGTTCCATACATCAAATCTGCAGGAAGCCTCATTTCCCTTCCGAACATCACTTTCGCCGGAGTATAACCAGTGGCTTCATGCGTAGAGCCTCGGTATGCCATCAACATGAGAGGTAGATGTTGGTCCCAATCACGCTGATGATCTGCCACCATTTTAGACAGGTAATGTTCCATTACCTCCAATTTATTACACTGGTAACACAGGAAGGCGACACGAAAATGGAGTTGGAATAATAGTCAACAATAACATTCAATCGGCAGTTATAGGATGTATCAGACAATCAGATAGAATAATAATGCTGAAATTAAGAGGAACGTTATTCAATGTAAACCTGGTTCAGGTGTACGCTCCTACGGCAGAAAAGAGTGAGGAAGAGATTGAGGACTTCTACAGTCAGATTGGGGTAGTGATGAAGAACGTGAAAAAGAGAGATATCACTATTATCATGGGGGACTTCAATGCAAAGGTCGGTAAAGGGTCAGAAGATAAACTAGTAGGGCTCTACGGACTGGGACAAAGAAACCAAAGAGGTGACAGATTGGTTCAATTTTGCAGAGAAGAAAAACTAGTTGTTACCAACACATTTTATAAACTACCATCCAGACGGTTATATACATGGAGATCACCCGCAGACCAACCTGGCAATATAGTAAGAAATCAGATTGACTTCATACTGATTAGTGAACGATTTCGTAATAGTATGACTTCAGTCAAGACATGCCCGGGAGCCGATGTCCCCTCTGACCGCAACCCTTTGGTGTGCCAGCTGAAGACAAAACTAAAAAAGACGCTGCCACAAAAAACGTCCAAGAAATATGACATCGAAAAACTCAAGAACCCTGAAATCCGAGAGAAAGTAAAGAATGCTTTGACATCTGAATTTAAGGACATACGTACATCCATTTCTGAACCAGACAAGACATGGAATACAATGGAAACAAGAATAATTGAAGTTAACAACCATTTTCTAAAAACTGATACCGCGAGACAGAAGAAGAAAGGGTGGATGACCGACGAAATTATGAATCTGATGGAAGAAAGACGGAGAGTTAAATCGAATAATACTCAAGAATATTGGGCAATTCACAGGAATATCCGAAAAAAGATCCGAGAAGCTAAAGCACAATGGATGACCGAAAAGTGCAATGAAATAGAAGATCTAAATAAGAAACATGACATATTCAATACACATAAAAAGATCAAAGAAGTTACAGGCAGGTTTAGACAAAGAGCTTCTGGAAATGTATCTGATGAGAATGGTAATATTATGTTGGAAATTAATGATATATTAACAGTATGGGAAAAATATACTGAAGGTCTGTTTGATGATCAACAACGACCCGAAAAACCCGTCTTTGATACTGTTGAAGGTCCACATATTACTATATCAGAAGTAAAGCAGGCTATTAAGCTCATGAAAAACAGAAAAGCAATGGGTCCAGATGAAATACCAGCAGAAATTTTTAAAATTATGGATGAAGATACCATTGAAACACTAACTGCACTTTTTAACAAAATATATGATACTGGCATAATCCCACAAAAGTGGCTTGCATCCGCCTTTATTGCATTGCCCAAGAAATCCAATGCAAAATCGTGCGAAGACTTCCGCACCATTAGCCTGATGTGCCATGTACTTAAAATATTTCTCAAGATCATTCATGCGCGGATATATAAAAAATGTGAAGAGCAAAACGGAGAAACACAGTTCGGTTTCAGAGATGGACTGGGAACGCGGGAAGCTTTGTTTGCAGTCCAGGTCTTGATTCAGCGGTGCAGAGACGTGAACTGCGACGTGTATGTGTGTTTCCTGGATTACACCAAGGCTTTTGACAGATGCCAACATAAGAAAATGATAGATCTGTTAGTGGATATTGAACTGGATGGAAAAGACATCAGGATTATCGCTAACCTTTACTGGGGACAAAAAGCTACAGTTAGAGTTGAAAATCAGCAGACTGAATACATTCAAATCAAAAGAGGTGTACGGCAGGGTTGCATACTGTCGCCGCTCCTGTTCAATTGTTACTCGGACACCGTTTTCAAAGAGGCTCTAGAAAACACGGATCGAGGCATTAAAGTTAACGGCGAAATTATCAATAATATCCGCTATGCTGACGACACTGTCTTGTTTTCGGACAGTTTAGAGGGGCTACAAGAGTTATTGAACAAAGTTAATCGAACTAGTGAGAAGTACGGGCTGAGCTTAAATGTCAATAAGACCAAATATATGGTGATTAGTAAAGATCCAATTCAACCAGGTAACTTGTGTATAGACAATAAACCAATTGAAAGGAAGTCAAAGTTCACTTATCTCGGCTGCACATTGAACGAAAACTGGGATCATTCACAGGAGATAAAACATAGAATTGAAATAGCGAGAAATACGTTTATACAAATGAAACCGCTTCTGTCATGTCGAGATCTGAATCTGGCCCTTAAAAAGAGAATAGTCGTGTGTTATGTATACTCCACTCTTCTGTACGGTGTGGAGGCTTGGACGCTGTCGGACGCTATGGAGGGAAGGTTGCAGGCTTTTGAAATGTGGATTTTCAGAAGAATTCTTAGGATCTCTTGGATGGAAAGAATTACCAACGAAGAAGTACTCCGAAGAATGGGATGTGGGCCTGAAATCGTGCTTACTGTGAAATGTAGAAAGTTAGAGTATTTTGGCCATATCATGAGACATAGCAAGTACAGAATTCTCCAAAACATAGTTCAAGGCAAGGTTGATGGCCGACGGGGGCCTGGGAGAAGAAGAATTTCTTGGCTGGCTAACTTACGAAAATGGTTTGGAGCAACATCTACTGAACTGTTTCGATGCGCAGCCAACAAGATCCGCATAGCTATGATGATAGCCAACGTCCGTAATCGGACAGGGCAATAGAAGAAGAAGAAGAATGTTCCATGGTTCGATTAAACCTCTTTACCATCCCATCCGACTGTGGATGCAAAGGAGTTGTCCTGGTCTTGCGAATTCCGAGAAGTTCCATGACCTTCTGGAAAACAGCCGATTCAAAATTTCGGCCCTGATCAGAATGAAGTTCGAGAGGGACCCCAAATCTGCAGAACATTTCATTTACTGGCACCGTTGCCACAGTCGTTGCTTCTTGACTAGGCAGGGCGTATGCCATTTAGTGAAGTAATCCATGGCGACCAAGATGTATTTATTGCCCGACTCAGTCTGAGGAAACGGTCCCGCGACATCAATTGCTACCCTCTCGAATGGAGCACCTACAGTGTACTGCACCATTCGGCCCCGTGATCTTGTTCGAGGTCCTTTTGTGGCACAACAAACTTCGCACTTGCGGCACCAAGATTCGACGTCTTCATGATAGTTCACCCAATAATACCGCTCTTTAATTTTGGCCAATGTTTTATTGACCCCAAAATGGCCTCCGCTTGTTCCGTTGTGCATTTCCTGTAGTACATCTGATTTTCTGCTACCAGGAACAACCAACTGACTGACTACGGACTTGCCTTCCGGACTCTCCCACGCTCTCTTCAGTAGTCCATTTTCTAGTTTGAGAGAGTGCCACTGGGCCCATAGCGCCTTCAGGTTTGGACTTTTACCAGCGATTTCTTGCCATTCTGGTCTCTTGTCGTCAGTCTTTGCAGAGAGAATGGGTCCAATATCTGAATCATTCAACTGTTCTTCTCGAAGCATCTGTGTGGTCCAGCTATCGTTTACTTCCACCGACGTTGTCCTTACAGAAGGAAGTCCCTCACGCTGCTCAGTTCTTTGACAATGCCGACAATCTTCTTTACATGGCCGTCTAGACAATGCATCGGCATTTCCGTGAGACCTTCCTGGTCGATGTTCAATTTGAAAATGGTTGCAGGCGCTCTATCCATCTGGCTATTTGACCTTCAGAGTTTTTCATCTGTAATAACCATTTCAAGGCTCCATGGTCAGTTCTAATCAGGAACCTTTTTCCATATAAGTAGCGATGGTAATGTTCGACTGCTTTAACGATGGCCAACAGCTCCTTTCTAGTGACGCAATAGTTTCTTTCTGGCTTACTTAAAGTCTTACTGTAGTACTCAATGACCTTCTCTTGCCCGTTTTGTCTTTGAGAGAGTACTGCACCTAGACCACAGTTACTTGCATCCGTGTCCAGAATAAACAGTCCGTCCTTTATAGGGTAAGCCAAGATTGGACTAGAACAGAGGGCAGCTTTAAGCCTTGCAAACGCCTGACTGCAATCGTGGTTCCACAAGAACGGTGTTTTCTTTTCTGTTAATTTGTGCAGCGGTTTTGCGATGTCGGCGAATCCCTCTACAAATCTCCTGTAGTAAGTACATAGTCCCAAAAAGCTCCTTACTTCGTGTTTGTCTCGGGAAACTGGCCAATCTTTAATGGCAGATATTTTACTTTGGCTAGTTTTAATGCGTTGTTCTGAGATAGTATGCCCCAAGTACTCGACTTGCTTTTGGAACAGGCTGCATTTCTTGTAGTTTAACTTCAGGTGAGCATTCCGTAACTTGTTGAAGATTTCTCTTAAATTCTTCAATTCCTCGTCGAAATCACGTCCCATGACAATTATGTCATCTAAGTATACCAGGCCAGTTTTCCAAGTCAGCCCCCTCAAGACAAGTTCCATTAGTCGCTCGAAAGTTGATGGAGCAATTGTACAATCCAAAAGGCATAACAGTGAATTGGTAAAGTCCAGAACCAGTAGAAAATGCAGTCTTTTCTTTGTCTTCGGGAGCAATCTTTACTTGCCAGTACCCACTTTTTAAATCTAGAGTGGAAAACCACTTTGATCCCGATAAAGTTGCTAAGGTGTCGTCTATACGTGGCAATGGGTAGCTGTCTTTCTTGGTCACATCTTTAAGTTTCCTGTAGTCAACACAGAACCGCGTTGAACCATCTTTCTTCTTAACAAGAACCACAGGCGACGACCATGGACTAGATGATTCTTCTATGACGCCCTCCTTTAACATTTCATTCAGCAAACTGTTAACTTCCTGTTGTTTAGCCAGAGGAACCCTTCGTGGATGTGTTGATCTGATGGACAACTAAATCGGTTTGACTCTCGTTGCTCTTGAAATTAAACATATCAGATTCATTCATAGCAAATTTTATAGCAGACTGAAGTTGTTCCTTTGACAGGTGACTCCACTGTCGCTTAAAAGCATCAATAACTTCTGGGGAAGCTTGGTTAGAAGATTTAATTTTGGATGTCTCTGCTTCGACACAATTGCATACCCATTGTACAGGCTCATAATGGGCAAGAACTGTTCCTTTTTTGAGCTTGATGGTCCTTTCTCCAATATTGGCAACTCGTACTGACATAGTCTTCTTCGTGTCGGTCAAAGTTCGGGCTACCATGATTTCATTCGTCAAATCCAGGTTAGGTTCTATAAGTCCTATGGACCACCCAGGATCATTTTCAGAAGTCACTGTGATAATTTGTTCTGAATTTGGAGGAATTTTCACATCTTCTACTACCAGTAGACGGACACTAGTTTTCATATTTCCATTGGTTAATGCAAACTCCTCATCTCCAAATGAGAGAATATTCCGTTTGTGATCATAGGAGAATCCATGTTTCCTGATGAGATCCATTCCCAAAATAAACTCGTCTTTGATCCTGGCAACCAACACTTTATGCCGAACTTCGAGTCTTTCTCCAATAATGATGGTGACATCGGCTTCTCCGTCTATAGGGCAAGACTATCCAGTGACTGATTTTAACATAATAGGGTTGGGCAATGGTTGTATGGTATATCCGACAAGTTTATCTGGCCTTACAATGGTCACATCTGCTCCTGTATCGATGGTAATTTGGATTTTCTGTCCCTTAACGGCAGTATTTGCCTTAACGGCGGCTTGCCCTATTACGGCAGTTACTCTTGATGTGACCCAGTCTGCCGCAGTTAAAACATTTTATGCCCCGATTGTTTGTTGATCGAGGCGTTCTTTCTAACAGGGCTTGCATACTGACTGCCATATCTTTCATCGCTTTATGTAAACTGGCCATGGATTCAGCCATAGACGTATTCTCCTCTTCACCGCAAGTTGCCATTCTTACACGTGGAGATGAACTAGATGACACTCGCGACGCATCGAATTCTAGAGCCTGAACTAGTGCCTCGCTGATATCCTTGGGCCTTACTAGACGTAAGTGGTATCTCATGTCACTATCGCGAACTCCCTCAATGAACCTTTCGGCGGCAAATTGCATTTGAAAAGATTCAGGGGCCGATGGATATGCCAGGTGAATGAGTCTGTCTATGTCCGCCTCAAATTCTTGTAAGGATTCACCTGACTTTTGCTGTCTCATCCTCAGCTGGGCCTGGAACACGGTTTCTTTGTGCTCATTTCCAAATCGTAGTTGCAGAGTGTGTACTAAAACGGCATAATTACTTTGATCCGCTGCCGACAGAGATCGGAGTAACTCAGCCGCTTTTCCACGAAGTGCTACCACTAATGATGTAGCTTTCTGGGGCTCGGACCAGCCATTAGCTTTTGCAGCTGCCTCAAATTGGGTTTTATAGATTTCCCAGGCCGTAGTACCGTCATAATTGGGAGGCTTAATTTTAGCGTTGGCTGTGCTAAAACTCTCTGTAGACACGTTGTCGTCCTCAAGTTGTTCCCGGAATTTCTTTTCTAGCTCGAGAACCTTCTGGTTGACAGCTTCGAGTCCTTCGTTCACGCCGTTAACGGATTGCATTATTCTTTCTTCCAATTGTTGCTTCCTACCTAGCTGCGAGATGGTTCATTAATTCTTCTTTGAATTGTTGATGACGTCGCTCCTGTATTTGATCATGTTTTTCCTGCTCTTCCTTCTGTTGTTGATAACGTCGCTCCTGAACTTGATCACGTCTTTCTTGCTCCTCTTTTTGTTCGTTATAACGTTTCTCCTGTTCTAGATAACGTTTTTCCTGTTCTTCCCTCTGTTGCTGCATGAGGGACAGCAGGGCGGCAAGTTGATCCTCCATCGCTTGATGCTGGCTTCTAGTCACTGGCATAAACACGTAATGTCTGGCAATGAAGCACTCACTTACAGTTCAGTAATATTGGTCCTCAAATTCCCACTGAAATCGCACTTCTGACACCAATTGTTGCGAACTCGGGGTTCAATAATTCCAGTGTAACGATTTAACACGAAAACACTATTTATTTATTCCACAAATACACACGACTACTAAATAACTCGCTACTTTAACACTTTATAGCCTTCTAATATCGTTTCGTACTTTAACTTACTTATAGCTCGCTTAAAATAAGACTATTACTTAACCGCCGCTCTATGCGCCTTTTATATACAATCCTAAAATTACAGAACAACCTAGAAAGTTCTTTTTAAGAATTCTCGAATAATCTCACATAAAAAAAACGGTTGTAAACAACTGCCTTCTAGATTAAGCCAGCCGAGCAATAAATCACTCGTGTCAGCCATGACGCAGCGCGGATAGGTCGCGAAGCTCCACCAACCAACACGCTCCCATGCGTTGCCCCGCCTCCCATGCGGCGTTGCTGCGAATCGTAACAATATATTATGTTGTAGAGGGAAAAGATATACTAGGCTTGGTTAAACTTAGGATAAGCTCAGATGGCTGTTACCATCTTATAGTGTTTTTAGGTGGCCGCTGTAGAGGACTCTTGGAGTATCTCCATCTTTTGCTTTCTCAATAAGAATGTAAGGAACAACGACAATTCTCTCAAAGCGCCCGAGCTGTCTAGAGCGGCTACGCGAAAACGCTAGAAAATAGGCATAGAAGGAAGTGAGGTTAAGGTTGGTGCATGACCAGTAGACTCACTCATGAGTTTTGAATATTACCCAAGCTCAGCTATTAGCTCAACTACAAGCTTTCTCGGAAACTAACTGCCTACTCAAGTTAACAACCACCATAACTACTATACATGAAATATGTCATTTTGTTCTAAATAATCTTTGTTACTTCTGATGTTACTAGTCGTTACTTGGGCAGGTTACAAAAGTTTATGTAGGTTCCCGCAAAGGTCGTATGTATTAACTACTACTCTGGGCTTTGGGTACTTTCTACCTACCTTTGAGTATGAGTGGCAATTTCATTTCTTATTTCGTCCAAAATATACCTAACTGCTTGTTTGGAAAAGCGAAATCGTTTTCTGAAGTCTTCTTCATTGTATTTAATGAACATATCATCTCTCACTCTGAATATTCGTGGCCTTCTTTCAGGTTGTACCACAATATTAACCAACTCCATAAACTCCTCGTCATCACTCATACCTTCTAATCGATCAAGTTGTTCCATCCTGATGAACTCGTACCCTTTTGAAATTCGTTAAAGAGCAAAACAGTTGTTTTGTTTGATGTTGATGATTTTATTTATTAACGAATTGAGGTTAGAATTTTAAATTCTGAGCTTAAACCATGAGCATTAAGTTAAATCTTACTTTAAACCAAGCTTATAGCTAAAACGACAATTGAACAACGGTCTAGTAGATATAAACTAGGTTTTTACAAGAGCAGCAGCTTAAGCTTTCTTTATACAACCTGCCCTTAGCCTTCTATTATCGTTTCGTACTAACGGCGGCGCTATTCGCCTTTACACAAATTATTTCACAAAAATTCGCCTTTATACAAAATCCTAAAAATACAGAAAAACCTAGAACATTCTTGATAAGACTCACATAAAAAAAAGTCGTAAAAAACTGCGTTTTAAATAAACAGAGCAGTAAATCACTCGTGACAGTGCCCTTGTGTAGTAACGCCGCAGCGCCCGGATAGGCCGCGAAGGTCCAGCCTCCATTGTCGCTCCGCCTCCCAGCCCGCTCTCCGTAACAATATTATCTTCTGTTCATGCTAATGCTCTGAATGATACTACAAAGAGTTAGTGTTCAATAAGAGTTGGTCCTCCACCCAGACTATTTCACTAGAGTATTTTACACAGGAAAAATGTCATAGCAACAGCCTATTTTCTACTGACAAAACTGCTACCTAACAAAATCAACATGATGGTTTTTCAGGTTTTCGTTAGGCGAGTGGTTCTTTAAGCAACAAACTTTCATACCAATCGAAATATTTTGCCAGAAAAATGTTCTCTCTTATGATATTATAAACGATTAAATTCAACTTGACAGAATACTATAAGCCATTCACTTATTATTGTCGTCAAGTAGGCGTTGGAAATTTGACTTTGACATTTTTATCATATCTTCTCTGCTTCTCAACATGTGGTAAAAAGAGATGGGATGAAAAAAACAAAGGTTTCAAAGGTAACTCGATGACAAAAATAAGTGAATGGGTATTTCTTAAGTCACTCTTATTTTAACAATAAGAGTGACTTACAATGGTAACAGCAATGACATTTAATAGTAATCTCATTGCATACAGGGTTGTCATATCTATGGTACAATCGTCCTAAAGTCCTCCCTTCGGAAATCTGGACTAGTAGTTCAAAATATTAAACATAAAATATTGCTTTTTGTAAGGTTTCTCTGAAATAATCAGTGTAATAGCGTCCTTATGTAAATTAACTGGATGGTATAGCAGGTAGAGGACAAAAATAAACAAAACAACTTTTGGTCGAAACGTCGGAATTCTTCAATAGAAGATAGAGAGTTTTTTGTCTTCTACCTGCTATACCATCCTTTTAGTTTCTCTGAAAATTTTAAACTAAGGGTAACGTTTACTTTTCTTTTTTTTCTAGGTAAGACGAATTTGAATGCATACTATATTAAATAAAAAGTAGGTAAGTCATAGCATTAGTCATAAATCTATATAGTACACACATAGAGATATGTACGGGATGGCGCCTTTTCGATGGATTTATAGGATATTGAAAAAACCGTAATATTGACTTTTCCGCACCAAAGTGTGGATTCACCAGAACACTCACATGGCTGTAAACCAAAACGTTTTTTTGTCATTTCTCTCGAAGATAGAATTGTTGAAAAGATTGGCAGTTGTTGGGTTGTCAAGATGTTTCGAGTCGAGTTGATGTACTTGAGTACATACAAAAAAGAATGAGAGTAACCTAAATAAATGTTTCCAACAAATCGACTGACGTATGTTATGCTCTCTTTCTCAGAATATGTACAGAAAACAAAGATGGAACATACGCTTCATTTCAGCTTTTAAATTTTGACGATGATTCCGGTAATACCAATAAAAATGAGAATTTTCGCACGTTTTTTATTGAAATTTTTGAAAAAAACGTTGCCTCAACATATCCGATATTTCTATGACTGGCTAGATGAATATCTGCCTGAAATGGAGTATAACTGAGCTTTTAGCCACTTTTGCGTCTTTTATGCATTGAATTCATGAGCATGGACAGCTGGACAAAGAACAGTCGAGTAAAGCTGAGAATTTAGTTATTTGCTTCTCCTCTAACTCACCAACAAAATACGGAAACAAAATTTAATGCCGTTTGGAATTGTTTGCGTTCTCTTCTACTATAAACATTTCTGTTTTCTCTTTCTTGTCGTAATTTTTTCTTTGTCCAAGTTTTTCTGTTTCTTACTTCTTAATTTTCGAACTATTCGTTGTTATGTTTTGTACAAATGTTTTGTTCTTTTCATTTTTTTTTCTTGGATCTAATTTGGATTTTTATATAAATGGTTTTCATTCTTTTGAGTGAATTTTGATACCAAATTGATTTTTTAATTTTAAGGACTGACCAATTGGATTCTTTGCTAATTGTAATGAGAAACATTGTGTACAAAACTTGAAATATTTTAAATTTATTTCTTTACCTGCAAATTTTGGATACATTTTTAGTTTTTACCACTTCTTTCTTCTAATTTTTATTTTTAACTTATTATTAATTTTGTTGAAATAATGTTAATTAAATTTTGCCAAACACTCCAAATTTGTGTTCTTACACACTTTAAGTAATTTTTAACGTAATTTGGTAATCACACTCCTAGCCTGACTCTTTCAAAAAACATTAAAATTTTTATTTTTATGTAAAATGGGTTCTTTTCAAACCACTCAAGTTCTAATCTGAATTTCTCCGAAGACCTCAAATATAAAGCTTTTAGTAATCCTTAATTGATTTTCGCCATAATCTTAATTTGAGTTTTTCCACAGCCTCCAAGTTTTTGTATTTACCCTCTTTGAATAATTTTTCACGTATTTTGGCCTTAATCTTTGCTTGACTTTTTCTTCAAAAAGTATCAACATTATCATTCTTTGGTATAATGAGTTTTTTTCATTTTCTAATGCTAATGCTAATCTAAATTTTTGATCTTTTGTTTTTTTTTCTTTGATCTAAATTGGATTTTTTTATTAAGTTTTTATTCTTCTGAGAGAATTTTTGAGACAAAATTGATTTTTTTTAAGGACTAACCAATTGGATTGGTGTAATACATATATTGTAATAAGGAGAATTTGGCACAAAACTAGAAATATTTTAAATTTATTTCTTTACCTGCACATTTTGGTTAATTTTTTAGTTTTTACCATTTTTCTTCTCATTTTTATTTTTAAATTATTATTAATTTTGTTGAAATAATGTTAATTTGAATTTTGCCAAACACTCCAAATTTTTATTCTTACACACTTTAAGTAATTTTTGACGTAATTTGGCCGTACTCCTAGCCTGACTCTTTCAAAAAACATTAAGATGTTTATTTTTAGGTAAAATGAGTTCTTTTCAAACAATTTAACTTTTAATTTTAATCTGAATTTCTCCAAAGACCTCAAATTTGCATTTTTACACGCTCTGTGTAATTTTTAAATCCTAATGCTAAACTGAATTACTTAGAAACTTTTATTGTTCATTTTTGTAATTTTTAATAGATTTTGGCCATAATCTTTATTTAATTCTTTTCTAAATTTCCAAATTTGTATTTTTACACACTTTGAGTCATCTTTTAAGTATTTTGGTCTTAACCCTAGCCTAATTTTTTCAAAAAATGTAAAAGTTGAATACTGTTTGTGATGAAATGAGTTACTTTTAAATAATTTTAGCCCTAATTCTATTGTAAACTTTTCGAAACACACCAAATTTGCATTTTTAGGCACTCTGTGTACTTTCGTAACCGGTTTTGATTTTAAACCTAAGGTGAGTTTGGCTAGAAACTTTTAATCGGATTTTTTTGACAGTTTGATTAATTTTTAACTGATTGTAGCTGTAATCTTAATTTTTCATTTCTTTCAGAGCCTAAAATTTGTGTATTTACCCTCTTTGAGTCATTTTTCACGTATTTTGTCCTCGATCCTAACTTGACTTTTCAAAAAACATTAAAATTTTTATTTTTAGGTAAAATGAGTTCTTTTTAAACAATTTTATTTCTAATTCTAATCTGGATTTTTCCAAGACTTCAAATTTGAATTTTTGACGCTTTTAGTAGTTTTTAATTGATTTTGGCCATAATCTTAATTTGAGTTTTTCCAAAGCTTTTATACTTACCCTATTTGAATCATTTTTTAAGTATTTTGGCCTTAATCCTTGCCTGACTTTTTCAAAAAAATATCAAACTTGTCATTTTTAGGAATAATGAGTTATTTGCAAAGAATTTTAGTTCTAATTCTAATCTAAATTTTGGATATTTTTTTTTTATCTAAATTGTTTTTTTTTTCATTGAGTTTTCATTCTTTGGAGATAATTTTGACACAAAATTTAATTTTTTAAGGATTAACCACTTTTACCACTTTCCTTGTTCTAATAATTATTTTTAACTTATTACATATTAATTTTGTTGAAATAATGTTAATGAAATTTTGTCGAACACTCCAAAGTTGTATTCTTACACACTTTAAGTAATTTTTCACGTAATTAAGCCTTACTCCTAGCCTGACTCTTTCAAAAAACATTAAAATTTTTATTTTTAGGTAAAATGAGTTCTTTTCGCAGAATACACTTAGTATATTTTTTCACAAAATGTCAAAGTTGTAATTTTTTTGATGAAATGAGTCACTTTTAAATAATTTTAGCCCTAATTCTATTGTACAGTTTTTGAAAGACATAAATTGGCATTTGTAGATGCTCTGTGTAATTTCTTAACCAGTTTTGATCTTAATCCTAACGTAAATTTGAGTAAAAACGTTTAATAGGATTTTTTTGACAGTTTGATTAATTTTTAACTGATTTTAGTGTTAATCTTAATTTTAATTTTTTCAGAGCCTAAAATTTGTATATTTACACTCGTTGAGTTATTTTTCACGTATTTTGGCCTTAATCCTAGCTTGACTTTTTCAAAAAAACATTAAAATTTTGATTTTTAGGCAAAATGTGTTCTTTTCAAACAATTTTATTTCTAATTCTAATCTGGATTTTTCCAAGACTTCAAATTTGCATTTTTGACGCTTTTAGTAGTTTTTAATTGATTTTGGCCATAATCTTAAATTGAGTTTTTCCGAGGCTTTTATATTTACCCTAAGTGAATTATTTTTTAAGTATTTTAGCCTTAATCCTTGCCTGACTTTTTCAAAAAATATCAAACTTGTCATTTTTAGGAATAATGAGTTATTTGCAAAGAATTTTAGTTCTAATTCTAATCTAAATTTTGGTTCTAATTCTAATCTAAATTTTGAATATTTTATTTTTTTTTATCTAAATTGTTTTTTTTTCATTGAGTTTTCATTCTTCTGAGAGAATTTTGACACAAAATTGAATTTATTTAGGATTAACCACTTTTACCACTTTCCTTCTTCTAATTATTATTTTTAACTTATTACATATTAATTTTGTTGAAATAATGTTAATGAAATTTTGTCGAACACTCCAAAGTTGTATTCTTACACACTTTAAGTAATTTTTCACGTAATTAGGCCTTACTCCTAGCCTGACTCTTTCAAAAAACATTAAAATTTTTATTTTTAGGTAAAATGAGTTCTTTTCAAACAATTTAACTTCTAATTCTAATTTGAATTTCTCCGAAGACCTCAAATTTGCATTTTTAGACCCTATGTGTAATTTTTAAATCCTAATGCTAACCTGAATTTGTTTAGAAACTTTTATTCTGCGTTTTTGACGCTTTTAGTAATTTTTAATTGATTTTGGTCATAATCTTTATTTTATTTTTTTCGAAATTTCCAAATTTGAGTTTTTTTAACACATTTTGAGTCATTTTTTAAGTATTTTGGCCTTATCCTAGCCTAATTTTTTCAAAAAATGTCAAAGTTGTAATTTTTTTGATGAAATTAGTCACTTTTAAACAATTTTAGCCCTAATTCTATTGTACATTTTTTGAAAGATACAAAATTTGCATTTTTAGACGCTGTGTAATTTCCAACCAATTTTGATCTTAATCCTAACGTGAATTTGGCTAGTAACTTTTAATCGAATTTTTTTTGACAGTTTGATTAATTTTTAACTGATTTTAGCTGTAATCTTGACTTTAATAAATTACATTTTTCAGATCCTAAAGTTTATATATTTACCCTCTTTGAGTAATTTTTCACGTATTTTGTCCTCAATCCTAGCCTGACTTTTTCAAAAAACATTAAAATTGTTATTTTTAGGTAAAATGAGTTCTTTTCAAACAATTTTATTTCTAATTCTAATCTGAATTTCACCAGAGACTTCAAATTTGCATTTTTTGACGCTCTGTGTAATTTTTAAATCCTAATGCGAACCTGAATTTGCATAGAAACTTTTTATTCTGCATTTTTGATGCTTTTAGTGATTTTTAATTGATTTTTGCCTGTGCTTATTTGAACTTTTTTGAAATTTCCAAATTTGTATTGTATTACACATTTTGAGTTATTTTTTAAGTATTTTGGCCTTATTCCTAGGTAAAATGAGTTCTTTTCAAACAATTTTATTTCTAATTCTAATCTGAATTTCTCCCAGACTTCAAATTTGCATTTTTGGCCCCTTTAGAAATCTTTAATTGATTTTGGCCATAATGTTAATTTGAGTTTTTCCAAAGCCTCCAAGTTTTTATATTTACCCACTTTGCATCATTTTTCATCTATTTTGGTCCTAATTCTTGCCTGACTTTTTCAAAAAACATTCAAATTGTTTTTTTTAGGTAAAATTAGTTTTTTTCGAACAATTTAACTAACTTCAAAAAAACTTCAAGGTTGTATTTTAGACGTTCTGTATAATTTTTAAATCCTAATGCGAACCTGAATTTGCTTAGAAACTCTTTATTCTGGATTTTTGACGCTTTTAGTAATTCTTTATTGATTTTAAACCTTATTTTATGTTTTTTTCGAAATTTCCAAATTTTTATTTTTACACACTTTGAGTCATTTTTTAAGTATGTTTTCCTTAATCCTAGCTTAATTTGTAAAAAAAATGTCAAAGTAGTAATTTTTTTTTATAAAATGAGTCACTTCAACAATTTTAGCCCTAATTCTATTGTAAATTTTTTGAGAGACACCAAATATGCAGTTATAGACGCTGTGGGTAACTTTTTTAACCAGGTTTGATCTTAATCCTAACGTGAGTTTGGCTAGAAACTTTTAATCGGATTTTTTTGACACTTTGATTAAGCTTTAACTGATTTTAGCCGTTTGAATTTTTTTAGAACCTTCAAGTTTGTATATTTACCCTGAGTAATTTTTCACGTTAGAACTTTTTCAAAATACATAAAAATTGTTATGTTTATGTAAAATGAGTTTTTATCAAACAATTTCAGTTCTAATTGTAATCATGTAGTTGTAACATTCTCCAAGACTTCAAATTAGAATTTTTGACCCTTTTAGTGGTTTTTAATGAATTTTGGCCATGTCTTAATTTGAGTTTTTCCAGAGCTTTTATATTTATCCTCTTTGATTTTTTTTTTACGTATTTGGGCCTTAATCCTGGCTTGACTTTTTCAAAAAACATCAAAATTGTCATTTCTAGGTATACTTAATGAGACATTTTCAAACAATTTTAGTTCTAATTCTAATCTACATGTTTGTTTTTTATATTTTTTTTATTTGGTCTAAATTGGATTTTTTCATTAAGTTTTCATTCTTTTGAGAGATATTTGACTCAAAATTGAATTTTTGTTTTGGAATGTATACTCATTTGAGAGATATATCATACTTTACCAATGGATCATCGTACTCTACTAAAATTAGTTAAAAACAAATAGAATTTTTTGTATCTATTTTGAAACATTTTGTAAATATCCCTAAACCGATTTAAACATCAAAACAAGTAATTGCATACTTCGCTTACTTAGAAAAAGTTATCTTAAAATGGAGACTAACTTCATGGATTTGTTTTGGAAAATTAGATAGTTAATATATATCTTGGGAACGGTTTGAGGCTCTATAAAATTCATTAGACGATCGTTATAGTTCGTTTGTATATTTTACAAAGTAGCAAAATTATTCAATATCTTAAGAACGGTTTAAGGTTACCAAGATTTCGATAAACGACTGAAAATCTAACTAAAAATGAATACAAACTTAATAAGTTTATTTTGAAAAATTTCAATATTATTTAATATCTTAGAATGGCTTGAGGCTTAAAGAAAATGCATTAGACTACTATGTTTGTTAGAAGAGTGAGCTATACACAAACAGAAAATACGTAATCGATTTTGAAAAATCAAGAAATCTCGAGAACTGCTTGAGGCTTCAAAACTTGTACCTACTGAACCAATGTTTTAACTGGAAATAATTAGCTAAAAATGAATACAAACTTCATGGATTTATTTTGGAAAGTTAGAAAATTATGGTTAGAATGGCTTGAGGCTTCAAAACATACATTAAACTACCATGTTTGTTGGAAAAAATGAGCTGTAAATAAACGAAAATAAAAAAGCATTTGTTAATCTCTCGAGAACTGTTTGAGGTTTCGAAATTTGGACTAAGGGTGACTCTTACAACTATCAGGAAAACTTGAAGATAAAAACACCAGCAATGACGTAGATTACATTGTTGGTAACAATGCAGTCTATATCATTACTGGTGTTTTATCTTCAAACTGAAGTTTTACTGATAGTTGTAAAAGTCACCCTAAACCTTTGGTTTAATTGTAAACAATTAGTTGAAAATGAATATAAGCTTTATGGGTTTATTTTGAAAAATTTGAAAATTAATAACTATCTTGGGAACTCCAAAAAAATGCATTAGACTACCACGTTTGTTGGAAAAAAATGAGACGAATGCGCAGAGATAGAAACTTCGTGATCGATTTTGGAAAATGAAAAATTGTGTGAATATCTCGAGAATAGTTCGAGGTTTCAAAACTTGGAGTGAACCTTTGTATTAATTGGAAATAGTTATAAACGGCTTAAATGGGTTAAATAAAATGTAATGGTTGCCGTTCGGGATGAAGACGTACTTAACCAAAATATGTGTGTTCTAATTAAGATAGATTGGTATATAGTATAGATACGTCTGATGATGCTTAACATTAGAGACACATAAAACATGCCTTGAAAATAACATCTTTACAATTTTTTTTCTGACTTGAAAGATCTCTATAAGAAGAAAGGACTAGTTCTTTGATACTTCTTACTGACATTCTGAAACTGTAATTTCTTCTACGTACTAATTTAAAATTTTGTTCATTTCTAACCTCTTGTCCAACCCTAATGCATTATTCAATGGTTTGCTGGCTTCGAAAGGGTGAAAATTCAAATTAATGTAAAGTAAAATTCTTGCCCTTTTCCGTTTAAATATTCAGTAAATAGGCTTTGGTTCTGCTAAGCCCTCCAAGCCTCTATCAAATTTGTACGAGGCTCCAACCTGAAAAGAAATCCAGCATTTATTTAAGGTTGAATCAAACCCATGTTTTATTAATCAGCTTCTTTCTTGTTGTAACTAGGATTTAGTTACACTTGATATATATCGTTTTTATAAGCTCGATGTTCTCGGAGCAGGCAATATTTTAGGTGATTGTCATGGAAAATCGATGCAGCTTGCAAAATTAGCCCCGTTCGCGTTATACCGCGCGTTTAATTGACCTCCATTATGGAAATGACATTCGCGCTTCCATTACGTCCACGTTTGCGGCGATAACAAAAGCTTGTGCCTGATGTGCCTGAGCATTAAAGTAAAATGGGAGACTTGAATAATCGAAAGTAGAAAACTTTCAGAGCGGGACATCCGGGAAACATCATCCCCGCCGTAGATGCCCTGTTGCGGGTCCGCAATAAGGGACGGGAGAAATTTAATTAAATAGGGCGGGGCCCTCTGCGCCATCCAGCCGGCCGGGGTCTAAAGGCACTTTTGTAGTGACTCTGGATGTGCAAACTTTATCGACGAAGAATGTATCGAAAAGTCTGGAAACCTTGGTAACCACCCTGGGATGAATAATATTCCGTGCACGTGCTGCCGGAATCGGGGGCGTTATCGAGCTGTTGCGCCCTACGCACGTTGTCTGCTCTTGCAGCAGCCGCTGCTGCTCCTGCAAACGATCTCCTGGAGACGAATTTTTGCTATTCGGAAAATTCTTTACGGTTAAACATTATAAATAGCGCTCCGGGCCGTTTGTGAGTGCGAAGTAAGTGAATAAAATTTTTATGAACGGAGTTATTAAAAGAAAACTCGCAATTTCAGTTAAAAATAACATTTTATTGAAGCTGCGGTGGGAGGGACGATTGGTCACACGGAAAGCCGACCAAGAATTTCGATAAGGAATGTTTCCTCTGCACGCATCACCGGCAATAAATATTTAGAGAGAAATAGGCTGGTGCTGATATTATCATTTTTATATGTACGCAGGAGAGATGACGTTCTATGTAGCTTTGAAGCTAAATAACCGGTAATTTGTAATCCGTGCGGCGAAGGGGGTCAATACCATGGTTTGATCAAATGCGCATATTGAGTTGGCCTATTACACAAAGCGATCGGAGAACAAAGATGTATTGTGTCAGTGATTGGAGAATAATAATTAATAGATTATGTTTACAATAATAATTTACTGTCATTGTAAATTCCTCTAAACTAGGATGAAAATGTTTTACATGTTTTGTTTATTTTAATCAATTTTCCTAAATTAGTTAGGTAGTTCTTTTTTACTGTTTGGGAGGGGGGAGGGGGAGGCAAAATACCTCCATCCTTGGAGGTATTTCTTCTGGTTCGTACCCTCTTCGTATAATAGCAGCTGTGATCCAGTACTTGCTACTTTAGCTTCGTTGAATTCTGCCCAGATATTTTTTTTTAACCATTTAATTGGTTTCCTAGCAACCCAAAATTTTTCCTTGCAGAACTTTTCTTGTATGTGCCTTAAGTAGTGAATGTTCGGATACTCTCTACTAACAATTCGCACTGTCCGCTTATTTACTTCACTGCTTGCATTCGATGATAGACTGTCTCCTGTGTCAAGTAAAGATCAGGATCATAAAAATTGTTACACTTTTTTTTTGTATAATAATTTAACCTCATTTTTTTTTATGTTATTGTTCACATAAAAATCGTCCAATTATTTTATTTAAACATTTACTATCTTTCAAACTAATTGTTTACCTTCCATCCGCCATTTTGTTTGTTTGTTTATTCATTGCAAAAGTTATGCAGCTTCAGGGCACCTTATTGTCCTTTAACCTACAGTCTACAGCCAACTCACTCTTTATTTATCACCAATGAGGAACCAGGGTTCAAGGTGAAGAGTTAGTACAATTGGCATGCCTTCACCTTTTGGTCTCTAAACCATTTTTTTACTTGACTGACACATTTTTCCTTGGGCTTCTTGGCAATGCTGCTGGGCTGAAGGAAATAGCGTTTATAACGGATTTGAATTAATTGTTAATTACCACCTCCTCATTATATGTGGCTTGTGGACCTCGCAGTCAGGAGACTGATTTTTCTGCGAGGAAGCTTAGGCAGCAATTGACAGTTATTTTCTGGATTCCAAATACCCGGATGACAGAGCTAGCGCATGGTATTTCACTTCAAGGCCACACTCCAACCCTAGGTATGTAAAGCTTTATCATCGACTGTACTAACTTGGAAATTCATGGTATTAATAGTCTCACCACCAAATCAATGCCCGCTCCTCATTTTCGTATTCTCTCGTAGGCCTTCTTCTATTCTCCTATTCTTCTATTCTGCTATTTCACTTTTCAACCTTTCACTTCACCTCACTGGCCATCTACTGGTATCACTGGTTGCCCTCTGCGTTATACCACTGGGAACTACTACTCACTCATCAACTACACCTGCGAGCACACCTCATCACAGGACACACTTTGACACACATGTACACACCAAGTTCCAAGGCATAGGCTGCAACCTGGTCCAGAAGTTTCAAGGTGGGTTTGTTCCATTTTTATTCTTTCTGTTCGGAGATGACTGACCAACTACCTGTTCAAGCACTTTTGGATGCCTATATGGGTACCAATTAATGATAATACCCAAATAACAAACAATTGTTTTGAATTACATCAAGCCCCTCAAATTTACTGTGTAACTGAGGCGAATAACAAATAGTAGCAAACTAAGTGCAATGAGCTATTCTGATTAATTAACATTATCTTATGGGAATATTTTTGAACCGGACATATATATATGACCGGTAAGTCTCTTTTGGTGTCACATTTTAGCTTATACACTCTGTTAGTTTCCTGCACTCTTGGCAGATATTACTCCACATAATACTTATAGCTATATGCTTGCACTGGTGATATACCTGTGGCATAACTGTAGTTAGACTTTCCCCCCTTATTACTGAAACTAAAACACATTATTTTCCACAGCCATTACACCCACTAGGTATTTAAACAGAGTCTTAGCACCCAACTCTTGATGGGTTAAAAATTGCAAACAGCTGATACTGTTATCGATTTTTAGAACAATTGAGACCTCCCTGAAAGTTGTACCCATAAAGGAATAATTGTACGATTCTGTTCATGATAAACGTTAGTTAATTTAATGTTAATACAAATTCCTTTCATTAATTGAGTGCCAGTTATTTCACCTACGACCACCTCCACTGAATGTAGCCGAGCTAATTAACACATAATTCAATCTGGTTTTCGAAAAACTCGTTTTGTTATCCGCCATTCTCACCCTTAACTTAAAGAGGATAGAGTTGGATTTGGGCAAAAATTCGTAAAAAAATTACTTAAAAAGCCTTTGAAATCCGAAAATGGCTAAGAAAACTTCTAAAAATCCGAACTTTAAATTCAGAGTTGAGATGCGAGAATGAGCGAGAATTAGAACTAAAATTGATTAAAAATAACCCACATCATCTAAAAATGCAAAATTTGGTATTTATTTATAAACTCATTATTAGGACAAAATAATGCAAAACTGAATCACATTTTCTAATATATTGTTTGTGGTAAAATACACTTTTGAACTAAAAATCTATGGAATTTGGTTCGAAATGAAAAGTTGGAATTTTTCGAGAAAGTAAAGTGACTTTTAATGCCACAATTCGTTAAAAATGACTCCAAACGTGTAAGAATATTAATTTGGAGTATTTAAAGAAATTTATGTTAGGAATTTTGGTTAGAATCGGATTAAAATTACTCAAAACATTGAAAAACGCAAATTAAGGGTTTCTGAAACAATTCAGGTTATGATAAAGACAAAAAAATCGAGAAATTGAGTTTTTAAAATTTTGGAAAATTAAGCCGTTTAAGATTAGGACCAAAACCGGCTAAAAATTATTCAAAACATAACTAAAAGCGTGCAAAATACAGATTTGAAGTTTTTGGAAAAAAAATCAATAGTATTAAGGGGAAAAGCGTTTAAAAGTGACGCATCTAAAAATGCAAATTTGGGGTTTCTAAAGAAAATCATAACGTGATTAGGAAAAAAATTACCAAAAACGTCTAAAAATGCAAATTTGGAGTTAAGATTAGAGCAAAATCGATTCCAAATGGCTCAAAAAGTCTAAAAATGCATATTTCAAGTTTTTGGTGAATTTAGATTAGGAAATTGGTTGAAATTTACCCGCAACGTCATCAAATGCAAATGTATGCTTTTTGGACAAAGGGGCTAAGATTAGAGGTCATAAATGATTGAATTTTTCTAAAATCAAGAGTTACTCAAAGTGTCGTATATGCAAATTCCAAAAAATTCGAGACGAGATTTGGGTCAAAATTGATTAAAAATGACTGAAGGCGTCTAAGTTTGTTGGAAAAGTTAAGTTTCTTTAAAATCAAAATCCATTAAAAATTATATAAATATGTCAACAACACAATTGTTGATATACCGACAAATGAGCCGCTGTCAACAAAAATACCCATGTCAACATCGTCAACAATGACTAGCTTACGTCACAGCCAGTCCAATCTAGATGAATTTGCGATCACAGGTAGGGATTCGCGGTTTGACTTGAATTTCAAGCTACTTAATTTGACTTTGAGTCTTAATTTGACTCTGAGTTTGAAGCAGTTTGAGGCAGTTTTTCCTTGTGTCAAGTGAAGCAAGTAGTTTTTCTTTCAATTACTTGAAAAATGAAGTAATTGAGAAGCTCAGATTTATTATTTTATTTTTTTATTAGTTGATACTTAGTTAAACAGTTTGAAGAATTTTTTCCTTAATACCTGGAATATTCCTGACGCAATTCTTCCTCGGGCTTCAGAATCTTGTTTTAAAGTTTGCAAAGTTTAAAGGACCTATTGTACTTAAAGATATTTTCACTCTTTAAGATCTTTCTCTTAATAAACTCCGTTTATCTCGTTTTCCGTTAATGAGCCGGTCCCTGATTATGCAATTTTCATAAAAATTTCTCTGATTGTTTATTAAGGCAAACAAAAGCGCACACTTAGGATTGCCTAGTGTTGCCTCAACCCAAGACAATACGATATAGAACTTAGTTTTGTCTTATCTTGAAATCAAAATAAAAACTTATCAAAACAAGACAGTGGCAAAAAAGGCTATATCTTGTAACGAGCTTTGTCTTATTTTTTGAAAAATTTAGGTTACGATTAAGGCCACAATCGGTTAAAAGGGACTCATAATGTCTGCCGCAGCTGTAGACGAAATGTCAGGAAGAAATTCCATTGGACCACGGCTTCAAAGCCCAGAAAACTCTGTAGATTGCATTGCCATAACACATTGTTTAAAAAATATAAATGTGAACGTTTGGATAGCAGGTGTAGGACAAGAAGCTACTTCATTTTTTTGAAATTGCCAACGTTTCGACCTTTATTTGAGGTCTTATGTACACTTAGACCAGACACCACAGGACCACACAACAGCTTGAGGAGAGGAACCCAACAACAACAATATAAATAACAATATAAATGTTGATGATTTTGGAGAGAGTCAATTTTATTAATTGCAAAACCAATCAAATTGATTCAAATCTTCTTTCTTATTTTTAACAAAGTTAATTTTTAGATCAAAGTATGTAATTTTGAACCAAAAATACCTCAAAATGTGGTGTTTTTTTGTGAGTCAGGTAAAGATCAGGGTTATAAATCATAAAAATACAAATTTGAAGTTTCGTAAAAAATTCAGCACATTTAGGGCAAAAATTGGTAAAAAATAACTTAAAGTGTAATAATGTGTAAATAATGCAAAACTGAATCAAATTTTCTAATATATTGTTTGTGGTAAAATTCACTTTTGAACTAAAATCTATGGAATTTGGTTCGAAATGCAAAGTTGGATTTTTCGAGAGAGTAAAGTTACTTTTAATGCCACAATTCGTTAAAAATGACTCCAAACGTATAAGAATATAAATTTGGAGTATTTAAAGAAATTTATTTTAGGAATTTTGTTTAGAATCGGATTAAAATTACTCAAAACATTGAAAAACGCAAATTAAGGGTTTCTGAAACAATTCAGGTTATGGTAAGGACAATCAGTTAACAAATTTAAAAATTGAGATTTAAAAATTTTGGAAAGTTACAGTTTAAGATTAGGACCAAAATCGGCTAAAAATGATTCAAAACATAACTAAAAGCGTGCAAAATACAGAATTAAAGTTTTTGGAAAAAAATCAATAGTATTAAGGTGAAAAGCGGTTAAAAGTGACGCACTAAAAATGCAAATTAGGAGTTTCTAACGAAAATCATATCATGGAAAAGGAAAAAAAAATTTTCGATCGACAGGGTGTTAAAAAGAATTGTTTTTTTATGGGAAACACTCAGTTATTGTTGTGTACCAATTCATCAACAGATTTTATTAAAAAATAAATAAATAGGTACATTTTGAATAGTTTTTCATTGATTTTGGCATTGACTTTAAAAAAAAAAAAAACATCGAAATTTACTTTTTTAGATAAAGTCGGTCGTTTTTAATCGATTTTACTCCTAATCGTAACCTGAACGTTTCCATAAACTTTTATTTTGCATTTTTAGACGGTTTGAGTAATTTTTAACCAATTTTGGCTATAATCTTAATTTGAGTTTCTCCAAATCTTTCAAATTTGTATTTTTACACCCTTTCGAGACATTTTCATGGATTTCGGTCTTGTTCTAGTCCTAATTCTAACCTGAATTTCCCCAGAGACTCTGAATATAAATGTTTAGACGGTTTGCGTCACTTCTTAGCCGATTTTCAACCCAATTCTAACCACAATTTTTCCAAGAGCTTTTGATTTGCATTTTTAAAGATCATTCGATTATTTCGATTCATTCAATTATATTCGATTCATTCGATTATGCCCTTCACTAGTAAGAAATAAGCACTAGCAACTTGATGCCGCATGTATGTGAAGACAGCACGCTGTCTAATGGGTCTAGAATCACGCTGATAGCTCAACTTTTTAGCGCCCTAGGTAAATAATCGCGTAACGTTATCATTATTAACCGCTTATCTTGAAATGTTTTATAAACAAGTCGAGAAAACTTCCGCACTCGTTCAGCAGACCTCGTAATGCAGTATTTTGTAGCTAGTAGTGGAAAAAATGGTTAATGTTCTATAAACAAGAGAAGTAAGCATTTGGGTCGAAGAGTACGCCTTTTCTTCTCCAGCCATCTGATTAACATAAGAGTAAGATGATGAGGAGCTGGACGCATTGATATTGAAGATCACAATGTTTATCAGAAAAGAAACCAGATAACGGTCTCGGAGTAATAACGATAGAGAATATAAAAAAATCAAATTTCAATCATCAATAAAATCAAAAGGTGCCAGGAACAGCTGTTTCGACCAACTGCTTCAGGGGCATACAAACGGTGTAGTTAGTCAAACATACAGAATTTTCTGTGTTTATACGGAAATAGTTGAACAAGAATCATCCCCCCCCCCCCCCCCCTGAGTATACCCATCAGTACCATTGGTAGCATCACAGAAATGGTAGCTAAATTTTCAATTCCAAAGCCAGATTTCAATTACGTGCAAAACTGCTAAATAACTTCGTAATGAATGATAAGTAAATAGGTTGTTAAGTGAGTAGTAGTTGTTAAGTGAACTCCTTTTCGTGAAGTAGTACGGAGTGAGTGTAGAGTTTCCAAGGCGAACTCATTTGAGTCAACGAGTTTTTCTTTAAAGTGAGCTTCCGATGGATTAACAAAATGTACCTCAGGAAAAAAACTGGAGGTCAACAACAAAGTATTCGCCTACAATCCCATTCGCCAATAAAAGATGGCGGGATAATGAGACGAACCTTTCGAGGAAATTTAAAAGCCCTAAATCATCGGAGAGTCCCATTTTTTCGCTTTTACCTTAATGGAGCATCCGCGAGGCAATTTACGTCGAAATTGAACACAAAACGAGGTTAAAATCTTGAGGGGAAACTGAGGGAAAAAAAACACCTTTTATCGAGGTGAAAATAAGATGGTTTGGCCATTTTTATTTAGCTGCGAAAATATTGTTTTTCTACGGATGACTTACTAATAGTACTTTATTGACCTCAGTAATAAATTCAGAAATCGATTTTCTTTCTTTTTTGCCACCGAAGCATTTTATTTACCTGCATCATTGGACTTAGGCCAATAATGAAAAACAAAAGCGAAAACCATGTGCAAACTTAGGTTGTTTGTATTTTGCTCGCAATTATAGCTTATTTGAATAGGCAACCTGGAAGGAATTAGCGTCAACGTCTAATAGCGTGTTCTAAGGGTACGTTTGGAACTCGTGTAATGATGTACTACCCCCCCCCCCCCTCTCATCCATGTCCCCCCGATCTCGTCGCTTTGACAGAAAGAGTATCAAACTCATTTCTCTATCAGGCAGAGGAACCATAGCCCGGTTTCACTTTTATTAGACCTCATCAGTATGGTATACCTGAAATCTGATAGAAATACGACTTCGAAAATATACTTGGTCTCCTCTCTTGCTCAAGGCACTGTGTATGTATGCAAGTGGCGCCATCGGACGATGGCAGGTGCTTCCATTAGAACATGCGAGGTAATAGTGAAGTGAAACCAAGCCAGTTTTCTGCCTTGCTCAAACCTGCCTTAAAATTCGTACCTATAGAGAAATGAGTTTGATACTCTGCGTCGTCCCCAGACAGTATAGGTACGAATCTCGGCCATCTATCTGTGGGAAGCGACAACTTCGGCAGAAAACTGGCTTGATTTCACTTCACTATTATCTCGCATGCCCTTATGGAATCACCAGTCGTCGTCCGATGGCGCCACTTGCATACATACACAGTGCCTTGAGCAAGAGAGGAGACCAAGTAGTTTTCCAACTCGTATTTCTATCAGGTTTGAGATATACCATACTGATGAGCTCTAATAAGAGCGAAACCGGTCTATGGTTCCTCTGCCTGATAGAGAAATGAGTTTGATACCCTGCTGAACGTCGTCCCCAGACAGTATAGCTACGAAGCTACGGTCTGTGGGAAGCGACAACTTCGGCAGAAAACTGGCTTGATTTCACATCACTATTATCTCGCATGCCCTTATGGAATCACCAGCCGTCGTCCGATGGCGCCACTTGCATACATACACAGTGCCTTGAGCAAGAGAGGAGACCAAGTAGTTTTTCAACTCGTATTTCTATCAGGTTTGAGATATACCTTACTGATGAGCTCTAATAAGAGCGAAACCCGTCTATGGTTCCTCTGCCTGATAGAGAAATGAGTTTGATACTCTGCTGAACGTCGTCCCCAGACAGTATAGCTACGAAGCTACGGTCTGTGGGAAGCGACAACTTCGGCAGAAAACTGGCTTGATTTCACTTCACTATTATCTCGCATGCCCTTATGGAATCACCAGCCGTCGTCCGATGGCGCCACTTGCATACATACACAGTGCCTTGAGCAAGAGAGGAGACCAAGTAGTTTTCCCAACTCGTATTTCTATCAGGTTTGAGATATACCATACTGATGAGCTCTAATAAGAGCGAAACCGGTCTATGGTTCCTCTGCCTGATAGAGAAATGAGTTTGATACCCTGCTGAACGTCGTCCCCAGACAGTATAGCTACGAAGCTACGGTCTGTGGGAAGCGACAACTTCGGCAGAAAACTGGCTTGATTTCACATCACTATTATCTCGCATGCCCTTATGGAATCACCAGCCGTCGTCCGATGGCGCCACTTGCATACATACACAGTGCCTTGAGCAAGAGAGGAGACCAAGTAGTTTTTCAACTTGTATTTCTATCAGGTTTGAAATATACCATACTGATGAGCTCTAATAAGAGCGAAACCCGTCTACGGTTCCTCTGCCTGATAGAGAAATGAGTTTGATACTCTGCTGAACGTCGTCCCCAGACTGTATAGCTACGAAGCTACGGTCTGTGGGAAGCGACAACTTCGGCAGAAAACTGGCTTGGTTTCACTTCACTATTAGGTACATGAATTATGACAGATAAATCTGCTTTCAAGATGAATTCTCAATAGGAATTAAAATGCTCTATTCCAAATGTAACCCCTTGTAACTCATACTGTTTCGGATGTACCCATATAGTACGCATTAGCAGTAGAAAAAAATCCTATATCACCGCAGTTTAGACACCTTTTATTGACCTTATGTCTTAAATCCCTCGTCGTTACGCTCCTCGGGATTTAATCTTGACATGCAGTCAATAAAAGCCTTTGCTTAAACCTTGGTTAATATTATTTTCCGAAAAATTAAAATTATTTATTCAAAAAAATACTGCCTATTTCTTAAAGTGACGAGTTTCTTTTTACTTCAACTACATACATACATTTTAATTCATAATAATTTATCTTCTAAAATTTACTGAATTTACTGAAATGAAAAGGTAGCACCTCAACAATTCAAGAAAAATGTTCATAATATGCGTAACTGTCGTGCGGTATTACACATTTTCTGTGCCATTTATGGCATGGAAATATTGATACTCAGAGAGACAACAAAGAAGAAATTAGTACTAATAAATAAGTACTAAAAATTCCGTGAGCACACACTTAACGAATAACCAAGGTCTTAGACTGACAACAGTTTTTTTATAGGCAATGGAACTCGATCACATTTGCGTGCAAGTTTTAATGTTCCAAGATAAAGGAAGCGAATATTTTTTACGATAATGCTTCGTTATGATGGAAGCACTGTAGATCTAAAATTAGTGTTTATTGTATGAAGTTATCTCAGACTCACTGTGTCAATTCCATAGCCCATTTGAGGTTTTTTATGAAGGCACAGTTAATGCAGAACGAGAGGAAAAAACCCAAAGAATATGTTCAACTTTTTAGATTTCTCCTTCATCTTGAGCAATTAAAAAATTATCCATCTGTGTCAATAGTTTCCAAGAAAGCTGAATTTGTATAGCTTTGACAGATGCCACGTCAGAAGCATGCTGGAGTCGCAAGATTTTGTGTTTTCTGGAGTCCTTTGCTGTAACTGCAAATATTTTTGATGATAATCAAACGGTAATTAAAACGGCGAATGTGCAGCCTAAAAATAACTGAAGAGTCAAGAATTTAGAAGTTAGTTGTCATGTCATTAGTTGTAATCAAAGGTCAAATGATGCCCAGTAAAAATCAGTCATTTTTACATTCTACTGCATCACAATTCCACATAAGGGGTGCTGGTTAGGGCAGGCAGCCCATGCGGGGCCCCTTTGTACCTGTTGGTTAGGTTAGTTCCATTTTACTTTGCCTTTGGTTAGGTCAGGTTAGTTCAATGCTGTTTTTGTTTTGGTTAGGTTAGTTCAGTTTTATTTTGCCTTTAGTTTGGTTAGCTTAGGTTTTCTTGTCCTTTACGGCGGCCCTATGGGCCGCATCTGAGCCTTGTCGCAGTTTTAATTTGCCTTTGGTTAGTTCGGGTCAGTTCAGGTTAGTTCAGTTCTGTTGTTCCTTTAGTTAGGTTAGTTTAGTTATGTTTTCTTTTGATTTAGATGGTTTAATCTTACTTGTCTTTTATGGCGCTTTCTCTTCTTGTCACAGCGGCCCTTTACGGCCGATACAGAGAAGTGCTGTTCGTTAGGTTAGATCAGCTTTACTTTGCCGTTAGTTAGTTCGGGTTAGTTCAGTTCTGTTGTTCCTTTGGTTAGGTTAGTTTAGTTACGTTTTCCTTTGTTTTGGTTGTACATTAAGTGTGTTAGTTCAGTTTTACTTTGTGTTCGGTTAGTTCAGATTAGTTCAGTTATGCTTTTCTTTTGGTTTGATCATTCCAGTTGTAGTTGTTTTTTAGAGCTGCCCGTTAGGGCCGCGTCTGTTTTTTTGTCGCAGCAACTCTTTAGGGCCATTACGGAGAATGTTGATTGCTGCATATAAGAGTGGGCTCTGTTTGTTAGGTTAGTTCAGTTTTCAGTTCTGTTTTTCCTTTGTTTAGGTGAGTTCAGTTATGTTTTTTCTTTGGTTTGGTTGGTTCAAGTTTACTTATCTTGATCTTTACGGCGGGCCATGTACTGCCTCTAGACATTAAAAAGTTTATGTAGAGACATATCCTAAAATGGTTATGTTGAAAACAAAACAAAACAGGATGTTGAAAAAGTATTGTTTTTTTTTCGTTTTCTTTAATCACCTATAAAAATACAAACTTGGAGGGTTTGGAGAAAGTCAATGTAAGATAATTAAAAATTTACCCAAAGTGTCTAAAAGTGCAAGTTTTTGAAGAAATCCGAATTAGAATATGGGACAAAAGTCGATTAAGAATGACCCATTTTATCTAAAAATGCAAAAAACGTCTAAAAATGCAAACTAAAAGTTCATGGAAAAGTTCAGGTTAGGATTAGGACTAAAATCGATTAAAAACGACCGACTTTATCTAAGAAAGTAAATTTAAATGTATTTTGAAAAAAGTCAGGCCAAAATTAGTGAAAAATGACTCAAAATATATAAAAATACAGGCTTGGAGGGTTTGGAGAAATTCAAATTGAGATTATGGCCAAAATGGGTTAAAAATTTATCCAAAGTGTCTAAAAGTGCAAATTTGGAGTTTTTGGAGAAATCCTGTATAGTATATGGGTCTAAAGTCGATAAAAAATTACCCATTTCATCTAAAAATGCAAAAACGTCTAAAAATGCAAATTAAATATTTGTGGAAAAGTTCAGGTTAGGATTAGGACTAAAATCGATTAAATACGACCGTCTTTTTCTAAAAAAGTATATTTTGAGGTTTTTTTTAGAGTCAGGCTAGGATTAAGGCCAAAATCAGTGAGAAATGACTCAAAATGTATAAAAATAGAAACTTGGAAGGTTTGGCATTATGATCAAAAGATGCAAAAAGCGTCTAAAAATGCAAACTAAAAGTTTTTGGAAAAGTTCAGGTCAGGATTGGGACTAAAATCGATTAAAAAAGACCAACTTTATCTAAAAAAGTAAATTTCGATTTTTTTTTAAAAAAGTCAGGCTAGGATTAAAGCCAAAATCAATGAAAAATTACTCAAAATGTATACAAATACAAACTTGGAAGGTTTGGAGATATTCAAATTGAGATTATGGCCAAAATGGGTTAAAAATTTATCCAAAGTGTCTAAAAGTGCAAATTTTGAGCTTTCGGAGAAATCCTATATAGAATATGGGTCTAAAAGTCGATTAAAAATTACCCATTTCATCTAAAAATGCAAATTAAATATTTGTGGAAAAGTTCAGGTTAGGATTAGGACTAAAATCGATTAAATTCGACCGACTTTTTCTAAAAAAGTAAATTTTGAGGTTCTTTTTTTTGAGAGTCACGCTAGGATTAAGGCCAAAATCAGTGAGAAATGACTCAAAATGTATAAAAATAGAAACTTGGAATTATGATCAAAAGATGCAAAAAGCGTCTAAAAATGCAAACTAAAAGTTTTTGGAAAAGTTCAGGTCAGGATTGGGGCTAAAATCGATTAAAAAAGACCAACTTTATCTAAAAAAGTAAATTTCGATTTTTTTTTAAAAAAGTCAGGCTAGGATTAAAGCCAAAATCAATGAAAAATTACTCAAAATGTATACAAATACAAACTTGGAAGGTTTGGAGATATTCAAATTGAGATTATGGCCAAAATGGGTTAAAAATTTATCCAAAGTGTCTAAAAGTGCAAATTTTGAGCTTTCGGAGAAATCCTATATAGAATATGGGTCTAAAAGTCGATTAAAAATTACCCATTTCATCTAAAAATGCAAATTAAATATTTGTGGAAAAGTTCAGGTTAGGATTAGGACTAAAATCGATTAAATTCGACCGACTTTTTCTAAAAAAGTAAATTTTGAGGTTTTTTTTTTGAGAGTCACGCTAGGATTAAGGCCAAAATCAGTGAGAAATGACTCAAAATGTATAAAAATAGAAACTTGGAATTATGATCAAAAGATGCAAAAAGCGTCTAAAAATGCAAACTAAAAGTTTTTGGAAAAGTTCAGGTCAGGATTGGGGCTAAAATCGATTAAAAACCCCCAACTTTATCCAAAAAAGTAAATTTCGATTTTTTTTTTTAAAAAGTCAGGCTAGGATTAAAGCCAAAATCAATGAAAAATGACTCAAAATGTATACAAATACAAACTTGGAAGGTTTGGAGAAATTCAAATTGAGATTATGGTCAAAATGGGTTAAAAATTTACCCAAAACGTCTAAAAGTGCACATTTGGAGTTTTTGGAGAAATACAGGTTAGAATATAGGACTAAAGCCGATTAAAAATGACCCATTTCATGTAAAAATGCAAAAAGCATCTGAAAAAGCAAACTAAAAGTTTATGGAAAAGTTCAGGTTAGAAGTGCGACTAAAATCGATTAAAAACGGCCGACTTTATCTAAACAAGTCATTTTTGAGTTGGTTTTGAAAAGTCAGGCTAGGATTAAGGCCAAAATTAGTGAAAAATGATTCAAAATGTATAAAAATACAGAATTGGAGGGTTTGGAGAAATTCAAATTGAGAATATGGCGAAAATGCGCAAATTTGGAGTTTTTGGAGAAATCAACGTTAGAATATAGGACTAAAGTCGATCACAAATGAGCCATTTTATCTAAAAAATTAAAACGCGTCTAAAAATGCAAACTAAAAGTTTATGGAAAAGTTCAGGTTAGGATTAGGACTAAAATCGATTAAAAACGACCGACTTTATCTAAGAAAGTAAATTTAAATGTATTTCTAAAAAAATCAGGCCAAAATTAGTAAAAAATGACTCAAAATATATAAAAATACAGGCTTGGAGGGTTTGGAGAAATTCAAATTGAGATTATGGCCAAATGGGTTAAAAATTTACCCAAAGTGTCTAAAAGTGTAAATTTGGAGCTTTTGGAGAAATCTCTATAGAATATGGGTCTAAAGTTGATTAAAAATTACCCATTTTATCTAAAAATGCAAAAACGTCTAAAAATGCAAATTAAATATTTGTGAGAAAAGTTCAGGTTAGGATTAGGACTAAAATCCATTAAATACGACCGTCTTTTTCTAAAAAAGTAAATTTTGAGGTTTTTTTTTAGAGTCAGGCTAGGATTAAGGCTAAAATCAGTGAGAAATGACTCAAAATATATAAAAATAGAAACTTGAAAGGTTTGGCATTATGATCAAAAGATGCAAAAAGCGTCTAAAAATGCAAACTAAAAGTTTTTGGAAAAGTTCAGGTCAGGATTGGGGCTAAAATCGATTAAAAACCCCCAACTTTATTCAAAAAAGTAAATTTCGATTTTTTTTTTTAAAAAGTCAGGCTAGGATTAAAGCCAAAATCAATGAAAAATGACTCAAAATGTATAAAAATACAAACTTGGAAGGTTTGGAGAAATTCAAATTGAGATTATGGTCAAAATGGGTTAAAAATTTACCCAAAACGTCTAAAAGTGCACATTTGGAGTTTTTGGAGAAATACAGGTTAGAATATAGGACTAAAGCCGATTAAAAATGACCCATTTCATGTAAAAATGCAAAAAGCATCTGAAAAAGCAAACTAAAAGTTTATGGAAAAGTTCAGGTTAGAAGTACGACTAAAATCGATTAAAAACGACCGACTTTATCTAAACAAGTCATTTTTGAGTTGGTTTTGAAAAGTCAGGCTAGGATTAAGGCCAAAATTAGTGAAAAATGACACAAAATGTATAAAAATACAGAATTGGAGGGTTTGGAGAAATTCAAATTGAGAATATGGCAAAAATGCGCAAATTTTGAGTATTTGGAGAAATCAACATTAGAATATAGGACTAAAGTCGATCACAAATGAGCCATTTTATCTAGAAAATTAAAACGCGTCTAAAAATGCAAACTAAAAGTTTATGGAAAAGTTCAGGTTAGGATTAGGACTAAAATCGGTTAAAAACGATCGACTTTATCTAAGAAAGTAAATTTAAATGTATTTTTAAAAAAGTCAGGCTAGGATTAAGGCCAAAATTAGTGAAAAATGACTCAAAATATATAAAAATACAGACTTGGAGGGTTTGGAGAAATTCAAATTGAGATTATGGCCAAAATGGGTTAAAAATTTATCCAAAGTGTCTAAAAGTGCTATATAGAATATGGGTCTAAAAAGTCGATTAAAAATTACCCATTTCATCTAAAAATGCGAATTAAATATTTGTGGAAAAGTTCAGGTTAGGATTAGGACTAAAATCGATTAAATTCGACCGACTTTTGGTCGGTTTTTCTAAAAAAGTAAATTTTGAGGTTTTTTTTTTAGAGTCAGGCTAGGATTAAGGCTAAAATCAGTGAGAAATGACTCAAAATATATAAAAATAGAAACTTGAAAGGTTTGGCCTTATGATCAAAAGATGCAAAAAGCGTCTAAAAATGCAAACTAAAAGTTTTTGGAAAAGTTCAGGTCAGGATTGGGGCTAAAATCGATTAAAAACCCCCAACTTTATCCAAAAAAGTAAATTTCGATTTTTTTTTTAAAAAGTCAGGCTAGGGTTAAAGCCAAAATCAATGAAAAATGACTCAAAATGTATAAAAATACAAACTTGGAAGGTTTGGAGAAATTCAAATTGAGATTATGGTCAAAATGGGTTAAAAATTTACCCAAAACGTCTAAAAGTGCACATTTGGAGTTTTTGGAGAAATACAGGTTAGAATACAGGACTAAAACCGATTAAAAATGACCCATTTCTTGTAAAAATGCAAAAAGCATCTGAAAAAGCAAACTAAAAGTTTATGGAAAAGTTCAGGTTAGAAGTACGACTAAAATCGATTAAAAACGACCGACTTTATCTAAACAAGTCATTTTTGAGTTGGTTTTGAAAAGTCAGGCTAGGATTAAGGCCAAAATTAGGGAAAAATTACTCAAAATGTATAAAAATACAGAATTGGAGGGTTTGGAGAAATTCAAATTGAGAATATGGCAAAAATGCGCAAATTTGGAGTTTTTGGAGAAATCAACGTTAGAATATAGGACTAAAGTCGATCACAAATGAGCCATTTTATCTAAAAAATTAAAACGCGTCTAAAAATGCAAACTAAAAGTTTATGGAAAAGTTCAGGTTAGGATTAGGACTAAAATCGATTAAAAACGACCGACTTTATCTAAGAAAGTAAATTTAAATGTATTTCTAAAAAAATCAGGCCAAAATTAGTAAAAAATGACTCAAAATATATAAAAATACAGGCTTGGAGGGTTTGGAGAAATTCAAATTGAGATTATGGCCAAATGGGTTAAAAATTTACCCAAAGTGTCTAAAAGTGTAAATTTGGAGCTTTTGGAGAAATCTCTATAGAATATGGGTCTAAAGTTGATTAAAAATTACCCATTTTATCTAAAAATGCAAAAACGTCTAAAAATGCAAATTAAATATTTGTGAGAAAAGTTCAGGTTAGGATTAGGACTAAAATCCATTAAATACGACCGTCTTTTTCTAAAAAAGTAAATTTTGAGGTTTTTTTTTAGAGTCAGGCTAGGATTAAGGCTAAAATCAGTGAGAAATGACTCAAAATATATAAAAATAGAAACTTGAAAGGTTTGGCATTATGATCAAAAGATGCAAAAAGCGTCTAAAAATGCAAACTAAAAGTTTTTGGAAAAGTTCAGGTCAGGATTGGGGCTAAAATCGATTAAAAACCCCCAACTTTATTCAAAAAAGTAAATTTCGATTTTTTTTTTTAAAAAGTCAGGCTAGGATTAAAGCCAAAATCAATGAAAAATGACTCAAAATGTATAAAAATACAAACTTGGAAGGTTTGGAGAAATTCAAATTGAGATTATGGTCAAAATGGGTTAAAAATTTACCCAAAACGTCTAAAAGTGCACATTTGGAGTTTTTGGAGAAATACAGGTTAGAATATAGGACTAAAGCCGATTAAAAATGACCCATTTCATGTAAAAATGCAAAAAGCATCTGAAAAAGCAAACTAAAAGTTTATGGAAAAGTTCAGGTTAGAAGTACGACTAAAATCGATTAAAAACGACCGACTTTATCTAAACAAGTCATTTTTGAGTTGGTTTTGAAAAGTCAGGCTAGGATTAAGGCCAAAATTAGTGAAAAATGACACAAAATGTATAAAAATACAGAATTGGAGGGTTTGGAGAAATTCAAATTGAGAATATGGCAAAAATGCGCAAATTTTGAGTATTTGGAGAAATCAACATTAGAATATAGGACTAAAGTCGATCACAAATGAGCCATTTTATCTAGAAAATTAAAACGCGTCTAAAAATGCAAACTAAAAGTTTATGGAAAAGTTCAGGTTAGGATTAGGACTAAAATCGGTTAAAAACGATCGACTTTATCTAAGAAAGTAAATTTAAATGTATTTTTAAAAAAGTCAGGCTAGGATTAAGGCCAAAATTAGTGAAAAATGATTCAAAATATATAAAAATACAGACTTGGAGGGTTTGGAGAAATTCAAATTGAGATTATGGCCAAAATGGGTTAAAAATTTATCCAAAGTGTCTAAAAGTGCTATATAGAATATGGGTCTAAAAAGTCGATTAAAAATTACCCATTTCATCTAAAAATGCGAATTAAATATTTGTGGAAAAGTTCAGGTTAGGATTAGGACTAAAATCGATTAAATTCGACCGACTTTTGGTCGGTTTTTCTAAAAAAGTAAATTTTGAGGTTTTTTTTTAGAGTCAGGCTAGGATTAAGGCTAAAATCAGTGAGAAATGACTCAAAATATATAAAAATAGAAACTTGAAAGGTTTGGCCTTATGATCAAAAGATGCAAAAAGCGTCTAAAAATGCAAACTAAAAGTTTTTGGAAAAGTTCAGGTCAGGATTGGGGCTAAAATCGATTAAAAACCCCCAACTTTATCCAAAAAAGTAAATTTCGATTTTTTTTTTAAAGTCAGGCTAGCGTTAAAGCCAAAATCAATGAAAAATGACTCAAAATGTATAAAAATACAAACTTGGAAGGTTTGGAGAAATTCAAATTGAGATTATGGTCAAAATGGGTTAAAAATTTACCCAAAATGTCTAAAAGCATCTGAAAAAGCAAACTAAAAGTTTATGGAAAAGTTCAGGTTAGAAGTACGACTAAAATCGATTAAAAACGACCGACTTTATCTAAACAAGTCATTTTTAAGTTGGTTTTTAAAAGTCAGGCTAGGATTAAGGCCAAAATCAGTGAAAAATTACTCAAAATGTATAAAAATACAAACTTGGAGGGTTTGGAGAAATTCAAATTGAGAATATGGCGAAAATGCGCAAATTTCGAGTTTTTGGCGAAATCAACGTTAGAATATAGGACTAAAGTCGATTAGAATTGAGCCATTTTATCTAAAAAATTAAAACGCGTCTAAAAATGCAAACTAAAAGTTTATGGAAAAGTTCAGGATAGGATTAGGATTAAAATCGATTAAAAACGACTTACTCTATCTAAAAAAGTAACTTTTGAGGTTTTTTAAAAAAGTCAGGCTAGGATTAATGCCAAAATCAGTGACAAATTACTCAGAATGTACCTACTTACTTATTTTTTAATAAAACCTGCTGATGAATTGGTACACAACATTAACCAAGTGTTTGTCATAAAATACAATTTTTGTAACACCTTGTCGATCGAATAGCATTCTAGGACATGTCTGACTATGAATTTTTGTCTTAAATTTGGCTCACGATTCACCCATTACATTTTTTACCTTCTATTCACATACACCCTGTATAAAGTCTCATTGATCTTCATTGTTCAAATATGCATTTGTAGATGCTTTGAGTCATTCTTAATTAATTTTGATTTTAAAAAATCTGAACTTTTTCAAAAACTTTTAATACGCGTTTTTAGATTTGACATTCAGACGTTTCGACCGTTTTCGTTCAAAATTTCATTTCTAGAGCCCTCGAGTCATTTTTAACCAATTTTGACCCAAATCCTTAAACTGAATTTTTTGGAATTTGGATTTACGACGCTTTGAGTAACTCTTGATTAATTTTAATCTTGAATTGTTATAGAAAAATTCAATCATTGTATAACCTCTAATCTTAGCCACACTTTACGTTTGCATTTGATGACGTTACGGGTAAATTTCAACCAATTTTCTAACCTGAATTCACCAAAATCGTGAAATTTGCAGCCTTAAACTCTTTGAGCCATTTTTTAGAATCGATTTTGCTCTAATCTTAACTCCAAATTTGCATTTTAGACGTCTTTGGTAATTTTTTTTCCTAATCGTGTTATGATTTTCTTTAAAAACTCCAAATTTTCATTTTTGGATGCGTCGCTTTTAACCGTTTTTCGCCTTAATACTATTGATGTTTTTTTTCCAAAAACTACAAATCGGCATTTTGCACGCTTTAAGTTATGTTTTGAATAATTTTTAGCCGGTTTTGGTCCTAATCTTAAACTGTAATTTTTCAAAATTTCAAAAACTCAATTTCTCGATTTTTTTGTCCTTACCACAACCTGAATTGTTTCAGAAACCCTTAATTTGCGTTTTTCAGTGTTTTCAGTAATTTTAATTCGATTCTAACCAAAATTCCTAAAATAAATTTCTTCAATCACTCAAAATTTATATTCTTATACGTTTGGAGTCATTTTTAACGAATGTTGGCATTAATACTAACTTTACTTTCTCGGAAAATTCCAACTTTGCATTTTGAGCCAAATTCCATAGGTTTTAGTTCAAAAGCGTATTTTACCACAAACAATATATTAGAAATTTTGATTCAGTTTTGCGTTATTTTTGTCCTAATATGAGTTTATCCATAAACATAAAAATTTGCATTTTTAGAGGATGTGGTTTTTTTAATCAATTTTAGTTCTAATTCTAACCCTGCATTTCTCCAAAAGTTCGGATTTTTAGACACTTTAAGTCATTTTTGCGCTAATCATTATCTGAATTTTTTACGAAACTTCAAATTTGTTTGTATTTTTCAAAATCAAATTTGTATTCAAATCAAATTAGTATTTTTATGATTTATAACCCTGATCTTTACCTGACTCCCAAAAAAACCACATTTTGAAGTATTTTTGGTTCAAAATTACATACTTTGATCTAAAAATTAACTTTGCTAAAAACAAGAACACAAAGAAACAAAGAAATACAAACTTGGAGGGTTTGGAGAAATTTAAATAAAGATTATGACCAAAATGGGCTAAAAATTTACACAAAGCGTCTAAAAGTGCACATTTGGAATTATTGAAGAAATCCGAGTTAGAATATAGGGTCTAAAGACGATTAAAAATGACTCATTTTATCTAAAAAAACAAAAAGCGTCTAAAAATACAAACTAAAAAGTTTATGGAAAAGTTCAGGTTAGGATTAGGACTAAAATCAATTGAAAACGACCGACTTTATCTAAAAAGTAAATTTCATTTTTTTTTTTTTTTTAGTCTGGCTAGGATTAAGGACAAAAACAGTGAAAAATTACTCAAAAATACAAACTCGGAGAGGGCTTGAAGAAACTCAAAATGAGATTATGGCCAAAATGGGTTAAAAATTTACAGAAAGCGTCTAAAAGTGCAAATTTGAAATTTTTGGAGAAATCCCGTCGATTAAAAATGTCCTATTTCATCTAAAAATGAAAACTTTGCTGTTTTTTTGCCACAGTCAGGCTAAAATTAAGGCCAAAATCGGTGGAAAATGACACAAAGTGACAAATTCGGGTTGGGATTAGAGTCAAAAGAAAATAAGTTAAAACAAGTCACAAAACGTTTAAAAAATGTGACTTTGGAGTCTTTAGAGAATTTAAGATTAGAATTAGAACTAAAATCTATTAAAAATAATCCGCTTTACTTAAAAATATAAATTTAATGTTTTATGTTAAGTCAGACTAAGATTAAAGTCAAAATCGGTGAAAAATTACTCACGAGTGAAAATATAAATTTGGAGGGTTTGGAGAAATTCAAATTAAGATTTATGGTCAACATCACTTCAAAATTATTCAAAGTGTCAAAAGACGCAAATCAAAAGTTTCTGGGCAAGTTCAGGTTATGATTAGGGTCAAAAGAAAATGGTAAAAAAAAATTACATAGAGCGTCTAAAAATGCAAATTTACAGTTTTTGGAGAAATTGAGGTTAGAATTGAAGCTAAAGTTGTTTAAAAATTACCAATTTTAATGTTTTTTTTTTTATTGAAAAAGTCATGCTAAGATTAAGGTCAAAATGCGTTAAAACACAGTATGTAAAGATACAAATTTGGTTTTGGAAAAATTCAAATTAACGTTATAGCCAAAATCGATTAAAAAACTCTCAGAACGTCCAAAATTGCAAATTAAAAGTTTCTGGTAAAATTCAGGTCAGGATTAGGGCAAAATCGGTATTAGATAAACAATTAATTATCAGCGATATACCGGGCTTAATCAATGTCCTAGAAGATATGGACAGAGCCAGCAAATGCCGATATTTTCCTAAAAACGGCCCCCCCTTTTTGGCCGGAAGTCCGTTGCTTCGATGGTTCCCCTGACGTAATTTTGTCGTCAGCATACGACAGACAAAACGTCAGAAGCTTAAAGCCGGACCGGAAATTGATTGTCGATTGTTTTTGGTTTTTGTTAGGTTAGAAGTTAAAGTTTCAGAAAACCTTGGAGCTAGGTCAGTTATACTCTAACTAGGAGATAGATATAAATAACTCTTAAATCTTTGAGACAGAAAGTTCATTTTTTTTACTACTTACTTTTGGGTGAAGCCTCATCCACTTTTTTGCCCGATACGTTCGTTGTTGGAGAAAGAATTTCGCACTAGTCACAGTAAAACTACTGCGAATAACAATTTACCTTAGAAAGGGCGCGGACGAATCGACTAAGTTGACGTTTCGGCAACTTCTCTGCTGCCTTCTTCAGAACTATCTAAAAAATAAAGCTTTACAAATTATGAAATGCAAAAAATTATACCTATTAATGGGTTTGTCTTTTTTTAATAACCCTAATTATTATAATTAGGGCAAAAAAGTGGATGAGGCTTCACCCAAAAGTAAGTAGTAAAAAAAGGGATAGATATAAGTTGATGACAACTGTTTTGTAATAATTTGACGTAAGTCGCCATGACGTCACCTAGACGTCACTTCCGCATCAATTCCAAGGGACCCACTGCTAAAAGAGGAAGTCAAAACTGTAAAAACACGAAGCGTCTCCAGATAGCTCGATGGGTTTATGTGATTTTAATGATCTGAGTGCAGTTTTTAAACCTTACGGGGTGTTTATAATTTCTTTTGTCCACGACAACTTAATAATTCACTGATATTCAGCTTGTTGACAAAAGTTAAATAGGGCTCATATAGCGTCAGAGGGATATATGAGTTGAAACAGCGGGAATAATATCATTATTCCCGCTCGCCATTTAAGTTATATATGTTGCCTTGGCAACCAGTAGGAGTAGGCAACAACGCAATATCAAATGCCGCATCGTAAAAAATGCACTGGTGGCACCGGATTTACCGTCAAACGCGAGTGTCACTTTGACATTTCAAATATTTTCTTTACACTACCTATAAGATTTTATAATTTGTAATTATTAGACAATGGCCGTGGACAAAGTATTGTATTATAGCCATTATTCCCACGGAAGACTTGCGCCCCTCGCCTGCAACTTGTGACGTAAACGTCCCCCTAAGGGAATAATGGCTTTCATAAAAAGCTCGATTAATAATATACTATTAAGATCCTAATAATTCCTAATGTTATGCTCTGCGGGAAATTATCATTTATATGCTATCATTCAGGTATCTTCATGGTACCAGATTTTTTATTTATTGAGTCTGTTTAGTGTAAAGATCATATCGGGATCCGAATGCAAATATCCTATTAATAATGCAAGAAATAAGCACTAGCAACCTGACGCCGTTTTCTCTTTATAAACACATTTTACTGGTGTTACTGGTTACTCAGTTGTTTTTAATGCGTCGTCAAGTTCGGAATGGCGGAGAATGTTCTAATTACGTTTAAAGTCGTTAATTATTGTAATTGAGTTTAAAGAAGGTAACGTGCCCCGCGAGCGACGCACGCTACTGTCGCGGTCCCAATCAGAATCCAAAGGTATTTATAATATCAGTAATTGATTGTTAAAATAAACCGATATACGATTGGAACTATTTATAAAGTCCCTAGCCGAGGCCTCGTTTAGCCTATTGAAAAAAAAAAAAACACCAAAGGCTTTTTCAATTCAAAGGTTTTAATAGCGAGCGAGGCCCGTTTCTCTCCCGGTGACTGGCAAAAAGGGCTTTGTTTCAGTTTCCTTCTTCAGCGACCCGTGTTCTGAATAGGACTTTTGCTGCCTGAAAAATCTTGGAACACGATTCCGTAAAAGAAGGAGAGGGCTTGTTTCAGCGACCTACTTCATTGCCTAGTTGTTTCACTATTTGCTTAAAACCGAATAACATTGACTTGCTGTTGGTGGCTTTAAGCCCAAAAGCAGCCTCAATTATAGTTAATTTAGAGGCGTATATAGACATCCCGGTTTCAAGGACGAATTAAGCGCTTTTAAACGATTTAAATTCCCAGCAGCTGCATGGAAGTTAAACGTAATTAAGACAAAAACGCAATGAGACATAAAACATCCCATTTAAGTAGGTATACATTTCAAGGTTTTTGTATACGCTTTAAACTATTAATTGTCCATTTTCTCAAGAATATTATATACGTGTGTAATAAAAAAAACTTCTTGTCTGGAATACACAATTATGCTTCTGCAGATGATTGTGATGGTTCTTATATATATTTTTTTATAGATTATCAAATACCGTCCCTCTGTATATACAACCACTTCGACTTTGTTTACCAGGCAAACGAGCAATTTAAACATTGTGAGAGGCTCTAAACAAATAAGCAAATAGGGATATTAATATTTCTCTGTCGCTCACGTTATTTGTTCAACTGTTTGATACCATCTCCCGCCAAACAGTGGATACGGCTATAATTTAGATGGGCATTTATCGTTGTCTCTGTATAGCTGTTTGTAGATTAGATTAGTAGAAGTTACAATTTGGCTCAATGTATACGCACGTCAACACAAACATTTATTTTTTTTGCTGCCCGCAAGTCTAAACTTATTAGGTATTCATGTGGCACACGCTGAAGGTGAAGAGCTAAAAGGGAAGTCACAAACTTCCGAAAATCGTGCTCAGGAAGTCGACACGATACGAATCTCATTTATGCAGCCTGTTTAGGTATTGTAGTCATTCTGTACTGAAGAGGACACGTTTTTCGTAACCAATGTTTTATATAACCCACGAAATAATCTAGTGTGATACGGAGTTTTTCCTGTGGATGAAGTAAAACACGAAAACCGTATATTGCAACGCAACAAGTATGATAATTCATTGTTTTTGTTCATGATTTTTCATTACTTTTATCGAATTTTTATACGATTCGAGCGTACTCAAGGTGGTATCTCTGCTCGTTATCAAGGGAAAGCGAGAATAATCCCAAGTCTGCTACTTGCTTATACAGGGTGTCTGGGAATATGTAGGCAATCTCTCAGATGCATGCGTCTGAATCTTAAGCTTAAAAAGAAATATGTCAAGTTCGGTGAAGATGAGGTTCACCATTTTCGAGTAATACTAAAGTTTAATCTAAAGTGTTTTCCGGGATTTGAAGCCGTGATCCAATGCAATTTCTTGCCAGTGGTGGATCTAGACTTCTATGAAGGGGGGGGGGGGGGGGGGTCAGAGAAAAAAATTATATCCTTTTTCATCTCCAACCATCGAAAGTTCTATTATATATGCATATTTTCTATCTATTGTTGCGAACTCGGGGTTCGATAATTCCAGTGTAACGATTTAACACGAAAACACTATTTATTTATTCCACAAATATACACAGTTACAATTCGTATACTAAATAACTCACTACTAAACACTTTATAGCCTTCTATTATCGCTTCGTAACTTTAGCTTACTTATAGCTCGCTTAAAATAAGACTACTCCTTAACCGCCGCTCTATGCGCCTTTTATATACAATCCTAAAATTACAGAAAAACCTAGAAAGTTCTTTATAAGAATTCTTGAATAATCTCACATAAAAAAAAACGGTTGTAAACAACTGCCTTCTAGATTAAGCCAGACGAGCAATAAATCACTCGTGTCAGCCATGACGCAGCGCGGATAGGTCGCGAAGCTCCACCAACCAACACGCTCCCATGCGTTGCCCCGCCTCCCATGCGGCGTTGCTGCGAATCGTAACACTATATTATATGCAATATTTCACAAGAGTATGAAAAGTGATATTCGTGATTTTTTTCTACGACTGATTTTGCTTCATAATAGTATATTGTGCAGCTAGTGTCAAAAATTGCAATTTTTACACGAGTGTGACGGTTTGGACACGAGCCGTAGGCTAGTGATACAACGTCGCAAGAATGCGAATAGTGATTTTCGTATGTGTTGCATACTATACTTTTTCTACCTCTGCGGTTTTGCTTCATAATAGTATATTTTGCAACTATTGTCGTAAATTGCATTTTTTCACACGAGTGGAACGGTTTGGACACGAGCCGTAGGCGAGTGATACAACTTCACAAGAATGTGAAAAATAATTTTCGTACGTGCTGTACACTATACTTTTTCTACGTCGGCGGTTTTGCTTCATAATGTATATTGTGCAACTAGTGTCGAAAATTGCACTTTTCACACGAGTGGAACGGTTTGGACACGAACCGTAAGCGAGATATACAACGTCGCAAGAGTATGAAAAGTGATTTTCGTACGTGTGGCACACTATACTTTTTCTACTACTGCGATTTTGCTTCATATTAGACATTGTGCAACTAGTGTCCAAAATTGCACTTTTCACACGAGTGAAACGGTTTGGACACGAACCGTAAGCGAGTGATACAACGTCGCAAGAGTGTGAAGAGTGATTCTCGTACGTGTTGCACACTATACTTTTTCTATGACTGCGATTTTGCTTCACAATAGTATATTGTGCAACTAGTGTCGAAAAGTGCTCTTTTCAAACGAGTGTGACGGTTTGAACACAAGCCGTCTATGAGTGAAACTGAGAAATGTGTGAAGTGTGATTTTTGTACGTGTTGTACACTATACATTTTCTACGACCGCGATTTTGCTTCATAATACTTTATTGTGCAACTAGTGTCGAAAAGTGGACTTTTCGTGGAAGGGTTTGGACACGAGCCATAGGCGAGTGATACAACGTCGCAAGTGTGTAAAATCTGATTTTTGTACGTGTTGCACACTGTACTTTTTTTACGACTGCAATTTTGCTTTATAGTAGTATATTGTGCAACTAGTGTCGAAAATAGCACTTTTTCACACGAGTGGAACGGTTTGGACACGAGCCTAGGCGAGTGATACACAAAAGTGTGAAGAGTAATTTTCGTACCTGTTGTACACTATAGTTTTTCTACGACTGCGATTTTGCTTCATAATGGTATATTGTGCAAGTAGTGTCAAAAATTGCACTTTTCGCACGATTGTGACGGTTTGAACACGAGCCGTAGGCGAGTGATACTACGTCACAAAACTGTGAACAGTGATTTTCGGACATGTTGCATACTATGCTTTTTCTACGACTGCGAATTTGCTTCATAATAGTATATTGTGCAATTAATGTCGAAAATTACACTTTTCACACGTGTTGCATACTATACTTTTTCTACGACTGCGAATTTGCTTCATAATAGTATATTGTGCAATTAATGTCGAAAATTACACTTTTCACACGTGTTGCACACTATACTTTTTCTACGATTGCGATTTTGCTTCATAATAGGATATTGTGCAACTAGTGTCGAAAATTGCATTTTTAACACGAGTTTTGAACACGAGCCGTAGACGAGTGATACTACGTCACAAGAGTGTGAAAAGTGATTTTCGTACGTGTTGCACACTATACTTTTTCTACGACTTCGATTTTGCTTCATAATAGTATATTGTGCAACTAGTGTCGAAAATTGCACTTTTCACATGAGTTGAACGGTTTGGGCACGAGCCGTAGGCGAGTTATACGTCACAAGAGTATAAAAAGTGATGTACGTGTTGCACATTATATTTTTTCTACGACTACGATTTTGCTTCATAATAGTATATTCTGGAACTCGTGTCGAAAATTGCATTTTTAACACGACTTTTGGACACGAGCCGTAGGCGAGTCATACAACGTCATAAGAGTGTGAAAAGTGATTTTCGTACGTTTTGCACGCTATACTTTTTCTACGACTTCGATTTTGCTTCATAATAGTATATTGTGCAAATAGTATCGAAAATTGCACTTTTCACTTGAGTTGAACGGTTTCAATTGCAGTCAATTGCGGACACGAGCCGTAGGCGAGTGATACAACGTCACAAGAGTGTGAAAAGTGATTTTCGTACGTGTTGCACACTATACTTTTCTTATACTACGAATTTGCTTCATAATAATAAATTGTGCCACTAGTGTCGAAAATTGCATTTTTAACACGAGTTTTGAACACGAGCCGTAGTCGAATGATACAACGTCACAAGAGTGTGAAAAGTGATTTTCGTACGTGTTGCCCACTATACTTTCTCTACTGCTGCGACTTTACTTCATAATAGTATATTGTGCAAGTAGTGTCGAAAATTGTACTTTTCACATGAGTTGAACGGTTTGGGCACGAGCCGTAGGCGAGTTATACGTCACAAGAGTATAAAAAGTGATGTACGTGTTGCACATTATATTTTTTCTACGACTACGATTTTGCTTCATAATAGTATATTCTGGAACTCGTGTCGAAAATTGCATTTTTAACACGACTTTTGGACACGAGCCATAGGCGAGTCATACAACGTCATAAGAGTGTGAAAAGTGATTTTCGTACGTTTTGCACGCTATACTTTTTCTACGACTTCGATTTTGCTTCATAATAGTATATTGTGCAACTAGTATCGAAAATTGCACTTTTCACTTGAGTTGAACGGTTTCAATTGCAGTTAATTGCGGACACGAGCCGTAGGCGAGTGATACAACGTCACAAGAGTGTGAAAAGTGATTTTCGTACGTGTTGCACACTATACTTTTCTTATACTACGAATTTGCTTCATAATAATAAATTGTGAAAATTGCATTTTTAACACGAGTTTTGAACACGAGCCGTAGTCGAATGATACAACGTCACAAGAGTGTGAAAAGTGATTTTCGTACGTGTTGCCCACTATACTTTCTCTACTGCTGCGACTTTACTTCATAATAGTATATTGTGCAAGTAGTGTCGAAAATTGTACTTTTCACATGAGTTGAACGGTTTGGGCACGAGCCGTAGGCGAGTTATACGTCACAAGAGTATAAAAAGTGATGTACGTGTTGCACATTATATTTTTTCTACGACTACGATTTTGCTTCATAATAGTATATTCTGGAACTCGTGTCGAAAATTGCATTTTTAACACGACTTTTGGACACGAGCCGTAGGCGAGTCATACAACGTCATAAGAGTGTGAAAAGTGATTTTCGTACGTTTTGCACGCTATACTTTTTCTACGACTTCGATTTTGCTTCATAATAGTATATTGTGCAACTAGTATCGAAAATTGCACTTTTCACTTGAGTTGAACGGTGTGGACACGAGCCGTAGGCGAGTGATACAACGTCACAAGAGTGTGAAAAGTGATTTTCGTACGTGTTGCCCACTATACTTTTTCTACTGCTGCGACTTTACTTCATAATAGTATATTGTGCAAGTAGTGTCGAAAATTGCACTTTTCTCACGAGTGCGACAGTTTGGACACAAGCCGTAGGCGAGTGATACAACATCATAAGAGTGTGAAGAGTGATTTTCGTATGTGTTGCACACTATACTTTCTCTACGACTGCGATTTTGTTTCATAATGGTATATTGTGCAAGTAGTGTCGAAAATTGCATTTTTAACACGAGTTTTGAACAGGAGCCTTAGACGAGTGATACAACGTCACAAGAGTGTGAAAAGTGGTTTTTGTACGTGTTGCACACTATACTTTTTCTAAGACTACGATTTTGCTTCATAATAATATATTGTGCAACTAGTGTCGAAAATTGCATTTTTAACACGAGTTTTGAACACGAGCCGTAGACGAGTGATACAACGTCACAAGAGTGTGAAAAGTGATTTTCGTACGTGTTGCCCACTATACTGTTCCTACTGCTGAGACTTTGCTTCATAATAGTATATTGTGTAATTAGTGTCGAAAATCGCATTTTCGCATGAGTGGAACTGTTTGAACACAAGCCGTATGCGAGTGATACAAAGTCACAAGAGTGTGAAGAATGATTTTCGTACGTGTTGTACACTATAATTTTTGACGACTGCGATTTTGCTTTATAATAGTATATTGTGCAACTAGTGTCGAAAATTGCACTTTTCTCACTAGTGCGACGGTTTGAACACAAGCCGTAGGCGAGTGATACAACATTATAAGAGTGTGAAGAGTGATTTTCGTATGTGTTGCACACTATACTTTCTCTACGACGCCGATTTTGCTTCGTAATGGTATATTGTGCAACTATTGTCGAAAAGTGATTTTCATACGTTTTGTAGACTATGCTTTTTCTCCGACTGCGATTTTGCTTCAAAATAGTATATTGTGCAACTAGCAACAAAAATTGCACTTTTCACACGAGTGGAACGGTTTGGACACGAGCCGTAAGCGAGTGATACAACGTCGCAAGAGTGTGAAAAGTGATTTTTGTACGTGTTGCACACTATACTTTTTCTACGACTACGACTTTGCTTCATGATAGTATATTGTGAAAGTAGTGTTGAAAATCGAACTTTGCACACGAGTGGAACTGTTTGGACACGAGCCGTAGGCGAGTGATACAACGTCGCAAGAGTGTGAAAAGTGATTTTCGTACGTGTTGCACTCTATACATTTTCTTCGACTGCGATTTTGCTTCATAATAGTATATTGTGCAATTATTTTCGAAAATTGCACTTTTTCACACGAGTGGAACGGTTTGGACACAAGCCGTAGACGAGTGATGCAACGTTGCAAGAGTGTGAAAAGTGATTTTCGTACGTGTTGCACGCTATACTTTTTCTACGACTTCGATTTTGCTTCATAATAGTATATTGTGCAACTAGTATCGAAAATTGCACTTTTCACTTGAGTTGAACGGTGTGGACACGAGCCGTAGGCGAGTGATACAACGTCACAAGAGTGTGAAAAGTGATTTTCGTACGTGTTGCACACTATACTTTTCTTATACTACGAATTTGCTTCATAATAATAAATTGTGCCACTAGTGTCGAAAATTGCATTTTTAACACGAGTTTTGAACACGAGCCGTAGACGAGTGATACAACGTCACAAGAGTGTGAAAAGTGATTTTCGTACGTGTTGCCCACTATACTTTTTCTACTGCTGCGACTTTACTTCATAATAGTATATTGTGCAAGTAGTGTCGAAAATAGCACCTTTCTCACGAGTGCGACAGTTTGAACACAAGCCGTAGGCGAGTGATACAACATCATAAGAGTGTGAAGAGTGATTTTCGTATGTGTTGCACACTATACTTTCTCTACGACTGCGATTTTGCTTCATAATGGTATATTGTGCAACTAGTGTCGAAAATTGCATTTTTAACACGAGTTTTGAACACGAGCCGTCGACGAGTGATACCACGTCACAATAGTGTGAAAAGTGGTTTTCGTACGTGTTGCACACTATACTTTTTCTAAGACTACGATTTTGCTTCATAATAATATATTGTGCAACTAGTGTCGAAAATTGCATTTTTAACACGAGTTTTGAACACGAGCCGTAGACGAGTGATACAACGTCACAAGAGTGTGAAAAGTGATTTTCGTACGTTTTGCACTATATACATGTTCTTCGACTGCGATTTTGCTTTATAATAGTATATTGTGCAATTATTGTCGAAAATTGCTCTTTTTCACACGAGTGGAATGGTTTGGACACAAGCCGTAGACGAGTGATGCAACGTTGCAAGAGTGTGAAAAGTGATTTTCGTACGTGTTGCACACTATACTTTTTCTACGATTACGATTTTGGTAATTATTCTAAGTAAATTCATTTAAGTAAAATTCTTCATAAATGATCATTAGTATTATAAAATATAAGCAAGCAATCAGAAGGGCACGGTTCTGTATGAGAGCGTGTGCAATGTGCACTTTGCAGAAGCTGTTTGCAATATGAGATTTACAACGGTAGTTAGTAGTGCGCATTTGTTTATTTTCGAGGCAGTCGTGGAAAAATGATCATTCGTGTTATAAAATATCTGCAAGGCGTGTGCAAAACATTCAGAAGCGTACGCAAAGTGTACTTTGCGCACCCTGTTTGCAAAATGCTATTTTCAACGGTAGTTGGTATATATATACCGTATAAGAAAAAATATATATCTTATACGCCAAATCCGTAGTTTAAACTCAGGTACGGTTTATGAAAGGACAAAATGAAAAACCTCTTCAAATCAAAAAACGACTAACGCTTCGAGGTTTGATTCACGTCTTCAGGGCTATTTTCTAACAGCAAGGATGAGTGCAATTTTTAACTGAACAGGTAAAGTGAACAACATTCTCACACAACAGCAGATAACTGTGTGTTAACTAACCTGAAGAAGACGTGAATTAGGCGTCAAAACGTTGGCAGGTTTTTCGATTTATTAAACTGTTTCAGTTTTGTCCTAAACTTCCTGCTCTTCGCCATAACTCACTTCGCCTTCTTGATTGACCACTTTTTAACACTTGAAGGAAGATAATTTTCTTTCTACTCATGGGGAGCCCTATACCCCACATAGCCTCGGAGTTACGGTAAAGATGCCACAAATTTGTGTAACCAGCATGTGTGTATCGCATTTTTGACTTTAGTACGCTCACTGACGTTCGGATATAAAAAAAATCATACTGAGACAGATAACAAATCATAATGTAGACAGGAGTGAGTAGAAAAAATGATTTCTTGGAGACATTCCAAATCTTTGGTTACAACCACTTGGCTTGGGCCCCACCTACGTCACCTGCTGAGGTAATAAGCTGATTTGCAGTGAGGTAAAGAATGCTAAGTGCTAGAAGCCTTACGGCTTTGATTTTGGTGACTGGACTTATATACGGACACAATGAGCCAATTGTGGTTAGAATGGGGCCAGTAAGCTTTTTATTTAAATGTACTTAAACGGTCACCATCGGCCATAACATGACTATTTGTCCAAAGTGGTTTCACTTGACTAATATTTAGCCAACTCTTAATTGAAGCTAATTTAATAACGTTCTAGGAACTTTTAATGAACTAGACCAGTTTACTTAGTAGCTATATTTCTGTTATTCTTGTAAAGTCGTCTCATTACTGCTTGTCATGAGACACCATCAATTTATGTTTGTGTTTGTTTATGGTTTACGCTGAATATGATGTTTTAGTTTGTTTTGCAAAACTATAATATTTTAATAAGAACTTAAACATATAAACTACAAAATCTTTTAGATTATTGCCAAATACCTACGAGTAAATATTTATGAATATGCTGCCTTCGCCTTCTGTTTAAGAACTTGACTTTTTTTCAATTTACTTAGCACGCAAACATTTTTTACAATTTCTAAATTTTAGTTGAGTAAAAGAAGTCCAGATAAGCACCTTTCACCTCTCGCGTTCTCTAAGGTTCTCTAAGGTAAAAACTAATTAATATTAACCAGAGGCATTTTATGCATGGCGAAGCATTTAAAGCGGCCATCAAAAGAGGAAGTCGGACTATCACGCCGCAAGTTTTATCCTCCATAAAAATTCTATCGTTCCTTCCATACATACATGTACTAGAAAATTCTTTCGAAGCAATCACCATAAATAATGTAAGAGACAACTCTACCTTCCGTCTTTTCCTGTCGCTTCAGGTTTTATCAAGGAGAAAATTTATGATTCAGTAGTCCTATGCCATTACTCAGTTCGTATGGAGACCTACACTAAAAGAAAAAAAAAACGAATAAGTAAATTATTGATTTTTAAGATGTCGGGGCGACTGAGAAAAAAATGTGTCAAGTAGGCCACTTCAACGATGCCTTGTTCCATAATCTTCCCACCACTTCAAACCTGTCAACATGCATAAGAAGAGATCCTTTGTATTTAAACAAAGTTACAGCGGCAGCGTTTCCATTAAAAAAAGTTTTTAAGACTCTAAAACAAAAACGATGAGCGACTGACACGAGGGGTTTAATGAGGGATAATACGCTTCCCTTAACCCTGCGGGGTTTTATATCCACCGTATTTGCTGCTGTTCGGGTTTTTGATGTTCCAACTAAAGCCCAAAATCATTTATCACGAACAGAATACGCTTCTAGCTATATAAGCTCCAGACGTTTGCCTCGCGTACATATAGCTGCTAGCAAACCCATTACCGTATACCCCATCCAAGAGATGGTAATTGATGCCGGGCTCGCGTTATTAATTCACACTTTATTAGTTACATGACGTAGATGTGTTCATTGTTATTAATTGTCTGGACGTGTATTGTTTGAGGCGAACGAGAAAATCTGGCTGGCTCAGGTCAGCCAAGCAACTATCGAGTCAAGAATAGACGTTGGAATGAGCTTAGTGTATGGCAGTACTATTTATTGGATTAGGTGTTGAACTTGTGGAAACGACTTTTCAAATTAATCAGAACAATAGAAATATGACGTTTTTTTTTTGTTATTTGTGCACGGATTTACACCTCTATGTACCGTAGGTTTACACATTTCCTTTGTACTTCTTGGATGTTTGTGTCTGTAATATTCCTTGTATAACTAAATAAAGTGTAGGAAAGGGTACCTAGAGAGAAGGTCAAACAAATGGAATCGCAAGTGAAATTGCCTACGTTTCAACAGTTATTTTATGTCTTTACCAGATTAGTGGAAGTGATAAGACCAGTGTATAGTAGGACCAAAAGTGAGGAATAATGGGTACTTCTCAAAAGGACGTGTCCTACATTCTTTTCTTGCACTTCAAATACAACTAACTCTGATTATATAGTGTATTCCACAAAAGAAGGGCGGTAATAAACTTTTTCAAATCAATACAACATTATTACGTTTTCAGCTTCTCTGGTCAATTCTAAACATTTTTCATGTACCATGTCCTATACCTATCTTCTTTCGTTTTAGCTCAAAAAAGGTTTTTATTTGTACTCTTATTATTATTATTATACCAAAATCTGCCAAGAACACACATGACATGAAAAATCAAATGTTGTACGTGTCCGCCATTTTGAATTTAACATTAATTTTGAAAGAATTGAATGTTGTGAATCCCTTCAGCAGTTCAGAGACGTTCTTGACGAATTCTCCGTTTCAACAATTACAAATTTGTCACTTCTGTTTGGTACACCTTATCCTTACTAGATAGCTCCACAAAAAGAAATCAGGCATAGTTAAGTCCGGAGATCTTGGTGGTCATTCAGTTGTTTCTCCTCTTCTTGCCCACTTTCCAGAAAATTCACCCAAAAATTTTCGTAGCACAGCTCAGCTAACAAAAACACTCTTAATCCAGTACACGAGATCCTGATTAAGCCCGACGAACACCAAACTTTATCGAACCCGTTGGCTTGACAGATACATTTCGATCGATATTTTTCGCGCGGGAGACGGCGATGTTTCACCTTCGAAGTCTGATTCAAACCGGTGAACGAATGCATTTATGCATTTTCGACCCCTGCCCAGGGGGACATCAGCCAATCATATTGAGTGGGGAAATCACGAGTAGCATACAGACGTTCTCGTTATCTAAGGTAATAAAACTGTGGTCTAGCCTATTTTTAGAATTTATTACAACGGCTTTTCTTTAAATATGAAGACTTTTAACATGATTTATTGCCGTCTTGTCTATATAGAAACAGAGGATTTATTTGGGAGTTTTCACTGTTTGAAACTGAATATTAATTTTCAGTTTTTAGGTTTGAATACCTAATATTAATGTGAGTTCTCCTGTTTTTTTTTAGTTTGTAGTTCTGATGAAGGCACAATTTGATTCCGAAACGTAAATAAACTACAACAAAGAGTAAGTTCTTTGCATTGTGTATGTTTCGGACCAAGGATACAACCATAACGTTTACATTATATGTCTCTGGACATTCAACACAATCAAAAGCCCCTGCTGTTGGTCGATTTGTTGTCTGAGATATCACAGAAACTCAGATTTCAAATTTAACAACAAAATTAGAGTAATTAGTTAAACTTAGAGAAAAAAGTACGATTTGGCTTCTCTAATTTTTTAACAGAAACTCAGTTTTCTAATTCAACAAAAAAATAAGTTTTAGTAAACCTTAAAGAAAAAAGTTGGATTTGGTTTCTCTAGTAATGTTTTTAACAGAAACTCAGTTTTCAAATACAACACAAAATTGAGTTTTAGTAAACCTTAAATAAAAAAGTTCGATTTGGTTTCTCTAGTAATGTTTCTCACAGGAACTAAGTTTCTAAATTCATCAAAAAATTGAGTTTTACTAAAACTCGAAGAAAAAAGCACGTTTTAGTTTCTCTAGTAATGTTTTTTACTTTACAAAATTTCAATTTCTAAATTCAATAAAAAATTGAGAAGTTTAGTAAAACTTAAGAAAAAAGTACGATTTGGCCCCTCTAGAAATGTTTTTAACAGAAACTCAGTTTCTAAATTCAACAAAAAATTGAGTTTCAGTAAAACTTGTAGAAAAAAGTACGTTTTAGTTTCTCTAGTAATGTTTTTTACTTTACAAAAATTCAATTTCCAAATTCAATAAGAAATTGAGAAATTTAGTAAAACTTAAGAAAAAAGTACGATTTGGCTCCTCTAGAAATGTTTTTAACAGAAACTCAGTTTCCAAATTCAACAAAATATTGAGTTTCAGTAAATTTTGAAGGAAAAAGTACGTTTTAGTTTCTCTAGTAATGTTGTTCACTTTACAAAAATTCAATTTCCAATTTCAATAAAAAATTGAGAAGTTTAGTAAAATTTAAGAAAAAAGTACGATTTGGCCCCTCTAGAAATGTTTTTAACAGAAACTCAGTTTCCAAATTCAACAAAATATTGAGTTTTAGTAAAATTTGAAGGAAAAAGTACGTTTTAGTTTCTCTAGTAATGTTGTTCACTTTACAAAATTTTAATTTCCAAATTCAATAAAAAATTGAGAACTTTAGTAAAACTTAAGAAAAAAATACGATTTGGCCCCTCTAGAAATGTTTTTAACAGAAACTCAGTTTCCAAATTCAACAAAAAATTGAGTTTCACTAAAACTTGAAGAAAAAAGTAGGTTTTAGTTTATCTAGTAATGTTTTTTACTTTACAACAATTCAATTTCCAAATTGAAAAAAAAATGCGAAGTTTAGTAAAACTTAAGAAAAAAGTACGATTTGGCCCCTCTAGAATTGTTTTTAACAGAAACTTAGTTTCCAAATTCAACAAAAAATTGAGTTTCAGTAAAACTTGTAGAAAAAAGTACGTTTTAGTTTCTCTAGTAATGCTTTTTAACTTTACAAAAATTCAATTTCCAAATTCAATAAAAAATTGAGAAATTTAGTAAAACTTAAGAAAAAAGTACGATTTGACCCCTCTAGAAATGTTTTTAACAGAAACTCAGTTTCCAAATTCAACAAAATATCGAGTTTTAGTAAAATTTGAAGGAAAAAGTAGGTTTTTGTTTCTCTAGTAATGTTTTTTACTTTACAAAAACTCAATTTCCAAATTCAATAAAAAATTGAGAAATTTAGTAAAACTTAAGAAAAAAGTACGATTTGGCTCTAGAAATGTTTTTAACAGAAACTCAGTTTCCAAATTCAACAAAATATCGAGTTTTAGTAAAATTTGAAGGAAAAAGTAGGTTTTAGTTTCTCTAGTAATGTTTTTTACTTTACAAAAATTCAATTTCCAAATTTAATAAAAAATTGAGAAGTTTAGTAAAACTTAAGAAAAAAGTACGATTTGGCTCATCTAGAAATGTTTTTAACAGAAACTCAGTTTCCAAATTCAACAAAATATTGAGTTTCAGTAAATTTTGAAGGAAAAAGTACGTTTTAGTTTCTCTAGTAATGTTGTTCACTTTACAAAAATTCAATTTCCAATTTCAATAAAAAATTGAGAAGTTTAGTAAAATTTAAGAAAAAAGTACGATTTGGCCCCTCTACAAATGTTTTTAACAGAAACTCAGTTTCCAAATTCAACAAAATATTGAGTTTTAGTAAAATTTGAAGGAAAAAGTACGTTTTAGTTTCTCTAGTAATGTTGTTCACTTTACAAAATTTTAATTTCCAAATTCAATAAAAAATTGAGAACTTTAGTAAAACTTAAGAAAAAAATACGATTTGGCCCCTCTAGAAATGTTTTTAACAGAAACTAAGTTTTCAAATTCAACAAAAAATTGAGTTTCACTAAAACTTGAAGAAAAGAGTAGGTTTTAGTTTATCTAGTAATGTTTTTTACTTTACAACAATTCAATTTCCAAATTGAAAAAAAAATTGAGAAGTTTAGTAAAACTTAAGAAAAAAGTACGATTTGGCCCCTCTAGAATTGTTTTTAACAGAAACTTAATTTCCAAATTCAACAAAATATTGAGTTTTAGTAAAATTTGAAGGAAAAAGTACGTTTTAGTTTCTCTAGTAATGTTTTTTACTTTACAAAAATTCAATTTCCAAATTCAATAAAAAATTGAGAAATTTAGTAAAACTTAAGAAAGAAGTACCATTTGACCCCTCTAGAAATGTTTTTAACAGAAACTCAGTTTCCAAATTCAACAAAATATTGAGTTTCAGTAAAATTTGAAGGAAAAACTACGTTTTAGTTTCTCTAGTAATGTTGTTCACTTTATAAAATTTCAATTTCCAAATTGAATAAAAAATTGAGAAGTTTAGTAAAACTTAAGAAAAAAATACGATTTGGCAACTCTAGAAATGTTTTTAACAGAAACTCAGTTTCCAAATCCAACAAAAAATTGAGTTTCACTAAAACTTGAAGAAAAAAGTAGGTTTTAGTTTATCTAGTAATGTTTTTTACTTTACAACAATTCAATTTTCAAATTGAAAAAAAACTTGAGAAGTTTAGTAAAACTTAAGAAAAAAGTACGATTTGGCCCCTCTAGAAATGTTTTTAAGAGAAACTCAGTTTCCAAATTCAACAAAATATTGAGTTTCAGTAAAACTTGAAGGAAAAACTACGTTTTAGTTTCTCTAGTAATGTTTTTTACTTTACAAAAATTCAATTTCCAAATTCAATACAAAATTGAGAAATTTAGTAAAACTTAAGAAAAAAGTACGATTTGGCTCCTCTAGAAATGTTTTTAACAGAAACTCAGTTTTTAAATTCAACAAAATATTGAGTTTCAGTAAAACTTGAAGAAAAAAGTACCGTTTTAGTTTTTCTAGTAATGTTTTTTACTTTACAAAAATTCAATTTTCAAATGCAATAAAAAATTGAGAAGTTTAGTACAACTTAAGAAAAAAGTACGATTTGGCTCCTCTAGAAATGTTTTTAACAGAAACTCAGTTTCCAAATTCAACAAAATATTGAGTTTCAGTAAAATTTGAAGGAAAAACTACGTTTTAGTTTCTCTAGTAATGTTTTTTACTTTACAAAAATTCAATTTCCAATTTCAATAAAAAATTGAGAAGTTTAGTAAAACTTAAGAGAAAAGTACGATTTGGCTCCTCTAGAAATGTTTTTAACAGAAACTCAGTTTCCAAATTCAACAAAATATTGAGTTTCAGTAAAATTTGAAGGAAAAACTACGTTTTAGTTTCTCTAGTAATGTTTTTTACTTTACAAAAATTCAATTTCCAATTTCAATAAAAAATTGAGAAGTTTAGTAAAACTTAAAAAAAAAGTACGATTTGGCTCCTCTAGAAATGTTTTTAACAGAAACTCAGTTTCCAAATGCAATAAAATATTGAGTTTCAGTAAAACTTGAAGAAAAAAGTACCGTTTTAGTTTTTGTAGTAATGTTTTTTACTTTACAAAAATTCAATTTTCAAATGCAATAAAAAATTGAGAAGTTTAGTACAACTTAAGAAAAAAGTACGATTTGGCTCCTCTAGAAATGTTTTTAACAGAAACTCAGTTTCCAAATTCAACAAAATATCGAGTTTTAGTAAAATTTGAAGGAAAAAGTAGGTTTTAGTTTCTCTAGTAATGTTTTTTACTTTACAAAAATTTAATTTCTAAATTCAATAAAAAATTGAGAAGTTTAGTAAAACTTAAGAAAAAAGTACGATTTGGCCCCTCTAGAAATGTGTTTAACACAAACTCAATTTAAAAATTCAGCAAAATACTGAGTTTCAGTAAAACTTGAAGAAAAAAGTACGTTTTAGTTTCTCTAGTAATGTTTTTTACTTTACAAAAATTCAATTTCCAAATTCAATAAAAAATTGAGAAGTGTAGTAAAATTTAAGAAAAAAGTACGATTTGGCCCCTCTAGAAATGTTTTTAACAGAAACACAGTTTCCAAATTAAACAAAAAATTGAGTTTTAGTAAAACTCGAAGAAAATGTACGTTTTAGTTTCTCTAGTAATGTTTTTTACATTACAAAAATTCAATTTCCAAATTCAATAAAAAATTGAGAAGTGTAGTAAAATTTAAGAAAAAAGTACGATTTGGCCCCTCTCGAAATGTTTTTAACAGAAACACAGTTTCCAAATTAAACAAAAAAATGAGTTTTAGTAAAACTCGAAGAAAAAGTACGTTTTAGTTTCTCTAGTAATGTTTTTTACATTACAAAAATTCAATTTTCAAATTCAATAAAAAATTGAGAAGTTTAGTAAAACTTAAGAAAAAGGTACGATTTGGCCCCTCTAGAAATGTTTTTAACACAAACTCAATTTAAAAATTCAACAACATATTGAGTTTCAGTAAAACTTGAAGAAAAAAGTACGTTTTAGTTTCTCTAGTAATGTTATTTACTTTACAAAAATTCAATTTCCAAATTCATTAAAAAATTGAGAAGTTTAGTAAAACTTAAGAAAAAAGTACGAAATTCAACAAAAAATTTAGTTTTAGTAAAACTCGAAGAAAAAGTACGTTTTAGTTCCTCTAGTAATGTTTTTTACTTTAAAAAAATTCAATTTTCAAATTCAATACAAAATTGAGAAGTTTAGAAAAACTTAAGAAAGAAGTACGATTTGGCCCCTCTAGAAACGTTTTTAACACAAACTCAATTTCCAAATTCAACTAAATATTGAGTTTCAGTAAAACTTGAAGAAAAAAGTACGTTTTAGTTTCTCTAGTAATGTTTTTTACTTTACAAAAATTTAATTTTCAAATTTAATAAAAAATTGAGAAGTTTAGTAAAACATAAGTAAAAAGTACGATTTGGCCCCTCTAGAATTGTTTTTAACAGAAACTTAGTTTTCAAATTCAACAAAATATTGAGTTTTAGTAAAATTTGAAGGAAAAAGTACGTTTTAGTTTTTCTAGTAATGTTTTTTACTTTACAAAAATTTAATTTCTAAATTCAATAAAAATTGAGAAGTTTAGTAAAACTTAAGAAAAAAGTACGATTTGGCCCCTCTAGAAATGTTTTTAACACAAACTCAATTTAAAAATTCAGCAAAATATTGAGTTTCAGTAAAACTTGAAGAAAAAAGTACGTTTTAGTTTCTCTAGTAATGTTTTTTACTTTACAAAAATTCAATTTCCAAATTCAATAAAAAATTGAGAAATTTAGTAAAACTTAAGAAAAAAGTACGATTTGGCTCCTGTAGAAATGTTTTTAACAGAAACTCAGTTTCCAAATTCAACAAAATATTGAGTTTCAGTAAAATTTGAAGGAAAAACTACGTTTTAGTTTCTCTAGTAATGTTTTTTACTTTACAAAAATTCATTTTCCAATTTCAATAAAAAATTGAGAAGTTTAGTAAAATTTAAGGAAAAAGTACGATTTGGCTCCTCTAGAAATGTTTTTAACACAAACTCAATTTCCAAATTCAACAAAATATTGAGTTTCAGTAAAACTTGAAGAAAAAAGTACGTTTTAGTTTCTCTAGTAATGTTTTTTACTTTACAAAAATTCAATTTCCAAATTCAATAAAAAATTGAGAAATTTAGTAAAACTTAAGAAAAAAGTACGATTTGGCTCCTCTAGAAATGTTTTTAACAGAAACTCAGTTTTTAAATTCAACAAAATATTGAGTTTCAGTAAAACTTGAAGAAAAAGGTACCGTTTTAGTTTTTGTAGTAATGTTTTTTACTTTACAAAAATTCAATTTTCAAATGCAATAAAAAATTGAGAAGTTTAGTACAACTTAAGAAAAAAGTACGATTTGGCCCCTCTAGAAATGTTTTTAACAGAAACTCAGTTTCTAAATTCAACAAAAAATTGAGTTTCAGTAAAACTTGTAGAAAAAAGTACGTTTTAGTTTCTCTAGTAATGTTTTTTACTTTACAAAAATTCAATTTCCAAATTCAATAAAAAATTGAGAAATTTAGTAAAACTTAAGAAAAAAGTACGATTTGGCTCCTCTAGAAATGTTTTTAACAGAAACTCAGTTTCCAAATTCAACAAAATATCGAGTTTTAGTAAAATTTGAAGGAAAAAGTAGATTTTAGTTTCTCTAGTAATGTTTTTTACTTTACAAAAATTTAATTTCTAAATTTAATAAAAAATTGAGAAGTTTAGTAAAACTTAAGAAAAAAGTACGACTTGGCCCCTCTAGAAATGTGTTTAACACAAACTCAATTTAAAAATTCAGCAAAATACTGAGTTTCAGTAAAACTTGAAGAAAAAAGTACGTTTTAGTTTCTCTACTAATGTTTTTTACTTTACAAAAATTCAATTTCCAAATTCAATAGAAAATTGAGAAGTGTAGTAAAATTTAAGAAAAAAGTACGATTTGGCCCCTCTAGAAATGTTTTTAACACAAACTCAATTTAAAAATTCAACAACATATTGAGTTTCAGTAAAACTTGAAGAAAAAAGTACGTTTTAGTTTCTCTAGTAATGTTATTTACTTTACAAAAATTCAATTTCCAAATTCATTAAAAAATTGAGAAGTTTAGTAAAACTTAAGAAAAAAGTACGAAATTCAACAAAAAATTTAGTTTTAGTAAAACTTGAAGAAAAAGTACGTTTTAGTTTCTCTAGTAATGTTTTTTACTTTAAAAAAATTCAATTTTCAAATTCAATAAAAAATTGAGAAGTTTAGTAAAATTTAAGAAAAAAGTACGATTTGTCTCCTCTGGAAATGTTTTTAACACAAACTCAATTTCCAAATTCAACAAAATATTGAGTTTCAGTAAAACTTTAAGAAAAAAGTGCGTTTTAGTTTCTCTAGTAATGTTTTTTACTTTACAAAAAGTCAATTTCCAAATTCAATACAAAATTGAGAAGTTTAGAAAAACTTAAGAAAGAAGTACGATTTGGCCCCTCTAGAAACGTTTTTAACACAAACTCAATTTCCAAATTCAACTAAATATTGAGTTTCAGTAAAACTTGAAGAAAAAAGTACGTTTTAGTTTCTCTAGTAATGTTTTTTACTTTACAAAAATTTAATTTTCAAATTTAATAAAAAATTGAGAAGTTTAGTAAAACATAAGTAAAAAGTACGATTTGGCCCCTCTAGAATTGTTTTTAACAGAAACTTAGTTTTCAAATTCAACAAAATATTGAGTTTTAGTAAAATTTGAAGGAAAAACTACGTTTTAGTTTCTCTAGTAATGTTTTTTACTTTACAAAAATTCATTTTCTAATTTCAATAAAAAATTGAGAAGTTTAGTAAAATTTAAGGAAAAAGTACGATTTGGCTCCTCTAGAAATGTTTTTAACACAAACTCAATTTCCAAATTCAACAAAATATTGAGTTTCAGTAAAACTTGAAGAAAAAAGTACGTTTTAGTTTCTCTAGTAATGTTTTTTACTTTACAAAAATTCAATTTCCAAATTCAATAAAAAATTGAGAAATTTAGTAAAACTTAAGAAAAAAGTACGATTTGGCTCCTCTAGAAATGTTTTTAACAGAAACTCAGTTTTTAAATTCAACAAAATATTGAGTTTCAGTAAAACTTGAAGAAAAAAGTACCGTTTTAGTTTTTGTAGTAATGTTTTTTACTTTACAAAAATTCAATTTTCAAATGCAATAAAAAATTGAGAAGTTTAGTACAACTTAAGAAAAAAGTACGATTTGGCCCCTCTAGAAATGTTTTTAACATAAACTCAGTTTCAAAATTCAACAAAATGTTTAGTTTTAGTAAAATTTGAAGGAAAAAGTAGGTTTTAGTTTCTCTAGTAATGTTTTTTACTTTACAAAAATTTAATTTCTAAATTTAATAAAAAATTGAGAAGTTTAGTAAAACTTAAGAAAAAAGTACGACTTGGCCCCTCTAGAAATGTGTTTAACACAAACTCAATTTAAAAATTCAGCAAAATACTGAGTTTCAGTAAAACTTGAAGAAAAAAGTACGTTTTAGTTTCTCTACTAATGTTTTTTACTTTACAAAAATTCAATTTCCAAATTCAATAGAAAATTGAGAAGTGTAGTAAAATTTAAGAAAAAAGTACGATTTGGCCCCTCTAGAAATGTTTTTAACACAAACTCAATTTAAAAATTCAACAACATATTGAGTTTCAGTAAAACTTGAAGAAAAAAGTACGTTTTAGTTTCTCTAGTAATGTTATTTACTTTACAAAAATTAAATTTCCAAATTCATTAAAAAATTGAGAAGTTTAGTAAAACTTAAGAAAAAAGTACGAAATTCAACAAAAAATTTAGTTTTAGTAAAACTTGAAGAAAAAGTACGTTTTAGTTTCTCTAGTAATGTTTTTTACTTTAAAAAAATTCAATTTTCAAATTCAATAAAAAATTGAGAAGTTTAGTAAAATTTAAGAAAAAAGTACGATTTGTCTCCTCTGGAAATGTTTTTAACACAAACTCAATTTCCAAATTCAACAAAATATTGAGTTTCAGTAAAACTTTAAGAAAAAAGTGCGTTTTAGTTTCTCTAGTAATGTTTTTTACTTTACAAAAAGTCAATTTCCAAATTCAATACAAAATTGAGAAGTTTAGAAAAACTTAAGAAAGAAGTACGATTTGGCCCCTCTAGAAACGTTTTTAACACAAACTCAATTTCCAAATTCAACTAAATATTGAGTTTCAGTAAAACTTGAAGAAAAAAGTACGTTTTAGTTTCTCTAGTAATGTTTTTTACTTTACAAAAATTTAATTTTCAAATTTAATAAAAAATTGAGAAGTTTAGTAAAACATAAGTAAAAAGTACGATTTGGCCCCTCTAGAATTGTTTTTAACAGAAACTTAGTTTTCAAATTCAACAAAATATTGAGTTTTAGTAAAATTTGAAGGAAAAACTACGTTTTAGTTTCTCTAGTAATGTTTTTTACTTTACAAAAATTCATTTTCCAATTTCAATAAAAAATTGAGAAGTTTAGTAAAATTTAAGGAAAAAGTACGATTTGGCTCCTCTAGAAATGTTTTTAACACAAACTCAATTTCCAAATTCAACAAAATATTGAGTTTCAGTAAAACTTGAAGAAAAAAGTACGTTTTAGTTTCTCTAGTAATGTTTTTTACTTTACAAAAATTCAATTTCCAAATTCAATAAAAAATTGAGAAATTTAGTAAAACTTAAGAAAAAAGTACGATTTGGCTCCTCTAGAAATGTTTTTAACAGAAACTCAGTTTTTAAATTCAACAAAATATTGAGTTTCAGTAAAACTTGAAGAAAAAAGTACCGTTTTAGTTTTTGTAGTAATGTTTTTTACTTTACAAAAATTCAATTTTCAAATGCAATAAAAAATTGAGAAGTTTAGTACAACTTAAGAAAAAAGTACGATTTGGCCCCTCTAGAAATGTTTTTAACATAAACTCAGTTTCAAAATTCAACAAAATGTTTAGTTTTAGTAAAATTTGAAGGAAAAAGTAGGTTTTAGTTTCTCTAGTAATGTTTTTTACTTTACAAAAATTCATTTTCCAATTTCAATAAAAAATTGAGAAGTTTAGTAAAATTTAAGGAAAAAGTACGATTTGGCTCCTCTAGAAATGTTTTTAACACAAACTCAATTTCCAAATTCAACAAAATATTGAGTTTCAGTAAAACTTGAAGAAAAAAGTACGTTTTAGTTTCTCTAGTAATGTTTTTTACTTTACAAAAATTCAATTTCCAAATTCAATAAAAAATTGAGAAATTTAGTAAAACTTAAGAAAAAAGTACGATTTGGCTCCTCTAGAAATGTTTTTAACAGAAACTCAGTTTTTAAATTCAACAAAATATTGAGTTTCAGTAAAACTTGAAGAAAAAAGTACCGTTTTAGTTTTTGTAGTAATGTTTTTTACTTTACAAAAATTCAATTTTCAAATGCAATAAAAAATTGAGAAGTTTAGTACAACTTAAGAAAAAAGTACGATTTGGCCCCTCTAGAAATGTTTTTAACATAAACTCAGTTTCAAAATTCAACAAAATGTTTAGTTTTAGTAAAATTTGAAGGAAAAAGTAGGTTTTAGTTTCTCTAGTAATGTTTTTTACTTTACAAAAATTCAATTTCTAAATTCAATAAAAAATTGAGATGTTTAGTAAAACTTAAGAAAAAAGTACGATTTGGCCCCTCTAGAAATGTTTTTAACACAAACTCAATTTAAAAATTCAACAAAATATTGAGTTTCAGTAAAACTTGAAGAAAAAAGTACGTTTTAGTTTCTCTAGTAATGTTATTTACTTTACAAAAATTCAATTTCCAATTTCATTAAAAAATTGAGAAGTTTAGTAAAACTTAAGAAAAAAGTACGAAATTCAACAAAAAATTTAGTTTTAGTAAAACTCGAAGAAAAAGTACGTTTTAGTTTCTCTAGTAATGTTTTTTACTTTACAAAAATTCAATTTCCAAATTCAATACAAAATTGAGAAGTTTAGAAAAACTTAAGAAAAAAATACGATTTGGCCCCTCTGGAAATGTTTTTAACAGAAACTCAGTTTCCAAATTCAACAAAAAATTGAGTTTTACTAAAACTTGAAGAAAAAAGTAGGTTTTAGTTTATCTATTAATGTTTTTTACTTTACAACAATTACTTTACAAAAATTTAATTTTCAAATTTAATAAAAAATTGAGAAGTTTAGTAAAACTTAAGAAAAAAGTACGATTTGGCCCCTCTAGAAATGTTTTTAACAGAAACTCAGTTTCCAAATTCAACAAAAAATTTAGTTTTAGTAAAAACTCCCACACGCTCGCACACTCAATTCTGTCACTTAATGACTACCTTCATGTATAGTAATGTTATATCGTTGACATAAACCAATCACTAGTCTTAATTTTAACATTAAGAGCATCTTTGTATGTCCGGTTAAATTGCCAGGTTTTTAATAATTTGGCTCTAAACAAAAGAAAGTTGATTTTCTGACCTTCTCGCTCAAGAAGCAGTTTTTTATAGCTTCATAAAAAAAATCAGCCGGCGTTAGATCCGGAAATCTTGGTGGCCATTCAGTTGTAATCTCCTCTTCCTCTCCTCCACTCTCCTAGAAAGTTACCCAAAAATGTTCTTAGCACAGCACAGCTAACAGAAATTTTAATTGAGTACTCGAGACCGTGATTAAGCCCGAACGAGCACCAAACTTCATCGAACCCTCAGAGAACTCGTTGGCCTGCTAACACAGATACATTTCGATCGATTCGACCTTCGAAGTGTGATTCAAACCGGTGAACGAATGCATTTGTACATTTTCGACCCCCCCGCCGCGACGCAAGCCCATAGGGAAATCAGCAGCAGATTTTTTTTGAGCCTAATTTGTGAGGGCCCTTACTCAACACATTTGCTGCTTCGTTCTTTAGATATTTTTCTTAAACACGTTCTCTATAGATAGCTACCGATCCACTTTCAGCGCAAATAAAAGTCTGGAAAGGCGTTAAATCACTTTTAATTGATCCTTAGTCCACGCACACGCCAATCAAATATTTATAGCCTAGCTCTTTGGCGAAGTGTTGTTTACTCAATTTTTATAGCCACTTTACGCGGCAAAGGTTTACAGCGAATCAATATCCAACTAATAGATTGCTTTGTTGTACCTATAAATGATCCATTTTTCATTCCGCCATGTCTTTTCAGCTGCTATATAGCACTTAGCAGTAAAAATAATTGATTCGTGTTACGGACGCCACACAAGGTATTAAACTACCATCAGCCCGCTTTTTAAGGTCTTCCCTGATGGAATCTAGTTCTGAATGAGAAGATATTCAGCAAGGAACATTTAATAACGTCGTCCATCATCCATTAGGCCGATACATCGTCGGACGTCCCGTCGAGGTTTGATTGATGCTTGATTGTGCTTCTATGGACCAAATTCGTATTTAAATGCCTCTACATTGATTCATGTTTTATTTTTTTTTTATTTCTGCGGGCTCTGAGCTCTCATGTTCTTTAAATACATGCTCGTATTTATGGAAATTGAACAAAAACTAAAAAGGCGAACGCTACGCAGTGTGCTAAAATAGCACGAGAGACATTAACCCCTAAGGGGCACTTTCGCATCAGGCTGCGTCGCGAGATATATTTACAGCCTCAACTTTTGTATTTTTCGTTGTCAAGCGAAAATTTATCGTCGTCGTATGTGTGTGTGTGTGTCTTTCATTTATATCTAAAAGTATGTTTGTTTCTTCTTTTTCAGCACGTGGTCCAGGCGGGGATGACAGCGCCTTTCGGAGCCGCCACGCCCGCAGCCGGCTTCCCCACACAAAACGGGGAAGTGAAAGCGGGAGAGGAGAAAACGGCGGCGGCCCTGCTGCCGGCCCCTGCGGGGGCCACCGCTCCCGGTGCCGTGGCCTCCTTCAGCCCCCCGCCGCCCCAAGGGGCACCTACCCCCGAACAGCCGGCAGCGTTGGTCGGCAATCCCGTTGCAGTTGCTGCGGCGGCCGCCGCTGCCATCGCTCAGCAGCAACAACAGCAGCAACAGAATCACGCGCAGCAAAATTTCAAATGTGAAACTTTGGCACAGGTAAAATTTTATAAATTCGCGTTGTGATGAAAAATTATGATTTATGAATAGGAACAGGTTTACGGGTGTAGGACTAAATAAAACCAGCTCTTTTTTTAAAAATTACCGATGTTTCGGTTGTGTATTACAATCTTCTTCAGGTTTTTTTAAAGTTGAGAACATTACAAATTCTAAAATTACATTTTTATAGTCATTTTTAACCGATTGTGCTTTTACTTGTAACCAGATTTTTTTTTCAAAAAAACCCGAATTTGCATTTCTAAACGCTTTAAGTCATTTTCAAAGGACGTTGGCCCTATTACTAAACTAAATTTTTCCAAGTACTTCAAAATTGCATGATTAAAGGTATTGTGTCATTTTTTCACCGATTTTGGCGCTATACTTAACCCTAATTCTCCTAGAAAATATAGATTTGCCAGTTTAGACGTGTTAAGTAATTTTTTACCGATTTTGTCCCGAGTCCTTGAGTAATTTCTGAACTACTGTGGCTCTATTTCTAACTTGAAGTTTTCCAATGACTCCAAAATTGCATTTTAAGACGCTTAGTGTCACTTTTTAAACTAATTTTGGCTCCAATCCGAATCCAAATTTTTATAGAAATTCTAAATTTGCGTTTTTAGACTTTTTTATGTCATTTTTAACCAACTTTGGCCCTATTTTCAACCTGAATTTTTCCGATGGCTACAAAATTGCATTTTCAGACGCTTCGGGTCATTTTTCAACCGATTTTGGCCCTAGTTGTACCCCGAATTTTCCTAGAAATTCGAAAGCATTTTTAGACGCTTTAAGTCGTTTTTAACCGATTTTGCTTCAAACTCTAACCCGATTTTTTCCAAAAACCCCAAAATTGCATCTTCAAATGCTTTGAGTAATTTTTGAACGAATTTGACCCTATTTCTAACCTAAATTTTTCCAAATATTTCAAACTTCAATTTTTAGACGCTTTGCCGCATTTTTCAACCTATTTTGGCCCCAATCTTAGCCCTAATTTTCCTAAAAATTATAAATTTGCATTTTTAGACCTTTTGAGTAATTTTTAAACGATTTTTAAAATATAATTTTTTAAAAAATCCAACTTTTCATTTTTAAACCTTTTTGGTAATTTTTAACCTACTTTGACTTTATTTCTAACTAAATTTTTTTCCAAAAACTCCAACATTGCATTTTTAGACGCTTTGGGTCACGTTTTAAACCAATTTTGGCTTCAATCTCAACCTAAATTTTACTAGAAATTCTAAATTTGCATTTTTAGACTTTTCTAATTACTTTTTTATCGATTTTGCTCCTAATCTTAACCAGAATTTTTCAAACACTCCATATTTGCATTTCGTAAATCCTAATTTTAATTTCTCCGAAAACCCCAAATTTGAATTTTTTGACGCTGCAAGTTAACTTTAATCGATTGTGCTATATTGTTGTATGTGTTCGTTTCTCTGGTCCATGTGTCTAAGGTAACGTTTTGCTGCACTGTAAAAAACCCTGAGGTAGACCGCAATAGAGGTCAAAACGTTGGCTTTTCTTTATTGGAAAATATTTAACCCTAAGAAATCATACTTTACCTTTAACATCATATGCACAAAAACAACTTTACCACTTTACTACCAGTTAAGGCTTTATTAACTACTCATCAATCCTCTCATGTTTTAAAATCTGCGAGGAATCTTCTGATCTAGCTTATACAGTGCTTAACATAAAATTCTATTATGTTTAACTGCCCCAAAAGATTTTTGGATTCTGATTAAAGATCCACTTAAAATTGTTTTATTGATCTATAAAGTTTCTGAGTCTTTAAATCTTCTGGAAAAGTCTTCCGATGTTTTAAAGACAGCTCTTAACCATTTTTTTTCCACTTTTAACTTAATTGTTGTCTTAATAGAAGAACCTGCTGTCGTAGATCATTTATTTTCTTAGTGTTGAGTACAATCAGTCCTTTCAGTCTTTAAATCCTCTAAGAAATCTTTTGTCTGATCCCTCTTAGGCAGTAGGTACTAAACTTATGTTTATGGTACTTATGGCAGTTTTTGACGTAAATTATCGAAATTGATAACTATTTCCGATTGGGTTAGAGATAGAAATCTTCTGATGGCTTAGTTGACTTAGTTGGTTCAAGGCAGCTGAGAATGAGTTGTTACTTGACAGGATTATCTCCAATATTGAAAAAGTTTTTTTCAGCAAAAAGATAGGAAAAACAGAACACAATAATTTTACATGAATATATTCCGTGTAGAAATATAAAAATGGCGGTTTTGACATGAATTATCGAAATTGATAATTATTCCCGATTGCGTTAGAGATAGAAATCTTCTGACGGCTTAGTTCACTTAGTTGATTCAAGGCAGCTGAAAACGTGTTGTTACTTGACAGGGTTATCTTTAATATTGAAAAAGTTTTTTCAGCAAAAAGATAGGAAAAACAACAAAAAAAATTATCATATCAAAAACTGCAATTTCTAAGCAAGCGACGTAATGAGTTTAAAAATATATCAATTTTACATGGATATATTCCGTGTAGAAATATAAAAATTGGCGGTTTTTGACATGAATTATCGAAATTGATAATTATTCCCGATTGCGTTAGAGATAGAAATCTTCTGACGGCTTAGTTGACTTAGTTGATTCAAGGCAGCTGAAAACGAGTTGTTACTTGACAGGGTTATCTTTAATATTGAAAAAGTTTTTTCAGCAAAAAGATAGTAAAACAGAACAAAAAAAATTATCATATCAAAAACTGCAATTTCTAAGCAAGCGACGTGATGAGTTTAAAAATATATCAATTTTACATGAATATATTCCGTGTAGAAATGTAAAAAATGGCAGTTTTTTACATAAATTATCGCAATTGATAATTATTTCCGATTGGGTTAGAGATAGAAATCTTTTGACGGCTTAGTTGACTTAGTTGGTTCAAGGCAGCTGAAAACGAGTTGTTACTTGACAGGGTTATCTTTAATATTGAAAAAGTTTTTTCAGCAAAAAGATAGGAAAAACAGAATAAAAAAATGTATCATATTAAAAACTACATTTTTTAAGCAAGCGGCGTTATGAGTTTAAAAGTATATCAATTTTACTTGATTATATTCCGTGTAGAAATGTAAAAAATTGCAGTTTTTGATATAAATTATCGAAATTGATAATTATTTCCGATTGGGTTAGAGATAGAAATCTTCTGACGGCGTAGTTGACTTAGTTGGTTCAAGGCAGCTGAAAATGACTTGTTACTTGACAGGGTTATCTTCAACTTTGAAAAAGTTTTTTCAGCAAAAAGATAGGAAAAACAGAACAAAAAAAATTATCATATCAAAAACTGTAATTTTTAAGCAAGCGACGTGATGAGTTTAATATATATCAATTTTACATGATTATATTCCGTGTAGAAATGTAAAAAATTGCAGTTTTTGATATAAATTATCGAAATTGATAATTATTTTCGATTGGGTTAGAGATAGAAATCTTCTGACGGCTTAGTTGACTTAGTTGGTACAAGCAGCTGAGAATGAGTTGTTACTTGACAGGGTTATCTCTAATATTGAAAAAGTTTTTTCAGCAAAAAGATAGGAAAAACAGAATAAAAAAATGTATCATATTAAAAACTACAATTTTTAAGCAAGCGACGTCATGAGTTTAAAGGTATATCAATTTTACATGAATATATTCCGTGTAGAATTGTAAAAAATGGCAGTTTTTGACATAAATTATCGAAATTGATAATTATTCCCGATTGGGTTAGAGATAGAAAACTTCTGACGGCTTAGTTGACTTAGTTGGTTCAAGGCAGCTGAAAATGAGTTGTTACTTGACAGGGTTATCTTCAACATTGAAAAAGTTTTTTTAGCAAAAAGATATGAAAAACAACAACAAAAATTTTCATATCAAAAACTGCAATTTTTAAGCAAGCGATGTGATAAGTTTAAAAATATATCAATTTTACATGATTATATTCCGTGTAGAAATGTAAAAAATTGCAGTTTTTGATATAAATTATCGAAATTGATAATTATTTCCGATTGGGTTAGAGATAGAAATCTTCTGACGGCTTAGTTGATTTAGTTGGTACAAGGCAGCTGAGAATGAGTTGTTACTTGACAGGGTTATCTTTAATATTGAAAAAGTTTTTTCAGCAAAAAGATAGGAAAAACAGAATAAAAAAATGTATCATATTTAAAACTACAATTTTTAAGCAAGCGACGTCATGAGTTTAAAAGTATATCAATTTTACATGAATATATTCCGTGTAGAATTGTAAAAAATGGCAGTTTTTGACATAAATTATCGAAATTGATAATTATTTCCGATTGGGTTAGAGATAGAAATCTTCTGACGGCTTAGTTGACTTTAGTTATTTCAAGGCAGCTGAAAATGAGTTGTTACTTGACAAGGTTATCTTCAACATTGAAAAAGTTTTTTTTCAGCAAAAAGATAGGAAAAACAGAACAAAATAATTTATCATATCAAAAACTACAATTTTTAAGCAAGCGACGTGATGAGTTTAAAAATATATCAATTTTACATGAATATATTCCGTGTAGAAATATAAAAAATGGCAGTTTTTGAGAAAAATTATCGAAATTGATAATTATTTCCGATTGGGTTAGAGATAGAAATCTTCCGACGGCTTAGTTGACTTAGTTGGTTCAAGGCAGCTGAAAATGAGTTGTTACTTGACAAGGTTATCTTCAACATTGAAAAAGTTTTTTCAGCAAAAAGATAGGAAAAACAGAACAAAAAAATTTATCGTATCAAAAACTGCAATTTTTAAGCAAGCGACGTGATAAGTTTAAGAATATATCAATTTTACATGATTATATTCCGTGTAGAAATGTAAAAAATTGCAGTTTTTGATATAAATTATCGAAATTGATAATTATTTCCGATTGGGTTAGAGATAGAAATCTTCTGACGGCTTAGTTGACTTAGTTGGTACAAGGCAGCTGAGAATGAGTTGTTACTTGACAGGGTTATCTTTAATATTGAAAAAGTTTTTTCAGCAAAAAGATAGGAAAAACAATAAAAAAATGTATCATATTTAAAACTACAATTTTTAAGCAAGCGACGTCATGAGTTTAAAAGTATATAAATTTTACATGAATATATTCCGTGTAGAATTGTAAAAAATGGTAGTTTTTGACATAAATTATCGAAATTGATAATTATTTCCGATTGGGTTATAGATAGAAATCTTCTGACGGCTTAGTTGACTTAGTTGGTACAAGGCAGCTGAGAATGAGTTGTTACTTGACAGGGTTATATTTAATATTGAAAAAGTTTTTTCAGCAAAAAGATAGGAAAAACAGAACAAAAAAAATTATCATATCAAAAACTGCAATTTCTAAGCAAGCGACGTGATGAGTTTAAAAATATATCAATTTTACATGGATATATTCCGTGTAGAAATATAAAAATTGGCGGTTTTTGACATGAATTATCGAAATTGATAATTATTCCCGATTGCGTTAGAGATAGAAATCTTCTGACGGCTTAGTTGACTTAGTTGATTCAAGGCAGCTGAAAACGAGTTATTACTTGACAGGGTTATCTTTAAGATTGAAAAAGTTTTTTCAGCAAAAAGATAGGAAAAACAGAACAAAAAAAATTATCATATCAAAAACTGCAATTTCTAAGCAAGCGACGTGATGAGTTTAAAAATATATCAATTTTACATGAATATATTCCGTGTAGAAATGTAAAAAATGGCAGTTTTTGAGAAAAATTATCGAAATTGATAATTATTTCCGATTGGGTTAGAGATAGAAATCTTCCGACGGCTTAGTTGACTTAGTTGGTTCAAGGCAGCTGAAAATGAGTTGTTACTTGACAAGGTTATCTTCAACATTGAAAAAGTTTTTTCAGCAAAAAGATAGGAAAAACAGAACAAAAAAATGTATCGTATCAAAAACTGCAATTTTTAAGCAAGCGACGTGATGAGTTTAAAAATATATCAATTTTACATGAATATATTCCGTGTAGAAATGTAAAAAATTGCAGTTTTTGACATAAATTATCGAAATTGATAATTATTTCCGATTGGGTTAGAGATAGAAATCTTCTGACGGCTTAGTTGACTTAGTTGGTTCAAGGCAGCTGAAAGCGAGTTGTTACTTGACAGGGTTATCTTTAATATTGAAAAAGTTTTTTCAGCAAAAAGATAGGAAAAACAGAATAAAAAATGTATCATATTAAAGACTACAATTTTTAAGCAAGCGACGTGTTGAGTTTAAAAATATATCAATTTTACATGAATATATTCCGTGTAGAAATATAAAACATGGCAGTTTTTAACATAAATTATCCAAATTGATAATTATTTCCGATTGGGTTAGAGATAGAAATGTTCTGACGGCTTAGTTGACTTAGTTGGTTCAAGGCAGCTGAAAATGAGTTGTTACTTGACAGGGTTATCTTCAACATTGAAAAAGTTTTTTCAGCAAAAAGATAAGAAAAACAGAACAACAACATTTATCGTATCAAAAACTGCAATTTTTAAGCAAGCTACGTGATGAGTTTAAAAGTATATCAATTTTACATGAATATGTTCCGTGTAGAATTGTAAAAAATGGCAGTTTTTGACATAAATTATCGAAAGTGATAATTATTTCCGATTGGCTTAGAGATAGAAATCTTCTGACGGCTTAGTTGACTTAGTTGGTTCAAGGCAGCGGAAAATGAGTACCTTGAAAACCGGAAACTACTCCTTTGCCTCGTGTAGCCACCTCGGTTGAAGAAACCACCAAAACGGGTCTTTTCCGAATGCGCACCACTAGATTCCTGCTTCGATTTTAATTTGGTCTCCTCATCTAGTAATATATCTTAATATAGATAAAAATATATCTTAAAGATCTTCAAATACTTCTCACTTTTTATCGATACTGTATTTTAAGGAGACTGAAATACAAACAAATGGCACAGTACCGACGTCAGAAGCCGCGGACAGCACCAAAACAGCACAAGGAACGCAGGCAGCTACGGAACTTGCGAACCAACCCATAGCGAAGAGGCTGCACGTCTCGAACATTCCATTTAGGTTTAGAGACCCCGATCTTAGGGCCATGTTTGGTGTAAGTGAAACATCTTATACTCCTTATGCTTTAGAGGTACCTCTCGGCGCAAAAATAAGCATTTTTGGTGTTTTTTCATGAAATGATCTAAATAATATGTAGCAACTTCCAACCGAAAAGAGCTTATTGAGGGGTACTGAATTTTTTTTACTCCTACTTAGTCATTATTACGTAGTTTCACTCATTGTTTTCTTATTGATTTGCAGCAATTCGGACCAATTTTAGATGTAGAAATTATCTTTAACGAGCGAGGATCGAAGGTATGTTTCATTCACTCATTTACGATAATAAAATTGTTTTTTGAGCCAGCTATGTTGCTATTAAACTTTCCTCATGGCGCATTTTATTTTTTACTTTGAAAAGAGGCATTTCATTAATCAGACATCGTTGGCCAATGGTTCACGGTACCGTAATTTTGGCTTTTAGCGAAAGTAAAATGTGGCAAAGTACGGCTAGTCTTCGCATTTTATTATTTTTTACACAGAATTCAGAAAGAAAGCTTTCACGACCGGTCAAAATACAATCTAAAGCGTTGTCCCAGGGTCTAATGGAATGTCTTCCTGACGTTTCGTCTACAGCTGCGGCAGACATTATCAAAGATGATGTGGCAATGGGCGAAGTGATCTCCCGTGCTTTCCGACGTTGACTGATTGTTGACTGATGCAGGCTGGGACAAATTCAAAAGTCAGGTTATCCGAGACTAACGAGAGAGGCCATTGATATCTTTAAATACGGCCACAATTTCAACAGGAAGGAGGAAATTATGTTTCTAAATGCAGACTGGAAGTGAGTTCTACGACATACTTCAAGTGCGCAGAAACCCCGCACTACCACTACCCCCACCACAGTCGCTCCACTGCAGCGCGACTGCGGGGGAATAAATACCACGGAGCTCACCGTAGTCGAATCTGTCAACGTCGGGAAGCACTGGAGATCGCTTCGCCCATTGTATTTTGTGCTTTTTAATCCACCTTTTCTTACTACAAGAGTAGTAGTTCTTTTATTCTTTGAAGGATTTTTCATTTTTTGGCAATTTTGATGTTCTAACTCAATATGCGCCACATCAAAATTGTTTAATTAATTCTTAACCTCAAACATTATAACTTGATTCAGCGTAATCGATTATTACCGATACCAAACCCGAGTTCTGTAAATGCATCAGGGAGCTCTTAATATCTTAACAAGCTGGAGTGAGATATCTCAGCTTATGGACAATCAAATAATAAGGCAGAACATTCAAAGTGACAGGAAATTATGAAAACAGAGGGTTTTTAATAGTGAAAGGTAGAAAGAGAGAGAGATAGATTTATCATCTAGGTCCTTCACTAACATATAGGTTTTTAAATTGTCGTGCCCGTCCTCGGCTGCCTTGTTCTGCAGTTTTAAATTTTGCGAATAGTTATATGATTGGATCTCTCAATATACAGGGTGTTTTAAAAAAGTGCTAACAAACTTTAGGAGATTACAGAAGACATGTAAATATTTGCCATAACCGGTGATAGTGATAGATCGGAAGCCCATCCTCCTGCTCAAAATCTGATCTTTAATCTGAAAGTATGAGCCTTTGAGGCAGCAGCGCAATGGGTCCATCACCCCTTCCACAGGCAGCGATGTTTTCTCCTTCAAAGATGCATCCGCCCTCAGCCTGACCTCGACGATATCCAACGACTCCTCAAACGGCACGTTGGTGCACATTGAGACTCACGATGTGTCCCTATCACCCAAGTCTAAGTCCTTAAGAATACTAACAAGGTGTTCAGAGATTTGTACAAAGGAGGTTGTTTTTCCAACCAAAGGTTGGATGATTTGAAGGAGAAATCTACTTAGAGAACTTGTTGGCGAGTCTCTAGAGCTTGCGATTGGCCTTTGGGGCAAGTTGTTTTGTGAATTTTAGGTAACCCATAGAGATGTGGTGGTTTACTACGGTGTGGAGTGAGGGACCTCCTAGTGCCTCCAGGAATGCGACGTTCATATTTTTTTAGGGCTCTGTAGATTTGTCCTGCAACTCTTTTAGTCAGGTCATTAGGTATTATTTTATATTTACCTTTCGTCAGAATCCCCTGTATCTTCTCGTCATACTGTGTGGCACCCATGACGACGTTCGCATTTCCTTTGTCAGCTGGAAGGATCTTGATTGATTTGTCCCTCTGCAGTTTCCTCATGGCTAACTCCTCTTTTTTTGTGATAATTCTCTGTGGGTGTTGTGGTTCGTCCAATAGTGTTCTGTCTTTCCACTTGAGTTCCTCGCTCTGGCCCCTGGATTGTCGTGGAGTTCTACAGCACTTATTTTGTCAAGTACTGGAGTTGACTTTGGAGCAATTGCAAAGTGCAGTCCTTTGCTCAGCAGTTTTTCTTCAGTGGAACTCAAGATGATCGTGTTCAATGATATGTTGACTATTGTCCTCTGGCCTTGCTGGTGGTGGCCGACTGTTGTCTACTTTCTTTGAAGCTTCATTGGCTTGTCATTTTGCTTTTTGGCCAGCTTCTCTTTCAGTTTGATGCATGCATTATCTATTGTCTGGAAAATGGGTGTGTGGTCTTCCTCCAGTGTAAATTCCTTGATTTCTTCAAACCTATGTAGGATATCGTAGAGGAGCTGTGATTTTTTCCATATGTGGTAGCTAATTTGGGACCGAATAAGTCCATAGCTGGCCCTGTCCAGATTGCGGCGAGCTCGATCACCAGGGATGGGTGATTTTAAACGAAAACCTACTGGAATGATGTGGCTGTCCCTCTCTGTGCAAAGGAACACAAGTCCGAACACCATGATTTTAAGTGGTCGGAAACCAAAATTGTGCATAGGGAACAGCACTGGAAGAAACGAAAGTTTAAGGAAGCAGCCTTCATTGGAAACAATGAGGGCGTCTTTAGTAAACCAAGTTTACGACGTCTCTTCGGTATGGCATCCGTTGATACGGCGGACGAGTGCTGCTCGCTTGACACGCGACGGTGGCGACGATCCGGCCAATAGGAATGGTGGGCGTGGTTAGCTGTGTTAGTACATAAGCAAGTAGCATCGGGCTTAATGCTCAGTTTCACTTGAAAACGAGCAGAGATTCCACTGCTCGAAACGTTATGTAAAAGACAATGGAAGTCCAAGAAGTTTCGCTTATCAGTTATCTATGTCAATTAGTTCCTGAAATATAACAAAAAATTCGTACAAAAATGTTTCTTTGACATCCTGCATCTCAAAAACAGTGTGATTGCGCTTCGCGGTTTATAAGTACAAGTTGGATGACATGGCGTATTTTATAATCATCTTAAAATTTTGTCAGCACCTTTCTGAAACACCCTCTATATGATAAAGCACCTTAATGAATTTCTATATAAAGTAGAAACGAGCATTTTCTTACCGATTTTGTTACCCAGCACTCGGCAGTGTAATAAAGACTCCTTAAAGTACTTGGGAGTAAATGGAGGTGTGAATGTTATTAACGCGTCAAGCTGCGAAAAAAAGAGTTGAAATGTTATTTCACTGCCTTCGTAGTAGCTAACGATGGTGAATTTCGGTCGCAGTTTTTGTGCACAGGTTTTCTAAAAAAATTCAGTAAACCGGTAGTTTATGGACACCTCATTTCCAATTTCAAGTCGGTTTAGAGCCTACAAAAGCTAAAAGAAGCATAGCTATAACATCAGATTATCTTTAACAAGAAATAAATTAACGGGAATTTTGAATACATTCATATGGGGGTGATTCACCACTCAGTAAACATAGACACCAAAACATTTTTTTTTCCTGAAGCCTTTGATGAGATATTGGCCTCAGAAAATGTCTTTAAAAAATCGAAAATACTATGTATCTAAGCCTTAATAGAAAATAACCAAAAACTTGAACATACGATTTTTTTTTATTGGTGTTTTTGGAACCATCTTAGCTGCCAGTCACTTAAAATTAATAAAAACCTGAAGTGACTCACGGGTTAAGTAGGGGTGGTCCAAAGATTCTTTTTAACCTTAAATTAATTTTGGTTTTCCCAGGTTTTGAGTAATATTTTACCCAATGTTTTGAGAAACTGTCAATTTCTGAGAAAACTGAGATACAAAATTTTTTCTTCAAAAAACAAATTAAATAAAAAACCAACTTGTTTTGGTGTCTTCTACACGCACCTGTTCTATGTCTATTGAATATTGTGAATTACACACAGTTGTCTAGAGACGGTCATGTTTTCAGTGGTCAACATAAACAGCTAGTCGTACTTTGCCATCAACAAGAATATCGATGTTTTGTTTTGTTTTGTGGGAGGTGTCTTCCTTTAAAAGCCTGTAGACCGTGCTTGAAATCCGATCTCGACCTGGACCACATATAGAGATTTGTGTTTTTAACTTTTTCCATGACTTGTTGCGATTTATCTTGTAAACTTGTCTAACCAACTGTAATTACTACTATTTTACTGTTGAAGACCTAGAGTTGTAGTTATATAGCATGGCTTTCGGAAAATGTGGTTTATTGCATTATTCAACTTGAAACACGGCTTTTTGTGCTTAAATTAGATCTCTCGACATCAGTTCTACGGAATCCTACCTACATATTGTTATTATTGTGGTTGTTCACTTTCTCGATTTTTGTTTTAGTTCTAGATGTCTTTTTTTAGGAGGGTAATCGTATATCACGTTTGTAAGTGTGCCAAGGGAACGAGTAATGATTTCTTTTGATTATAACGTACGAGACAAGTGTTTTGAACTAGCGCTCAAAAACTTCTCTTCGGTTTATCAATGCAGTGGGTTTTATTCTCAATAATGCTCAAAATTAAAATGGTGACCATCTATAATTTTTAGAATAAATTAGGTTAAAAGAAGTTAAATTTTCTCTGGGAACGAATCACCGATCATCCGCTTGCCGGGCGGATACTTTAATCTACGGAGGCCCCTCTGTGTTCAATTTAAACTTGTTAGTAAATGCCCTTTATTAGAGTCCTAGATGCCCTTTATTCCACTCACACAGTATGTAACCAAGAACCTGCATACTAGCAACAACATATTGAAGATACGGTTAGACCTCCTTAGTTCACATCTACAGCATTTTACATGAATGGATTTAACGTTCGTAATATACAGGGTTGGGCATATGTTCCGGAACGGTTCAGTTATAGGTGAAATAAATAGGTTACCACTCTCTGGTTTTTGAGATGTTATACAGTACTATCTGCGCCTCAGTTTCGTTTGTCTGGGCCGTCGACAGGCACTGAATGAAGCAAAGGGAACGTCCTGTATACTGTCATTTTTTTTAAATCTTCGACAAGTTCACTATATCTTTTACGCATTACTTTTACGGATTTATGATTCAAGAAACATAAGGGTCAATAACTAAATATCTAACAAATTATCTGTGAAATTTACTTCATTAAATTGTTTTCCTTTAGCTGCTAATCTTTCATAAAATCCAAATTGCCCACTCTGTAAATGTTAGACGGGTAGTTGGTTTTAGAATGTGAAGAATTTTGAATTTTTAAAATTCCTTTAAAACTTTTTTTAAAAACTGGTTAGCAATGTTTGGAAACTCTAGCACAAATCTTCTGTACCATGACTAGTTCAGGTTAGTTCAGGTTAGTCCAGGAATTTACGGAGATTTCTTACGCTACAAGGTGCGGGATACCTATCCACAGCAGACACTTTGTCAGGTTCTGTTTGTGTTCTTAGAACCCTGGTCCAGAAGTAACCAAGTATCCCAAATACATCAGCATGAAAAGCCCGCAGACTGATACTTAACTGGCTTCAGCTTCCCAAGGATTCCTCAAAACTTTCTCCCAACACTGGATGATGTCATCCAGGAAGTCAAAGCAAAATTGATCTAGTTCAGTATCAAGACTCTGGTTTACAAGGTGCGGGATACCTGTCCACAGGGGACACTTTCTCAGGTTCTGTTTGTATTCTTAAAACCCTGATCCCGAAGTAACCGAGTGTAACAAATACATCAGCGAAATGCGCGCAAGCTGAGACTTAACTGGCTTTAGCTTCGCTCAAACGGTGGAATACCTCATTTCAGTTTCCCAAGTATTTCTCAAAAATTTCTCCCAACACTGGATGATGTCATCCAGGAAGACAAAGCAAAATTCATCTAGTTCAGTATCAAGACTTTGGTTTACAAGGTGCAGGATACCTATCCTGCACTGGTACAGCGGACACCATCTCAGGTTCTGTTTATATTCTTAAAACCCTGGTCCAAGTGTAACAAATACATCAGCAAAATGAGCGCAAACTGACACTTAACTGGCTTTAGCTAAACAGCGGAATACCTCTTTTAAGTTTCCCAAGTATTCCTCAAAAGTTTCTCCCAACACTGCATGATGTCATCCAGGAAGTCAAAGCAAAATTGATCTAGTTCAGTATCAAGACTCTGGTTTACAAGGTGCGGGATACCTGTCCACAGGGAACACTTTCTCAGGTTCTGTTTGTATTCTTAAAACCCTGATCCAGAAGTAACCGAGTGTAACAAATACATCAGCGAAATGCGCGCAAGCTGAGACTTAACTGGCTTTAGCTTCGCTCAAACGGTGGAATACCTCATTTCAGTTTCCCAAGTATTTCTCAAAAATTTCTCCCAACACTGGATGATGTCATCCAGGAAGACAAAGCAAAATTCATCTAGTTCAGTATCAAGACTTTGGTTTACAAGGTGCAGGATACCTATCCTGCACTGGTACAGCGGACACCATCTCAGGTTCTGTTTATATTCTTAAAACCCTGGTCCAAGTGTAACAAATACATCAGCAAAATGAGCGCAAACTGACACTTAACTGGCTTTAGCTAAACAGCGGAATACCTCTTTTAAGTTTCCCAAGTATTCCTCAAAAGTTTCTCCCAACACTGCATGATGTCATCCAGGAAGTCAAAGCAAAATTGATCTAGTTCAGTATCAAGACTCTGGTTTACAAGGTGCGGGATACCTGTCCACAGGGAACACTTTCTCAGGTTCTGTTTGTATTCTTAAAACCCTGATCCCGAAGTAACCGAGTGTAACAAATACATCAGCGAAATGCGCGCAAGCTGAGACTTAACTGGCTTTAGCTTCGCTCAAACGGTGGAATACCTCATTTCAGTTTCCCAAGTATTTCTCAAAAATTTCTCCCAACACTGGATGATGTCATCCAGGAAGACAAAGCAAAATTCATCTAGTTCAGTATCAAGACTTTGGTTTACAAGGTGCAGGATACCTATCCTGCACTGGTACAGCGGACACCATCTCAGGTTCTGTTTATATTCTTAAAACCCTGGTCCAAGTGTAACAAATACATCAGCAAAATGAGCGCAAACTGACACTTAACTGGCTTTAGCTAAACAGCGGAATACCTCTTTTAAGTTTCCCAAGTATTCCTCAAAAGTTTCTCCCAACACTGCATGATGTCATCCAGGAAGTCAAAGCAAAATTGATCTAGTTCAGTATCAAGACTCTGGTTTACAAGGTGCGGGATACCTGTCCACAGGGAACACTTTCTCAGGTTCTGTTTGTATTCTTAAAACCCTGATCCAGAAGTAACCGAGTGTAACAAATACATCAGCGAAATGCGCGCAAGCTGAGACTTAACTGGCTTTAGCTTCGCTCAAACGGTGGAATACCTCATTTCAGTTTCCCAAGTATTTCTCAAAAATTTCTCCCAACACTGGATGATGTCATCCAGGAAGACAAAGCAAAATTGATCTAGTTCAGTATCAAGACTTTGATTTACAAGGTGCAGGATACCTATCCTGCACTGGTACAGCGGACACCATCTCAGGTTCTGTTTATATTCTTAAAACCCTGGTCCAAGTGTAACAAATACATCAGCAAAATGAGCGCAAACTGACACTTAACTGGCTTTAGCTTCACTCAAACAGCGGAATACCTCTTTTAAGTTTCCCAAGTATTCCTCAAAAGTTTCTCCCAACACTGCATGATGTCATCCAGGAAGTAAAAGCAAAATTGATCTAGTTCAGTATCAAGACTCTGGTTTACAAGGTGCGGGATACCTGTCCACAGGGGGACACTTTCTCAGGTTCTGTTTGTGTTCTTAAAACCCTGATCCAGAAGTAACCGAGTGTAACAAATACATCAGCGAAATGCGCGCAAGCTGAGACTTAACTGGCTTTAGCTTCGCTCAAACGGTGGAATACCTCATTTCAGTTTCCCAAGTATTTCTCAAAAATTTCTCCCAACACTGGATGATGTCATCCAGGAAGACAAAGCAAAATTGATCTAGTTCAGTATCAAGACTTTGATTTACAAGGTGCAGGATACCTATCCTGCACTGGTACAGCGGACACCATCTCAGGTTCTGTTTATATTCTTAAAACCCTGGTCCAAGTGTAACAAATACATCAGCAAAATGAGCGCAAACTGACACTTAACTGGCTTTAGCTTCACTCAAACAGCGGAATACCTCTTTTAAGTTTCCCAAGTATTCCTCAAAAGTTTCTCCCAACACTGCATGATGTCATCCAGGAAGTCAAAGCAAAATTGATCTAGTTCAGTATCAAGACTCTGGTTTATAAGGTGCGGGATACCTGTCCACAGGGGACACTTTCTCAGGTTTTGTTTGTATTCTTAAAACCCTGATCCCGAAGTAACCGAGTGTAACAAATACATCAGCGAAATGCGCGCAAGCTGAGACTTAACTGGCTTTAGCTTCGCTCAAACGGTGGAATACCTCATTTCAGTTTCCCAAGTATTTCTCAAACATTTCTCCCAACACTGGATGATGTCATCCAGGAAGACAAAGCAAAGCAAAATTGATCTAGTTCAGTATCAAAACTTTGGTTTACAAGGTGCAGGATACCTATCCTACACTGGTACAGCGGACACCATCTCAGGTTCTGTTTGTATTCTTAAAACCCTGGTCCAAGTGTAACAAATACATTAGCAAAATGCGCGCAAACTGACACTTAACTGGCTTTAGCTTCACTCAAACAGCGGAATACCTCTTTTAAGTTTCCCAAGTATTCCTCAAAAGTTTCTCCCAACACTGGATGATGTCATCCAGGAAGACAAAGCAAAACTGATCCAGTTCAGTGTCAAGACTTCCTAAAGGTCAAACCATTTAATCTCGATATCGAAACGTAAAAGCGTTCGAAATTATCTTCAGGAGACTTCGGAGAACTTAAGTTTGATAGTCTGCATAATGAACAGTTAACACAAAACCCTAGATTTTAGTATATAGGACCTTTTCTACTACCAGAGGTGTCTCTTTCTAGCTTGTGTTATTCTTTGTTTTGTAAATTAATTCTGACTATTATTTAATGATTAGTTATGTACCCTTACTCTTCCTTTAGTGTGTATTGTTTACAGTTAAGTGCGTTTCTATAGATTTCTTAGAGTTTTAGGCAAGGAAGTTGGTTTTGAAAAATAAACGACACTCTTTAAATGACCTCCTGAAGAGCTGATATCTGGAAATCTAGGCGGCCACGCCCTCCTCATTCTACCCGCCTTGAAAAGTATCGTCATATCACAATTGTATCCCAAAATGCAAACATACTGTTACGCCCGACTGTCGAGATTCGGGCCGAAGCGGCAACGCCGAGCGCCGACCGTGACCCCGGGATCCCATCTAGACTAAACGAGAACCGGGAACGGATTCCTCCGTTCTCGAAAGTACGAGAGTGTGCTCAGGCCGGGTAAAAGGGACTGTCGCTTTCTATGGGAAAGGAGTCAGACTCCGCCACGACGACAATCTGGCGGACTGACACATCCGCCAGAAAAGACCAGTCAGTGTGAAGGGGTGAACGCTGAGTGGCTTCACGGAAGCCCCCAGGATCGTTAGCATTGGACAGCTATGGGGTTAATACGTTAATGGAAGTTCGAAAATCAAAGACCTGATTAGAAGGACTTAGCAGATAAGAGATTGGAAGTAAAACCTATGTGGGCTCAATGGGATTCCTTGGCGATTCAGAATGGTTTACTGAAGAGGACTTGGGAAAGCCCCGACGGGAAAAGTGCCACGCTCCACCTTGTCGTGCCAGAAAGTAGACGAAAAGATGTTTTGCGAGAAATGCACAATGGAGTGTCTGGAGGCCATTTTGGAGGGAGTAAGACCCTGGATAGAAAGCTACTACTGGGTGATCTGCTGCTCAGTAAAAGGACCCCAAAGAAAGACTAGGAGGCAAATGAAGCAATACAATGCTGGTGCCCCATTTGAAAGAATTGCGATCGACGTGGCAGGTCCTTTTCCAGAAACGGACGATAGCAACAAATACATCTTAGTTGCCATGGATTATTTCAGTAAATGGCCAGAAACTTATGCACTACCAAATCAGGAACTAACACCGTGGCAATGGTTTTGGTTCACGAATTCTTCAGTAGATTTGGCGTACCATTAGAGCTTCAAATGGAACAACGACGTGGTATACAGGATCCAACGTACCACTAGAGCAAACATGAAAGTGGTTCATCTTGAACGGTTAAAGACTTACAGTCGTGGAGATTTCTCTGATGGGGACGATCAGAACTAAGAGGGGAGCAATGTTACGCCCGATCAGACTCACAGCCCTTCTCAGTTGCTTCTTTCAAATTTATGAATTTATTTGACTTCTTTCCAGACTTGGGAATCTTCCATGAACGTTCGGGTTTTCCTGATGACATGCTCGGAGTCTGTTCTATTCGTGTTCTTTCTTTAGTAGGGCCCTTTTGATTCTGGTTCTATTAGTTTCTTTTTAAGTTCCTTTTTTGGCTGAAAGGTTCACCATATCATTGATTTCTTTATTTTGAGGTTCTTTTATTGTTGATGATTGTCTTGGACCCATCCATGAACCAAAGGGTTCCTTTATCCCCAGGGATTTTCTATTCACTGTTCTTCATTCCCTTAAATAGGCGAATTACCAAATAAATTTAATGGAGTTTCAGTGTTCTGATCATTCTGTCGGACTGTATTTTTAAAGGTGTAGTTATTGTAAATCAATGTGAAAATCTCGCTATGTTGTCCCACCGGCCTACGTCCGTTTGTTTTTAGCCGGTACGCTGTCGGGGAGGAAGATCTGTAGTGGCTGGGTAAGTCATTCTCCATAGCTTGCCCACTTTGTCTCTGGAGTCTGAAATTGTGTTTTAATCGTGTTGTAATAGTTAAAAGTAAATAAAAGTGTGTAGTTAATTGACGATAAGTTATTGGAACCCGTATCCCGTAACAGCATGGATCGCTCGATATGATTGGCTGATGTCTGCGTAAATGCATTCGTTCACCGAGGTGAGAGGGAGTTCAAATTCCGATTTCGTGGGTGAAAGATCGCTGTATCCCTTGCGAGAAATATATCGTAATAGTACGATGTACTTGACAGTACTATGCTTATTTATAAATCCATTAAAGCCGAAAGTAGCTGCATTAGAGAATAAAATAGAACTTAATGAAGTCCGACTCTAAGTCTAAGCAATCCATTACTTCTTGACACAAATACCTTTGAGGATCATCTTCTGAAAGCTCTTGAAGTAAGGTTACTTTGTAAAGGCGCTTTTTATCGGCCTTGAGGATTCTTTTGGTGGATGTTTCAAGAGAGCAAGTCTGGATATTCTGGTGTATCAAGCAAGACATCCAGTGATCAGTAGATGTTCGATCAGCTTGGCAAATTTTTTCAGTAGCCGAATGTTAGAAATTATGCCACATTCTATGAGCTATTGACTTTGAAATTGGGTCCCGTTTGGGAAAAATATTATTAAAGAGACTGGTGGCTTCTTGACATGATCTACCTCTATCACCGTATTCTATCATCCTAAGCAAGTGATTCCCTCGTGCTCGTTTAGTTGTATAATAACGCTCAATTGGAAACTAGAAGGTGTAATTAGTTACACCTTAGAAAATATCGATATTTGGTTAATTAACCAATGTTGTGTTCTTGAATCATTCTTCTTAACCCGCCGTCTCCCGCCGGAGGTTGGCGATCCAATTTGCAATCATTATTCTGGTTGTAGCGGCTCTAAAGGTGTCGATTGAGGTACATCCAAACCATCTTCTTAAGCTTTCAGCCAGGAGTTTTCTTTCAATGATTAGTCTCAAGAGTTCATACCTTTCGCCTCCCATTATGTGGCCTATGTATCTCGTCTTTCTCTCCTTGAATCATTAGTCGCCGTTATTTCTATAACAAATGAATTTAGGCATATGTTAAATCGTTACACTGGTATTATTGAACCCTGAGGGCTACGTCACATACAGCGCAATTTGATTAAAAGCGGAACGGAGTGTAATTTGACAGTTGAATTTAAACCAATCCGATAAAAGCTAAAATAGGAATTGACATGTGTAATGACGTTATTGACATGTGTAATGACATTTTTGACATGTGTAATGACATTATTGACATTATTGACATGTGTAATTACATTATTGACATGCTTAATGACGTTATTGACATTTCTGCTCCGTTCCGTTCCGCTGTGACGGCGGCCCAGTTCGCAACCATATTATAATATGGAAAATGGAGGAACTGTCGTATACCTCAAAATGGCGGTGAAATAAGCCGAAAGTGACGTCCCTTGACGTCTTACGTCAAATGATTCGAAACTGCGATTTGGCATTTGCTACTATACTGACGATGCTACTATAAAGAAATAACAATTATTGTTTGCTACCTTCCTGTTACCTCCATGGTTTTAACATTATAGTATGCTCAATTTTAGATTAATATTCACCTACTGGACATGTTTAATATTGGACCTATTATATTAATATTGGACGAGAACAAATCTGTCAAATTTTCGGGCAACTTTGTGAATATATATTTGAAATGGACTATATAATGTACAACTGGAGGTAACAAACAATGGCCCACATTTTCCTAAAGTTGGTGGTTGCGTATTTTTGCCGCCAGCTTTGTGTCATTCATGACGTAACGTCGTAGACGTCAAGTGACGTCACTTCCTGTCGATTTCGCCGCCATTTTTTTGGTCCAATGCATAAAAACCTCAATAAGAAGAGGGGTGAAAACTGTAAAATATGAGGATCTCTCTATATAATCTATTAACTCTTGGGTACAGTCCATCGAGGTAGGATGCATAGAAAGAAACATCGGATGGTCTACGGAGGCAACCACGACGATACCTAGATAACTTTGTATATTTTTCTATGTTTCCTTATATTATTTAGAATTTAAACGAACTTTTTTTGTTAATAGATACGTGTTTAGATCTCGGTTTAGGTCGCAGCTTAGGTACTCTGTAGACTTAAATGACAATAATACTACAAATACTCAGTTATTTCAACTTGGCTGATAATATCTCATCCAGTAATTTGTTTCAGAACTAAAGACCGACTTTTTAGTGTTGCTCTACTATTTTATATAAAAACTATTCTGTACTTATCAAAGATTCAAAAAAAAGTGTTAATATACTGAATGTTCCATTTAAGAAAACGACTGCTTGATAGAGGGTGAAGACAGAAAAATAAAATTGGGGCGTAGATAGTATTTTTTTCGTTTAACGTGCCTATAATTCAATCATTTTGGAGCATATGCCGATCCCTGTATTTACCTTTCCACCACATGTAGAATCTTACCTTAAGAGCCAAAAGTGGTGGATTCAATTCTCACTGAAAGTGATCAGTTTTTTTGTTTAGTTCTTAATTATCTATGTAAAAAAAAAGTTAAAAGCAAAGAAAATGATAATTGAATTCTTTGAACGAAAACAGCGTTTTCAGTAATCTGCACCATTTTTCCTTAGACGTTGATACTGGACGAGTGCAATTCGTTAGTTCAATAAACGGACACAGATGGCGCCAGCGGGAAACTTTTCTCTGTGCTACTATGAAACGTGTCTTGAGTACCGAAAATTTTGCAAGTTCTGATTGCGTCTCACTGACCACCCTTATACGGCGGAACTAGTCTGGGGATGGTAACAATTAGAGCTTACGAAATGATGGTTTATCAGTGCTTTAAAACAGCGTTTTCATTGAATCCTTTGCGTATAGACTTGCATCTGATAAAAGTTGTAGGCTATGAATTACAAAACCTTGAGTCTTGAGAAGAAAACTGCATTGTATTGTAACCGAGGAGAATGATTTTTTATATATCAAGTAAAAACTTGCATGAAACTACTAGGGCACAACCGACCTACTTAGAGGAAACGTAAGAAATTCGATCTGCACCAGTGTTCTATGGGCTTTTTTAGCGAATACCACCTTAGAGTCTCAAAAAAACTACCACCTTAGATTTGATAGCAGCAAAGCTGTTCAGCTCCTGGTCACTTATATACATATCGATGAGATCTACTTTTATACAGTGTAATATTATTATCCGATGCATGTATTTACTATATCTCATCGTTTTCGCTTGTTGGTGACGTCAGCAAGCGATTATAAGACTTGTTGACGCCATCAACGAGTCCACACAAGAGCCGAACATCGCCTTTAGTCCGCAGGGTTTAAAGGCGATTTCAGCCAGAATTTTTAGATTTAAATTTACTGTTCAATTGTGCAATTTGACAATGACTTTAATGATACTAAACATGACATATGATGGCGTAGTAAAATTTTTGGTTTCCATGATTATACTGATTGTGCCGTAGCAGCTATCAGATCGTTAAACGTTTATTTTAATTGACATGTTCCTGTCAACTTCATATCCATTCAGAGGGACACTAAAGCGCCACGAAAAAGTCACTTTTCTATTTTCCCTTAAACCGATGGTCTTTTTCTTGGCGTTAACCAATAAGCCAGACCCCGTTTGTTGTCAAAAATGTCTAAAGTAGTGAAACGGGGTCCGGTAGATGCGTGCCACCAAATCTTAGTATATCTTCTGCCTTGTGAATTTTCCTTATTTTTTTTTTAAACTGTCTGTTAATTGTTTTTGTGTGGTTTTAAACGGTGGTTTGGGATGTGTGCTCTAGATTTTAGAAAGCTTCTAATTGATCATACACCCGCTTTAAAAGTTACATGAATAATCAATTCACCAGTAGTTGTTAGACATAACGTAACCAACCTTACTCTTAACGCTCTCTCGTTTCATTCTATAACGTTTCACCGTGGACTCTAACTCTAATGTGATTTTTTTTTTATTTTTCCTTTAACAACTTTTTTGGATTTAATTAGCGGACACTAAATTTTTAAGGGCTGTTTAGTTATAACGCCACGATATAAGGTAACAAGCGACAACGCGATTTTTTCTTTAACAGTCACAGGTTTCATCAAAATTGAACAATATTTGGTTTTGCAGCAGTTCTTTGGATTTTTTGCGTTTTACAGCGAGTTATCATAAATTTTTTTCCACCCAGATACTTGGGGACAAGAAACAACCTATATAGTTAGAGCGATTTTAATCTTATAGAGCCTTTTGTTTATAAATGAGCCACCTTAATTTTTGCTTTAATGCATATTACTAATGCAGTGTCATAAAAATCATTTATCATTTTTGTATACATTGAGATGTATCATGCGTTTATTAAAAAAAAACCTCGAGCAGGCCATGGAATTAGAACAAGAGGTCTAAGGTGATTTCGTAAAAACAAATGAAAGTCGAAAATGTTATAAAATGTTCCAATTTTCATTTTTTTATGAACACACGTTATTATTTCCTTAATACGCAGTTGAGGGACAAGTTATTGAGGGTGGCACAAAATGATGCAATATATATATGTGGCCTTCAACTTATATGGTGTGACTATGGTGTCCTGCATAAAGGTGAAAGAACGTCACATCAAAGAAAAAAAATGGCTACAGTTTTGTATGGGGTTCTCGCTATGTCTGCGTCAGGTTTTTGACTAATTGCAGTGGTACCTCGTGACGGGATAGTTGCTAGGTTACGATGATGCCTGCTGTAGCTCTACAAACCGTAGTTTTAATTTAAATACTACTTCAAAATTAGCCCAATTTTTTTCCCAAGATCATATGCGTCGTTCTCCTGGATACTGGACTCCATAAGACTGACGTTCTGCTTTGGAAAAGTGGCACGAATGTAGAAAGTACAATTTAGTTGCAGTTACATTTCAGTGGCATACAGGATAAATATAGACAAAAACCATTAAAATTTGGCATACAAAATAAATGTGATTATGTCTCTTTTTCCATACCTTCCATGCTGCGGCGTTGTCAGCTTGAGCATGAACATCTAACCACAAATTTTTTTCCCATTAAAATCGAATACAAACAGCTAATCTTCTGCTTGTTTGCATAATGATATTATATTCTGTTGTTAACAAATCTACATTTATTAGGTGAAATGGAGCACTCCCACCCCCATCTGTCAATGCCATGTCACATTTGATTTCTTGGAGCACAAACAGGACGCTTATTCTATAGGGAAGAGTGAAAGTGAAAGTGACAACCTTGATTGGTCAAAAACTCCTGTTGACGAATTCCATTGGCCAGCAATTCTCACTTTCACTTTCACGTTTTCCTATAGAATAAGCGTCCAGGGTTTTGGATACCATTTCTTCTCTTACATCGTTTTTCACTGACAGCACTAGTGCGCACTGAGTGTATTTCTTTGTTAATTTAAGCGAATTATAGAGACGGAAATACACTCATTGTGCACTAGTGCAGCCAGTGAAAAACGCTATTAATTTAGTGAATCTGTGTAACTCAGTTGAATTTTAGATTTCGATTATGATAATTTCATGTCACTTTGGCCATAATGACACAACGACAATATGTTGTTTAACACGGATTTTTTACATTTCTAAGCTAAATGTAATAGATTCAAGAATGCAACTGGACACAGACCAAATGGGGGCAGATGAAAGACGCAATAATAAAGATTCAAGAACAGGAGATCGGTTTTAAGGAAAACATTAAGAAGAAGGAATGGATGAGATTTTAGAACTTATGACACAGAGAAAGATGGCCAAATCCACACCGTTAAAATATAAAGAATTCGATAAAGTTTGCAGAGAGGCAAAGGAAAAGGATGCAGAGAGGCAAATGGTAGACCGAGAAATGTTCAGAGATCGAAGAACTACAACAGAAACATGAGAAAGTTAGAGAGGTAGCTGAGGTAGAAAGAAAACGGCAAACAGGAATTCTCAGAGATACAAATAATGAAAACAACTGGTATCGAGGAGAAACTAAAAAGATGGAAGAGCTACATGAAAAAGCTTTTTGATGACGATAGACATGAGATTCCCAAGTTAGTAACTGAACATGGAGAAGACGGACCAGCCATTACAACTCAGAAAAACAGAAAGGCTACAGGAGGGGACAAGGTGCATATGGAAGTACCTAAAACCATTGAAGCCAAGAAGGCAAAGGACTGGATCTTATGCCTGGAACTATTCAATGCCATATACAAAACCGGAAAGATCCCTCCCAGCTGGCTCAAGTCTACTTTTATAACGATCCCGAAGAAAACAAACGCATCATAATGCGACTATGCCACATATTCTGAGAATAATCCACACTCGAATATACAAGAAATACGAAGAACAATTAAGCGACACTCAATTTGAATTCCAGATTGGACTAGGCACTCGAGAAGACCTCTTCTACTTAAATGTTTTAGCACAGAGATGCAAAGATATGAACATAGATGTCTACGCTTGCTTTATTGACTATCGAAAGGCATTACACCGCGTCAAGCATCAAAAGATTGTAGAAATATTATCCGTAACCGGGATTGACAAAAGAGATATAACATTGATAGTAAATCTCTACTAGAACTAGATCGCCGAAATAAGAATAGACGGAAGAACATCTGACACTATGTCAATCTGACAGGGCTGTATTTTGTCACCCCTCCTATTCAACATCTAGTCGGAAGCAATTTTTAAAGAAGCTTTAGCGGAAGACATGGAAGGTATTAAAATAAATTAAGTATGTATCACCAATATCAGACACGCAGACGACACCGTAGTCCTTGCCGATAACATATCAGATCTGCAAAATATGATGAATAGAATAACTGAATACGGTGTGAGCAATATAATATGGATTGGACCTGAATATATCAAAGACCAAACTGATGGTCTTCTCCAAGAGACATGCTGCTGAAACAATTTTGATTAACGGCGATCAGATCGAACAAGTCTCGTGTTTTAAATATCTGGGTACCATAGTCAACGAGTGGTGAGATCAGAAACGAGAGATCCCGAAACCAGAATCGAGCAAGCCAGGAAAACATTCATAAACATGAAGAGATTTTTTACTAGTCCAAATCTGAGTTTGGAGCTCAGGGTTCGCATGATTACATGTTATGTCTTCAGTGTGTTGCTGTAGGGATGTGAATGCTGGACCCTACAACTGAAAAGAAAATTGAGGCGTTTGAAATGTACTTATCATGGGTCCAACGAATTACGAACGAAGAAGTACTTAGATGACTGCAGAAGCCGAAAGAACTAATGACTTTCATCAAAGAATGAAAAACTGCATGCATAGGCCACATTACGAGAGGCAACAAGTATGAAATGCTGAAGCTAATAATTGAAGGAAAGATTCAAGAGAAAAGATCTATTGGTAGACGTCAGAACTCCTGGCTGAAAGACCTCAGAAGACGGTTTGGGTGCACTTCCATTGAAATTGCTTTCGAGCTGCTGTATCCAGAACAGCGTTAGCTATAGGCGAATTCCAAAACTTACCAGATCAACTAACTGGTAGATCAGTCACCTGCTTGATCCATTAAATTGCTAGATGGCCATCACATCACCAGCTTAACCGGTAGATGACCCGGTGAATTTTGGAATTCGCCCTGCGTGGTTTGCCAACCTTCGAAAGGAGAGGGCGCCATAAGAAGTAGAGGCTACATGACAAGATACAATTTGACATCCATGTGGTAAATTTTAAAGAATTTTTTGCGAAGTAACCAGGCTCGAACTTTACCATACCGGTATCATCACGTCATAGTATGTGTTGACTTAAATAATGACATCGCTCTGTCTGCTGTCGAATGTCACGTTTTGTTTCTATTTATATTTTATTTTTGTTCATTCAAAGATTTTTGTTATTTATAATTAAAACCGGTAAAATGTTGTTCTTTTACTGTTTTTCAGTTTTCTTTTTAACCACTTCTTGTTTAAAAAAAAGTTAAATTACTTTAAAAAATTGCAAAACAACACCGCAATGGGTTTCGTGCGGCACGTGACTACATTGGTTGCAAACGAAAAATATATTGTATTTGTGTGCTTCTGCATCAACATAACTAAATTTAAAGTTTGGATCCCCCAAAAAGGCCTTAGCAGGATTTAAAATTAATGCAAAACGATCAATTTTATTGCAAACATTATGTAATTAATTATTAAAGTGAGGTTATGTTTACTAAAATTCTGGCAAAATGACGTCATATACACGAAACCCATTGCAAGATATGACTATTTCACTTATTTGTTTACGATAAAAAGAGATGCTTTACACTTACTGCATCATGCAACTATCTCGGCAAGATAGTTACCTGGTATGGTATGATAAATGTGACGGACACGTCATAGTAACCTCCAGGAACAAGCAAAAAAATAGTAACATGTTACCAATGGCTACTAGGTTACCTCGTATGTTAATGGTTAGTTCGCAAAAAAACCCTTCTTGGTTGTGTGTGAATAACAACGCAAGGTTCATCTCAAACAGGAAACTGACATCATTATTACGTAATTTTCTAGTACTTATAGTCGATTTCAGAATAATATTAATTTTGTAGACTTTTAAAAAGGCTTATTTACATAGGATTAAATTAATTTGTTAATTTCTCAGCCTACTATTGATGAATATCTCTTTGAAATAGACTATACACAACCTTAATACCCGTGTCCAACCTATCATAATACCCGGTTTTCTAGTCTAATATAGACTCTCGGGTGGCAGAGGTAACCCACGTTTACTATCGCTTTTGTAAATAGTTGCCCCCCCCCCTCCCCGCCTATGACCTGACAATGTCGTCAAAAATTTGCATTTAACATAAGCACTTCTCAGAAATCGGGATCCTAGATCAGATTGATCTGTACAGGTGATTTTCAGACCAGATTAATGACCCATGATGGCGATCAAACTCACCCAGATCGAGGTTTCCGAAAAGGACTATTGATGTTATTGGTAAAAGGGCTTAATAAACATTTCTACCTGTGGCTGGCCCGACGTATTTAACAAAAAGAACTCGGGATGTTACAAATTTTTAATAATAATATAAATAGAGTACTTTACAACCTTATCTCTTTTTTTTCGCCATGACATAAGTGAACTGTCTCTGTCAACACCAAAAGTATACGTCAACTAATGACATCTGTCAAGCGTCAAGAACGCGTTCGAAAATCGAATCTCGGATCACATTAGTACGTACCTAGATGTACTGTGGTACTCACTTTTGTAAAGTTACCATATGTGAGTATAAATTCAGATTTGACCTGAAAGCATTATCACTTGCGGAGATCTTTAATTTCTAAGAGTTTTTAGATTATTTTGGACGAAAAACTTCTTCAAATAATCGTAATTTTTCCTTTAAATCTTACCATAGTGAGGCCATTAGTGACGTTCTTTTACTCCTTTAAAATTAAACATTTTGCGTCCTATAATCATTTATTACCTTACAAGCATATAACGCAGGACATCATTCCCGAAGGTGGCGTTTGCTCCCACAAGCTGTCGCGATTCACTTGAGGGAATTATGTCTATTATATGCAAGTTGGATACTACACGTTGTAAAAGGGTTTATGTCGAAATGATGTTAAAACACCATGTTCAAAATTGTATAATAAAATGTTAGCTTCTGTCCCTTAAAGGTCATTTACCCAATATGGCTGACTACTGACCAATAAGAACAACTTTTGCGACATTTCTGACAGCGTTTTTCACTGACAGCACTAGTGCGCGCTAAGTGTATTTCTATTCTTTGTTAATTTAAGTGAATTATAAAGACGGAAATACACTCAATGCGCACTAGTGCAGCCAGTGAAACACGCTATAAGTTACCATAAGAATAACGCACCTGTCTTTTGTAATTGTCAATCTGTCAAGTTGATCCTACATATTATGAGGTCCTGTATCTAGCGAAATGAACGAAATAGACAAATTTGAGACAAATTGCGAATTTTAAGTAGTTCAAATGAAAGTCACGATTTGCACGTTCTACAGCAGACATCAACTTCGTATCCTAGCAACTTCGTTATGTCGCACTATTGCAATTGGCCAAAAGAATCATGGAGAGGGCCCTTTATACATTTGAAAATCGTATCCATTTTTGTGTGTGAATAGTAATTATTTTTGTTTTACTGGGATGTGTTTTACATGGTATTCCAATAGTGTGTTAAAATCTTACTTTGGGGTAGATTTAGAGCAAGAAGTTACATACGAAAATTGCAAGATACGGTTTGGTATCCATAGGTAACCATATAAATATTTTTACATTTTTTCGTTCTGTAATTGTTTTTTTTTTGTTTAATTGTTCTGTAATTGTTTCGAACATGGTTCAAATACATAAATGAGCTGTTTGATGATAATAGACCAAGTGAATCCAACTTCGATGACCGCGCTGATTTAGACGGAGGACCAGAAATTCTCAAGAGTGAGGTTCTATTTGCAATAAAATCCGCAAAAACCAAAAAAGCCAGCGGACGTGATGATATCCCTACGGAGCTGTTACTAATGATCAACGAGGTATCTTAGTCAAACTGCTTAATGCCATGTACACGACTGGAGACATACCGGTAGATCGGCTGAAATCCGTATTCATTCCAATTCCAAAAAAAACAACGAGCAAAGCGATGCAGTGAGTATAGACTAATAAACCACACCTTGAAGGTCTTTCTCAGGATTATTCACGGGACGATAAGGTCCAAATGTGAGCCAGATTTAGATGAGACCCAGTTTGGATTTAAAAACGCTTTAGGAAGTAGAGAGGCACTGTTTGCTCTGAACATACTACTACAAAAATGCCGAGATCAGCGCAAAGACGTTTTTGTGTGTTTCGTTGATTACGAGAAGGCCTTCGACAGAGTGCAACACAGAAACCTTATAGACGTCGTAAGAAACATGGAGGTGGACAGCAGGGACGTTAAAATTATCGAAAATTTATACTGGAGACAGAAAGCAGCAGTACGAGTAAACGGAAAGCTCACAGAAGAAAGCCAAATTCTACGAGGCGTCAGGCAGGGCTGCATACTGTCACCACTGCTCTTTTTTACTTTAAACGGGCTACTCAAGAACAAGAAATGGGAGTACAAATCAATGGAGAATATATAAATACGATACGATATGCTGACGACACTGTCATACTGAGTGACAAACTAGAAGACCTGCAACATCTACTAAACTGTGTAAACGCAGAAGGACAAAATTTATGGTCTTCAGTCGAAAATCACATCCTGATGCTGCACTACAGATCGGTACGAAAAATATAGACAATCTAAATCCAGAAAGAGAAATAATATGTAGAATAGAGACAGCCCTAACAACATTCCGGAAAATGAAACCACTATTCTGCAATGATAATCTGAACCTAAAATTACGGAAACGAATGGTAAAATCCTACATATGGTCGGTGTTGCTGTATGGGGTAGAGATCTGGTTAGTTAATCGGTTGGCAGCGTTTGACAAGCAAACAGGGCCGACGCAACACGTTTGCTATTAAGTACAGTTAAGAGCAGGAAAATCTCATATCTTGGTCATGTGTTCAGAGGAGAGCGATACAGAATCCTACAACTGATCATGATTGGAAAAGTGGAAGGACGTAGAGGAGTGGGAAGAAAACAGACTTCCTGGCTGAGGAACATCCGTGAATGGACCGGTGTACGCAGCGTAGATGAACGATTTCGATTGGTGCAAGTAATTGCCAACAGCAGGGGGGTCTGATATGACACTTGAGCAAGAAGAATTGATTCTAAACACATTCTAAAGCATTTCCTATACTTATCTTCAGTTGTTTTACTATTAGACGAAGTAAAAACTTCGAAATTTATCAACTTTGAGAGATTTTAGGTCCAAAACCGTTTGAGACAAGACGAAACGGTTTGCACTTTAAAGCACATATTAGGCTTTGAAGGTCTATGAAATGGCATAATTTTGGATTTTTTAAGTTTTCAAAATTTCTTAACAATTTGGTTACCATCAAATAGAACATAAATGGGTAAGTCTTCAAAAATTAAGATGTGCAAATCGTTTTTTTCTAATTTAAATGGCTGCCGACATACGACCCCTCAAAGTTAAAAAATGTCGAAGTTTTGGCAATGTTTAGTTTGAAAAATAAATGAAGATGGATACAGGAAATGCTTTACAAAAATGTTTATTTTTTGACGTGAATGTGCCAGTCGCTCGGCAATTGGACTCAGCTACAACTACCAAAGAACCCTCTACTTTCAAGAATAAAAGCAGAAGCATGGACACTCGTGAAATGGATAATTTAATAGAAAATAAATCCAAACAGATTCGTTTAAAAGCAAAAATAGAGTTTAAAACGCAAAGTTTTATATTTTTGCAGCGATAGAGATTCAGAGACCAATTAAGACTCTGTTGGATATACCCGAAGATATCATGTCATCCGAAGTTTGTCGTTGAAGATCTTGCTTTTTGTTGCATTTTCTTTGCACTTTCACTAAATCTTTCTCATCTCGATGTGCGTTAATGATTTACGATATAAACACGCAATTTTTATAGTAACTGGAGTGTTTCAACCTACTCCTCGCACGAATAAGTTGTTTCAATCTACTCCAGGTATGAGGTAAGATGCGACAAAAAAGTTGACTATTTCAACCTACGAATATGTAAGATTTTAATCTACCCCAGTTTTCCCTAAATTATATCTGCTAGGCTTTCTTGCGACACCCTGTATATTCATCTACAATTTTAAATTGTGCGGTAGACTCTATTCTGCAATTTTATTCTTTAGCTTGTTGCTCTGAATCTAACACTAAGTAAGATTTTGGACTTTGACACACTGTATATCCTCAGATGTCTCTGCTTTTGTTTACTTTGTTGACAGCACATGACATGCACTATCGGGTGCAGCTGTCGCTTTGGGTTTTAGACTGGAGTAACCGTGATCCTGTCAACAAAAGTAAAAAGAATACTGATACGCGAGACTGTGGATCTCAAAAATCGGCTTAAATGTAGAAAAAGTTGCGGAAATTAAACAGCAACAGTTTCGGCCTTGAGGTTATCATCAGTACGCTCAGTGACGAAATTGGTTCTGAAGGGCCAAACCGGTCTGCCTCAACTCAATAGTTTTTTATTTGAATGTCCTTTATTATCATTATCATTTTTTTAGTGATTAACTCAAACTTTTTATATAAGGTTGCAACTTTTACTTTAAACGGGTTACGATGTCAAAAAAAAATAGTTTTTCAACTCTATTACCGTCCTTTTCGTAGCTTGTTGAAAAGGGTTGGTCCTATAGAGCTTAGGATAACTCATTTATCAACCTAAACTTGCCTTTGTTTGGTCCCAGAGAGAACGAATTAAATGCAAAAGGGTTAACGACAACATTTGCGTTATGGGATAACGTTAGAACTTTCTGCATAGATCTAGACACCATCTCCTACCGTTTAAACACCCTGCTGCTCGGAATCACATCTAAACTTATGTCTACCTACTCGATGTTGATGTAATTGCCTTGTTTATAGCAGTATACTTTAACTAACTATACTTTTTAGAGTACAAACCAGTATCTTGTTCAGCATTGACACTTTCACTGTTAACAAAAAACTTTCATTATTATTTTTTTTTTTTGTATATGGGAATTGTCTTCGTTGTTGCGGTCCTTTTATTTTTGGTTAGTTAGTGTCAGATGTTCGCGCTCTAGGTTTAGGCTTTATGGATTAACTGAGCCGCCGGAAGTGGCGCTTTTAAGTTGCCATTTGTTCAACAATCAATAAGAGAAAGCCCCTAGAAGTCTAGTATGCGAAATTTCGTCCCGCTGATAATCGAAGGGTACACTGCGTTATGATAAAAAGACCAAATTAAAAAAAAAAAATCTGGATTAATAATGGAGTGGACCCTTAGCGGACGACAGCCAAATTAATACTATATATCTGAACATTTTTGAGTGCGGAATGAGGCTTCTAGACAGAGGCATGTCTAATGTCTAACGTCATCATGTCATTGCACGAGTTTGAAGAGCTGTTTATAATGCATGTTTTGTCTGTCTCTGCATGCAGGGGTTCGGTTTTGTAACATTCGCAAATAGTGGGGATGCAGAGCGCGCACGCGAGAGACTCCATGGCACCGTTGTAGAGGGGAGGAAGATAGAGGTGTGCATGAGAAATATAGCTCTACGTGTAGCACTGGCCTGTCCCGTCCCTCCCCGGTAAAACAAGGTCAAAACCCCCGTGTGGCTGGCTTGCTGGCTTTAGTGACTAACTCGACGGTAGCACCAAAACTCCCGCTTCACACGTGTTGTTTTGACATTCTTTTGCCGCACACACTGTTGTCAGTTTACTCTTTTTTATTAAGTACTAAGTAATCATTTATTCAAAACTAAAGTGAGTCCGTTTAATGGCAGACGTGACAGTTGTAGTTCCGATCTCCCTCTCCGCCCCGCTAACGGGCCGCCGCGGAGGTAAGTGGATAAGGCCAGGGGGGGCGCCGCCACCGCTCCCGGTTTCGGGCGGGAGCCCTGGCGACGCCCCATTCCATTTTTTTACTATGGTTAAGACGTCACGGACGACAATGGGTCTTTTGAGCTTCACTGCAGGTTTCCTCAGTAAATACATCCCGGGCTAATAAGTAGTCTACAACAAAAGCAACAGTGGAAAATGCAACGGGTTGCTAAAGTCTCATTGGACGAACGTGTAGAATTAGTGAAAGTTGAAAATGTAAGCGATAAGCGTTGCTACTGGCAATTTATTAAAAATTCCTATTTTTTCTCAACCAATAGCAAGTTTGATACCGTACCTATACATATTTCACAATCGTTAAGCGCTATTAGGAAGGGATTTCTATCGTATCATAGAGGAGAATCTGAGGTAAATTGTCACCAGGGGGGTGGCTCGAAATCTATTAATGATAAAACGTATACTTATGTATGTGATTGCCAAATTGCTGCAGAGAAAACTCGAGTTTTAGGAAAACTGTTTTGTGTCTAAACCGTTTTTTTGCGTCTTCTGATCTACAAGAGTGCTCGAATTTATTGAGCGGCATAGTCCTATCAGGTCAATCGATAACTAAAACAAAATTTCTTCTTTTCATATCTCTACACAGTTCATACATTAAAATATCTTGTTTTTTAATACATATTAAAAACCCATCTAATTTGTGTTGATAAGTTATCTTCATTGGAGTCCTCGTCGATGGCTTATCATTCCACCAAGAATTCAATGTTTGTGGTGCGGCTTACAGCTCCCCGACTTTGCAGAAAATATTTAACAACCCTTTCACTGATCTTTTGATTAACAAAGAAGCAAGTTTCTCGGGTAATCGGTCAGGGCATCAAAAGAATAAAACTCTCTTTTGATTAACTGTAAATCTTTGTGGCAAAATGGTCTTCCTCCTCCTCCTCAGTCCTTTGCCCTCGAGAGAGCTTGGTGACATTCTCTTGATTGTCTCTTTCCAGGCAGTTCCATTTTGTGCCAGGTGTGCTGCATCCGGCGCCCCACCATGTGTTTGACTTGGTCCACCCATCGCTTTGGTGATCGCCCACGTGGTCGTCTCCCTTCAACCCTTCCTTCCACGATTAGTCTTTCCATCGAGTCAATATTCAAGTCAAAATACCTCAAAAATGATTAACTTTTATGTCTAATCGGGATTTAATATGTAGTTCTTCTAGTATGGACACATTAGTTCTGGGGGCCGTCTAGGGTATTCGCAGGATTCCTAGTATGTTCCTGCGTACGTTGCGATGGCAAATATGATCGAGCGTGCTATTCGCAGCTTAGTGTTTCGGGTAATTGCAGTTGATTTCCATATATTTGTTAATTGAGTTGTTGCGTTTCTTGCTATGGCAAGCCTTTTTTCGATTTCCATTTCGCAACCTCCTGAATTTGTGATAATGGGGCTAAAACACGACCCCGAAACCAGGTTTTCCTCGAATATGAATGTTGGTTGTTGTTCTGTCGATCTGCAATCCATATTTTTGTTTTCGGTCTATTGGGTTCGAGCTAACGCTGCTCAACTTGTCCATTGTGTCCACCATTTCTTCCTTTTTAACTGCTACGATCAAGGTATCGTCAGCATATCTTAAATTTTTTATTTTTCTTCCTCCAACCGACACTCCCACCATCCCAGTCTTCTAGCACTTTACGCATAATGTATTCGCCATATATGTTAAATAGCATTGGTGATAAAATGCATCCTTGTCTTATTCCCGCTTTAGTTGAGAAACTGTCAGAGTATGTGTTGTTCACCCTAACTTCCGCTGTGTTTCTTTCGTACAGTTGTTTTATTAAATGGACAAGGTGGGGTGGAGTTCCTTTTTCGAGAAGAATAGTCCATAGCGACTCCCAAGCAATAATATCAAAAGCCTTTGAATAATTTACAAAGCATAGGTACATCGTTAAATTCGCATGCTTTTTCAATTAGTTGACGAACATTTAAAATTTGTTCTTTAGTGCCCTTTCTCGGTCGGTGTTTGTTCATCAGATATTTGTTGTAGAAGGAATGGTTTTAGACGCTCATTGAGAATGGTTAGAAATATTCTGCTGACATGCAGAATTAATGCTATAGTTCTATAGTTTCCACACTCTAATGGCAACCCCTTCTTGTAAATTGGAACAAAGATGGACTGCCAGATTTCTTTGCAGAGTGCGTACATGATGTTGACGCCAGCTGTTGTAGCATCCACTCCAGGAGTCTTTCTAATCTTTAGTTTTTTAATAGCTCTCTCTGCTTCAGTTCTAAATATGTCCGGTCCTTTCGGGAAGCCTTCCAAAACGGCAGCGTTTGTTTCATTATTAGTGTTACCACTAAACAACCGACAGCAGTAGCGTCTTCATACCTCAGCAATTTCCATAGTGTTTGTTGCAGAATATGAAGACATCTTTGCGACTATAAATTTACAGCTCGGCTACTACCTACTTATATATAGCACTTGAGGTAGGGGGTGATCTAGCTCTCAAGGTTAAGACGCCAGCGCATAGGCGCTCCAGGTTACGCGCATCTGTCGTCAGCCGAGGCGCGGACCTGTCAAGGACGCTTGTTGCGATTCTCGAGGTCACCCCCAAGAGCTCGTCAGGGCTAAGGTGAAATAAAGTTCCAAGGGCATGAAATCTACACTTAGCTCTCAAGGTTAAGGCGGGCGCTCAAGGTCACGCGCCTCGCCGGTGTTCAAGGTCACCGCCAGCGTCGACCCGTCAAGATCGCTTTTTGCGATTCTCGAGGTCACCCCCAAGCGCTCGCCATTGTCTCTCAAGGTCACTCCCAAGCGCTCGCCATTGTCTCTCAAGGTCAAGGCGCGCGCTCAAGGTTTTGCACGTCGCCGGTGTTCAAGGTCAGTCACCAGCGTGGACGTTCAAGGTCACGACCAAGCGCTTGTCATGGCTAAGGTGGAAGAAAGTCCTTGGATTGTTCTCGTATCCGCTTTGCTTAACTACTCATGGTATTAAGTTACCAGGTGATTTTGTTTTTGACAAAAGAAAAGGCAGAACTTCTTTCGTCGGATTTATCAAAATATTGTGGAATATACAGGAAGAGCCATATATGGGAGGTCAAAAATGAAATCTCATATTTTTGGTCGCATCAAAAAACTTGAAGAGGGTTTTTTTCTTTAGAGATGAATAGGAATTGCAAAAACTAGATTTCATTTTTCGAAAAACCACTTATTCTTCAAAAAGTATCTCTGAATGTGCTGGTATGTGCGTCACTGGCGGAAATTAAAATATTTTGTTTATTGCAAAAAATGCGCTTTACATAGTAGTCGTACCCAATTTCATTAAAGTACCTCTTACGCTTTCGGCATAATCAACATGTATGCATTTTGAAATTCTATCTTCGACACCCTGTAATTTTTTAACGAAGCTCGTTAGGTAACTCATTTGTATGGTCTCCCATTGAAATTGACCAAAGAATATGAGACTTCATTTTTGTCTACCCATTATGACTCACCCTGTATATATCATTTTTTTTTTTAAATTAAGGATACACAAAAGAACAAGTTATCCGAACAGAAACTGCGTACATCGAAATCATTAAGAAAAAATCTCTAAATTGGGATTATAGATACTCCTTCAGAGTTTCGATTATAGCAGAAGTCAATGCCATCTTTATTTTTTTATGGAAACGCAAAATTTGGTTTTCAAATTTCGAATCTACTGTCAATTTTAAGTAAATTTGGTTAAATCAATTATGCTTCTACAGTCAACCGTTTGCGAGAAAAAGCAGCTTAAAAGTCGGATTTTTCAAATTTTAACAAAAATTTAAAACCTATACTGTTGAAGTTCTATTTTTTTTTAGTTTTTGATAGTCTGCTCAACTGTGTTAATTAATTAGTTTTAAATTTTACGTATTATGTGAAGTTAGTACCATGAGAAGCGTACAACAAACACAATTGGATAGCGAACTTTACTATACTGCACACTGGCCACCATTCATTTTTCGGTCATCTTAAATAAAAACAACGGATCTAAAAAGCTCTTTGTTACGCTAGGTTAGGTTAGCACAGATACCCCTTTTTTTTGGATTTACAGTTTCCTAATTTCTAATTTTTTCTTAAATTTTCATTCAACTTTCTCACGTTCTTACAGGACTTAATTCGCATTTTTGCAATCAAAAAGAATTTCTATTTTTATCCAAAAGTTGTCCAAAATTAGATTTGCTTTTTGTATTTTTCAGTTTCCAAATTTCACCTTTTTTAACTTTAGAGCAATTGGATTGAATCCAACTGATTTTTCCTCGCCCTAATGTCCGCTTTCTCCTCCTATAAACAAAAGTCCCATTGGTCCAATATTTTCAGAGATAGACACTTTTGGTGGTCGATTTTTAGGCACTTTTAACCTCCACTTTTTTGTCATTTTGTCCAAAACTCATTTATTGGACTCATTTCGACCAAAAACAGCTTCAAAGTTTCTTTTTCAAAATTGACCAATTTTTTCAATTTCCAATTTTAACCGTTTTTAACGTTAAAACGAATAAACTAAACGGAATGTTTATTTTCCTCTTCTTGCTATCCTTTTTCTCCAGCTACAAACGATAGTCCCATTGGTTCAATAGTTTGGCAGATAGAACACTTAGATGTTCAATTTTATAACACCCAATCGACTTTTTGTCATTCTTTTAAAACTTACTTAAATGACTAATTTCACTCGAATTAAGTTTGTTACGTAGTTAAATCGAATTAATTCCGACACCATAATATAATATCCATTTTGTTTTTAAAATTGTCCAAAATCGGTTTTTTTTTTTTTTTTTTTTATTTTCCAAATTTGACCGCTTATAGCGTTGGAACCAATAGGCCAATCGGATTTAATCTAACGATTTTTCCTTAATGTGCTCTTTCTCCTGCGACAAGCCTAAATCCCATTGGATAGCCCCCTTTAGTACCCGATTTTCTGGTACTTTTGCAATCAGTTGTTTTAATAAGACTGTGAAGGCTTTCACGGCCGTTCAAAATACAATCTAAAGCGTTTTTCCGGCTTTGAATCCGTGGTCCAATGGAATTTCTTCCTCACGTTTCGTCTACAGCTGCGACAAACATTATCAAGGGCGATGAGGCAGTGGGCGAAGTGATCTCCCGTGCTTTCCGACTTTGACTGATTCGACTGTGGTGAGCTCCTTGTTATTTATCCCCCGCCGTCGAGCTGTAGTGGAGGGATTGGGGTGAGGGTAGTGATGGCGGGGGGTTTCGTTCGTCCTCCATCATTCCATCCCATTAACAGATCAATTCAATCCCATTAACAGATGGGATTGGATTGATCTTCGTTCTGGTTCCGATAACCACCAAAGGAAAGATCAATATGGGCTGCTTCTCGAACTGAAAGCCATCTGTCATGCAGTATTTGATCTAAAATACGCTGGTGGATGTCGCCTGCTCCTGCTCTGTACAATATCTCACCGGTACTCCGTACATTTTCGGCTTTAAGGCGCTAACTCAGGGTCTCCAATTTGTCGACCAGCCAAATGAAGGGTAGACCCCGAAACTAGTGTGCAGATGGGTTGATCGACAAATTGGTGACCACCTACTCTTTTCACTTCGTTCTGGTTCCGATAACCTGCAAGATACAGAGCAATATGGGCTGCTTCTCGAACTGAGAGCCATCTGTCATGCAGTATTAGATCTAAAATACGCTGCTGGATGTCGCCTACTCCTGCTCTGTACAATATCTCACCGGTATTCATTGGTCATCAATTCTCTCCTACCAATTTCAACATTTGGGCAGCTTGCAGTGCTCTCTCACTAGCTGAGGTAGAGAATCAGTGCAACACAAGGGGAGCACTGGACGGTTTAAAACCTAAGAGACATCACCGTCACTAACGGCTCCATCTTCGACAAGGGGCTCAGTAACTGGACGGTTTAAGACCTACGAGCGATCACCGTCACTAACGGCTCCATCTTCGGCAATGGGGCTCAGTAACTGGACGGTTTAAGACCTAGGAGCCACTATCTTCACTGACGGCTCCATCTTCGGCTAGGGGCTTAATAGATGGTAGTTGTAAAATCCAAAAAAAGGGTATTGAGTTTCAGCACTCAAACATTGGAACTTGAAACCCGACAATTAGGAACTAGTAACCAGAAACTAGGACCTAATTGAACAATAAAAGGCTTAGATAAGTTTAAATTAATTAAAGAAAGTCTTACCCCAAAATAAGAGAAATTTACTGTGGCCACATGGCCAGGCTGTAGCCGTTTAGGGACAGGCTTAGGTCCGGTGTGCCTTGGACAGTGGTCAAGATGGAAAAGGGACCATCAAAGGTTTTAACCTTTTCCACATGGGCTTAAAATTGGTCAAAACGGAAATAACATGTCAAAAGGAGGAATTAAAATAAGTAAAACAGCCGCCAAATATGAAAATTCAATCGATTTTGTTAAATAAAAGATAAAAATTTAGGGAAAATATCTGATGAGCACAGGATAAAAATAAGGGAATCTAAGGGTTAAATTTGGCAATGCTGTAAGGACAGCGTAATCAACAATAGCCGAGTTTGGTAATTCCATCCGAGCGCTCCGGTCACAGGCCATCTCCGAAAATCTTAATAAGCTAGAGTGAGATAGACTGATAATCCCGAGCGCTCGGGATGTAATTACCGAACTCAACTCATTATATACATGTCAACGTCTAAGAGTGACAGTTCGGGGACCTACTCTTTAAGGGATTTCTAGCTAAAGTGTTCAAGGTACTCCGTGATAGTGGTATTCTGGTGAGATAGCTCAAAGTACTCCGCGACAGTCAGAGTGGGCGCACATGTAGGTGGACGCATATCATGGTGCCCTCCATGACCCAATGATTGATAGCTTCTTAGGAAGTAAAAAGGTACTGTATGAAGTGTGGCATAAAAGGAGTGCCAGTAGATTTTCTTTCTTAAAAAGAAAACGCTACAACTTGCCCCATTGCCTCATCGCCTTTAATAATGAATAATTGATAGAAATGATGGAGGAGAAAATGGGTCACCTTGTGCGGGTATAAAACATAAAAAACCAAAAAATTTAGGAGTGTGTGAAAACTTTAAAAAAAATATTGAAATTTGTTGAGTACATCCTCTCAGTTCTTACGTTCAAAAAGTGAACAATCAATACACACAAGAAGTTTCTTAATAGCCAAATTTCTTGGTGTCTTACATAACAACGAATAGCACGCATTTGCTGGTACAATTGGCATTGATTTTACCCATAACTAAATCCGTAAAAGGAACGTTGATCGCTTACATCGGGCCCATTTTAGGCATCATTCTAAAGAACTTGTAACAATTTAATCGATTTTGGCTACGCAGGGACTTTAAAACTCTTTATGGTTCAAGTAACCCAGATTCTGCGACTGCAGCAGCACTCTTCGAGCATTAATTTACATTCGAGATCCGGTTAAACGAGCAGGAATTCAAAATAAATTGACCATCGGTGGTGCAACCATTACTGTAGGATATTTTAGAATGGTGCTTAAAAGAAAGAATAATATTTTTTTATCGTATAAGTTATTAGAGACCCAGTCTTGCCAAGCATTATCGAAGAGAAAAAATATTATTTTTTGGAATTGGGCAACTAAAATTACTGTGCATTGTGTAAATCAAATTCAGGCAATTGAAAATACGGATTTGTTTATTACGTTTAACAATTTAAACAGCCAGCAATAACTGAACTCTCTTAGTAATGTGCATCTCGACATTATTTATTGACCGTTGGTGCTATTGGCACAACTTCAAAACCTCATTTACCAGGATACTAAAACAAGCTGCGAAAATATGCAATAAATCCCGTACAAGAAACGCAATTTGCCGGTTGCCTGACTTTGGTATGGTCCTATGAAGTGTTAGCTGATAAATGCATTAATTATAGATACACCTCGGGCAATATCTGCCTTATTTCTACTACTGCAGATTGTTGCCCGATATCTAATGCGAACACTTGTTTTTAATTGTTTGATAATTGCTATTGAGTGAAAACGAGTGGTCGTATTGGATTGCTTGTGGATGGTCACTAATAAGAGTTTTTAATTGATTAGGTGAACAATGCGACAGCTAGAGTACAAACCAAAAAACCGCCGGCACTTCCTGCAGGTAAGACATCTATTTATTTACCACAAATTATATAGACTCAAGTATAAGAAAAGTTTTTAGTATAGAAATAGGGAGTGTTCATTAGAAAACGTCTTTTTTGACAAAATGATGAAGGAACAAAAATTCAATTACTTTAATTATGTCATCCTTTTCTGTTGTTGATAATGTTTTTTAATGAACACCCAGTACATTTGCAAATATGTAACTTGGTTTCCAAGATATGGGGTGTTAAAGTTTTGCCATGTCGAAGACTCTTTTCGCTTTGGTGTGTTGCTAGATCTGTTCTGTCTTACAATTTTCAATTTTAACATTTTATAGAAAAATGAATTTTTCCCTCTTTCTGGAATCTCAGTACCTGACTGGAGTATTCTGACTTAATTCCTTTATATGCTCACTGTCGACACTTATAATGATACACCAACTAAGGTTCTTCAAACCAGCCAAAATAGAGTATCTTAATATATAGAAAAACTTTCTTGAATATATTAGTGTCAAATTACAGTAGAACTTTGATTATTCAACTGAGAAAATTTATTAGTCTGTGATAGAGTTACCCTATCGAGATAATTGAAGAACTCAAAAAGCTCTCACTTTTTGAGGAAAAGAGAAAAAAAAACCATTTATATTATGATAGAAAGGCAATTTGTAAACGTTCTTAATATGAGTAATCAAAGTTCTGCTGCACAGCGTTTTCGAGTGGCCTTTGTAGAGCGCTCTGAGAATATTCCTAACCTGATACTCACATTAATACAACAAGGATGGAAGTACTCAGAGATTGCTCTAGATCGACCACCCGACAACACCATGAGTTTGTTCGTTTAGTTGATGATTACTCTACGATCGATTTTGGAGGGGAGTTCTCTTTTCCAGTTCCTGTGATTCAATGGCCGGCCGATGCTGCCGCCATCAGGGCCGGCGTGGCGGCGATCCAGCGCGGGAGGGCCCGAGCCGCCTACCCTGCCGCCGCGGCGGCCGCCTTCGCTCGCCCGCCCTTGGCGAGCGCCCTGGGCTACACTCCCGTATTGAACACGCTGCCCATGGAGGGCGGCGTTTACTACGACCCGTTTTTGGCCGCCCACGCCGCCGATCCGAGCTACGCCAGCAGGCTGCAGGTAAGATTGTCAATACCGATGGAAAATTCGCGTCTATGTTTGGGTGGGTTAAACGTGAATGCTTAACTGGTTACCTTACACATGTATAGTTACAAGACCAACTGAACCGAATTTCACCACCCAAAGCATATCATGTAGGTGTTCATACACATTACTCTTGAATCAGGTGTTTATATCTTCAGTAGCACGATGACGTGAAAAAGATAGAAGAGGTGACGTTGAAATCTAAAATCTAAAAATGTTACGTCACAGTGACGTCAAAATGACAGTCCTAAGTAACTAAGATGTCACTTTAACTTCAGGAATTGTTTATATATAGAAATAATATTCCAAAAGTTAAAATTATTCCGAAAATAACACTTTACGCATTATTCAGAAAAAGGTAGTTGTAAGGAAAAGGAATTAAAAATTAGCACATATTATTTACCCACTACAAACACTAGAGACTTTCTATGGTTGTTACCACAGTGTAAATCGGATCTAAATTTCAGCCATCACTTTTTCTACTAAACTCCATTTTGTTAAAGATATGCTTTACTATTTATCCATGCATCTTTCTGACTTCAGTGTACTCACACACACAAAACATTTCTCACCTTGCACTACACTATACTGTTTTACTAAATGGAGCTTTTCTTCTTGTAATCACAATTTACACTCATTTATTTACTGCGTGATTACGGCTGACCGACCCAACACCCGGTAGACTGTAAATTTTATTTACCAATACATTTACTGGCCACTTTTAGCACCACATCTCTACGTCGGACTAGATGACTTAATAGTGACGTTTCATTCACGTCAGTTTTATGAGATCTCTATGCAGTGAGCAATGTGACATCATTTTGGCACATATATTTGGTTACCGGTTTCAAACTAACCAATGCGGGTCCCTCCGGGACGTCGTCTTTGTGACGTCAGCGTGCTACTGGAGATACTATAATCAAATAAACTGTAATTGTATAATTCCCATTTGCACTCACCTGCTTTAAAGAAAGCTTATATATATTTCTCTGTAAGGATAAAAATGTCACGTTACCACTATATTATGCATAGATAAACCGAGTTTAAGATTAGTTGGTGCAATACAATTCATTTCAAAAGGATGGCATAATCAAAGTCAACGAACTAGTATATTACGTCTTGAGGCCCCCTCCTGTTTTACAGTTTTAGGTCCCCTTTTTAGCAGTGTGAACCCAAAACATATACCATATCCGCCAAAAGCGACGTCTTGTATGACGTACGTTGGGAACATCATTACGTCAGAGATCTTAAAAGTGGAAGTGTATTTTGGTCAAAAAACAGGACAATTTTTAGGGAAATATCGGTACTTGTTGGCTCTGCCCATATCTCCTAGGTCGTTGATCAAACTAAATGGATTTTGGTTCTTTCATCCTTTTCTTTTAACATTTCACAGCCAACTCAAATGAACACCTCCTATATCTATGGGTAGCAAAGTTCGGTTATTCATCTGCGTGCAAGTACGTCAGTGTCGTACAAGACCTTCCATAGTGACCTTGATGCCAAAATATGGTGGCTCGGAAGCGATTCACTATGCGCGTGTGCATGGGTTTTTGCCAAATCTGAAACTACCCAGCAAAACACCCCCAAGAGACCAGACTCTCTTACTTCCAAAAGCCATCCCATGAAACAACCCCCCCCCCCCCCCTGAACCACAAGGAGACCTCCCAAATGGCAACACCGCCGGCCATTCCTTTATTTGAAATAACTTAAAACATTTAGAAAAAGTAACATTCAGTTACAAAATCCGAAACCCTTAACTAGCATTTCTTAAAAATACCCAAGCTATAAACTTAACCATACAATGTCTTCCTAAATCTACTTACCAACATACAAATATTCAAAAATCCATTCCTCAATCGTCTACCACCTTATCCGCCCACTCATTCAGTTTATTGATCACATGTCCCTGTTTTATCCCACCCTGACGCAGTTGAAACGATACCCATTCTCTATGTATACCTTCCATTTCCCTTCTAACCAACAACCTGTCTGCCCTCGCGCACATTTCCCTGACATGATGAACCGTTTCCTGTCCACCAGCACACTGACATCCCTCATCGCTTCCTCCCCCCAGCCTAAATCTAATCAAATAACCACCAAAGTTCCCCTGTCCCGTCACCCACTGAGAGGCTTTAAAGGTAAGGTCCAGTCTATCTGTACCTACCTCTCTACATACTAAATATGTCTCCCAACCTTTAGAGCTTTGCTCCCACTGCCTCTTTATCCCTTCCACGCCTCTATTCGCCCAGCGAACCACCACCTTCACACGAGAATTTTCCCACATCTACCGAATCTTTCCCCTTATATTCCCAATCACTCTATGAGGGGAGTTAACCTCATTCACCAATCTAACCACTCCCATGTTGTCGTTAATTATAAAAACATTCATACCTCGCTCAAGCATCCCCTCATACAACCAACCCTCCACCCTGTCAATCATATATGCAATCCCCGTGAGTTCAGCCTCCACTGTAGTTCCCTTACCCCTTATCTCCATTATCCCCTCCCTCTCTACATCTACCAAACCTTCCATCAGAATCGCCCAGCCTACAACCGCTCCACCCTCCCTCTCACTCGCATCTACATACCTATGGAGCACAAACAATTTCTCACCCTCTCTCACTCTCCTTTCTTCCTTCATATCCATGCTCACTCTCCACCCTTCTGCTGCCCCTCTCGTCTGCAGAGCTAGCGGGGGTGGTCCACACAACCCTCTAAGGGCCTCTGCGCCGCATCCAACTGCTTCACAATCCGTGAGTCCATGCCTCTAACACCCCACAGCTCTCTTTCATACAATATCATACAGGGCCTTTGCCAAATCTTTATTTATATCCCTCCCCTGCGACAAAACCCCACAATTTTCCCCACTAATTTCCTTAACGTGCTCAATATAATTCCTTTTTTTATCTTTTACAATCTCC